>CM032400.1:4462712-5181248 GCA_019049475.1 Eueides isabella
GTTTCGGACATGAAGTATTGGGTGTTGATGCTCAACGCCGCATTCGTCGCCACTTGTCACACCAGTGAGGTCACTATGAGCGCAATGGCACAAGCGTGTGACTGTAAACGACAGGTTGTGGGTTCGATCCCCACTCGATGAAATAAAATGTTTAATATTTTTAATTTAAATATTTAATGTTTTCATTTCTTCGCTCATCACTAGTAACATGGTAAAGTGCGTCGTTGAGCTCCACCACTCAACTTACAATGCCTCCTATTCGGCGAAAAGTGCAGAACGGAGTGTCTTAACACTAGGTTCCCAAGTTGCCCCTACCAACCATGCCATGTGCAGGATACAGCGTGAAGCTGATAAAAAAATTGACCAATCATCAAGAATACTGGTACTTAACCAGGAGAGTATATTATTGTTAAAAGTATCTAACCGTAAAAGGTAAATCTCTTTTCATTTATATTTGTGAATACAAGTCTACATATTGGGAAATCTTCAAAATGAATAGAACAACAAATGAAATAGAATTTTAAATTATTTATCACCCACTTATTAAGTGGCGGAGAGCTTTCTATCCCTACTCTATAGTATACTAGAGCAATCTATAAAACATGTAACGAATAAATATTCAATTACTTCACACACATGCTGCCTACATTGTTATTTTTTAAAAATACCAAAAGAAAACTAGATGTAAGATTACAAAGCAGTACACAATTTATTAATTACTAAGGAAGGAAGAATAAATTATTATTAAATAATCAACAACATTATAAGATAATTAAATATACACTACAATATTTATGTAAAATGGCAATTTATTCTCCTGTTTAATATAAAAATAATACATTGTAAATTTGCTTAAGAAGCCTTTGTTATTTCAAAGAGACGACAATCCCCCAGAAGACATGATGAAAGAGATATGCAGAAACGGAAGGGAGATACAACTTAGGTTACTTTTCTAAACCTTTCAATCTATATTTGACTTAGTCTTATATTGTAATTCAAATTGAATCCACTACAGCTATTATTTTTAATAAACTATTTTATGTGTTATTTGTTTGATGCTCTAATTCACTTATATTTAATAGCATTAACTTTATATGAGCTTTGACTGTGATAGCTTTATTACGAAGTTCTTCAGATTTTTCTTCATATGCCTTAATCCGTGCATCTAAATATTTATTTGCTTCAGGTAAAGTAAATTCCAAGAATATGTTTGAGCCAATATTAATAAGTAATTTTGATGTATCCGTGACAGAGGCTTCCATAAAAAAATTACAACCTATATTGAGTTGTGTTTTGAAACCTTTTGGATGCACAGTTGTATCAGTAAGAACTTTCAAAGAATGTCTTTGCTGAATAAGGTCTGATATTTCAGCATTTACATGCTGTAATTTAGACTCTATTATACGTAGATCTTCTTTCAGCACGTCGTTAATGAAGTGATCATATTTTGCTATTGTTGCATCAATATTTACTTTCCCCATAATAAATTTATATATTCATGTCCAATATAACAGTTGTGTGTTCACTTTTCACAGCACTTTCATTAATACAAGGGATATTCTTAAGTAAGATTAATAATTATAGAAATGTTTGAAAAATGTGATTGAATTCAAAATAAAAACAACATTGACATTGACATTTGACAATGTCTAAGGCGTCAGAGAATTTGACTTGTTGTTTTCAATTTATTTTTTAAGCTGGCACTTTTTTTTATATTAAGGTAAGATCTCTGTAAATTTTGTAATAATTTTCCTTTTTAAATCATTAATACTAATTTGTTAAGTGTACTTACATAATCATGGAATTTAAAATATTTTTGTAAGTTACAGACAATTTTTTTGACTACCATTTACTATTGAAATATCATACGGAGTGAGAAAGAAACTTTAATTTTATTTATTTATTTTTATCAATAAAAGCTATATTATTTGGAATTAATATGTAAAACTAATTATTTAGATTTTTTTCTTAATTTATGTTACTATTATGATTAATAAATATAAACTTTGTAATTAGAAATGTGGGTAATAGTTAAAATTATTTTTTTTAGCAGCTACATCTATTCTAAATATGGTAAACTTCGAATGGACAAGGTACTGAGCGGATAAGTGATTCCGTCGGTTTGTAATAGATGGCGTTGAATTTTACATATATTTTAATGTCCTAAACGCAAACGAAATAATACATAATAATTCTGTTAGGTGGCGCTATTAATAATTCTTATTTATTTTTTGTAATAATTAGTAGCAAACCGCGTGTTTTTTATATTAATATCTATATTAATTATCATTTTAAAATCAACATCTATATATGAATAATTAAAGTTTAAATATTCTAAAAACGGGAGAGCTCTAAAGGTGTCCAACATGGACGACAAATTAATTATCTCCATATAAAAACTGTAATTATGTCGGTTACGCCATTTTCGGAATTTGCGTGTATAATCGTGTCTACAAACAGACAAAAAAATTAAAAGGCATTCGAGGCTTCTAGCACTTACAGTTGCATAGTTTTATACAAACTAACCATCTCAAAAAAAAATCTTATGGATCGAATTTCGCAAAATCCCGTTTCAGAAAAAACACACCCGTTGTTTTTTCTGAACCCGTTGCAAAAATTTAAACTCCCGCACTTGTAGTTACTGAGATATCGTAATGAGTGAATGACCTTCATATGTATAGATAGCAATGAAAATAATTATTGCTTATAATTTACAGTGCAAATTTTGTAGTTATAGTAATTGCATTGTTTGATAAATTGCAACATTGAGTCCCACCAGTGGCGAAATAAAAAAACTTAACGATCTTCCTGCGGCTCAGTTCTTATTTTAAAGACGATTAATAAAATGTCATTGGCCGCCAATTAGGTTACTTAAAATAGGCAGTAGGTATCTCTAATTGTTGTTATAAATGTGATTCGGGATGTAGTTGTTTAATGGAGGATAATTAGGGATTTTAATGGAATTGACGTGATTATTATACATTTATTTCTATAAATATTAATCGGGATGATGCATACCTATACTTAATTTTCTTTTTCTATCTAAACTTTTTTCAGCATCACGTTGTATCCTGCACATGGCAAGGTAGGTCAACACGCTGTTAAATTTCCCACTTTCTGCCGAATTTGGGGCATTGCGTGTCGAGCTGTCGAGTTGCTGAGCGCAACGCGGTGCTTTGCCATGTTACCAGAACGCATAAATGAAAACAGTAAATAATTAATTTAAAAATAACAAAAAAATAAATTAAATTTTTAAATAGATTTATGATTATTAAATTATTAGTTTATCTTTTGTTCATAAGATATGGTATGCGTGTAATTAGATAAAGAATCAGGGTAACAAAAAGTCTCATTGAACGATCATAAAAACCGTTTATTTGACAAGTAGTTTATAAACATCAGTTTTATAATTCAATAAAATCCGGAAACCTATTTTACTTATAAATAAATACAACAAATAATTGTATTACAAAATGTAACGTTAACTTGTATAGCATACAGGTATCATGATTAAAGTATTAAGGTAATGGGAATTTTAAATATCAACACCAGGAGCACAGGCAGCATTTATGGAAAAAATATTGAATAGTTAAACACAAATATTGCAGTAATTAAAGTAGTCTAACAAAAAAAATCTACTTATTGAACTTCACCATAAAATTAGACTCATAAATTAGAAATTGTAGATTTTTTCGAAAAACCACCTTCATGTAAGTATAGTCGTACATTGTATATATATATAAATAACAGAACAGATAACAAATCAAGTATATCTATGTTCCCGTTTATAACGTCATCATACTTAATTACACTTAAACCAATATTTAAATAAACGTTTAATATATTAGAAAAGAAGATTTCTATCTTTGTTGTATTAATGATGTTAAATATAATTAATTAATTTGAGTCATTGCTATATTATTTCATTTATGAGAATACATGTTTAGTATATAAAATGACATACAATTAATTCGATTATACACTATATATATATATATATATATATATATATATATATATATATATATATATATATATATATATATATATATATATATATACATATATATATATATATATATATATATATATATATATATATATGTATATATATATATATATATATATGTATATATATATATATATATATATATATATATATATATATATATATATATATATATATATATAACTGGAATAGAAATACCAACCATACTTATATTAAACAGGCAACTCAACAATGGGAAGTAATACAATAAACAATAAATCAGTTAAAAAAATCTAACAATAAGTAAAATTATTAAATACAATGACGATATAAAAACAATGTATATTCAAATGATTTGTTAAACAAAGTAAACAGCATTACATTAAAAATTTATTCACAATAATTGCTAATTGTGAATTCAAAGGTACCTTTTGTAATGTATAGATTTAAACATAAAAAAATTATGATGTCTCATTATATAGTAAGTAGCAAGTTTAAAGAAGATAGTTAAATATATTATTCTCCAAGCGTAATAAGTTTTTGACAAATCGGCAATTGTTTTTCCAATAAGTTTGCAAAATTTTATATGTATATATATAATGTATACAAAATACTCTTTTTCAAAACCTTTGAAGGCGATGCGAGACGGCGATTATATTGAAAAAGACAATGTATGAAAAGGTTTGTGACTCGAACACCCGAATAAGGACGAATGGAATTTTAAAAATGATATTACGACGGCTATTCAAATTCATTTAGCTTCGCTTAAAACCTGAAAATCCAGTCCTGATCTAAAAAAAGGGTACGATAAATTGTTGGCAAAGGCTTGAAAAGGATGGCATTAAAAATAACATGGACTCAAAATTGGACGAAATGATTACTAAGTAATATAATGAATATCACAAGATATGATGTGATGCATTCGATGGGCGGAAGTAGTTAATTCTATTACTATAATTAAAGACTGTATAGCTTAATTTACTTAGAGCTCTTAAAAATATTAGGATTCATTCATAATTTACAACTAGACTTAGAAGTGAGAAGATTTCACATGACAATGTTGCAATTGACCAGATAAAAGTCAAATTAATTCTACGCGCCAATATTATATATTTATTTTTTTGAGTTTAAAAAAGAAACATTAAATTGTTACATTACTTTTATTGTATTTTTAAACAAGAAAAAGTATTAATTATCATGAAACTATTGACCCGAATGCGAATTCACATTAAGTCGTTACACACTTGTATTTTCATACTTTCTATTTGCTATTTATGAAACACTACGCACGCAACTTTGTTATAAACACTCATTAGATGGTCAGTGCCATTATTAAACTATAACTAGTTAGTTAATCATTTTTTGCTTCAGAAATTTAAGGATCATCAAGAGACCGATGCAGTTTAGACTATTTTTTCCACTTAGTGTTACCAGCTAAGAATTGTATTTAAAACACTTATCTAATTTAAGTATAATTATGTAAATTTTTAATTTTTTTTACAAATTTATCGTTTAAATTAGTGTAGTATTGATGTAAGCAACGATATTTATGTACAGATTAGGACAAAAAGTAATGTTGTTAGTAATTTATGTATAAGAGGGCTTCATTTAACAAATTTTATAAATTTTGGAGGCGCACTCCATTTGCGAGTTACAGGGCGATATCGTTTCTTACATGCCTCAATAACAATAATATATTCTTAATAATTATGAAATATTATACATTTAATACCTTGGCCATATACATGATATTAAGGAATCTATACAATATGTACACTTATTCTTATACCAATGACATATTAACATACATAAAACTACATTTATAATTTAAGAGGGAAATGTGTATATTAAATTTAAAATTGCCAACTCCATCTGCTATCAGCAATAAATAGTTCCCTACTAAGAGACTGAAAAAAAATACAAGACACGCGAAGACCAGTCATGTGTTTAGAATAGTCAACAGTTCTGTTATTTAATTCCCTTTAGTTTTTAAATATTCAGAACGTGCTTCGAGTTAAAGTACAAAAACTATTCCACAACCATAAAAGCTAATATGTTAAAATAATCTGGATAGGCTTCCTTGTCATTGTGACATAACTTTATAGATAAATTAAAATTACGTTGTCCGTCTTCCATTGTTTTTAAAACATTTACGACTAATATTAAAAGGAGTTAGCACTTTAATCAAATCACAATACCAAACCGGCGACATGTATAAGAATTACTCTTTTATATGGAAACGATTACACCAAGGCGGCCGTTACGGAAGGACGACATCATTTGAACATTTATTTTCAATATCTTCAATCTTCTAGAGCATACATGGAAAAGGAGCTTATTTTCGTTATCTTATCAATAACACTGGCCGTTAAGTCGATTTTAAATATTCATTGGATTTATCGAAATAGCTTTCGTGTTGACTAGCTACTATAGAGAATGTTGCTAAGGTTAATATCAAACTGAGTGTTTTTATATCTTTATTTACATAAAATAAAACAAGGTGCGTTGTTTAAATATATGTATCAAGCAGTATGTTTGAAGAGGAAATATGATATTTTAAAAATATAAAATTATATTTTTTTACTAAATTAAAATTCTATTTGGCCCGGTTCACATTGGGCGTAATAATGGTAATGTCACTGCAAGTTCAAGGACATGTTTGGTCAAACTTGATCTTTATTAGCATAACTATATTGAATTACATCAGCTGTCATCCGTGATTTGTCGAGCCAAGTGTCGTATTTAATTTAAATAATGTTATATATAAATTATAAAATGTCTAGAATAATTAATTATTTTCATGGTTCTACGACCAAACAGTCAGTATGATACAGACCTAGAAAGCAACGGTTAAAAAATAAATTTGGATACTTGTACATACATTGCGATGCAATGCAAAATAACTCTAGTTTTTTTTTTTTATTTAGAACATCTAAATATTTTCACACAATTGAGATCAAATAGATAAAACTTATAAATATCATTTTTTTTTAAATTTACATTTCAATTGGACGTCACGCCAAAAGGATGGATTATTTTAGATTTTTCATATACATTTAGCAATATCAGAGCGCTTCATTTTTTAAATGAGTTGGTTATAGAAAAAATATGATAAACCTACACAACTTGTCATCTCATTGTCAACTGTAATTATAACCTAAAATGATTTTTCTATAACATTTCAAGAAAACTAGCGTCTAGGCTTAATTTGAAAAGTAAAATGTACAATATCACAGTTGTACCAAAATTAAGACACAAATCTGATGAAATAAAAATAAAGTGCAATTTTGTAAGTAAAAAACTAATACAAAAGAAATTTTGGACGAAATCCTATGAGCTCCATTCTCACTATAATAATGACAATTTTGGACAAAGCAAATAACAGTTTAGCAATAGACAAAAAAAAAGTAATTTTAAGTACAGTGTCGCCATTTTCAATAATAATACCTACACCAAGATATTTAATATGACATGAATGTCCAATTTATAGGTTGTGAATTTTGTGAATTTTTATCGTATCATTAGCTAAAATTTAACTGACTTAGTTAAAAATTAACTTGAATCAGTATCCTCGTGTCAGGGTTGAGTAATAATACAAAAGTGAATATTTTAAAAATACATTAAATTTTGAAGCAAAATAAATTTATATATATTGAACAAAAAAAAATCTTCATAACATATTTTATACATTTTTGTCTGTCTATAAGAGATCTATAACTTTATTCTCTACAATAGTTAAATATATAACCAAACACCATCCTTCTACGGAAGATCTTATTTATATAAAAAAATACTGTGGTATTGATATATAAAAACAAGTTGTTATTTTTATGACACAATTTACTACCTGATTGAATAGACAACCCTGACAAGCCTACAGGCTAGTTGAATGTAATTCGATTCAATAGGGCGGCGCCGGGCTCGCTCCGCCCGACGCCTGCGCTCGCCATCATAACCCACATTATCACACTATAATGTGTATTAAACAACACCTAACCCAAAATAATTTAAAAGCGTCTTGTTATTTTATAAAAAAAACGGCAAATAACCAATGAAATTTTAGCGTAACTTGACCAAAAGAATATTATCAAAATTTGTCATAAAAATATTAAATTACGTATGTATATGTTAATGATAGGCGAATTGGGTGTTTTATATTCGTACCTCGATGTAAAATAAATTAAATGTCTGCATCAAGACCTGAATATCGCAAAATTGTTATTTTGGTACATATCACAAGAAAAAATATTACAACTAAGAAATCCCTGGATCAAATAAAACATATAAAGTTATAATTATATATAATATTCGATTTAACTTAGCTATCAATAAGAATAAAGAGAAAATATGCCGCAATCATTTTGGTAATTCGGTTAATGGCATTCTTAACCAAAACCAAAGCCTAAGAAAAATAACCTTAACCTTACATATAGGTACATACTATAAAAATAATTGCCAATAATAAAAATACGTCCTTAAAATTACAGCAATAAGGTACTCTTTTCAGTGTCGCCAACACATAAATATACATGACGTCTATACAAATGTAACACTAATGGTTTAATATCACACTACAGTGTCTTTCGGGAGTTAATTAGCACTATTAAGCACCATCCCCTGATGTGGAGGTCGACGGGGTGTCGGCCACATGCGCCACCTGTAACCAAATTAATGACAATTAAAATTAAGTAAGTATATAGCCAGCTAACTAACTATATTAATTAATCCATCAATCATCAATCTTGACTTAGAAGATCGATTTTTTTTTTCATCTAATCACTTTGGCTAGAAATGTCTCGAAGTCAAGTTTCAGTTGGAACTGGCTTTTAACTGTTTTATCTTATTCGTATGTATGGGGGCTTTCATGATAATATTAATTGATATATTAAATATATCAATTAATATTATTATTATAATTTTGAGCTTTAACATTTTTATTTTTCTGGCAATATTTGCAGCGCACGCCGTAAATGAATACATTTTTTATTGATAGATATTATAATCTTATGATGAAGGGATTTAGTATTGACATGTATATTGTATATTGACAATTGGTTTTTTATTCAATTATTTTAATTTACTATTTAACTTTACGCTTTATCCCGCACATGGCAGTATAGGCGAGCAACTTGGAAACCTAGTGTTAAGACACTCCGTTCCTTTTCCCACTTTCCACTGAATTAAGGCATTACGTGTTGAGTGGCTGAACTAAACGCGGTAAAAAAAGGTCGCTGGCTCTTACAAGTTTTAAGTAAATAATAGATTAATACCCGTTTAAATATAATATATTTGTTTTAGCTCTATAGAACATCGGGTACCTAGACAATCAGGTAAAATAAGTACAGAAGTGTGAATAGTAAATACTAAACTTAAATATAAAAAGCGTATAAAAATTTTGAACGAAGCAGGATTTGAACCCGCGCCTCTGGAATACCGTTCCAGCGCTCTGACCAACAACTAAGCCATTCGTTCTCACCGAGCTCCGTCGAAATTCTTATACGCTTGTTACAACTTATTTATGTTGTTAGCATCTCTGTAGGGAGATTTTTACAAATTTCCGCTACCCAAAGACAACTCGTAAGAATTATCGTTTGGCAAGAGAGAATACTATTTATTTTAATATTTTTACTATGTTTTAAAGTGTTATTCCACATTTAGGACAGAAAATACTAAACTTAAATTTAAATTATATTTAAGTTTAGTATTTTCTGTCCTAAGTGTGGAATAACACTTTAAAACATAGTAAAAGTGTGAATAGTAAATTGCAGCATGGGCTCAGTTATAGCTTATAGCTCGTAATGATTATTATTTATGCTAGCGACCACCACTTCTCTTAATCTCAATTACTTTCTTGGTCCAATTAAGTTTAGACAGAACATTAAAAACTAAAATTTAAAATAAATGAATAATAAAAAAAAATGCAATTTTGTCGAACTAAATATTTTAAAATGATTTAACTTTTTTATTTATCAACCGATTTCAAAAAAACCCTAAATATTGAAGGAAGGTTGCCAAAATAATAATATAGAAAACTGCATTTCAATTCAGTTAACTGTTTCAGAAACTAGCGCGAAACAATTGCACAGACTAACAGACTAAAAATTGGCCCCTATTACATTAATAAAGGTAAAAGATTATTTTTAATTACATCTTCCAAGTACAGACAGCGATCAGTTTAGTAAATTCACTTCTCAGCAGAACCCACACACACCACTCAGTTTTTACACAAAATACTTAGACTGCTTAGTGCACATAAATGGCATATACTACATCCACTGGAGAATGGCACGGATGACATTTTTAGTAAGCTAAAAATAATATCTTTTTATTTAGCTGTTTTTAACTTGTCTGTTTGTGGCACCGTGGCTCCTGAATAAATGAAACAGTTTGATCTTTCTTCATTCGTTCATCATAGTGTTTTTAAGCTACACACTATATATATATGTATATATATAGGTATATATATATATATATATATATATATATATATATATATATATATATATATATATATATATATATATATATATATATATAAATTTACAACAATAAGCGAGTCGAATTAAAATACAACAAAAGTTTTATCGCACTCAATTAAATACCCGTTCACCGTTAGCACAGGCGCGGCAGCGCGTTAATATTGCATACATAATTAACGGTTTTCTCAAAAGGTCCGGAGTCCTGTTGGTACTACTATTATTATATGGCTTCTTATATGCACCATGTTCCATCAAAACCTGTATTTCGTTTATTAGCAAGCAAGAGCAATTGAGCAAACCAAATACAGATAAATTAATCTAATTGATATAATATAAAGATAATAATAGAACTGAGAAATAAAAAAAACCAGATAGAATTTATAATAAGTATTAAAATATTGAATATTATTGATTAAAAGTAACATTAACACAATAGACACGCAAAAACTATGCGACGAAACTGATTACATATAGACATTGAATAAAACAAAGGAACAAAATAATTATGTATATATAAAATACAGTATATACTTACACATTTAAAAATAAATATTTAATATAAAAAACATATTGTAATTTTAAAGAAAAAAAAGTAAACAATTCAGGTAATACATCAATAAATCTGTCAATGTAGATCGTATCGGGCTAAGGTAACCGTAATTTCAATATCGGTCATAGGGCCAATGTACTGTAGCAGCACCATGACAACCGGATTACGACTTTATAAAAAGTAAGCCTGGAGGTTTGCTCTTTATTGTGATGCGCTGTCTGCATCGCACTCGTCCTATTAGAAATATTTTTTAAGAAACCTTGCCTTTTTGCAGTATATCATATCTTGATTGTCGCCGAATGTTCATGTTAAAATTTAAGTTTAATGTTTTAATTATATTCAGTCAGTTTAGCACATTTTTATTCGCCAATATACTTGTAATAAGTATATAGAGACGTTCAAACATATAAAATATTATAAAATATTGTATCTAGCAAGGGTTAAAAATGACGATGTAAGTGAAAAATTTGGTAGTTTAAGAACGGCATATACTACATATAATACAAAAATCAAAAAATCACTATACATAAGGTCCCTAAAAACTTTTAGTTGAGTGACGTCGTACCACCGTTTACGTTACTTTATTTTTAGTAAACAAGCCTAATAAATACATTTTAATTAACATTTCAAATTTAATTATTAAAAGAACATTTTAGCTGGTTTTATTTGATGACCTTTCTACACTTACAGGTGTCAAGTGATTGAACAGATATACATATTATTTCTGTTCACATTTGTAAATACATTTGTATCCAGGATAAAAATATACTCCAAAGTATGTGATGAAATATGTACATTAAAGAGTATAAAAAAATTAAATAAAAAGGCCAGGCATTTTTTGATGCATTAACATTACTGTGTAAGTTAAATGAGACTTGTTCTGTATATTTAGAATGTCAGATTACAGCACAAGTAGAATATATACCCTATCGGGTCGTAAGTTATGCCACATTTTTATCGTGAAATAATTGAGACATGTATGTTTTTAGGTTAAACATTTACATATCAAAAGAAACGTAATAAAACATGGATTCTTATTTTAATTACTGTTATTCAAAATGACTTCCGCGATTTTGTACATAGGCCTTCCAACCTGCGCGGCCAGTCGTCTATAGCAGCACGCACGAGGTCCATGTCAATGTCGGCAGCTGCTTTGATCAAAGATGCCTTGAGTGACTCCACGTTGGGATGGCGTGTTGAGCAGGCCTTTTCCTTTAAGTGTTGCCATAATTTGTAATCCAACTGATTTAAGTCTGGACTGGAGGAGTGCCAGTCTTCGTGCCGGATGAAGTCAATTTTGCGCGCCGTTAGCAAGACTTGCGTGCTTTTCGCTCTATGAGCTGGTGCAGAATCTTGCTTGCTTTTACCACAGCTGGCGTCCTAACAGAGCGAGGACAAACACTTCTTTTTCTATGTTCCAAACTTGAGTTGTTATACCGTTTGATGGTACGATAAATGAATCTTTTGATTAAATTCGATTTTTTTTGTATATCAAAAATCAGAGTTGGCGCGTAACTACATGGATGTAGCGCAACGTCCACTTCATATTTAAATAATTTAAGAAACATTTTTGTGGCCAGCATTCCATAATTGAAAAGTTTCTATTGTGTGACAGAACTTATGACCTGACTAAGTAGTAGTCGTAGTAACCGTTAGTTCATCGTGGTTTCTAGGAGATTACTGACAATCGCAAAGCTGTTGTCGTTACATGAACCACTCCCGCCTGAGGTGTGCATTCAAGTGAAAAACGTGAAACATTATATCTGGGATAAATCTCCCTCTATCTGGGAATCTTAAATGGTATCGTAATTATTATGAAAAAGTAGCTTATCCGCTGATGGTGTCTGTGTGAATTATAAAATGTTCTATTCAGTATATTTGAAGAGAATAAAAACTTATAAATATAATGAAAAACGTGCGATGTGTACGTATTAGTTGCGAAAGTGAAATGTTTAAGTAACTAATACTACTAATCTCCACTGCCTTTAAAAACACCTCGACAGAAAGGAGCTAATAAAAATAACAATCGTTTTTGTCGTTTATAAAGAACAATAATAAATATACATACAATATGAACAGATTGATTTTATATATTTCATTACTAAAATGTATAAGGAGATGATACGATTGCTTTTTTATAAAACGAATGTTGTAAGGTGGCGTTTTTGAACATTTTTTTCAAATAAGACCACCATTGCTGAGTGAGAATCGAACGAAACCGTATTGTGATGCGATGACGTCAAACAGAATAACAATCTTCCATAATTCATTTATTTCCATGTTTTACAGACCTTTAAACGGCTCAAAGTGACCATAAAACAAACAAACAAATAATTCTGTATTCTGCATAAATAACAAAAACATTATAATAAAAAACGTGAAAAATATATTTCCAAGTGCAAATGGGTGTTGCACACGTCGACGGGTTCCGTATTATTATCTACAACAACAGCAGGACTGTTGTATAGAAGCCCCTAAAATAGTATCTATTGTTAAAGCAATCATCAAGAGAAATATATCTGTGAAAAGTTTAAATATCATGATCAAGTATAACATCACGTAAGGACAGCGGAGGTTTACCACTAGCATAACGCCTTACCCATTCAATAACACTAAAAACAAAGAAATGAGGGACTATCATTAAACAACATATTGCGTCAAGATACCCTTAAGTAATATGAACAAGAAACTCTGCGCACTGGAAATAACCGTTTCAAAGATTTCGGCAGAAAATTGGCGTATAATATTTCAATACATTATTTTCTTTTTTTGCAACTAAGATAATAAATGTACGTAGGCGGCGGTTGACGAATGATGTGAGATATTTTTTTACACATGTCGCCAAAAAAGACACGCGACACGATGGTAAGCGCCGAAGGCTCGGACCAAAAAATGTTAAACCTAAACTTGTTTTGCCGCCTTGTATAGCCTCAAGCATAACGAAGCTTCAAAAACCAACAAAATTTTATAAATATAGATATTATTTGTTATTTCTGATAGTGATATTTCTTTTTTATTTACAAACTTCTCTAATTTAATGGCGGAGCACTTGTCCAGATACTCTTCACTGTTATCTTGTTATTTTATTAACAGTTTTACTAGTAACATGTTATGTAACTGAACGTCCTACAGTATGGGTTTGAATAAGTATCATAAATAGTCCCCCAGGTTATAAGCAGTATACTTAGCCACCACACGCTTTCCAACTGCGCTTGCGCGTGTCAATTTTGTAATTTCATACTTCACAATTGTCGTTATTAACAACTTATGGTCGCTCACGACTAGTCCCTGTAATTTCAATTTCGGTACTGCGTCATAAATCACATTTTGGATATCAGTATACGATAATCAAAGACATAAGTACAATATAGAATACACAATAAAAAATCCAGCCATGGATAGCGAATTTAAATTGGCTTTATATTTCAGTAGTGAAATTACATTTTTAGAAAAGTATACATTAAGGTACGCATCTACAATAGTTATTCTGTATTGTTTGTAGAATTATAAGAGAAAAAAAAAAGAAAAAAAAATTTTAAAACATATCATTCACCTAATTTTGCAAGTATGTATTTCTCGAAGAAGTACCTCGAATTACCGTGACACCTCGAGGCGTACATCAATACAATTTTCTTAAAAATTTGTTTTAAATTATATAAGCAACCAAATGAATAATATGTTGTAGTAATAATAAATAATTATTTTATATGTTAAGAAAACGAAATATATATTAATAATATCTTAACAGTTATTAGAAATTACATTAAAAAAAAAAAAGAGAAAGACAGTATGGTTTAAATTACATAGTTTGGAATTAAATGTGCATAAATAGTTCAGAGATTAAGTTAGTTATATAAATTATGTTTGGTTGACAAAAACATATAGCAAAACGAGAAAACAACCGTATTATACATTATATTGAATAAAACACGTAATGTAACAAAGATAACAAACAATCATTGAAAATGCCATAAATGACATTACAATTTATAGCTCCCTTTGTACGCAAAGACATTGAGTGCAAAACTTTTTAACATTGTGCTTTACGATCGCTCATCAATATTGTATTTTCGATGAGAAATATGTACACAAATTATAAGTAAACTATTCCACTTCACGCTGTATCCCGCACATGGCAGAGTAGGCAGAGGGAACTTGGGAACCTAGTGTTAGGACAATCCGTTCCACTTCCGTTCCCCACTTTCCGCCGAATTTGAGGTATTGCGTGTTGAGTGACGGAACTCAACGCCGCGTTTTACCAGAGCGAAGAAAATGGAAAAAATTAAATATTTCAATTGAAAATATTTAATATTTCATTTCCTCGAGTGGGGATCGAACCCAGAACCTGTCAGTTACAGTCACACGCATGTGCCACTGCGCCACAACAGGCCTCTATACAGGATAAGTAAAATAATATCTTAAAAAACACTATGTATTATTCAGCGTTAAGTCTTAATGTTTCAACGTGTGTGTTTTGTCTGTATCAATTTTTTTATCGTTTCGCCTCTGACTCTGGGGCCGTAGTTGTCTTGTTTAATGGTTGGTGATGTGGCTTACGGACCCACGCCGATATTCGCGAATTGCTAGCTGCTTGAAATACTTGCCTGGAAAGAGAGGCAATTAAGGTTAGCCCTCATTCAGTCGGTACATCGCATAGCGGATCCGCCACATGGTCTGCTACTTTCAACTCTCTCTCTCTCTCTATTTTACTATTAGGCGTTGGCGAAATTCCTATATCCATAATCTGACTTATAAATATGTCCAGAGAAAGTAAGAATACATGCTTTTACGTTGGTAAACAGGCAAGAGTTCTAAGAGAATGAACTTCTTTGATTTTAATTTAGTCCAAGACACTCCAAGCTTTTATTTCCAGTACAAAATTTAGAGGGTTTCCTATCTTGATCCTCCTACTCTTTTCAGGCGTCCACAAATCGAACGAGCTTAAAGAAATATGGCTACTAAAGCCCATGCGCTTAAACACCGCCTAAATACCGAAGCCCATTTGAGTTGTGTGGTGTGTGTTTTGGAGATGTTCTTGTCTCTTCATATTTTTAGCTTATTTATGGATAATCGTGAAATAGCCTAATAATAATAAAAAAAATACATAAGCAAATTAGAAAAGATGCCATGTGTGTTTTAAACCTCCTCTATCTGCCTGCCTGCACGGGACCTGGCTGCACGGGAGAAATATGAAGTTAAAAAAAACAAACAAATAAAAAAAAAGTTATAGTTTGATAACCTTATACTTATTAGGTGAAAATTATAGCAACCATTGTCTCACAATGTTTCTCAATAACTTCCAATAACATTCATGTTATTGAAACTTATTATAAAATATGAGTAGAAATGTTTCCAGTTTTCTCTCATAGTAATATTAGAACATGTTTATCATATCGAACGAATCGTTTTATAATATTTAAGTTAGCACTTTGTCTATATTAACGATGGATTGTTTGTAATAATACACAATATAATATTATTATTTTCCATCAAATAGTCGATTTATATTTCAGTATTTATTATAGAAGTATTCGTTACTCATTAACTTTAAATCATACCTATATTCGGTATACATATTATGTATTTTTTGTACTAATAACATAAAAAAAATATTGCACTCTAAGATACATAGAATAATAATAATAACAATTTCTAAACACAAAATGCACAAAGGCACACATATCACTGAGAGTGATCTCTTCCAGGCAATCAATTAAAACTCGTGAAGGATATCATATAGTAGTGCGGGCATAACGTAATTATATACATACATAAATACTAGAGATGCCACGAATATTCGGCTACTATTCGGTATTCGGCCTATTCGGCTACTTTTTTTAATATTCGGTATTCGGCCGAATAGCGTGCAGTATTCGGCCGAATACCGAATACCTAATTATGGTAAAAATATATATGGTATTATTCAAAAACATATATTATTTAAATAAAAAATGGTTCATTTTCATACAAAAATTCATACTTAAGTACTTAAAATCTGTCAAAGGTAAGTTAAGATGAAAGAAAACATTTTTTCAACATTTGTTGATAGGTAACGATTACACTTTTCTTCATAAACAAAAATACCTTCTGAGAATACTCTCGCTGTAGACACCCAGGAGACGATAGATAAATCTTAGCAAATTTTGTCAGTATTGGATACATTTTTGCGTTTGCTGACCCATTATTTGTTAAGGGTCTGCCGACCTGTTTAGGCGGACAGTTTTCAAATAAATATCAATCTCGTTTGTCAGATTTTTTCTTTGTATTTTCTCTACTTACTTTGCCCCGTCCGCCGCTTTCGTTCAAAGTGACTGAGACAAGTAGTACGTAATCCTTTGCCGAATATTCGGCAGCCGATTATTCGGTGTTTCAGCCAAGTACGTAGCCTAATATTCGATATTTGGCCAAATCACTATTCGTGGCATCTCTAATAAATATCCACATAGGTATATACACTATAATAATATAAAACCTATATAAATATTCACATACAATACATAAAAAATATTCATACAGCCATTCATATACCTGCATATAAAAGGGTTAAAGAAATCCCAAAATTCGGCTATCTTAAAATGACAAAAAAAAATATTGAAATTATTTGATATTTATTTTATGTGAATTTGATAGTACTAATGTTACTAGGATTCAATTATGTAATGGTCCCAAAAGTTATCGCTTTTTATTTAAGTTAAAAGGACATTAAAAAATCAAAGTCAGGAAATACCATATTTAAGATGAGGGAATGATTGCTGCAGACCAATCATGAAGCTTTTTAAATTAAATTAGTTTTCTTTCAAAGAATATATATCTATATCTTTTTATTAAATGGAATGTTGTTCTTAAACAATAAGCAAGATCAATGAATAACACTAGCGAGTTATTGTAGCACTTTGGCTGAGTTGAATAAACATTCCATGGTCAAAGTTGTTGTTAGATTACAGCTAGGCAATACTTTACTTTCATGTAACTTTATGATCATCCGTTAAAAATTTGCGTGAATTACACATTTGTATGTGTTCTTTCCGGTGAACTCCGATTATTATTGTTTTGTCTTTGACATCTCTTACGGTATCTCTCTTGTTTTTTTATTTCTTGTTTCAGACATTCCTGTAATCTAGATATTTTTGCATAAATAATTCCATTACATCTTTAGAGTTACTTCCTTCTTTTAATAACTACCAGATTTCTTAAATCAACATTATTTTTCATAAGTCCTGGGCTTGGAGGTGGTGTGTCAACAGCCTTGTTATATTTTGTCACACTTCCGCTGTTTTGTTTCGATATGTTTGGCTATTCTTCTACTCGAGAACTCATTGCGGATATATATGAGGATAAGTTTTACTTGACCTTTTTGTTAAGTATTTTAAGAGTTACGGGATCAGCTTTCACTGCTTTTGGTCATATTCTAACTTTTTTAATCTAGCTTCTTCTTTGCTTATCTTCTTTTTTCTTGACATTTTTTAATCTACAATAATATTGCAACTGTAAATTCAAGAGCTAATAAAAGCAAACAATAAATAAGCTAGCTAGCGCACCTAAAAATCATTATCTCATATATCATCATTCCCTCATCATTAATTTAAATGAGGGAATGACAAAATATAGAATAACCGTAAAGGACTCGTGATATAATTTTACTTTCAAAACGATTTTTCTGCTTATGGAAAGGGATCCCAAAAGTCATCTTATCTATGCAACTTGTAATGAATAAAAGTAAACTTACCTTTTGTTTTTTTGGAATGTGAGGAAATGACGATCAAAAATTTAATTTAACCATATAATAAATAAAATCTTTTGGCAGCGCCCACCCGAACACAATCACAGAAAATACACAAGTTTCACAAATTGATACTGCCAGTAATAATGTGAGGGAATGATTTATTTTTGTGGGACACATATAAATATTCAAATTTTATGTGTTTTTTTTACTATATAATGCTAATTTGGGGACTTCTATTAGATAAAGTTACGTGGATTATATAGAAAAAATTGTAAGATACATTTCTTAGTTGGACTTTTGTAAAACTCCAAAAGGACAATAATTTTGGATTTTCGTGAGAATTACCCAAAAATACTTATACATTTACAAATATAAATATATACATACACATATACATATTCATACAGAATTACAAATAAAAAACTTAAAAAAGGAAAAGAAGATCATCTAACGGAATAATGTCCACCTAAATGTTTAACTGTGTTACTATTTTCTAATATGCAATTGTCAAAGAGAATGAAAATTAGGTTTTGATAATTGTCTAGGGCTGCCAGGGAAACACCTGTGACTTCTGTCATCATTAACTTTATTTAATGCCGTGATGGTGCTACGTCCAGGGCGGGATAGGATAGGATTTTCCTCAAATTCTTTTCCCCAAATTTTTTATTGATTTAATTCCTTTAAATTCATTCATGATATATTGAAAGGTAAAAATATGAATACTTAGTCAACGAAATAACTTAAAATACAGATGACGAATATTCTGGGCACCAGTATTCAGAATATTCTGAGATCTCATTTATAATAAATTATGAACTAAATCTAGCATAAAATGTCTACTTCGGTTTAACGGCCGGCTTAGTTCGAGGCTTAGCTTAGATCGTAAAACTTATTCGCAAAGTATCAATCACATCGCGTCGGTTCGTAAAAACCATGATGTAAACCACTTAAATTAACCGGTTAGTGTAAATAATGGGCTTATAGTAGTGGATCTCTGAATTTAGACAAAATTTAATTTAGTGAAGCTATATTGGCTGTATTGCATAGTTTAATCATGAAAACGTCGGGTAATACGCAAGTTATACGAAGTCACATAAAACTGGGCCATAAACGCTGCATCCACTTACTTTTATTACTACCAACTGCCTTCAGCAAATGTTTCGTTGAAAATCAGCTATATTATAACTTCATACTGCATGAACTTTAATAGAATTCGCGGAGTTATGACTGCAAAGAAACTTACTGACGTATGTTGTGCAACGTGGTAATTTCATTGTGTGCACATCAAGAATTCGCGTTTGGCGCACCACACTGCTTAGGTACCCCCAAATACCAATTTACCTCCGCAGCTCAACAGCCACCTCACACAATATTGGCAGGTACACAGGTTGATATTCTTTTAACCAGATTTATAATGCTTAAATGAAAAATTAACTTTTTCACTGTCATGTGATTAGGTTTAAATGTGATAATTTAATTTATATATTGAGTTTACACTTGAGTACTTTCAACTTTTAAAAACAAATTTTTAAAATTGTTCTTCTTTATTTTTGACGATAATCATTTGTTTGTAACGTTGACGTAAAAAAGATTGTAGTAGATAAGATATGAAACTTTAATTCGATCCATCAATTTTGACAAGTTGGAATTCACAAATAAAAATTGTGGCTGAGAGGTCAAGCATCTGAATAAAAACGTGGCAAGAAAAATGTAAAATGTTTAAAGAAGAGTTTTAAAAATTTCACGCTTAAAACCTGAACGGCTTAACAATTTTTTAAGCCCAATGCACACTTATTTACTATTTACAAAATTTTTATATTTAATATATTATTTTCTTTTAAACACACATACACAAAAAAAATATATACATGTTGTACTGCAGTGATCATAGAAAATGTATATTGTCAGGGCTCCCCTGCTAAAAGGCCCCTTATCTACAGACTACTCAGTCTTATCAAATATATATTTTTTAAATGTAGTAAATATGTAAGGAAATATGATAATATTGTATAAACAAATATTATTAAATATATTAAATAATAAGATAGAAGTATGTATTAAAGTATGATTATAGTAATTTGATTGTGTCAATTACAATTAAAGATGAAACAAAACAGAAATAATCAGGTAAAGGTAATAACAATCATATTTTCATAAAAGTATTTAAACGACCAATTTAAATATATTTGCTTAATTGATTAAAAACAAAGTATATTGAAATAAATGTAATATGAATTAAACATTACTTATAATTTGTGGCGCACTAACACAAGCGTGGGTTCCATCCCTACTCGAGGAAATAAAATATTTAATAATAACTTTCTCTAAATATATAAATACAACTTTTACTAAATTTATATATTTTTTTAATTTTTCGTTGATGAAAATTATTTGGAAATTATCTTAAATATATTATATATATGAAACAAAGACATCTATTTTCGACTTAAATATATTATATATATGAAAAAAAGACATCTATTTTCGACTTTTAATAAGACGTACTTAATGGTTGGAACATAATTTCCTTGATCGAAATATTGATATTAGTTTGCTAGAGAACTAGATTATTAGCCATGAAATAAACATATTTCTCATTTAACTGTAATTTAGGCAAGTGTTATGGTAATAGTGTTAAAATGGCTTCAATTTACAGATTGTGTGGACTTAACGGCACATAATTTGTTATTCGCAGTTATAAGGATTATATAAATTAAGACTCTGCTACGAGTTGCATGTAAGGCAACATCGCGTGCTCAATGTACTAGTATACATGTTAGTGATACTGGGGTTTATTTAAGCCTGCGTGTCAATTTACTGAGGCCCCTTTTCTTGATTTTATTACCTCCATAAACGTACAACACTACAGAGCTTTCGTTGCCTATTCAAAAATCTTAATATATTGCATTGAAATAGTATGAAGTGAACTGATTTTAAGTCGTTTTAGTTTGTTCTTTATCTAGTTAAAAATATAAATAAATAATTGTTTATTTACTTAAAAGATCACCATAAATTAGTACCTACTGATAATTCAAAAAACATATTTTTAAATAATATAGTATCAATTAAGGTAAGTATATGTTGGCTTCTTAACTTGTCTCTGCAACTATTAGTATAATTTATAATATATTTATAATATAAAATTTATTATTCATAAACATTAATTATTTTATTGGGACATAAACATCAAAATATCCGTTCCTCTAACATATTTAACGCTTTTACTTCATATGATTAGCAGTAATAGGCTCACATCAACGATGAAAAAAGTTCACGTTAGACTGAAACCTGACACAAATTAACTATATTACAGAGATTGTCAGCTTTATAAAGCGATTGTAGATAGAGTAATCAGCTCATCGTAACGAATGTGCGTGACAATGCGAAACCCTGCACAAATAAAGAGGATTTTTAATCAGTCTGGTAACTAATTTGAATATATAATTTAAGCTCTGCGTGTGTCAATCTACCATATCAATGACACGTCCGTGCAATCACCTGTACACTCCAATGTACACCCTATATAACAATATTTTTAAATAAACTATGTTTATTATAGACAATAAACATGGTTCGTGCAGGAATTCAAATATATATTCAAATTCTATAGGGTATCAGGACTAAAGTAACAATATACAGTACGGTACGGTAGCTGGCCCTAACAATTTCATTTAGAAATATTATATATTTTTAATAAACAACAAAGATTTTAATTCAGCTAATTTGCTATGCTATTATATACGCTATTCAACGAAAAAAATGGACACAATTTAATTTGTCTTTTTTTTACTAAACATACCATTCAACTTTCACAAAAACCTCATTTGCTTGTAACCGTAACGAAGACGTAACAAATAATAGCTATTTTGTAAAAATCAATATCATTGATCATATTTAATCACTACTTCTGAAAAGCATTAACTATTGTTTATGAGCAGAAAGTCAGTAATAAATAATAGTATCACCATACGTAATGCGATTATTTTGCGTATAAATTTAGCTATGTTGTAATTGTAATACCGTTAAACAGATTAGAACTAACATAATATCAATAACTCACTTTATAGGTTATGCGTGACCACCTACTGCTATCTGTAATAGGATTTTATTATAAATTTAATAAAAACTAACTACTTAATATTCATATTGAGAGAATTAATAGTAAAAAGTGCGTACTTTTTTTCAAAGATAGTAATAGGCGATGAAAAAAATTATTTCAGCAAGCAGCTTATCTCAGCTTTATTAATGTTAAACTAAATTATTGTTTGTGCAATTATTTTTTTAAAGTCATGCTAACTAGATTTTCAATTTAAAACTATAAGCCATATTTAAATATGCCTAGATGACCGTAAACTAAAATCTTATGACATGTATTGAAATTGCTTTGTTTACTAATACATTTTTCACCACTTTTGATATTTGAGCATAAAATTTATCATATGTTACACATTTATATATTTTTACTTTTTAGAAAAAAAATATAAAAATAGTTTTTATATTATTGTAACTACAAGAGGCAAGTAGTCAAAATAGAATAAAATTGGGATTATTATCTTTATATAAATATACAAATACTGTAATTCACAATCAATTATTGCGAGGCCCCTTTTATTGATTTTTAATTTCAAATTATTTAAAAAGTATTTTACATATCTTTAATGTTATTTTATTTAGTAAAATGACATGAATTATTGTAACTTACTTATAATTAATTCAGGTAAGTCAAAATTTACCAATTATTTGGGGCCCCAATTATTGACTTACGCTTAAAATTGATTCCGTTATATCTTATTTCATACTTTGTAATAACAAATAAAATAATGGTAAAGGGTACCATTTATTCTGTTTTTAACTTTATTATAATATCATTTATAAGTAAAAAACCTGCACCTGAGAAAAGCATGTTTATTAGTTTTTTTTACTATATATTTTAAGTCAAGTACTACATATTATAATATTGCGGGTATCTATCTAAATTACATGAATGTGTATAATGCTTTATACATTACAGGTTACGTAGACACACGATACGTCGTCTTTGTAATAGCAATTAGCTTAGGGTTACTATGAATATTGTCCCCGCCGGGCATTTTTTACTTTTTAAGTTACCAACGAAGAATTTTTTAAATAGAATTATGGAATATAGCAAAGTAGATTCGATTAAAATGTCGCTGCCCATTTTAATGCATGTGTCGCCGCTTTTGCACATTTTTTAAAAATGATAATTTCAATCGCTAGTAAAATGTAGACAGCAGCAAAATAAATCGATCAAGTGTAACTACTCACTTTGTGAACGAGATGAACAATAATATATTTTCTTCTTTTAGCTTTACGCTATATCCCGCACATGGCCTGTTCCACTGATATTCCCCACTTGATGCCAAATTTGAGACATTGCGTGGTGAGTGGCGAAGTCAACGCCATATTGTTACCAGTGCGAAAAATTAAATATTTTTTTTGCAAATATTTAATATTTAATTTGAAAATATGAAATATTGGGGATAATAGTGAATATAGTGGGGATCGAACCGCACCATGTCGTTTACAGTCACACACTTGTTCCGCTGCGCCACGACAGACCTCAATGATATCTTTATAATATAGGCCTGTCGTGGCGCAGCGGCACAAGAGTGTGACTGTAACCGACAGGTTCTGGGTTGGATCCCCAGTCGAGGAAATGAAATATTTAATGTTTCATTTCTTTGCTCTGGTAATAAGGCAAAGCGCGGCGTTAAATTCCGCCACTCACCACGCAGTACCTCAAATTCGCCTTAACACTAGGTTCCCGGGATCTGCCTACCCTGCCTCGTACGGGATACAGCGTGAAGCTGAAAAAAAAAAACCTATAAATTTTATCATTTCGCATCCTATATCTGTAGTGTAAGATCTCACTTCGTGCGAAAATTTATAACTGTGGATCCAAGAAAAATACTAAGAAACTCGAACACAAAGGTACTCCCAAATGTATCTTAAACCGAATTGTTTTTATTTTTTTTAAACAGTAAAAATTAATTGCGTCACTTTACAAGAAGCCAGAAATTACAATAAATGTTACTTTACTTCATATTACTAAATATCCCACCTAAACATATATAGGTACTTCGTGTTTGAAATTATATTACAAAAATACTTTTTTTTTTAACATAGATGCTTAACATAATTTTTTTAACATGGATGTTTTTTTGGTTACAAATAACTTTCCTTTCACAACATAAAAAATAATTAAAAATTAAAACCTACACAGATTTAAAGTTCTGTTATTTTTTCACAACAAGTATAATTAAAAATTAAAATCTACACAGCTTTAAAGTCTGATCCAGCCTCCGGATGTTATTCGGCAAACATGATTTAAATCAAATGAACGACTACAGCGTAAAGGGGAAGTCACACTATTTAATTTGTTTGGTAACGAAATTTTTATTCTTTTTTTCTTGTCTTGCCTTCAAACATTAGCTTTAACACACAGTTTCTATCTATGCAGAAGTTTGTAATTATATTTTTTAAGTTTTACTTATTTTCCGAGCAATAAATTGTAACATAATTGGTACTACGAGTATATTACAAATTTAATATTAACTCTTTGTTATTTTTGTGCAAAAATGATACAAATATTTATTTTGGCATTTTTTATATACGTAGACATCTATTATTTTATATATTTTGCTTATATAAGAAATTTAAATGTTCATCTAAAATACGTCGAGTCGTATCCTTAACTTGTTTTGAAAACATATGCGTAGCCGCAGTGAAGCGTGCGTGATTTTTGAGTAAACACCCAGTGCACGACTCTTAACAAAGAAACAATTTGTCAGTTTCTAAGGGATAATCCAAGCCCATTATACATTAACTCATACATACACTAACTCCGTTCAAAACAATAATCATTAAAACATAAGATTCGTAAATTTTAGTGATTTTTCTGTTTTCTTATAAGCATTGGATAAAAATCTCTCTCTATCAGCTTTTTAGACAGTAGGTACTATTGTGAGTGTCATAAACAAAAACTTTTGTTTTTTTAACTATAACGAACGAAGCGCTAGCTAGTATTATAATAATTTACGGTGTTAGATGTTATATTATTAACGAACAGAATCCTCTATTGGTTAATAATCTAAGATCGTACGACTTGAGTATCGAGTAAGACTACCCAAGCAATGAAAAAATTGTAAAGATACTACAAAAACATGAACGTGGCAGAATGTAAGCCACAACGCCAATTAAGCTATACGTTCACATATCGTCACAATAGAATTTTTATATGGTTGTTGCAACTTTTTGTTGTCACCTTTTTAGCGAAATTAGTATACAATTTATGTTTAAGGCTGAAAAAATATGACACTATCGACTCAAGCAACGACAATTAACATAGTTTATTAGTAAATGTTGTGTTACCTTTAGTTTCCTCCAATCTAATTTTATTTAGTAATGTATATCTGCATTACTTAATATACCTATCAGTTTTAAATTAATTTGACGAAATCGTCTATAAGGGTGGTTCTTGGAAAAACAGAATGTGTGAAAGAAACACACGACGGATAATTTATCTGTTAATATCAACCTCATGGACACAATTTTCCAAAATAAACTGCCATTTTATTTTTTTTTGGCTTCACGCTGTATTCCGCACGAGGCAGGGCAGGCAGAGGGAACCCGGGTACCTAGTGTCAAGTTTAGTTGTAACCGTTTTAATGTACGACTATTATTATTTCTCTCGCTTCTCTACAGTAATTTTCAATGTTTATGTTTTAAGCAGAGCGTGTAGTTCTTAGAGAAAGGACATTTTGAAACAAAAAAGCTACATAGAAAATCATTAGTCCCAGTATACACAGCTATTCTCAAATTTATTACTTCATTCACTATATAGACAAACGGATAAACATGTTTTTATAGGATCTACTCCATTAAAAATATGTACAAACTAATAATTTTCCGTTAATATTATAAAAACTATTACAACAACATTCCAATAATTCAATCATACTCGAATAACTTGATGTTCATTCTCATCGTTTCATCGTCAACGCATAATTAGATTTACACTCAAAGAGGACAAGATCATATACATTTCACGGTCATATATTTTTATGATCTGGACAGATTACGTGTAGAGTATAATGTAGAGGTTTAGATAATAAAAGTTATAAAGTTATAGTAGTAGCAAAAAATGTTTTAAAATTATTTTGGTGCCCACAGTAATGCATTGCTATGTTAAACGAAATGTTTTCCACATAGATAAATATTATTTTGGTTTTTTTTTTTTCACTTATGCTTTACATTTTGAATGAGTATTAAAAAACAATTAAGTCATTCTTTTATTCGATTTAGGATCGAAACCAAAAGCATCGTGTTTACTTTCAGAGGCTATCTTTGTTCTTGTACGCCCTAATCGCCTTATCTATATTGTAAATGGTAAGCGGATGGTATCTTGTGTACGATTCCTTTTAATTGATTTAAGAAAAATATGAAAAATATCATTCTAATCTAAGTAGCATAGTAAACTACTAGATATAAATATAAACAAGTTTCAACTTAATACATTGTATATCACAGTTCATTCACGTCTTGATTAATTTAAAATAGCATTGCGTTTCATTAAAAACACTACTAATATTAATTATAGATATGGTTTTCGATATTATGTCTTCAAAAAACATCCCATTGGATGATTAAAGAAAAAAAAAGCGTTAACATTATGTGGCTTTCCGCTTCGTTTAGCAATTTTTTAAGCTGAGAGTAGTCAACACTTCGAAACACAATGTGTTAAGTGACAAATCTCAACCGCGATCTTGTTCTTATAGGTACACAAAAAATTTAAAACTTTACAAATTGCTGGCGTTTACAATGTCTAAAGGCGGCAGATAAAATTAAACTTTGATAAATGAACTAAACTCGTACCTCGTTAACCGGTTTCCACTGAAATTTGATAGTGTTTTTGGGTGGTGCAACACATTATAAAATACTTGAGTATACTAACATCCAATGTATGCTCATGCAATACTTCTAATTTAAGCAATTGAAACTTTGTCTTTGTAGTAAGGCTGTAGAAATATTAAACCTATAATTTTGCTATGAACCTATTAATTAAAACAATCTTTAAAGACAAAAAGCACAGGAACTTTTTAGCATGCATTTATTCCATAGAAACAACTAACCGTTTAACGATAAAAAACACAAAGGGTCTACTCATCGAAGCATAAGAAATTCAGAGTTGTTTTATACGATAAATTAACTTTTACCACCCAAGTGTTGGAATACAATTTTTTAGTTTATTACAAGTGGGGCATTTACGACCGGACATACATGAAGTATATTTTGAGACGTTTAAAATATTGTCCCCTGATCGTAAATCATACACAATAGTGCGAGTTGTAACTTAATTATGTTGGGGCGAATGGACGAAAAGACCCTAGATGCGACGCAGACGGGTGAAACTCGTCGGTATTCATAACGTGATGGTACAAGATCGTTTTACGATCTGATGTAAAAGATTCAGTTTAAATTGAATCACTTGGATGTTACTTCTGTGTCTTGTCAATTGTTATATAACATTTTTTGTGTCTCATTTTATACTAAAAATATTTTTTAGAAGAGCTTGTATTTTTTTAATTAGTTCTAGCCATTAATAATCCTTTTTGTAAAAAAAATGGTTTATGTGTCAGTCAGGTTTTAAAATTTGATAGTTATTTTGTTCGTCATTTTGGTACAACCGGCATTATAAAATTTACATCAAAAATGTTATAAAGGCAATAGGGCAATTAGCAATTATTATATTTTGAGTGTTTCATACTTACACAAAAAATATATTTTAAAACCTCATGTATGGTAAGCCTATAGTTATCAACACTATTCCTTAACACTCACTCACTCACTAAGGCTTCACGCTGGTATCCCGCACGTGGCAGAGTAGACAGAGGGAACTTGGGTACCTAGTATTACTACTTTATTCCGTTCCCCACCATTCGTAATGAGTTGTGGAACTCAACGCCGCGCTTTTCCTTGTTTCAGAGCGAAAATAAAAACATTAAATCATATTAAAATTGAAAAATATTAAATATGTTTATATAAAAATATTAAATATGTTTATTATCACACGTAGCATCGAACCTACAACCTGTGACGTTTAAAGTCACAAGCTTGTGTGCCTGCGCCACAACAAGGATGTTCTTTAATCTTTTTAAAAAATTGTAAACACAAAAACTTCAAAAAAGTGAGTCGCAGTTAAAAATAACTTTGAAAGAGCTTTTAAATTAGTCGTTTTAACATCTAAGTCATAAAAATTAACATTGAGATCATTCCTTATCGCACTTATGAAATCATAAGCTTAACGAATCCTGACACCAATTCACATACATACGTCGTCATAAACTAGCGAACATAAACCTAGGTGAGTTCGTGTAATAGGGCATTGAAAGGAAACATTGTACATTTTATCGTCGACTTTAATAGAGTCTTAACACCCGTGTCTCGGCAAAGCCGCGTCCGTTAAAAATAAATAAGAGTTTCAAAATTGTGAATTAGCTGAGACGCCATAAACCATACACTGTGTTCCTTTGACGTGATTGACAGCTGTGACTGAGCTCGTAAACGTGAGAACCATTTAGGATCAGCCTAAATACCTATACGCTTCCAGTTACTTTGGATAGGTAAATTTACATCTTTGTGAATAGATAAGCTTTG
Organism: Eueides isabella; assembly: GCA_019049475.1. Classification (NCBI taxonomy): domain Eukaryota; kingdom Metazoa; phylum Arthropoda; class Insecta; order Lepidoptera; family Nymphalidae; genus Eueides; species Eueides isabella. Next base: position 4,492,130 of record CM032400.1, read on the forward strand.
GATTTTTTATTCTTTACTCACTATATCATCAAGTAGAAGTATTATAAAGTAACCCGTTATATTGTCTTTGAGGTCTCTTTTGGCACAGAAAATATTTAAAATATTTCGCTCAGTCTGTTTTCGTATTTAACTTCTTATTTTGAAGAAAAGTATTAGGCTTTGATATTCCGTCACATATAAAGGAAAGTCAATAATGTTTTTTTTATTAGACTGTAAGTCTATTTCAGGTGCAAAAACAAATTTTATACCAATATATATTATTTTATGTTGCCTGTTCTTTTTTTTTTTAAATTATACTTAAATATTACCTCGAAATAAAATTATCGTTATTTAAATACAATTTTGATCAGTTTAAAAATTTTTGTTTTGACCATTTCTATTAGCAAAATAATATAAGTTGCTTTTTAAATAACTAATATATACTTGTGCTAGTACTAATTAATATACACACGTTACATTCGTCACAACTTAATAATAAATGCATCGATGTGAGTAATTTACTCTCTACAAACGGCCTAACTTATTCAATAAGATTATATATTTATTTAATGATAGGGATATACTGTTTTAGAGAATTACTTGTTTTAGAGAATTACTTTGAACTGAACGCATTTATTGCATTATAATTAGGCTCAACGTTGATGTCCGGCCTCAACGCTTAATTCTCAAATCCTCAAATTCGGCGGAAGGTGGATAAAGGAATGGAACGTCTCAAAGTAAGGTTCCCTTGCCAATGCCATAATTTCTGATTCTTGAGCTTCATATGGGTAAAACATTTCCAAAATCGGTTTTGTAAGATTTGAGTTTGAGTACGTAAACCAAAAAACAAACTTACTTATCATAGAAAAGCGCATAAAAAAAATTGCTTCGCAGTTTTCGGCTTTATTATAATATAATGTTTAATGTAAACAACATTCCTTAACTACTTTCGTAGTTCTAGCGAAAGTGGTAGAAATGATATTGTAGTACCAACAACATTAAATAATACCTTTTTCAGACAAAAATTTTATATCTTTCTAGGACCGCACATTTATAACAATCTTAATAAATTCCTTTCATTGTATAATTTAAGTAAGACTAGATTAAAAATAGCTGTAGCCAATTGGTTGCTAAAATAATCTTATACAGCGATTGAAAAACTTTTTGAAATTCCTAGACAACATTATATACGCACTCATACACACAGCCAATGCTAATTACTACAATTTCACTTTTACTTTTTCTCTATAACATGTAATACTGTGAAAAATTGAATATGTTATATATGACCCTATTTATTTAAATTACTAATGAGGCAACCCACATAGTATTGTTACAATTGGCTTTGAGTATTGTATCTTTTTATCTTATAATGTTGTGGTGGAAATATTTTTTATTTTTTTATTTTTAACAAAAGCAATCTGGTACAATGTACTCCGCAGCTTGGCTATGGTTAGACTGTACTTACTAAAAACGATAAGAACATAATTTTGTACGTGCTCTTATTTCACACTTTATATATGAATACTTGACCGAAGTATAATGTACCTTAATTGTAAATTAACATGTAGATAAAATTCTACTTTTCAAATTATTTGATGTATAATTCAAATTAAAATAGCTTGCAGTTTAAAAGGGAAGTTAGGGCGTTAATTTTCAACTAAGTATTATGATACTTAAGTATTTATCAAACACAATACGTATTTCTATTAACTAGATATAGCAAAGGATATAGATTTGATTTATGCCAGTTACTACTGTTGGTCTATTTAATAATAACATTGTATAAAAAAATCATTATTTGATTATATTGTTTTTGATTAGTCATAATTAGTTCGAGCAGAGAAGTCTAGTGTTATTGCACTGTAGAGGCCCCTGAAACCTACACTTGGGTCGCTAGTATCAAGCACTGCTCCGAGCTCAAGAGTATAAATATATGTATGTATGTGCTGTAAATTTACTAATTGATAACATTAGGTAATATTATATTAAAATAAACAAGATAATTTGGACGAATGGCTTAGTTGGTCAGACCGCTTGAACGGTTTTCAAGAGGCACAGGTTCAAATCCCGCTTCGTTCAAAATTTTTATACGTTTTTTAAATGTGTGGAATAACACTTTAAAAAATAGTAAAAATAGATAGTTTATGTTCATTAGACATTAATGTATATTTTTTTGTAATACAATATAACATAAAACTTATATAAACATTGTTAAACGAACCAAGCAGTATTATGATAATCACTTTTCGCAAGTCACTTTTTTTAAGCCCCTTAGATACTAAATACTACGAATTAATTATTACTTTAATTATAATTATTTATGAGGTTCTAATAAACTGTCGACCTGACCTGACCGCTGATATGTACTTTGTAAACGTACTACTAATAGAAACTTACGGCTGTTGCTAGGTATCGATGTGTGGTTCAAATCATAGGCGATATATGTGTATTATTTTTTATAGTTAATATAACTCATACACTAATCAAATTTCACTTAAGCAAATCAAATTCGCTTTAAAGAAAAGGAGTTCTTAGAGTTCCGTATCTGAAAACGTAAAAATGGAACTTATAACAGTTCCATTTTTACACAGTGATCTTATGACTGAATCACTGTTTTATGCGTCTGTCCGTCTATCAAGACTATTAATTTCGAGATTGCGTGGAGGTACTCAAGTCTACGGTCTGTGGAGCACAAAATCAAGCTTCTTAGTTTACTTATTTACTTACTAAACTTCACGCTATATCCATACCAGGGTAGGCAGAGAAAACGGAGCGCCAAACGCTACGGTCTCGGCATACCTCTTTCGCCTTGTCCTCAACTTCTTCATACATGCCCTCTGGAGGGCCCTCACGGTTTTTACGTGACCTTCCACCAGTATCGTTGATACTGTGTTTTCGAAGGTCGACCGAGGTCTCCCCCTCCTTCTCTTACCACTCACTTTTCCTTCATAAATCTTTCTTACCATTATTTCTTCATTCATTTGCTCGACGTGCCCAAACCGCCTGAGCATGTTCTTCATCATTCTCACTGTGACGTTCACGCTAGTACCTACCATTCTGTGTCTCTTCATTGGGTATGCGATCAGCTATACTGACTCTGCATATCTGACAAAGAGATCGCATCTCTACAGTATTCATCGTACTTATTTTTCAATACCAAAATACTGCCGTATAACTATTAACACTGCATAGTACGGCCAAGCGCGCAGCTATGCTGACGTTGATTCTCATGCAGATAAGGCCCCTTAACTGTTGCCTCTACGCCTTTCCACATAATACATTGTATAAACAAAGATATACATCTTATTCACTTGTTCTAATTATTTTATGATTAGATCTTGCATTAGTTCGAGCTCTGTAAGCTTCTAGTATTCTTATAAAAGATTATTGTTTTAGAGGCCCCTAAAACCTACAACTTGGGTCGCTCGTATCAAGCACTGCTACGATGTGAGAACTTAGAATATAATAATGTATGTATATATATTACTATATTCATAATTAGGTAATATTATAATTATATATTAAATTTAGTATTTTCTGTCCTAAGCGTGGAATAACACTTTAAAAAATAGTAAAAAAAGATAATTTATGTTCATTAGACATTAATGTATATTTTTTTGTAATACAATATATGAAAAACTAATATAAACATTGTTAAACGAACCAAGCAGTAGCCTACCCCGATTATGATAATCACTTTTTGCAAGTCACTTTTTTTAAGCCCCTTAGATACTAAATACTACGAATTAATTATTACTTTAATTATAATTATTTATGAGGTTCTAATAAACTGTCGACCTGACCTGACCGCTGATATGTACTTTGTAAACGTACTACTTACGGCTGTTGCTAGGTATCGATGTGTGGTTCAAATCATAGGCGATATATGTGTATTATTTTTTTATAGTTAATATCATACACTAATCAAATTTCACTTAAGCAAATCAAATTCGCTTTATAGAAAAGGAGTTCTTAGAGTTCCGTATCTGAAAACGTAAAAATGGAACTTATAACAGCTCCATTTTTACACAGTGATCTTATGACTGAATCACTGTTTTATGCGTCTGTCCGTCTATCAAGACTATTAATTTCGAGATTGCGTGGAGGTACTCAAGTCTACGGTCTGTGGAGCACAAAATCAAACTTCTTAGTTTATTTATTTACTTACTTAACTTCACGCTATATCCATACCAGGGTAGGCAGAGAAAACGGAGCGCATACCTCTTTCGCCTCGTCCTCAACTTCTTCATACATGCCCTCTGGAGGGTCCTCACGGTTTTTATGTGACCTTCCTCCAGTATCGTTGATACTGTGTTTTCGAAGGTCAACCGAGGTCTCCCCCTCCTTCTCTTACCACTCACTTTTCCTTCATAAATCTTTCTTACCATTATTTCTTCATTCTTTTGCTCGACGTGCCCAAACCACCTCAGCATGTTCTTCATCATTCTCACTGTGACATCCACGCTAGTACCTATCATTCTGTGTCTCTTCATTGGGTATGCGATCAGCTAAACTGACTCCGCATATCCGACAAAGAGATCGCACCTCTACAGTATTCATCGTACTTACATTCTTCTTCTGTAATACCAAAATTAGCTGCCGTATAACAGCGACGGTGCCAACACTGCATAGTGTACGGCCAAACGCGCAGCTATGCTGACGTTTCGCCGTCTCAACAATGCAGATAAGGCCCCGTTAACTCTGTCACCTGCCTCAATACGCCTTTCCACATCCACATCCATTTCGTATCTTCCGTCTCTGCTAAACATACTTCCCAGATATACTATCTCATTCACTTGTTCTAATTAATATCTTATCATTACACTGATCTTGCATTCTGTTCTAAGCTCTGTAAGCTTCTTAGTATACTTAATTAAAAGATTATTAAGGTTTTATATGAAATTCGTCGCGGTATCAAAACCTATAACGTAGATAGTTGTCGTGAACCTACAATTATGACGTTTGGTACGATGTGAGAACTTAGAATTCTAATAATGGAAAAATATGTCTAAAACTATACACATATTTCAAAGAAAATATATTCATAAAACCAACAGCATATATACATACCACAAAGAGTGGCTGTTCCCATACCAGACGACTGACCACGCTGGACGAGAGGCGCGCAAATTTTCATTATCGCTAAATCTCTCCCAGCTGGTCAACTGTGCGACGAGGGTCCCCGATGTAGAGTCTCACACAGCTAATTGCTTAGACCTTCTGCTGACTACGGACCCAGACCGATGCTCTGTGGCAGTTACGGCCCCTTTGGGCACCTCTGACCATTGTCTGGTGAAGTTTGTATCCGTGTACTCACCACCCGATCAGTGCCCTTGTAGTATAAGACGGGTGTGGCGATACAAGTCAGCAGACTGGGATGAGATTCGCCACTTCTTTGCGGCTTATCCTTGGAGATCTTGTTTTTCTTCAGGAGAATCGTCGAGCTGCGCAGAAGCCATAACGGAAGTCATACGGCAGGGCATGGAATATTTTATACCATACTCTGATATTCCTTCTGGCAGTAAAGCTCTCCCATGGTTTGACGCTGACTGTAACCGTGCAGAAACGCGGAAACAAGAGGCGTATAATGCCTGGGCTGATGCTCGCACGCGCAATGCTCCGAATACTCGAGAACTGAAGAAAAACTTCAATAAGGCCTCCATGCTAGGTAAAAAGGAATTACGTAGAGCTCGTTTCGAGCACGTTCGTAAAATATGCGCGAAGCTTGCCTCGTACCCAGCGGGTAGTAAAGCATTTTGGTCACTCGCGAAGGCAGTCGAGGCGAACTTCTGTCGATCCTCTTTGCCGCCCTTGCGGAGGCCAGATGGTGCCCTTGCTCACACTGCGGTAGAGAAAGCCAACTTGTTCGCTTCTCTTTTTGCGGAAGATTCGCGTCTAGATGACGCAGGTAAATCACCACCATCTTTGCCGTACGCCGACTGCTCTATGGCACCTGTCCGCATTCACCAAAAAGAGATACGCGTAGCCCTGCAAAATCTAGACGTGAATAAGGCGAGTGGCCCAAACTGCATTCCTGCAATTGTAGTGCGTAACTGTGCGCCTGAACTGTCTCCGGTTCTGACACGCCTGTTTCGACTCTCACTAGAGACTGGAGTAGTGCCCAAATCGTGGAAGCTTGCAAATATACAACCTGTGCCCAAAAAAGGCAGTCGGGCAGACCCTACCAACTACAGGCCGATATCGGTCACCTCTATACTCTGCAAGACTATGGAGCGCGTACTGAATAAAAGGCTTTTGGCATATCTGGAGGAAAATGATCTCCTAAGCGATAGCCAGTACGGATTTCGTAAAGGGCGATCGACGGGAGATCTGCTTGTATATGCTACGCACATATGGAGCGAGGCTATCGAGAGATATGGTGAGGCCCTTGCCGTGTCTCTCGATATCTCTAAAGCCTTTGACAGGGTCTGGCATGCAAGCCTTATAAGTAAGCTTCCCGCATACGGACTACCGGCCGAACTTTGCAAATGGATATCAGACTTCTTGAGTGAGCGATCGATACAAGTGGTCCTAGATGGCCGCGTATCTGATCAACAGGCTATAAATGCCGGAGTTCCTCAAGGATCCGTTCTGTCTGCAACCCTATTCTTGTTGCACATCAACGATATGTTAACACCTGGTATCGTTGGGTACGCTGATGACAGCACGGTTGTTGAAAGATATCTTTCCAATGCAAAGGCCAGCCGGATCGTAATCCATTCTTGTCGAGAGTCTATGATCGATCGACTGAACCTGGCACTTCAGGGTGTCTCCGAATGGGGCGATGCCAATCTAGTCAGGTTTAACGCTACAAAAACCCAGGCGTGTCTATTTTCCGCAAAACGGGGCCCATTCGATCTTGCTCCGACTTTCCGAGATGTACCCGTGCCGATAGCTGACCATCTCGAGCTTCTTGGCATGAACCTTACGTCAGATTTGAACTTTGGACGTTACATCGAGTCTTTGGCCACAACTGCAGCTAAAAAACTAGGTGTCCTATCAAAGGTTAGGCAGTATTTCACTCCGGGACAGCTTCTTCAACTCTATAAAGCTCAAGTCCGATCGAGTATGGAGTACTGCTGCCACCTTTGGGACGGATCTGCTAAATATCAGCTAGCGTCCTTAGACTCGATTGAAAATCGCGCCAAGAAGCTCATTGGCAATTCAGTGATTGTTGAGGCAAAGCTGCAAAGCCTTGAGCATCGCCGAAAAGTAGCTTGCCTGACGATTTTCTACAGGATACATTTCGGAGAGTGTGCAGCAGCGCTGCATGACTTAATACCCTCTTCTCCTTTCTATCTGCGGGACAGTAGACGTAGGCAGGGATTTCACCCATACGTCGTCGATATACCACCTTTTCGTACGCAGCGCTTCGCCTCTACTTTTCTAATGCGAACGGCTAAGGAGTGGAACTCCCTGCCTGCTGAACTGTTCCCCGACAAGTACAACCTGGCCCTCTTTAAGGAACGAGTGAATAGGCACTACCTAGGCAAGCATGCTCCACCTTCGTTCGCATCGTCACTTACCACCAGGTGAGATAGTGGACAAATGCTTGCCTATCAATAATAAAAAAGAAAAAAAAAAAAAAAAAAAAAAACATACTTAATTATTAAATAATTACAAACTTATAGAAAAGAGAGTTGAGAGAGTTCACAGTGCAAATAAAGGATATAAATTACTCACTCAATCAGTTTCACGCCTTATCCTGCACATGGCAGGGTAGGCAGAGAGAACTTGGGAACCTCGAGTTCACTCCATTCCACTTTCATTCCCCGCTTTCCGCCGAATTTGGACTCAGAGCCGCGCTTTGCCTTGTTACCAGAGCGAATATATGAAAACATAAACTATTTAAGTGAAATAGAAATGAAATATGTAATATTTTCATTTCCTCGAGTGGGGATTGAACCGACAACCTATCGTTTAAATCGCTAAATATAAAAAACTATATTAAAAATAAGTTGTCCTTCCCGTTTACCTAGAATCATGACATCCTCACAAAACCCTCGATGGCCGAGTCGCACTTGCGCACTGCGCTACATTCTTCAGAATAAAACTTCTGCTAGTCAAAACATGAGCGTATAATAAGAATATCTTAATATTTGACAACAACATATAGTGTACACATATGTCACATACATATGCACAAGCATGTTGCTGTAAACAAAAGGTTAGAGGTTCGATCCCAACTGGAAGAAATTATATATTTAACATTTTCAATCTCTGTGGTAACAAGGTGGTTTTCTTTTCCTTGCTGTGATAACAAGGCAAAGCACGGCGTCGAGTTCTGCCACTTAACACGCAATTCCTCAAATTTGGCGGAAAGCGGGGAACGGAACGGAGTGTTTTAATGCTATGTTCCTAAGTTCCTTCTGCACTACCCTTCCGTGTGCGGGATACAGCGTGAAGCTAAAAAAAAGCTAACTAAAAGTAGAATTAATAATTGACTAAAAGTAGAATTAATTAAAGCATTGTGTTAAGCTCACCGACATACGCCTTAAAAAAGAAACGCTATTTCTTAATTTTCTATACCACAGCCATTGCAACATTGTAACATTGCTTTTACCATATAAGAGATATATCGATTGATAGCATTATTTTTTCATGGTATTTTACAAAGCTCGTAATGCATCAGGTATGTACAGAAACAAATGTCATATGTAAGTGCACTTTATTGACCCTATTCAAAGTTGCGTCTACGTAACAATGAATTTCACTGCAAATACTACGCAAAATGATTACTTTTATCGATGTAAATTACACATAATCAGAATAAAGGACAAATTTAAAACTATATGAAAATAAAAAAACAAGTTTTTATTTTTACTATTTTTTAAAGCATGGAATGATGGATGAGACCACATTTAGGTAAAAACGAGCGGATTTCTAGAGGCGCGGGTTCAAATCCTGCTACGTTCAAATCTTTATACGCTTTTAAATTTAAATGTAGTAAAAAAAAAAATTTTTTATTAAATTTCGTTAAGAAAGTAAAAGTAAAAAGGGGGGTTGGCAGTTAAATGTCGAATAAAACTTCGTCGTTCTCAACTTTACCAACATCGAAAATCAACCGAGATACCCAGAACACAGAACTCGGCACTTCTGTGTGTTCACTCGCGATTAAATTCAAGTTCTAAATCATATTCGATTTTTTTATGAACAGTCTTTATTATTAGCAAGTATTGAATTGGCAAGTTAGTGTGTTATTTTATTAAAGACAGATTGATAGTTGTTTTGGTGTCTGATGCTAAATAAATACATACATATATATGTACAAAAATCTAGGAATATTTTTAAACTTCCCTCTGCCTACTCTGTTAAGTGCGGGATACAGCGTAAAGCTAAAAAAACAACAGGTATTTGGTATAAAAATCTGAGGTTGAGACAACACAATTTTGGCACAGGGACACAAACGTGTGTGAGGCGACGAGTTGTGAGTTCGATCCCAACTCGAGGAAACGCAATATTTTATATATTCATTTCTTTTTCCTCTTGTGATTGCATATATATTTTTAACTCCACTAGGTTGTCAACTTCCCTCTGCCTACCCTGCTGCGGGATACAAATTAAAACGAAAAAAAAGCAAAATTTGGTCATTAACTCTGAGGTTGTGATAACACAAGTTTAATCTTTAATTGAACAAATATTATATATATGAGGGATACAGCCATATCGTCTTTAGATAAGAAAGATATTGTTAAGTAAAGTCCTGCAGTCGTTAACTATTGATTTTATGTTCTCCTTGTATAATTTAAAGCAATTTTACGGTTAATGCAACTCTCCGATATGCAGCTTAGGATTGGAAGAATAATAAATGAGATACTAAGTAAAACTGATATACGAGAAACAGTATTTTAATCTAGATAGCGCAGTCCATACGAATAAACATTTAAAAACTAGTAGTAGTCTAGTTTTAAAATAGATAAGACTTAAGAAAACTATAAATTCAAGATTATGTGGGCATTAATAGAACAATATTAAAAAACTGGTTACGACGGAAGATTTGCAAATACATTACTATCCCTATTATAATTCTCTTAAAGAAGCATAACTATAGGGGACAATGAATTTATGAAAAGCTATAAAGTTTCTTCTCAGTGGGAAACGCCATTAGTTTCCGCACTGAATATATCGGAAAAATAATGTAGTATCTGTTCACTAACCTAGACGCACACCCACAATATGTAAGTACATATATTATATAGCTTTATTAAGCGTTAAACTTATTATTAACTTTTCAATAGTGAGAAAAATGTTCATCAGCTTTTTTTCAACTTCGTTATGTCTCAATACAAGCCACAAATTAGAACTTATCATCACTTATACCTACCATAATATGACTTTAAAAGCCCATTATATTAAGGTTCTTCCTCATTGAATTTTTTAATTAACAACATTAATCGAGCTGAGAAAAACATTAAAATGACTATATAGAAATGTATATTATAAAATTATATTGCCAATTTATAAATGGGCATTGTTAGCGCGGAATGTTGACGAAAAATAGCCAGAGGTTTGTTTTTTATTCGTTAAAGCTTCATCGTGAGCTTCACATCCGCTGTTGAATTACCTAGTTTATTAATACATATGTGCACAATAATTAACACGATTATATTTGTAAATAAAAACATTACTCATATATTTTTAATGGACACCGTCGTAACGAAGAAAAAATAATTTATATATATATATTAATGTGAACCAATGCAATGAGACAATACTTATTGTAGTTTTATAATTGGCTTTTATTTAAAGAAATAAAACAATAAAATAAATAAATGTCCAATTTAAGATAAATACCAAATAACCAAATCCCACCCTCGTTATTATATAAAACACATTTTGCATTTTTTGAGTAAATAAAATAGTACTTATTCTCGATGAAGTATATAACTTATTTATTTATATTAATTTTGCAAATAATAATAAAAATGACGATGGTTATTTCTAGACACTTAGCACGGTTTCAACTCACTGACAGACAGACTAAGCCCCAAATAAATTAATAAAATATATTCACCTTACGCTCATTTCTACGATAGACTTCTTACAATGCGTTTATTAGGTTTTAGATGTGTCTTAGCAGGGTGTTGAAACCCTTTGAAGAGTCTAGCTATGCATAAATTAATTTTAAATATAAATTTCAGGAAAATATTCAAAATGACCTTTGTTCATTTAATGATGGGAAGGTACTATTTAATATACCTTACTTATATAATAACTGCCAAAGTAACTACCACCCATGTTCCGTGATAGTACTTTATTTTACCTTACTTAGGTTTATGCGAAGATAAGCTTTTAAGTGTTATAAAATAACGAAGGTCTGGCTGCATCGGTCTCTCACCATATCTATTCTAGTGTGACTTTAACATAAATTAAACCTGTTTTTGTAAACAGTTACGAAGGATTAATTAAAAAATAAAGTTGTTATGATTATGTTTTATTATTCATGGTTTATATATTATTTATCTTTAAATTAGTGACAAATATTTATTTGTTTGTTGTTTGTGAAATTGAAATCACATTTTTTTTTGTAAATACAAAAAAATATAGAAAGGTATCCAAGATTATTAAACACGAATAAAAGCGCAACCAAACAAAGACATCCACCACAAATACAGCGCTGAATTCAAAACAAACAAAAATTCTCTAAATACTAAATTTATAGTTAACTTCTGATAAAAAAAACCGTTCAGACGTTTACATGAAATAAGTGATGGTCCGAAATGTTATATTAAGAAATGAGAAATGTTAATATTTCTTTAGCTTCATGCACCAACTGACATAGGTAATAGAGGAGGTCATTTGATCATTTTTACTCTTTTACAAAATATTACCACTTCCGAGATAATAGACATTTAAAAAAAATCTAAACAGCAATAGCAAATGTGCGCAATATACCTAATGCTAAAATAAAACATATTTTGTCTTTTTTCCATCCACTATTGATATTTTTGTATTCTTACTTATATTTTACGTGACCGCCTGTTAGTTGTAGTTTTTTTTGATTATTGGATGACAAAGTTCGAAAACATAAATAAATGTCAAAAGGTGTAATTCAGTGTATTCAATTTATGTGTTCTGAAAGCTATGAGTGATTTTTTTAAGATGTTATGTAATTTTACTCCAAATTAATGAAATAAGCTCAAGTGCTACAAGCATATGAACGTCTAATATTCCTATAGCTTTTCTTATAATCTCAATTTCTGATTCTTTTATATATTTGTAATATTGCAATTTACCTACCAAAAGTGGTGTAACAGTAATATTTATGTCTCTTCTCGGAGCAGAAGGAAACAGTTACTTGGCGGCAAGAAGCTTGGAATGTACGCAACATTACAATATTTTCTTTTTAAATTCAAAAGCTTTTTTTTTTCGAGCATCTTTGTAGTGCTAGCTTTGGTGGTTAGCTTTGGTTCTAAAAACGGTTGGAACTCCTCTATCACCTATGTCAGTTTCCATACCTATCACCTATATACATACGTATATACCAATCATACTGTATATTTGAATGCCACCTAGACAATAACCACGTCAAAGCTTGAAGAGGCTTCCCTCGCTTAAATTTATCATATTTTGTTGTGTTATTCTAACGTGTAAGCAATATCATTATAAAATTTCATCTAAATAAGTTGAACAGCTTGTATGCGAATCCATCCTCGAAACCTTTTACATTTTAAACATTAGTAAGAATTATACTAACAATATAAAACTGATGATTACTTGCTTGATTTATCGAGGCAAACGTATATAGGAATATGTATAAGTGCCATTATATTAATCGTTACGATGTATCATCCTACTATATCTATGACACTTTAAATATCTTAACTATCATATATTGTATATAATCTTATTTGTTTGTATTTATATATGGACGAAGCCGCGTATGTATATTTTAATGTATGTATATGTACATATATTAAGTAAATGCAAAACAATTCTATTTACATAAAAAGGGACCTACCCTTGTTCGCAAGATAAGATTTTTTCGAAATAACAGCAACCTTCCATCAACATAAATACTGGTTAAAAAGCAGAGAATGCACGATTGCACGTGTCATTGCAATTATTGGATGCGATTGGTAGGCCCCGTATAATCATGAATCCCACGAGATTTATGTGAGAAGCAATAAATAACATTCTTTCAAACCACTGCCCGAAAATATATTGTTGGCGTCTTTGTTTTATTTTCTGCATTAATTTGAAATTGGACAAGAATTGTGATGTTAATCTACATTTACATTGTTTTAAGGTTGTTTGTATTTGTATATGTTTGAAAAACTAATTAGGTAGCTTATAAGCCGCCGATAAGCATGAAAGTTTTTCATGTTAAAGCTAATATATAGTTAATAAAAAGCCAATATGTAGTTAATAAGATATGTTCATCTGTTCAATACTTAAGATATGTTATAGCGTTATTAAATCGTTGGTATGTTTAAAAAAAATATATCTTTAGCTATGAGTTTGTCCTACAAAGAGCAGATTAAGCAGAGACAACCCATTGTTAAGAGTAATGGAAAATATTCTCGTTGAGAGTGGCGTCACTTGACAAAATTAAAGACATTACTATATGAAACGTAACCTTTAATATGGTATAATTACAATTATACTTACGCAAATTCAATTTTTTCTCTTAAATTGCTATCGCCAAGAGAATTGGAACACAAGTAAAAAGGTTCATCCATGCAATTTGTATATATACATATATAAAAATGGAATATCGTTGTAAGAGAATCGATTTAATAAATTACTTAATAACTGCTTAAAGCGCCATGAATACGCCGGGGAGGTTTAAGCCATCAATAAAGCGGTCAATTTATACATACTGAAGTGCGATAACACTAGCAGATAAAACATATAAATATTTAAATGTCATAATACAATATATTGTATTTGCAGTAAACTAGTCATTATTATGTTTTAAAATATTTTAATTAATTTAGCCTTGGTCAATTCAAAAATTGTTGTATATTCATGTAATTTAGTATATAAAACAATAATTATAAGTAAATTAATTTTAATTACTTTCATTTAAAAAAAATATACTACAAAGGTTCTCGTTTTCTTTTTTCTAGTTTCACGTTATATCCCGCGTATGGTAGTTTAAGCAGAGGGATCACCTGGTGGTAAGTGATCAGGGGAGGTATAGGTGCGTTGCCGGCCTTTAAGGTGGATGGGCTTGGGACCGAGTCCCAGCATTATCAAAGCGAAACGCAGTGGCCGAAGCCCCTACTCAACGCTGGTTTTAAATGCCGGGGGTGGTAATAATCCGGTCGAGTCGGCCCATGCGTGTTGCCATTGCTGACAGCGTGACTCTCCCACACGTACTTTAGTCGTCTCTTAGTCACCTTAGACACCATATCGCACCCTTGTGCCCCTGCGCCACGACAGGCCCCATGGCCTTCTCCTTATTCATCTAATATTCCTTCATCACATTCGGACTTGATCAATCGTACTTAAGATTTTCCAATTCCATTCAATTGATTAAGAGGTGTAATCTGTTGTAAACATTCTCGATCGTAAAATATATTTTCTAGATTATTCACTGTCTTCTAGATTGTTAATCTTATATTAGGGTCTTCTTTTATATAAAAAAAAAAATTGTTTCGAATATGCTCACAAACTTAATTTACAAACCATTATCTTCTCAAAACTGTTAGAAGAAAAGAATTTGAAAGAATGAGTATTCTATTTTATTGTAGATATATATTTAGGTCGATCGAACAGCATAATTATGATCGTGGTAATTAAACATGTGGTATTGAAATATTACAATTATATTTATATAAACATATGACATTTTTAACTAAAGTTTCACATTAAACTGTAAACCGAAAACTAATCAACGAACAAAAAACATCAGTAAACAAATAGGTGTCTGGGAGAGTAAATAAATGAATAAAATTATACCAACATTATAAATGTTAATGTAACTTTGTTTGTTACGGTTTGTTCGCATCGAAACTACTCTTGTACGCATATTCTTAGAGGTTTTTTTTGGAACACGTGCACGTAGTAAAGTAATATTTTATCAAGTGTTTTTAATGTCTACTTTATATTAAATATATATTTATATAGTTCAAGCAAGCGAAGCCGCGTTTCCATTAAGTATATGCAACTCTAAAATGTAAATACATAAAAAATAAAGCTCTAATATATAATAATACAAGTCTCATTTAATTCTTTTCTGTCATTTTTGTACATTACATCCATATATCATTCTACTACAATTGGAAAATATAAGAGTATAAATGTAAAAATATTTTAGTTTTAAAGTTCCTTTTAAGATTTTATCACATATTATCATGACACGCGTAAAGCATGTCCAGCCATGTTAAAAAGCTTGAAACAAGCTTTTTTGAGCCCTTTATAACTAACCTAATGTATGTACGTGCGTGTATGCATTGTATTAGGCACATTAGTTAATTTCCTCCTAGTTAGTAAAGTATACAACATTTATAACAATTTAACTCAAACAGTTATTCAGAAATAAGAGCTAAGTTAAATGCTAAGTAATGCATCGTTTTCGACTTCACTGATAAATGAATGGGTTATCTATATGGACATTGAGTTCCGCCACTTAACACGCAATGCCTCAAATTCGGCGGAGAAGTGGGCAACGGTAGAGGAACGGAGTGTCTTAACACTAGGTTCCCAAGTTCCCTCTGCCTACCCTGCCTTGTGCGGGATACAGCGTGAAGCTGAGTAGTAGTATCTATATGGATGCCGAGTTTGGATTCCCAAACACAGGATAAAATGCAAACACTAAATTCAAGTTGGCTTTATTTTGCTTAGCCAAATATTAACGTCCGAAACAAGCTAGAAAAACACTAGCTTGCAAATATACTAAATAACGTATAAAATGTCGAATGAAATTCAGCAGAAATCTCCCTGTTCATATATCGGTGAAGTCTTGATCGTATTAAACATTAACATTAAACTTAAAATAGAACAAAACATATGAGAAATAAATACAGTCACACGTCTAGTATTTATTTATAATAAACAAAGACATACCACCGTAAGCCATTTTGTAGATTTCATCAGCTATTCTATTGTTAATTTAAGAGGGTAATTAAATTTGTCACCTGAGTTTACCGCGTGACATTTTCGTGGACGTGGCGTCGTCGTTGGCGCAGACGGGCATATATTATGTCGTAAATTTTAACCGTACGCCACTTTTTATTACACTTCTACGTATTAAGCACTAATAATATATACGATTTTCCGCATAATTCTACTATGATTCTGACAGTATCTTTAATTCTTTGTTTCGATTTATGCGCCTATATACGTACTCGTATATCATGTAACTTCGATTCTATGTTTTAAGAATCAAATCACGATAAATTAAAGTATATAAATTTTCTATTAATTAATTTATAGTTCAATCAACTGACATTGAGAAAACTTTGAAAATCCTAATCTCTCTTGTTATCTAACCATATACATCTAGAGGTGATTGGTAAATAGGCAAATGATGCATGTGGTAGGATATCAAACATATTTTTTGTTTATAAAAAATATCAATTGAAAATTACAGCTTAAGACAAAATTAAATCGTTTACAAACTTTAACACCCATAAAACATAGCAAAACTTCATAGTATTACATAGGAATTACATCAAACAATACAAAAATACCAATAGTCGATAGAAATACACAAAATATATTTGTTCTTGCATTTTATAGCGCATATATAGTATTTAGGAGTCCTGTTCCGACTGTCAGCGCGACAGGTTGTGGATTCGATCCGCACTCAAGGAATTAATATTGGATATGTATTTAATATTTTCATTTTTCGCCTCTAGTTACATGGCAAGACGATGAAAAAAATGGTAGAAGTATAGATGATAGGAAATCGTTTGAAAATTATATGAATATCAGTTTGTCTATTTTTATCTATAAATAATTCTGCATAATATTTTGTGTTATTATAAAAAAAATATTATACAATCAAAATAAACAAAAGTGATTCGATACTATTAATATACATAAGTTATATTTTTAAATCGTGTTTAAATGTTAGCTGCCACAGAGATAAATTTAAACAGGCTGACAATATTTTATGGTTTACTTTAGTTAGGTTTTACGAGCGCAGACGGGCACTAGAGTGTCTGTCTAGATTTTAATACTCCAATAGTTCTAAGATAAAGCAATAAACGTTCCGTTTTGAAGATAGGTCTAAGTACTTTGCATAAATTTTGTTCTTTCTTCTTATGAAATGTATTATATTTACATAAATTGTATATAAGTAATAAACATAATCCTTTACGTCCGAAAAAAAATGTGCACGCTTAATATTTATTACCATTGTATGGATATAAATCTTGCATTAAGCTAACCTCACTTAACGTATGAAATGTAATATTATATTCATAGTATTAAACATTAATGTGGGGCCTGTCGTGGCGCAGCGACACAAGCGTGTGACTGTAACCGATAGGTTCTGGGTTCGATCCCCAGTCGAGGAAATGAAATATTTAATATTTTCAATTTAAATATTTAATGTTTCATTTCTTCGTTCTGGTAATAAGACAAAGCGCGGCGCCACTCAACACGCAATGCCTCAAATTCAGCGGAAGGTGGGGACTGGAAGTGGAACTGAGTGTCTTAACACTAGGTTCCCGGGTTCCCTCTGCCTACCCTGTCTCGTGCGGGATACAGCGTGAAGCAAAAAAAAATTAAAACTATATTAATAGTGTTTTTATTTCAATTAACACAGAAATGTAACAAAATTTTAAATATAAACCCACAAATCGCAATGTTAGTCAATATTAAATAAAAAAAAAAAAACATCGGACACGTTCGTGCTTTTACCAAATTCAAAATTTGTAACCGCAAGCTAAAAAGCGATAAATTAAAATCCGGTTATTAGACGGTGTTACACAAAGGGACTTTGAGCAGCGCCACAGCGCCACAGCTGTCGAGTAACAACAACAGTGACGTTTACGCACGGAACTTTACGACAGTAGATGCATCAAATAGTCAGTGATTTAAATTTTGTTTATCGACATTTTTAGTATTTTCTCCACAATTAGTAAATTTCCTAAAAACATATTTCAGTAATAATTGTTTAATTTTAAAGTATTTTTGATTATTTTATACGCGTTTATTTATTGTTAAGAAAACAAGATTAGTTTGTGGAAATAAAATTTAGTATATGATATATTTTAAGTGTTATACTTAAAATATGTTCATATTATATTAAAATTTTATTATTTAAAATTTAATTTTGCAGTATTTAAACATTGTGATTGGTTTGAAGTAAAAAGGATCAATTGCGAGTAAGCTGTAAGTTTTTTTTACTAACAACGTAACTAAATTAATTAGACCTCTATCTGACGTATTTACACCTATATTGGGTACAACTCTAGAAGGTTCATTTTACGATCGTCTGGTTTCGTACTCGAGTTCCATTTTTTAAATGGGTCTACATATAATAGGTCATTGGATCAGAAATGATTTAATGTACTTTATGTTATTTTCTTAGATTTATAATTAAGTCAATTGTTGACAATTGTAAGTACAATTAATTATAGAGTATTATTACTCTCTATACTTAACTTCAGGCTATCAGGCTTCAGGATAGGCAGAGGGAACTTGGGAACCTAGTGTTAAGACTCTCCATTCCATTTCCGTTCTCCACTTTCCGCGGAAATTGCGGTATGCCTGTTGAGTGGCGGACATCAACGCCGAGCTTTGAATTAAAAAGAGAGCGAAGAATGTTAAATTCATACATATTCAATTTGAAAATATAAAATATTTCATTTCCTCGAGTGGGGATCGAGTCTACAACCTGTCGTATACAGTCACACGCGTGTGCCGCTGCGCCACGACAGGCCATATACAGTATTATTAGGTTCTAAATATTCCGTCAAAAGGTTAAGGACCTTTTGACGGAATATTTAGAACGGAATATTGTTTATTATTTAAGTGTATTAAATTAATTTACATATCTGTGCAATACCTTACCTGATATTGCATTTTTTAATACCGCTAGGATTAGGTAGGTGTTCTAATTTTCACAGACACATTTTAACATTGAATATCACTATCCCATGACGCTACACATTCTTGTTTACTTTGTTAGTATAAATAGAAAAAGAAAAATATTAGAAAAACAATGTCCTGAAAATCGAACCCACAACTATCTAAAAATCAGGATTGTCCTAATTATATTATGCGCAAAACATAATAATTATTAACGAGTTAAGTTTTAAAGGAATGAATATAGATGAAAAATTTCCAATTCCATGAGTCAGTATAATTTACGAGTAGCGCGCACTAAAACTTTTTGTTGCGAAAGCGAGACTATAAAACTTATAAAGCCTCCATCCCTTTCCAAGTTTACGAGCGTGAAAACGTGAGATATATAGCGTACATATCGACTTATATATTTTCTTCAACTACAACATATAAATATTTTATAAAAATATTTAATTTCTAATAAAATTATCTCTTTTATAATTTTGATAAAATTGATTATATATCGCTTGTGTGACGGTGTCGCTTGACCCCATACACTCCGTATGTCATGAAGTAAATGAATCTAGAATAATGTTCGTGAAATGTGTGAATAATCATAATTTGTTGTTAGCTACTCCCTTTATACTGCATTAAGACACCCGATTCAGAAATAATTTTATTCGAATGGCTTGCATAAAGTACAAAAATAAACGTCCAAATGTGTACAGTTAGCGAGGACTAAGCTGACATTTGCAATTTGTGTGAGTGTTCATATAATTTCCGGTTGTACGCTAATCGTACGCACGTTTTGTTTCGCCTATACTAACTTTTTTGACAATTTCATATAACCGTGAACGTAACTCAAAAGACATGTCAGACAATAGTAAAAATTACGTGAAAAAGTAAGTAAGAAATAATATTGATAATTTTTTTTGTGTGATCCTATAGCAAACTTTATTTCTCAAAGAGTTTTTCTGATTCAACTATTTGAGACACATACAAATGCAAAGTCCAGCTAAAATATTGCGAACTGTTCTTACTAAAACGACGACACCACTAATAAACTGTCAGTGATAACAATAAAGCTGCATGTGCAGCGTATAAAGACCATTTCGTCAAGTTATTAGCAATAAAATAGAGCAAACAATACCAACACCTTCATACTTGAGTTGGCTAAGTGGCCATAGACATCAGTTATAGCGTTTGAGGATATTTTTACGTGGCAGTATAGTTATTAGTTATATTTAAAACTCTTATATGCTGTAAGTTCAGGCTCCGTAATTATTTTGACGAAGTTTGTTATTTTATTAGTTTACAAGGTAAAGAAAATAAGAAATAAATAATCATTATTGTATAAATTTTAAGTTAAGAAGTAAACAAGAAATCTTTTAATATTTTTAATTCTCTATTTGTGAGAAATAATAATAATGGAAACACAAGCTTGTCTGAAAAAGGAACCAACTACTGCTGTTAAGTTTTTAAGCCTGAACGACTTTTGGATATTTTTTAATTAGTATAAGAACAACGCATTTTATAAGTGGAAATTACCATAATATGTCAAACCTCGCAGCTCTGAAGCACTGCCCTCATTAGACAAGGAGTCTATGCTGTGCATATTTAACTCTCAAGCATGTTTTGTATGCTTATACATTTACAAAGTATAAAATGTTTAGTACATTATTTAAAAGACGCTTAAAAGATACTATGGCATATATTTATACTAGAATTATAAAAGTTTTATTATATGTTCCGTTGTAAAATATTTTAAATATAAGGTAAGCTTCAATTTTAATAATGACATTTTTATTCATTAGCATTAATAGCTGTAAATGAAATTAATATAATATACTTTCTATGTATTTTTGTATTAATTATCAAATAAACTAATATATTGATTAAACTAAAATCCTACTTTCCAGGATACACTAAGTAGCACTATTTTATATATTATTGTAATGTGGCTGCATTGGTGGTGCAAGTTCGTAGAAAATTAGCAGTGACTCTGAGGCATCTCAGCCTTCGTTATCTACCGTCCTGCCGTCAATATCTCAAGAGCTCTCAAACGCTAGAAACCCCTTGGAATTCTAAATAGCGCACCATTTGCTGACTCTTCATAGTACTAGTTAGAATATTCTCATTTTTACTGTCGAGCTATTTTTAAAGAAACTGATTGACTTATTATACATGGTGGTGTGATTGTGCTCTTTTTTACTACGACAACTGTGAATTCAAATCTATTATATACCTAATTTATATGTAAATTATTTTATTAATAAATAATATTTTAGTTAATAAATATATTATCTAAAATAAGTATACGACAGTCAACCTGACAGTTTGTGCGTTTGATCTCACTCGACGCAATGAAATATATAATGTTTATTTCTTCGCTCTGGTACAAGGCAAAGCGCGGCGTTAAATTCTACTTAATACACAATGTTTGTTAGAAAGTAGTGAGCAGAACGGAGTGTTTTAACCCTAAGATACAGCGTGAACCTGAAAAAAATGCTTAAAGGAATAACAAACAAAATGTAGTATTTAAGCGAAGAAAGGACTCTTATTTTATAATAATTCTTTTAATCCACCTCACAAGGTGTGAAATATATGTGAACAAAATCAAACAAATAAACAACAATTTAAATTTAACAGGTATTGGTTTTCTGCTTATATCGTCAATGTAGCAGCTACAAGAGTAATAATTTATTTTAAGTATTTTTTTCTTTCTACCATTATATAAATTAAAATCAAGAAGTTTGATGAGTATTTTGCAATTTGCAAATAATTACCCGCTATTAAAATTAAGACAGTTGAATAATGTATCTGTTGTATATCATATCAATATAATCACAATATATCATTTATTTTCTTTTCATACTTTATATATAGCAAACCATACAATGGTAAAAAAAACGTGACAAACTTATTACTTATGCTATAATTTATGATACTTGATTACAAATGAAATATGTTTTAAGCTTAAATTAAAAAAGTTTTAGCTACCTATATGATAAGGTTATAAGAACACCTGTAAATTAGAATAAAACTGTCATATTTTACACGAACATTAGCATAATCTTTCTCGAGCTAATTATAAGCAATTTTCTACGCGTAATAAGCATTTACGCAATATTCGTTTTGGATCGCGGTTCTTAATATGAAATCTGCGTGAACTAATCTATTTAATTGTAAGAAAGAAGAGAAATGTACATACACACATATTTTAAGGAAACCCACAAAGCTGCAATGCCAAATTAAGAATCTTTAAGATGATAATTTACGGAGTTACTATTTATTGCTTAAAAGTTTATTTTGGACCATAAACAATATAGATTTACTTGTAAAAATGGAATAAACAATTAGAGTTTGCTCTGTCCCTAAAATAAGACACAATTTATTTTTGTTTTTTATTTGTACTTAATCAAGTACCTATAAATAGTTCTCTACACCTTTCTTGTGAAATGCGAGGAACACATACATAAGAGTCATCATAATCAGTGAAATGATGTTAATAAATAAAATCAAACTAAGTATGTTTACTACACTCATCGACACACCTCTTGGCTTTCTCGTTTCAGCCAGTCGTTTTGGTTATCTTTTTATAATTATTTTTAGTATATAATTCTATTCTAATACATATAGAAGCGATAAGTTTTATAGGCTTACTTGACGCGGCGCCTCGTTTCGCTACAAATGGGCGGGCGGCGGGGAATGACGCGCGGTTAGCGGCAGCGGGAACAAGTGTTGCGCGTAGTCTGGCGCCAGCACGTATCTGGGAGAACAGCAAACACCGTACGATCTTTTCCGCGCTTGGTCCAGTAGAGTACAGAGGGACCGCTCGTATAACTGCCACTGGTGTACCACCCAATGTGCTGTGAAATTTAGAGAAGCCTTAAAACTGTGTTTGTAAAGATTTTTAAAAGAATTTTCAATAAATATTCGCTTATAGCATAAACGCATAAGCATTTGTTAAATTATGTTCTATTTTTCAATTACGCATAGCATATTTTCAAGTTATTTTAGGACAAAACGAATCGTGGTCTATTTTAATTATGACATTAAATAATAATATTCGCAACTCGTGGAAATTGTGTGACTCTGATCTATGATTTTTTTGATAAACTTGATAAAGTATACAAGAAAATTGTACAAAAGATTAATAAATAATTGTATTTAAAAAAATAAAGACAAGTTTGTATATACGGACTGTAGTCCACACACAGACAGACTCGTGCACATAAATTATTTCAATATCAAGCCGAAAGGACTAATAATATGTGTAGTCACTAAAGAAACCTGTAATTCAATACAAAATAATCAAAACATGGTAACATGTCTAATATTACTGATTTGATTTGTACCCATAAATTTGAGGGGTAATCATGGTATAAACGAATGATTACATAAAACACAGCTCATAAATAAAGAACTCGCGGATAATAAGGAGATAGGCATAATTTATGCACGATCAGGACCCAATAATGACGTAGCCAATTCGTGCCTCAAGTCAGGTGTCAATTTATTACCTGTACAAGTTGGAAGCGATGTGAGGCCAAAATGTTTTTATGATTATTTTATTATTGAAAAATTGTATTTATTAATAATAAATTTTATACATTAAATAATATTGAGGCCGTGGCATAGAGGCACAATGGTGCAACTGTAAACGTGATAGATTGGGGCACGATTCCCACTAGAGGAAATGAAATATTCACTATTTTCGTTTACTTCGCTTTATTACCGAGGCAAATCGACTTCGAATCCCGCCACTCAACACGCAACGCCTCATGCAATGAGGAAAGTGGAGAAGTGTCGAAATGGGAACATTAAGTTATTCTTCTCTTTGTACCCTGGTATATATATATATATATATATATATATATATATATATATATATGTATATATATATATATATATATATATATATATATATATATATATATATATATATATATATATATATATATATATATATATATATATATATATATATATATATATATATATATATATATATATATATATATATATATATATATATATATATATATATATATATATATATATAGACGCTCTATTTCCAAAAATAGCGTATAGCAATAATTTTATCAACAGACCAGGAAATGAGCTCGTAAAGACCTAAGCAATCGGCTACATTGTCGTCAGGCACATTTTAATCTTAACACATATAAAATTACACTTGCTTTCACTTGTAAATATGCCAACAGTGCAATTTAATTTTAACTCTTTTTACCTGGAAATACTATTAATTATTATGAATACAATTATTCGGACATTTGATGTTTATTGAAATAAAATCTGTAGTCTATCGCTTTATTTTATTGAAGTAGGACAATACCTATGATGTCTACATACATTGTCTCAATAAAATTAAAACAAGTAAATATATCTTAGAACTATTTCAGTGTCTAGAAACATTTTTTTTAAATAAAAACAAATTTAGCGATTTAATGTACAACATCTCATTTTCTATCAACACAATGAGTGAAAATGAACTTAAAAGCTCAAAGATCATAAATAACTAAACAGAAGCACAAAACCGCAGTTGATTCAAACTTTTTATTCTTTTACCATAAAATAAAAATTTGCCTTTTTGCTCAAGCCGTAACGAAGCTCACTTATAATGATGCATGGAATAATAAAAATCTCTCTGAGCGTAAACCAGTGATTACCGGCGATTTTATCTCAAACTAATATACTATAATAAACTGGTGCAGGTGATGTAAAATTATTTTGTGTTGCTTTTAGATAGTAGATTACTAGACTGCTTGTAAACAATAAGTATTTATTATACTTACTTGAATTGTAACATTCTTTTAAAAATTTGAATGCGATAGTATGTTTCTAGCTCTCGACAACGCTGACAAAAACAAGATAACCTGAACGAGAAAGGAATATCTCTATCTAGCTCTTTTTATAATATTATTAAAACCTATACTTATAATAAATTTGTATCTAATTGATATTTCAAATATGGCAAGGATTCTCTCAAAAATGATCTCCATCAACGAAACATCGAATTACTTGTATTGAACGATGCCAGATTGAATATGAAACACTCATCTGTATTATCTGGCGCATCCGAAACTACTACCACCTTGGAATGATAAAAGTAAGCGCAAGAATACTCACGCTCTCATCAAAGACCAAAGCGAGTCGACGCGTCATGTACAATTGGGAGCTCTGTGGCGGTGAACCCGCGGGAGTTTTGGACCACACCGTTACTGAACATGAAACTTTGGTTTCTTACTTTGAACCTGCGTCAAAACATGAGTCCATGCAGGGCATAAAAAGGGTACACCACCCCCTACGGAGTGTAAGATGTCAGAATCAGCTGAGATGATGCTTGTTTTTGAGATTCTAAAGGAATTGTATTGATAGATTTCAAACAACAACATAATAGGGTGTCAACATAACAGGCGAATACTACGCTTCTCTATTTCAATAACTAAAATAGTCCACCAAAGAAAGAGAGCGAGAAAATTGGACTAGAGATGTGCTCCTATTGCGTGACAACGCGCCCGTTCAAAAGTCCCGTACTGCGATCGCTGCCTTAGTCAGCTGTGGGTTTCATACCCTTATTCGTACAGTCTAGATCTGGTTATCAGCTATTATCATTTATTTTCAAAACTGAAGAAATACCTTAGGATTTTTTTTTCTTAGGTTTAATATTTACGAAACATTTTAGAAAAGGTCTACGTGTATAAAATTTAAAAAGTGTCTATTATAGTCAGGAAGGTGTTCATACGTCAATTAAAATCTTAATAAATTAATAATAGTTTTAAAGCATTAACCATGCATAAGCTGGGTAGAAGGTCTATGTGACCTCGACACATATTCTTTCGCATACAGTTCAGTTATAATACAACGAGGTTCATTTCCGTTGTCAAAGCTATAGAATTCTGTGGTGACTAAAAATAATGATTCTTAGATCACTTAGATCACTATCTCAATAATCAAAATGAAGGATTTTCGTAAGTATGCCTAAGGATTATTATAAGTGCAATAGCAGAACATGGTATTATAATATTTTCGATTGACTATTAATTATACGTAGCGTCACATTTCAGTAGAAGAGAAAGATGTGTTAGTATTTATATTTTTAATGCGTTAATAAACTAACACAATATATTGTAATATTGTACGTTTCTATTATTTATTTTTGTGTATATTTAAAAACCCACCTAAAATAAATTGACCTTTTTTATAAATAAAATAATTGGAATAACCCATGAATAAAACGAGTGTTGAACCTCCTACGCGGTCCGTATATATAACATTATTTCACCTTATGACGCCAGGTTAAAAATAATTTTTGACAGTTGAAATCGACCGTAACCGTAAATTTATGACATTCATAACATGTTTATTAGGGTAAAATGGATAGAAATAACCTCTTCCGTTATCACCTGTATCTATTTGTCTATATTGTAGCAACATAACTGTTAACTGAAACTACAAATACGTAGTAGGTATGCCTATAATAAGATGAAGAAGGTGTTAATTGTAACCTTACATAGATATGTCGCCTTATAAAGTAATGGCCCAAAGCATGTTTAAAAAATATAGTACATATCATTCTAGTAAATATTATAATTTATTTTACATCTTAATAAATAAAACATGTATTACCAACCTTGCGAAATTGAGAACTATGAATAATAATTACTAGTTTAGTCATATTAGTTTTTGTAGGCTAATTAGCAACAAACACCTTTTAATTTGTGACGACCAAAATGTGTCTAGTGGCGGGCGTAAAGATACACGTATACACTATCTGACGCAGTGGGGTGCTAGCGGCTGTAAACGCATTAACATCGATTCAGACACGAATGTATTTTATTATATGTTATATATTATTAACCGATGATGCTGCTAATAGTGCCTAGGCGCGAGATGACCTTGCAATTATAATTCGTAAAGGATCCGTAACAAATAGAACGGCTCTACGTTTTTTACGATCAAATAGTACAAGCTTTTACTGGAGTTCACCAGCCCATAAATGATAAGCCAGACCCTATACAGAGCTAATCGGTATTTTGGCGTAAAGTGAACCTGAGCCCTATATAGGTACAGTCGATATTTTGGGGTAAAGTGAACCCGGGCCGTATAGGCTCAAACGGTATTTTGGCGTAACGTAATCTGTCGCTCTGACGATTACCTTCAATTTATTTCAGCTCAACTTGGCCTTGCTTCCACAACGATCGCAATACTGGCAGTCACTCGAAACGCTGAGGCCCAATATACTAATACGGGACGTGGCTTTAGGAGAAGTGGGCTCGAAAACTTTCGACACTGACAAGTGAAGTTCCGACAAAAAAACCACTAAATAAGTGGTTAACGCGCATAAAAAATAAAAGTGAACGTACGCGAGCAGGAAAGTTAACAACGATAATGCCTAGTGAAAAACGTACTTGCATAAATTCTCGGGAAACCAGTAAGATGGAAGCTTAGCAATGAGCACCCCGTGCGATACCTGGGTGCGAGAGTCCGAATTCACACCAAGCCAGATAGTTGACTGGTCCTTTACGGTTGACGGAAACTCAGGTCCTTCTTTACGAACACAGCGATCCCGGCGTGAGGAATAAAATATAGTTTATTTTGTAGCCAGGATATTGAAGGTAGGCTGTATCACTCGGTCGGGATATGGGTCTCCGTGGGAAATAACTAGGTCAACCATGCCGTCTCTAGGTGGTGGTGGACGGCAACCAGATTAGAATATAGGCCTCTGATGTTAGAAAAGTCCACGTACTTGTAAAAGTGTATGCCTCGTTTATCATGTCTTGGCCTGAGTTTTACCGGGACCCAGCATTACACAAACCCAAAACGCAATAGCAGAAGCCACTACTAAACGCCGGTTTTAAATGGCGATGGTGGTAATAATCCGATCGAGTATGCCTATGCGTGTTGCTATTGCAGACAACGTAGCTGTCCCACACGTACTTTACTCGCCTCTTACGACACCTTCAGTACGAGGTTAATCCTATTCTAATAGCCATAACAGACGACCGAACGCAAGCTCGACCTTGGTTCGTCATCGAACCATGTTTTCTAGGCGAACCATGCTCCACTCGATCGAACATGGTTTGATCGCGAACCAAAATCTAGGTTCGGTTCGGTCGTCTGTTATGGCTATAAGCCTGAATCACACGAACGTTAGAATGCTTTATTTTCATGACGGAATATTAAAACGTTTTTCCCATACGTAAGAAATAAAAGACCTTATTTTGATCTCTTCGTTTATATAGTAGTTTAATTGGTTTCTCAGCTTTACGCCGTATCCCGCTCACGGCAGGGTAGGCAGAGGGAACTTAGGAACCTAGTGTTTAGTTTCACTTCCGTTCCTCACTTCCCATCGAATTTGAAACATTGCGTGTTGAGTGGCGGAACTCAACGCCGTGCGTTGCTTTCTAACCAGAACGAAGAAATGAATAGATACATTTATTCTATTTATTATTCTTTAGTATATTTATTTACTTGCAGATCGCCAACATAGAAGACATTACGGAAATAAGTTGTGAGATTAAATTATTTTGTGATGATAGTCATCTTTTTTAGCATTTCTAAGTATAAATAATATGTAATGAAATTTGACACTAATGGCTATTTAGACAAATAGTAGTACTTGAGTTGTAACAATAAAGTGATTGTCGTATAAAATGTAACAAAACAGTCATGTGGTTGTTTCTTTATCAAGGTACGATAAGTGGGTATATATATGATGGGACAGGACGGAGTTATTAATATTAACAATGACTCTTGTCAAGAGTTTAATGAATAGTTTATTGTAATACAATGTTTCTTAAATTTATATATTATACATGTTTTATGTTAAAAAAAACTGCACTTCAACCGAATATAGCGACAATTTAATAGTTTACACATAATTAATCGATTTTTTGTGTTTTAGTAGCATGTTGTTTATTAACAGGTGCATTTTTCTGTAAGTAGTAAGTACAAAGTATAAATTTAGAAGGGATAAGAATAAAAAAGCTGCACTGGCACTACGTGTATATCTGTTAAGCAGATTATTAATATACGTTTTATTAGGAACTTGTGGAAATTTTATTTTTTTAAGACCGTTCACCAAAATTATAGAAGTGTGATGTAGGTAAACAGTAGTAAGCTATTTACGCTATTATAGCTTATAAAAACATCAAAATAATGGAACATATCCATTGGCAATAAAAAAAATGTATATTTTTATTTCTGATATAAGAACAATACAATAATAGAAAAAAAAACAATTTATAAGAAGCCATTGCAGCCATTATTCCCATGTTTATCCTGCTAAACTTGTTGCGTTTAACATGGGTACCGTTCATACCTTTTTTATAATAAGTGTTCTAAACCTTCCTAAAATTTAAAGACACCCGGTAAGAATATAAAAAGTATAGTAATAACTGCCCCTACGGTAAGAAATGGATTACGTAAAAGCAATAAAATTTGGTTAAAGTCATCATGGCGAAACACAAGGTTTTTTATCCGACAGTTATGTATTCTAGTCTTATTCTAGGAGTGATTCTTTAACATTTTCGTTTTCTCGATCTAATCAAAGCGAGACATTGGCTTCTAGCAATCAACAGGAATCTCTTAATACTAGGTCTGCAGTACTTACAGCGTGAAGCTAAAAAATAACTGACTGAATATGTAATTTGTACAGTTCAACGAATACATTCTTTGCATACTATATCATATTTTCTTAACTTATCTAGCAAAAGCGACACATGCCACATCCTTTACCATTTTCGGAATAATCAAAGAGACCAAATACTTCTCTACTTTCCGCCTGGGACAATTCTGAATTGTCCCATGTGATCTAACCATACCGGGAAAGACCTGATTTTCTTAAAATAATAAAGGACATTTATAAGATACATGAGATAAGAACAAACTATTAATAAAGTAACCAATGTAATATATACTCAGTAGTTTGGAACCAATCCAACAGTCTAGTCTAATGAATCAGATAATTGGCATTATCTGCTTAATAGTACCTATATTTGTATACATTAGTGTTCAAATAAAATGTATTATTTTTATACAATGTTAAGATGAGAGGTTTCGTTTTTTTAGTTGATTGATTATAAATAATATTCATAATTGTTATGTGGTTAATATTTAAATTAAATTAATTATACATTTGATGAACATTTAAAAAGTTTTTCGATAAGACTATCACGCATTGGGAGTAAACGCGTTTTAGAGTACAGATTGCGTCTTTACAAGGGTAATGCTTCCCACATTGCGCTTGATTAGGCAGTCTCTATCCTGTACGCGAGGAGCTCAAAAACGTAAAGCTTTTCGAAGTGATCTTCTTTGGCTAGTTTTGCAGGCCGTTATCAATAGCTACATGCACTCTTTCTATGTGTAATCTAAAAATCATCAATCAACTGCCAATCGTGAATTGGTTTAGGGACTCATAAATCAATTATCATGACGATTATGATTTATGACCAGTTTAGAGAGCAAGCCTTACTCTCTATAAGTCAGTCTACAGCTTTGTCCGGAACCAAGTTTGAAATTAAGTCCGGAAACAAGATTAAATCGATCGAGCTTTATGACCCGGCGCCGAGTCTAGTCGTATCGTCGAGTATGGATCAAACCCTAAATCTGACGCGTGTCCCTGCTTGACGACAGTTCTCATTTCATTATTAATTTTATAAAGACCAGACTATGCTGATCATGATAGCAAGCAGTGTCACAATGATCCATCAAGAGATCGACGAGTAATAATCTTAATCTGTACTTAAATCAATGTTGCTTTAAAACAAAGCATTATTTTATGATCAGCTTAACTTACAATATTAATTATCAAATCAACGGTTATATTCAGTTAGAAATAATAATTTTGCTCAAATTTTATTTATTGAATAATAAGTATACTATGTAACAGAGGAATTAATTAAAATGCATTTTTTTTTGTTAGATACAAGTGTCTACTCGGTAAAATATAATTCTCATTTCCATGGTTAATTAAGTTGTGACGAAACTAGATATAGTAACTTCATTAAGCTAGATATAGTAACTTAACCGCTGTCAAGCAAATTACGTCCCTAACTCCTTAATTGATGGGGCGAAAATGAAAAATAAATTAGTCTTATAAGTTAGGTTAGGTAGAATGGGGCTAGTTGAGTATACAGAATAAATAAAGAAGACAGAAATAAGCAGGCCAGGGAGAAGCATACGCCACTTCACTCCTTCTTTCTCTATGGTTGATTGAGTTGCGGAGAAAAAAGTAATAAAATTGTATTGTGTTTGCCAATATTTTATTTGTACGAGTCAAAGGTGGTTGATATTTCATGAAGTGTATATTTTTTTCAAAATTATTAGTTTGATAGAAATTGATACAAATTTAAAAAGTTTTTTCACATTTCGTTCCTGAATGGTAGTTAAGTAACTGTTGACCAATAAGTTACCAGAAAATAGATACAGGAAACATTGGCTCAACTATTTGGAAAGGAGAAAGCTACTTCTAAAAGATTTGCATAAAAAAACAATTTTTTAAAAAATAAATAAATAAAAGTAATGGTCTTTATAATTATATATATAGGAAAGAGCATTGATAGAAAAATTGGATAGTAACTTTATAAGAAAATCCTTAATGACTTAAAAAATGCAGCAAACATAATACCGGCGTGGTATTATATTTACTGCATTTTTTAACCTAAAACTTTTTTGACACTTTACCGAGTGGAAGGGGTAATACAGATACAGGTGCGCCAGCGTTTGAGAAGCGGCATTTGAGAAATGTGTCTTAATTATTGCCGTTACTTTCATATGTTCTATTTGCAATAATTATAATATAAAGATGATTAAAAGGTTTTTCCTAATACGTAATTTATATTACTTTCATTTGGTATTAAATTTACCTTTTAACAAAAAAACGACCATTTTAAATGCATAGATGGCATTAAAGAAAGCAAACTACTATTTCAAAACCATAGCTCGAATTAAAACGTAAAATAAAAAGAAATCTTTTTTAGATGAAAATGAATGACAATTTTAACATTCAATATTGTAAAGAGCAACTGTTGAGTTTCTTGTCGGCTCTTCTTAGCAGATCCGTATTCCGAGCAGGTGGTAATTTTTATGTTCGCTTGACGATTCAAAAGTGCTAGCAAAAGTCAAAAGTCAATTAAAGAATGATTTTAATTTGAGTAACAAGTTAATATTATATGTAATAAATAATCAAGCTATGGTTTGACTAGAAGTTTAGCTGCTCAATTTGCCCCATGTCTTTATTCAATTTAACTCACATATGGGGTACGTAAATCACTGCCGATTTTTTTTTCATTTAAACAATCGTAGCTTTAAAATGTTACTTATAAGATACTTTTTTGCATTGCATTGATAACTTAAAAAATAAATTAATTAATAATCTAGTCGTTGAAGTTTTAGTATCAATTAAGTCAAAATTACGAGGACTAGCCCCGTCCTATTCTACAGTAAAAATAAAAAGTCTTAAAGATCAAATAACCCCATAAAATTATTTTTATATGGAAAATAAGTAACCTTACATAGTGTAACAACAACAATGACGTAGATGCATAAGCGTCTTAAGTCAACAAAATCAAAATATACGATGGATTAATCGTTTTTATCACAATTTCTCTGTGCCACAATAAAAAAAACATACATAGAACATAATACAAAATAATAAAAAAACGAACGAAAAGAGTTAAACTATATAAATATTTCATAAAAAATACATTCATATTTTATTACAAAATGAGTCCATACACCAAAGTTAAGTTTGTCAACTTTTATAAGTACTTGACCTACAATCCTGAAATCGATAAGGGGCCCAGAGTGGGCAAGTAAGACTCGTGTTAACAAATAAAGCTATTGTATCACAGTCAACTTCACGCTGTATCCCGCACATGGCAGGGTAGGCAGAGGGAACGTGGGATCCTAGTGTTAAGACACTCCACTTCCCTTCCTTACTTTTCACCGAATTTAAGGCATTTCGTGTTAATTGGCAGAACGCGTTTTGCCTTGTACCAGAGCGAAGAAATGAAAACATTAAATATTTAAATTGAAAATATTAAATATTTCATTTCCTCGAGTGGGAATCGAACCCACAACCTGTCGGTTACAGTCACACGTTTATGCCGCTGCGCCACGACAGGCCTCATTATTGTATCATGTAGATGAAAGTATTTATTAATAACACAAACTCTAAACAGACTCTTCTTTAATATTTTAAAAAGAATAAATACGCCATTGTTGCACCAAGTATAGGTACACAATATTTTGAGTATTACCATAGAATTTTTTTGCTTAAATATGCTCTCCCCATTTACTGTAACAATGTCCCTGTTATCAACGCTTATTATGCAACGACGTCTTACAACGTATTCAGAACAAATATTTTTAATATTAAAATTAACATGAGTGGGGTTTGAAATCACAGTTATTGTCCTTAACAACAATACCATATCGTCCTTATACATATAGTATTTTTTTTACGAAATTAATATATATTTAATTTCTTTGAGTGGAGATCGAACTCACAACTGTCACGTTAACTGTCGCACGTTCGTGTCCTACCGCCATGAAAGTCGTACCTCAGTAAGTATAATATATGCTTTTAAATCTATTATTTTGGGAGTAGGAACAATTTAATATATCTTAGATATATCTTAAGACAATTATATATGTATCATCTATAAATATTTATTATCAAAACACGTGGAGTCTAGAATGTTTACTAATGCGATTAGAATAAAACAAAGTTTATTAGTGCATAATATATAAATTGCAAGTTGTTACAAGGTCGCGTTGAACGATTCAGAGGCTCAGTTCAGACAGGTCATGCGTAATCACAATACAAATACTTGGACTGCAACGCAATGTTAATTACTTACATAAGTACATCAGCTGCACTATACTTTGTAGAATAATATAGAATATTCTAAAAAATAAATCAATTTATATATGCTATCCAACATTTTAAAAACTGGACTTCCTTTAATGGTTTGAAATTATTACAATATTTAAATATCTATAATCCGTCTATTGTGTTTCACTGAACTATTAATATGTATTTATGTCACCTCGGGACCTTTAAGGGCGTTTTTATTTAATTAATCACTATCACCTACTTTTATTGTTGTTTTTAATAAAGGTATATAAATGTATATACATAAAAATATTAATTAGTTAACTTTGACTTGTCAGTTGTTTAGAAGATGCTATCGTAATAACGTCGTCAAATTTATCATTAAATATTTTGTTTCTCTAGCTTGGTGTATTGCCGGATGAACGCAGTGTACGCTTCCACGTGTATTGACGGTCAAGGCCGCTCAATGATACGATTCATACATTCTATATGTATGCGACTATATTACTGCTACAATACTCTAGATGGCCGACTTATTTCTGTATTCTATTTTAGTGTATATCTTTCTTAATGATGTGACTAATTTAGAAATATAAACTTCGTAAATGTAAATAACTTCCTCTACATATTTTCGGTTAAACAAAAAGTTAAATAATAAAAAAAACGCGTATTTTGCTGTATCATTTTTGTTTTATCTCTGACAGTTTTTAAGATTTATATTTAAGTTTTAAATATAATCATAAATGTATAAGTTTCAAACTGTAAGATAGTATATAAATTATGAGTGTTAAATTAAAAAAGGGGTCTCTTAAAACAAATGAAAGTAAAAATAAACAGTAGAAAGGCAATATAGTTGTCAGTAGTTTGTGCTGTGTGATTCCGGCTTAGAATAAGATCACCCTGGTACTGATGGTATCGTAAGAGGCGACTAAAGTACGTGTGGGAGAGTCACGTTGTCAGCAATGGCAACACGCATGGGCAGACTCGACCGGCGATTGTTACCACCCCAGGCGATTATTACCAAACCGGCGCTAAGTAGTGGCTTAGGTCACTGCGTTTTGCATTGGGTAATGCCTGGCCCATCCATTTTAAAGGCAAACGCTCCTATAGCACCTCAGGAGTTACACGGGACCGTAGGCGACGGTGATCACTTACCATCAGGTGACACGTACGCTCGTTTGCCGTGTCTTGTCCATAATAAAAACAGTATTTCCTGTGGGTTATTTATTTATTACTTTATTTGTACACCACATACATAACAAACTGACAGGGATTCACAACTTATAAGAGACAATGTACAAAAGGCGATCTTATGGCTAAATAGCCATCTCTTCCAGATAACCTTTAGGGCGAAAAGAAACCGATATTAAAATTAACAGGTAGGTGGTGGAAGTGTTACTTTGATAAAAGGTATATTTTTCATTATTTTTATATAGAATCAAGCTCTATGAATAAAATCTGAAAGATCTTAAAGTCATAAGCATTAACCGCATTTTTTAAATTTCCTTTTCCTTCTCTAAAAAATATAATAAGTACTGTGCGTTATTAGAGTGCTATATAATTTATATCATAGATACTAAACTTAAATTTAAAAAGCGTATAAAAATTTGTAACGAAGCAGGATTTGAACCTGCGCCTCTGGAAAACCGTTCCAGCGCTCTGACCACGAATTGCTTCGTTGAACGAATGGCTTAGTTGGTCAGAGCGCTGGAACGGTTTTCCAGAGGCGCGGGTTCAAATCCCGCTTCGTTTAAATAATTTATACGCTTTTTAAATTTAAGTTTAGTATCTATGATATAAATTATATAGCACTCTAATAACGCACAGTACTTATTATACTGAAAGTACTTGAAACGTAGAAAGAAATGATACTTACAACATATAGGTACAACGTACACTCTGTGTCCATACATTTTAAATATTTATTACTTAATATTAATTTAATTAATGATATACCTACAGATTATATTATTTATTTTTAATTATATACTTTTTTAGCTACACGCTGTTTTTCGTACATGGCAGGGTAGGCAGAGGGATCTTTGGAACCTAGTGTAAAGACTTTCCGTTCCGTTCCCCATTTTCCGCTGAATTGAGGAATTTCGTTGAGGTGAGGGACGAAACGAAATGCCGCGCTTTTGCGTTGCTACCAGAGCGAAGAAATTATTTAAATTGAAAATATTAAATATTTCATTTCCTCGAGTGGGCATCGAACTTACAACTTGTCCTTTACAGTCACACGTCTTCCCAATAAAGTAGGTACTTAAAATTATAAGTACTTTATTTGGAATGATTCAAAATACAATTCGATTTTAGAAATCACTGCACGTTATCAAATATACTTACATTTTATATAACCACTAGATATGTGCCACTCTAGAGAGGTTAATTGTAAGTATGTACCGCAAGTAATCTTTACAATAATGCAACTAAAGTCGCTCACACGTGGCAAATATAATATCCACTTAATTTGCGCAAATCTTTACAATGCGATGTAATTAGATTATACGTCACAGAATATTAACTCGATACTGGTTGCTACTCTCAACGTCTTTACTAATGTTAAAAATAATAATTCTGTAATTCAAAAATATCATAACAAAATATCACCACAAATTTTGAATAATTGTCACCTGTCACTTATTATGTCACCGTAGAGAGAACATTCTTAAGTATCAAGTCTACAGTTATACATTGTCACACTGTACCGGGATTGATTCCCATGATTTTATAACTATGCAGATAGGTTTAAAATTATAGAAATAACATTAACAATAGCAATGTCAAGCCGGAATTAAGTATAAGCGATCGTAAAAAATAATCCTACTAGGTACTACGCTCATATTATTTATAACAATAAACTAGGGCGCTAATAGAATTATCATATTATAATAACTATATTTGTACTTCATAGAACAATTTCATATAATATATTTGCAAAGAATGGGTTAATCTGAATAGGTTACATGTATATAGTTTAATTAGGTATAGCAATTTTATGGAAATAGAAATTTAATAAGTCATCGTATTTTATATTTTCATATTCAATACTCCAACAAAACATTATAAGTCTTTTCTTTTAATACTTATCCAATTTAAAGTACGTATTTATAATACAGGTATATTTATTTAATTTTATTTGACAGCAAAGTTATATTGGTATATTGTTCGGGTTAACCTTGACAGGAGCATGATTTTCGCACTATAAGTGCATCAAAAAATGTTATGCAAATTTCTTTCATAAAATTACCTAATTAAGAGTTCAATAATGTGTTTAATTTATTCATATTTTAATGACAAATACCATATTAATAACAAATTTAATTAGAACAAAGTATCATCTCAAGAAATCTGCATTATATTTTTCAAATTGATTATCATAATAATAAACTATATAA
Source organism: Eueides isabella (assembly GCA_019049475.1). Taxonomy (NCBI): domain Eukaryota; kingdom Metazoa; phylum Arthropoda; class Insecta; order Lepidoptera; family Nymphalidae; genus Eueides; species Eueides isabella. The sequence goes on from CM032400.1 coordinate 4,529,339, forward strand.
AATTAAAAAAAAAAAATAAAGAGATCAGTTACTAAGAGCAAAGTACATATATTTAGACGCTACAAAACGAGTAACACAAGTAGGGTAGATCGTCTGTAGGGCAACAGACGGCAACTGTGTTTGCTGACCTTGACTTTTGTAACAATATCAGCGATACAGATAAGGAAACACTATTACATAAGGACACATTACATAAAGAAATATTACAATATAACTTTAACTAAATTAAGAACTATATAATGTTGTTGATGTAACGCTCAAATCATTTAACCAGACATCTTTAATAATTTACTCTGTAAGAAAAGGTGTTATTTTCCAATGTGAAAAGTAAAAAGTAAATTACATTTACAAGATGTATTAAAAATACCAAAACTAAATATAGCAGCGATACAGGTGGACTTAGCCAGGCTAAAATTATTCTTAAATCTTTATATAAATTATTGACTACATGTTATTTTGGTGTATATGATATATTACTACTGTAATGTTTAATTTAAATGCGTTTAGTAGTTTTTGTGTGAAAGTGTAACAAACATCATTTCGCACATTTAATATGAAACATCTTTTTATGGTATTTGTGACGAAAAGCGTGAAGCGTAAATATGTATTTATTAAATAAACATGACATTCTACTTAGTAAGTAATCTAGAATAATCAGTATAAGTAGTCTAGCTAGTAAGTAATATTAAATATCATTAAGCTAACTATCATGTAACCAGGTGATTCAGATAAGACAAGGTAGTTAAAATAAATGATATTTCAATATTTGCATAACTTCTATGTATAAGGTTAATTGAATTCTTTTTGTGTTGTACAATAGACATTGACTTATTAGAACTCGCATGTTTTAATAGTAATAGAAATTTCATCATGTGTATGACATATGTAGGTACACCACCTACCACCAAAGAAAACAATATATTAGTGTTCAACTATACGCATTATCCAGCATCGCACAGAGACAACATAGTGTCCAGAGTAGTGACGGGGCTCAACGATACACGGAGAACGAGGAAATGAAACGGATCCAACAAACCTACAGCGCCGTTTAATTGTTTTTTTTGTAGTTAGTCAAGGCAGAATATGCAAAGGAAACTTTCCAAGTTTCCTCAAGAGTGTTCAGGACACTGCAAGAGTGCTAGACAGCCGAACTTTTGAGTATAATCGCCTAAGAGCGAAATATCGCTGTGATTTATCTCTTATGGTAATCAGTAAACTATCAAAGAAAAAGGGCAATGACTGGGAAGAGAATAGGCTATGAAAACCAGCACTGCTGATGTGCAAGGAATACATGCCAAAAAAAAAAGAACTGAAATTCCACCAAAACATTTCATGTAACATGTTGCCAAGACGACCACATAAGGTTTGGCCTGTGAAAAAGATATCCGATCTCATGTAGAGCCAAGTTTCTGAATCTACACGGCCTAACTCTATCGACTCAAACTTCACAATTTCTACATATTAGTAAAGATATATGGCTTGGCTGTTTCGATACCTACTTCAAAAACTAAATATTCACATCACCTGCACTTACTGATACGTAGAATTTGTAAAGCGACATTGATGCTCCGCTTGCTTGCCCAGTGAAAAAGCTGGCGATCCACTTGCACAAATAATCAGGAAGGATGGTAGTTGCTGCCAAACGCTCTTCCGTCTTTCAATAGGCAAAGCAGAAGATCATTGAACATTCGGTACTCCTCCAGACTAACAGCTGCCTATTTATTATACTCACTTAGCACTGTAGAGATCAGAGGTTATAGCGATTGTCCTGTATTTAATTATATCGGAACCATTTTGCCGTGTGATTCCGGCTCAGAATAGGATCACCCTGGTACTGATGGTGTCTTAAGAGGGGACTAAAGTACGTTTTGGAGAGTCAGCACTAACAACACGCATGCGCAGACTCGACCGGAGTATTACATTTAGTGGCTTCGGCCACTGCGTTTCGCATTAGGTAATGTCGGAGGGCCCCGGTGCCCATCCACCTTATAGACTGGCAACGCTTCTGTAGCTTCTCTGATCAATAAGTGATCGCTTACCATCAGGTGAACCGTACGCTCATTTGCCGTGTCTTATCCATAAAAAAACCATACCCTTAACTCCTTCTTTTTCTTCCTTTGAAATCAGGTTGATAAAAGCGACGCGTCTGGAATTACGTATCTACATTAATTGAGTAGGGGTTCCGGAACAAACACGAGTTGTCAATTCAGAAGCACAGCGGAGCACTAAAAGAGAGATTCTCTATGGACGAGTACGTTAAACGATAACCAAGATGTCATTCGGTAATGACATTGTCAAGTACAGTTTTTGAGCAGACCCAGGACTGTAGTACGCAAAGCAATAGTAGCAACAGTGTCTCAAGCTTTATCCCCGAAGCTTTATCCCCTTAAGCGAAGAACTTAAATACTTATATAGGCAAACAATATCCTATTAGATTAACTTTATTAATATATTTTAAGATTGAATCGATTTATATGCAACATTGTATGTATAGACGAACGTTGTCATTGATTAATGGCAACTTTTTTCACGTGTAGCTATTGTATAACAATATCGATGATGCCAGATTTTATTTCGATATTAGATAAGAATTTATGAACATTTTAATTTAAAGAAAAAAAACTATATAAACTAAAACTAAGGCACACAATAACTATTAAATTTTAAAGATAACTGTTAGTGCAAACTTAACTAACTAAAAAAACGATGCAAAACTCTTAGTAGTACCTGCTACGTATGTAAACATGCTCACATGTTTAGAGTCAGTACGGTAGTGCGAAAGCAAAATAACATTTAAGTTAACAGCAAAAAGCAGAGGCGAAAAGCAGCTTTAGATTTTATTTTATAGTTTTTAATAGACAGTTTTGTCTAAAATAATTTTAATAATTATTATAAATAAGAGCAAAATAAAAGGTTTCTTTGCGAATATTTTGCTCTAGTAATAAAGCTAAAGCGCGTCATTGGGTTCCGCCACATAAGTTTATCTTTACTTCACGCTTGTGTATACAGCAAGCGGAAAGTGTAAAATAGAGTATTGTTTTGTTCTCCACACTCTATTTTCGACTCTCCGCCAAAATTCAAGACCCCCGTGTCTCCCGTGTCTTATTGAGTGTAGAATTAAGTGGGAAAATAAAAATAGCTATACCCACGAATAAAGATCGAAACCATATAGCATGTACCATCATTGCGTGTGTATTGACGACGGCGCCTAACTATACTGTTTATGGTAATTATAAGAATCATAAACTTAAAACATTATAGTGACAATCAATGCCAATAAAATTTAAAAAGCTTTTAAGATTCTGCACTGTTTTGGATACAAATTCACGCATTAAAACTGGATTGTACAAAGCAAATATATATACAAAATATATATATATATATATATATATATATATATATATATATATATATATATATATATATATATATATAAAACTTAAGAATAATTTAAGACACGATTAAAAAAAAATACAATTATATTTTTTTTGGAATACAAAACTTTAGAGACACAGTAGTAACCGAGAACAATCATAGCTTTTTTCTTTATTCTATCATAGATTTATTGTAACCTATTTGAACACGCAACACACAACACAACTGACCTTGACCCAAAGAGATTCAGAACGCGAGAAGAAACATTCTAAGAGCTTTCCGACATGTAGATACGCATACAGGCATAGTAATAATACGTCACGGCGTGTCGTCAAATCATGTTATACTTGTGTAGGTGATATGTACAAGTGTATACTTGTATAGATGATAAGCTAGCGCTAAAAGTTTAAATTAGCTGTGACTGCACTCTGTGCTTTTTCTTTATTTTTTAGAGACGTTACGTTCTTCACATTTTGGATGTCGGCATTGAACTGACATTGATTAATACTCGTACATAACTCTTTTCTAGGCGTTGATCTTAAATGTGTATACTTTTAGGTATTCGGCCGAGATACATTTAAATCCTAAGCCGTTGTGTATATCTAAACCAGTAATCATACCCTTTATAAAAGAGGCTACGTTCAGTAATTTCATTTGAATGATATATACGGAGCAGGCAGAATAGACCAGAGGGAAACTAGTGTTAATACACTTCAGTCATTAAGAAACATTCACGCATGATCGTTTGCCTTGTCTTTTCCATAATAAAGACACATTCATCTTTCTGCCAAATGAGGCATTGCGAGTTAAGTGGTGAAACTCAAGGATTTGCCTTGTTACCAGAGCTAAAACACGAAAATATTAAACATTTTATTTTCTTGAGCGCAAAACTATTGTATTTGCAGTCGCATGCTTGTGTATCTGCGCCACGACAGACCTAACGACATACAAAAGCGATCAGAGAAATAATTAGAATTAAATGTAGATTCAACTCTAGCAGCTGATAAAATTGCATAAAGTATTTATTTTTAAGAGACTTTTATGCGATATATAAAGTACCGTATATATATATATATATATATATATATATATATATATATATATATATATATATATATATATATATATATATATATATATATATATATATATATATATATATATATATATATATATATATATATATATATATATATATATATATATATATATATATATATATCTATATATATATATATATATATATATATATATATATATATATATATATATATATATATATATATATATATATATATATATATATATATATATATATATATATATATATATATAAGTAAGATTATTAAACATATAAGAGATTGTATGTAATAGTACTGTGGTTGCTAATAAAATATATTTAAATAATTGGTATTTTATACGTTTCGTTTCGTTCTGATTTCATGAGAAACGTAATGAAGTGTCGTAAACACTAGGTTACCAAGTTTCCTCTGCGTAGCCTCTCGTGTGCGGGATACAGTGTAAGGCTGAGTGGTAGTTATAAAAATTCTACATCTTAGAATAACTAAACAAATAACACTAAAATTATTATTTTGCTTTCAAATAATATAATGGCACTATACTAGTATCTTTTAGTCATTTCATACTAATTTTCTATGTAGATATTAATAATATATTCGATTCAAGCTAAAATAAACATCAATCCAATCTATATCTTATAATTTTGGGCGCTATATATATTTTAACAAAAGTCCCTTTTACTAACGTAATGTGACCCAAAATCATGATTTTACTTAACATTTAACATTTAATATTTGTTTTATTTCAATCAGGTAATAAAAAAGAAAAGTTTTACAAATTTTGAATATTAAAGTCGACAAAATTGCGATATCTTTATTAATTTAGCTAAAATTTTAGTTTCAAATAATTAGTCAATTCATTATCACTTTTAACAAATTAGCTAACAAGAAAGTATTTCAAATCATCAAATAAGCAGGCGACGCCACAGCAAGGGCAAGTCGCTAGTTATATATAAACTTATCTGTTACATAATTTAACAAACATTGTTTTAAATCTCATAAACGTAAGAATACTATATGAACTATGCATGTTCGTCTATTCATTGAAGCGGTGGCATATTTAGTAAAGGGTCTGGACAAAATAAAGCGCAACATTGCAAACGATTGAATTGATTAGCTCAAATATTTTGATACGCGGCAGTAGGACCGAGAGGGGCGACGAACTGTAACAATGTCGCGTGGCCTTGATCTTGAGTTTCATACACCATTCAACCTATTTTGCGACACGAAAGTGAAAAGTTAAGGCTACCATAATAATCATATAAAAACAGTGTCAAGTTAACACATTGCGTTATACATATATGCCTAGTTTTAAAGCTAACCTGGTAAGATATAGTATGCATGTATGTTCTTTTTGTTGTTGTGTTCTTTTACACAGCCGACCAATTAATATTTATATTAGCACTTACAATTGTACAAAACAACGTTATATTTTTTGTACTTCTTTTTAAAAGTTATTCTTGAACAATATCTAATTTGTATCCTTATGTCGTCGATCATGATAAAAACGCGTAGATATCATATTACATTTTAGATAACGGTTAATTCTTATATAACAGATATTGAAAAGTGGTTAAATCAATATATTACAAGGTCTAATTCGCAACTCTATTATACATACATATATAGTAATAAGTTAATAACTTAAACTAGACCATTAGAGCCATTAGTTGAAAAAAGGTATTGCAAAAATCTCACTTTTATTGATTTAATAATGAAAATATAGTCTCTTTTAGTGCAATTTAGATGCAAATTTATTATAAAACCTTGCAAAGCGTGTGCGCTGTCGGATTGAAAGCAACAAATTATTTACTTCATTGCCGTTACTTCGCAACAGGAATGTATATATTACGATTTGATATAAAAAGGAACATGCACTTCCATTATCTGGCAACTTTAACCGATTGTGGAGGAGAACCGGTACAACAGTAACGGCGGGTCAAAAGTAACAAGGTTTTATTTAATGTAATATATAAAACACCGCTTTGCCACGCTAGATTTTGTGAATATATATTATTATAATAATGAGGTTGAATGCTGTTGTTATAATTTTCACATTGACCTACTCGTATATGCTATTTATTCAGTATTAAAATAATTTTGTTAATCTGAATGTAAGTTTTGCACATCATCAATTTTATAGCTGATAGATAACATTGTGCTATTATCTAAAAAGACGTTACTTTTGTTACCCATCTCCCTTATATTACACATTTGTAGTGCTTGAAGGATGTTTTAATTGCCTTTATAATAATAAAGTACGTATTATGTTTTTCTTAATCTATAAATATTCATTTGTAAGAAGATGCATATATAAATTGCGTGCGTACACATAGTTTTTAGTTTATTGAATTACCCCACGCATCCGCTCAATAATTTTAAAATGTGCGAAAACTAGGGTGCAAGGCTATTATTACACTAAGATCTCCCTAAGCTTATAAGATCTAATTAGCGGAATTACCACAAAGAAAATAATATGCATTGTTTATTTAAGGCAATCATTTTTAATTATTACTTTACACACTGAAGCTAACTACATTAAAAAAAGTATAAATGTATATGACCTTGCAATATCGACTTTAAATGTAAGTATAATTGTAAAGAAAACTATTACGAACAGGTAGCAATATAAGCGGTATACAGCCTCGGGAGGTCAACGGTTGCTTACAATGTAACGCGTGTAAGGCTGTGTGCACACAGAGCTTCGAAACCGCGTTTTGCGACATCAAAGAAAACGTAATTCGATATTCCCCATTTATCAATGAGTCATACAAAGAGGTAAGCGACGGCCAAAACTATGATCTGAATAGAAGGCTAAATGAACAAGCGCCTTTTATAATATGAAGGATAATGCAAAAAAAATCACACATCTTTTGAGAAGCATACCTTGCAAAAAACAAAAACGAAGTACGAGAGTGCAGTGAGAGATTTTATCGACATTTATCGTTCAATCGACCGTTCTTGTGTTTTCGACGTGGTATCGTTCCACGTTTTTGTCACGATGGACAGAATGTCGAATTCCTAAAATACTATATATACATATCAATATTATTTATAAAATATTTTTTTTGTTGATTTAACCAACGCAATGCATAAAATGTAATGTAAACACAATTTAAGTATGACTATGAACAATATTTAAGTTATATGTGGAAAGAATTATATAAAAAATAACATGTAATAATATTATTAAAAACACATATTGACTTTATTAGATTAATTTATGTAGTTAGTGGACTTATAATATTATTAAATTATGTAGTTAGTATGTAGTGTCATTGTAAATCAGCCTTTCATTTACCCTTGAAACTGTGAACGTAGATACATTATAAGAAATATTTCATTTGATGTTTTTATAGTACTTCTATCAGTGTAAATAAAATGCCGTAAATATTGTCAATCGTATAAAGTATTCTATATTCTTAATGCCAATTAACAATTGTTATGGAAGATAATTTAGAAATATTAAGAAATTAATTGGAAGCAGCTGTCGTATGTAAGAGTAAATTAAATTTTACTAATAATAAGAACTAAAATGATCTTAGTATCTTATTTTTTAACTCTTCAAGTTCTGCCGTGACCCATACCATCTGATTCTAAACGCGGTTGTGTATTTGATTCATAATGGGTTTTGATAAATTATTCAAATTTCATCTAGTTATAAGACAAGTTGCTAAAAATTAAGCAATGTGAGATAAATTTAAAGCTGATTGGAAAATTTTAAGCTTTATTGTTAAATCCATTTCCGCTTCTTAACAGTGTAGATGAATCATTAAGTTGTATTACGGCCAGGTGTACAGCGTTATAACTATTGAGAGTACAGGACAATGCTTTCTTTGTTAATATTGCCCGAAAACCAGAAGGCGTCCTCATAATTGTCATAATAGCCGACTCAAATATAGGATAACATTCGCGGTTTTAAGGTGTTTTGTATAAAAATAAATTATGAAATGGTAAAATTTTGACAGGTTGTGATGTTACGCCAGCAATTTAGATAATGAATTTATTAAGATGGACTGCCGGGTATCGCGATCTTCTCACGGAGCGAATTGCTGGGCAGTCTAGGTACTGTAATAAGCTTCGTTGGGGGTATAAGTCATGTCCGCTAGCTCTGAGTTGATGGTGGTGATGACCGTCACGAGGCTTATGCCGATATAGTGCATTAAGAGGCATAATATGTTAATATACGATAGTCTATTGATGTTCCCGACGAGTAAGTGTTTAGGCAACGCTTTGACAATATGGCCACCATTACGATCTCCTTTAAATAGTTTATTAAGGTCTCGTGCATGATACGTCTTATGGGAGCCTTTCTGTAACTCTGTTTACCATAACATAGGCGATCGTGCGGATGAATGATGATCATCATGTGAGCTTCTCTTGTATTTTACGTAAAGACAACTACTATGGCAGAGTTGTTGCTGCTATTAGATTCTTACTGAGGATAAAATTGTTGATCACTTACTGTATCTGAAAACGTGAATCACATATTATATTCGGCGATTTTTAAGGCTTTCATTTCTATGATGGAATGTTGTAGTTTTGCAATACGCAATGTTAATTTTTTGCTCCAAAGATACATCCGTTTATTGAGCTACGACAGAGACAGAGGGTTGTCCTAAGATGTTTTGAACCTGTATGAGACTTCTCCATCAATGCCTCTGTCTGCTCTAGTGACTCTACTCTTCCTTATAAGTTTTATAGAGTTGTTTGTTAATTTAAGATTTTTCTTTGTTCTAAATGGTTAAACTCCATCGAAATCCGTCTCGTCTGTCTAATAGTGGTTTAATCAAGATTAATCCTGACAATATGAATACTTTTCTTTTGGTGGACTGGTTGGTGCTAATCTTGATAAGAACAGCTGGGCTTGGTGAGATGTAGACGTATTCTTTATGTTTCAGAACATAGTACCTGCAACCCAGTTTGTTCTCAAATTGTTTTCAAATTCAAAAATAAGGCTAGTAGTCTCAATTTAAGTCCCGAAAAACTGTAATGTCCACTATGTAAGAAGCGTTGGATAGTTAATAATTCAGCTGATGTTTGGGAAGGTTTTAGATATTGAGTACAAACGGATGCTTAACTTTTTAGATATTATTTTTACTATTTATCCTGTTGCAGTTTTATTCATGATTATCTGAAAGATATTCTACAAGAATTTTAAGAAATTTGAGAGCCTGTGAGCGTCTGCCATAAGAAGCAATGCCTGGTCATTCTAGCTTGTTTGGATAAAATTTTCCAGGCTCATACGTGTTGAGGAATACCGCGGATAATCCAAGTTTATGTACAGTTACTGCAATGTTAGTATCACATTCAAATCCCGAGATTTCCTTCAGTTCGTATCAATGATGATAACTGGCAAATCCTCCATGTTCAGTTAAGGTTTTCAAAAGTTTGGGGCTTTGTTAACGGGAACGATCAGTGGTTTCATTCGGTGTTTGAGGTTAAGTACTTATCTTGCCATCTACGGACGGATTTCTCCCGAAATTTTAGTCTTGATAGGCCAGTGACGTTTTAACATAGTCGTGAGCCATAACCTTGGCAAGTTCATTTGCTACGTGCACTCAATCTTCAGACCTCTTATTTAACTAATAGAGTTCAAAAGCTTGATGTGAATGGCAAGAAATCTCCTGGGTCACTTATCAGTATGGGGGTCAGGCGTCTATTCTTGGTCCTTTTCTCTTTTTTATATATAAATGATTTACCTTATTTAGTTAAAAGGAGCCATGAAATAGTATTGTTTACTGATGATATTTCATTATTTTTTTAAATGCAAAGGAGATAAAAAGTATATGACGATGTAAACTACTCTCTCTCTAAAATAGTATATTAGTTTAGTGCTACTAACATACTATTGAATAAAAAAAACCAAATGTGTGATATTCAAAACACCTAACACGAAAATTCTGAAAGCCTCTTACGTAGTACTCTTGGATGATAAAGCCGTGGTGCCCGTTGATTCGGTGATGTACACAATATGAATACTAGAAATACTGTAACTCGAATGCATCGAGTCCGTAATTCTTTTATGGGGCAGGGTGTATGCTTTTACAATAGGATCCCAGAAAACTCAGAGAATTTTCTATTTCACAATTTAAAAAAGTAGTGAAAAGATGTTTGTGTGTTACAGGTCATTACCAAATTAACGATTTTATAAATGATAGCACGCCTTGGGAATAAAATTCTCGCTCCAAGCTATTTCAAATGTGTCATTGTCACTCTATTTAAAAAAAAGACATGTCCCGCTGAGTTTCTGACTGCTGAGCAAATGGAGTAAAATCTTTGAATCACTCAAGATTGAAGAGAAAGAAGAAATTAGTCCAAGTCCAAAACCAGGGAATCGTGGTAACCCCTTTTCTATTCTGTAGATGGCATAAAGTTCTGCTTTAAACACTGTAAATATACCAGTTTGTGAGGATGGCTATTTATTCTATATTCATGAGAAAACTCCTAAACGATTATATAGGTTAGCACCTCAGAATAACACATGGAATACAACATTTTAAAAGATTTAGTGTAATTTGGCTATAACATAACAATAAATGACTATAACAATAATATGAAGGGTAAGACGAAAATATAGTATTAGTCCTCCATTGAGTATACCGAATTTTTTGTCCTATATATCTTATAATATTTAGTATTAAACATTGTAGAAGTTGGTCATAATTGTGGTAAAGATAGGACACACTTTTAGTTTTATATAATAAATTCCAATCTATCGCTTCTTTTCTACAATATTATTTATTACATTACAGCTTCTTTTTTAGATATATTACAGCTCTTACTTTGTCTTTTATTAATATAAAATTATATTTAACCTTATTTTATTCTACAGTAAAAAGCTTTTTATCTTTAACATTAGTAATAATATGTTACCCAAAAGCTAAAGCTAAAGCTTTTTTAGAAACTAAACGTATTAAAGGACACACTTAAACAAAGCAAAATACGGTAGCGCTTAAAATAATTAAAAAAACTTTATAATTACTGAGCTCGTAAAGTCAGCACCTATTCTAGAGCTAATAAAAGAAGTTTTCCTTTAAAATAAACTTTTCGCTCGCTTCGAAATTCGATGGCCGTAAAAGATATTCCGGTTTACGATCTACTTAGCGCAGGCGTGACTTACCTAAACACAAATTTTGCTTTTTATTCTATATAGGTGTATGTGTATTTTACAGAGACAACCTAACGATAAGATAATTCACATTGGTTTCTATCGCCCGACCATTTTATAAATTGCATGGTGACAAGTCAACCATTTAAATCAGTGAAGAAAATGATAAATTATAAAATACAAATATTACGTGGAATAATTTCGAAATAATATTTTAATAGATTTTATTATATTCTTGCTTGTATATATAAGAATATTTGACTTGAACTAAGACGGTGCCACGTTGTTTCTTTAAACTGAATATTACTAAATAATGTGTATAACTAAATAGTGAAGTGGACTATACGCAGTTGTGGGGCGTCACAAAACTTGAAACCTTGCGGTTGTTTCTACCATATTATTCATCTCCTTGCGTAATGTTCTGGCAACAGACAAGTTGCGTGGAAATTAATAACTAGTTTATCTTATATCTTGATTAACAGTCCTTTAAAAAAATAAGTTTAACTTATAGCTTACAAGATATTTTCTTTTAATAAGTCTCGCTGAACTTCCGGTTCTTCTCAGGTTTAGGGCAGCACTTTTGTAAACCGATGATAGTTAATTATTTAACGTACAAAAAATGCAGCAATTTTTATTTTCTATTTACTCCCACAGGTCTTATCGTCATGTTATATAGCTTATCGCCTTCTTTGATAAAGGGTCTATCCAATACAAAGAGAATTTTAAATTGAACCAGTAGTTCCTGAGATTTGCGCGTTCGACAAGACAAACAAACTCTTGCTTTATAATATTAATATTTAATTATTGTTATTTCATTATGTAGGTATATTTTTATACATTTCAGTTTTATTCATTCACGCTGTGTCCCGCACATGGTGGGCAAAGTGAACTTGGTGTTAAACTTAGTGTTAAGATATCTGTTCCATTACTCACAGTCCACCGAATTTGAAGTATTACGTTTTGAGGTAGAATTTAACACCACGCTTTGCCTTCTTACCTAAGCGAAGAAATTAAAACATTAAATAAGTATTTCATTTGTCAATATCATATATTTAACTTTCTCGAGTGGGTATCGAACCCACGACTTGCCGCGTTCAAATTCACACGCTTGTGCCCATGTGCCACGACAGGCTTCAAGTATTCTTTCTCGAGACAAAATGCCATGTGTGGAAGGCCATGTGCGGGTACAGCGTGGAGCTAAAAAAATCTTCGTCGTATTGTGTAGTGAATAATACCAAAGGTTTTATTTGATCTTTCATATTAACATAAAACCTAATATAATTTTTCTACATTACACTACTAAATAATTGCAATTGACTCTTAATATTTAAGAAGGCGAACAATTTTTTTTCAAAAGGTGGTAATGTTAAGAAACTTCGCTATTTTACAAATTAACAAAATTGAAACATACTAGTCAGTTAAACAAAAAGTCTCATATAATAATCCGCAAATGACTTCCCATAAACTGGCCAGCGGAAATTAAGCTCGTACGATGAGTTTTAGCGCCTCGCGAGTCACGATCATATTGTTGTTGGTTAATTGTCCAGACTCTCTTAAACTGCGAAGTCAGCACTAAACACCAAGTTTATTTGAACCTATCCGAGACACTCGTAAAGTAGTATTTATGACGTTTTCAGCGCAATATGTTCAAGCACTAATTGGGACTATATACAACAGAGTGGAAATAGTAAAAATTCCTCCGGTAATTGTAAATTTTACGATTTTATTCTTAAAGAGATGTATAATGGCTACAGTCTGAGAGCCCATTAGCTTTTCTCTGTATGTAATTCTATTTTTAAGTTTTTATCGATAATGTAACTTAGCATTATTATACGACATAATATTTAATGTCTAATTATAGTATACCCAGTAGTGTACCCGTAAACCTAGTTATAAAATTGCATGTGACTGTACACGATTATGGGTCCGATCCCTACTAGATGAAATGAAGTATTTAATATTTATATTTCAGTCTCGCAAAAGGCAAAGCGTGGCGTTGAGTTAAGCCACTAAGAAAAGTGAGGAAGGGGACGGAGTGTCTTAAGACTAAGTTCCCAAGTTCCTTCTGCTTATCCTGCCTTGTGCGGGATATACAACAAAGCTGAAAAAAAAAACTGAAATAATCATTACAAACTTATCAGTTCATTTTATAAATGTGAAAATATATGTATATGCCTAAACACTAAAGTTAGTCAACTTTATGCACTCATCTTGTAAGTTCCTCTATTTTTACAGGTTGTACTTCTCATCAACATAAAATTTAGAAATTAATGTAGCACCTGGTGGGCGAATCTGACTTGAATTTGACAATGCTTACGAGTACAATTACCTTACAGTAATATTTAAATTTTTGGGGCTTGAAATAAAACGTCATCAATCATAAAATCCTCGGCCATTGGAAGTAAAACATAAATCCTATCAACAAATCAACAAAAATAATTTGCTCAACATAATATTTCATAGAACCAACCAGTTGCAAAGCAATATTTTTCACACGCCGTACCTTTCATGTAGATTGCGGTTTTTCAATAGGCGCATCTGTCAAGTAAGACGTATAGCGCATTACATACAACTCCCGCGAACATTATTACACATATTCCATAAACTAGTGGGCCATAAAATCGCACATATGTTTACCGGAGCGAGGTGTGCAGCCTTAAAAGCATTGGTAATGTAACAAAACGTCTGAACCGAAATTGCTCATAAAAGTCCAACGTTTTCCAACTAAAGCCATGAAACTGAAACGCCGGTGGAATTTACAATGGTCTACATTTAATGATCACGACGTTCACCTTAGTTTAATTAAAGTGCTCTAGAATATTTGGGCACTTTAAGCTCACTCGGTATACAATTGCTAATCCAAACATGACACATGTAGTGACGCTATAACACGAAAAATATATTGATATTACCTATATACATTAGAAAGTAATGTAATAGACAAAATTAAATTAAAATTTGTGTTTTTAGTTTTTTCTGTGATTTTTTTTATTAACTACACGTAATTTTTTTTTCTAACTGTAACGATAAAAAAGAATTGTAGGTTAGTTGTTGTTGTAATTGTTAGCCATTTATAAAAATAAATGAAAAGAAAAGTTTACTACACAGTTACTACAGAGCTTATATTTCATAGTTATAAACATAACCTATATATTGACATGATTCATATTTGATGAAAGAGAATATGCAGTGGGAACATTAGAACCTGTCCAAAGACACTCAATTAATTTTTCGCAGAATTTTTGAGAAGTAAAGAAGAACTCAACGCCACGTTTTGTCCCATTACCTCAGAGAGACGACATAAAAATATGTCATTCCTCCGAATAAGACTCAGACGGCCTCTGAATTATGGGGCATTCCACGTCAAGCGGACAGGTAAAAATTTTTGATGTTTTCGATTTTAGTAATGTTTAAATATTTTATAGGTTATATATGTCCTGGAGTTAGATATACTAACTATAGCGTATTTATTATTTCAAACGCAAAAACTAAGTTTTAAAAATTTATAATCTAATAAACTAACTAATTAAATATGTGCTCCACTACCTTATAGCATTTTTGAAAAGTAAAAATATTTTTTTTTTATAAAAAAATGCTATGTAAAAAAATGATATATAGATTATCTATACCAACTGTCATAATGGGCCCGAAAGCAGTTTACGAGCTAGAGCAGTTATAGTGCCAGAAGGCGGCGACTGCGCTGGGCACAGCTAGCTCGATCTAAAGATTCTGTAGGTCGTCACCAGCGCGGTCGCCGTCATCCGGTATTATAACTGCTCTAGCTAAACTGCTTTTGGGCCCATTATGAAACTTGGTATAGAGCATATCTATATATCTGCATACCAAGATTTATTTGTACAAAACAAATAAAATAAACGGGTCAAAGTTTTTTTTTTTTTCAACTTCACGCTGTATCCCGCACTAGGCAGGGTAGGCAGAGGGAACGGAAGTGAAACCTAGTGTTATGACACTCCGTTCCACTTCCGTTCCCCAGTTTCCGCCGAATTTGAGGCACTGCGTGTTGAGTGACGGAACTCAACGCCGCGCTTTGCCTTATTACCAGAGCGAAGAAATGAAACATTAAATATTTAAATTGAATATATTAAATATTTCATTTCCTCGACTGGGGATCGAACCCAGAACCTGTCGGTTAAAGTCACACTCTTGTGCCGCTGCGCTACGACAGGCCTCAACAAAGTACCTTTTTTTATAAAAAAAAATATTTTTTTAATTTTCAATACAGTTCGAAAGCTCATTAAATCCAGAACACATTTAATTAGTTAGTAAATTCGATTATAATTTTTTAAAACTTCGTTTTTCCGTTTGAAGTAATAAATATGCTAAAGTTAGTTAAAACTTCAATGTCCTACAACTTATTAACTATACATATTAAGTCAAAAATATTGTATATCTATCTTGAGGACATATATACCAATATTTTTACCTGCCCGCTTGACGTGGAATGCCCCTTATATCAAATTAAGCATCTACAATAATAAACATTGGTACTTTGTTACATCCTCATGTCTTAAACGTTCTTGTATCGGTGCATTTTGGCTTATCGCCAAATATCTAAGATGCATATAGATAGTAGATAAATATTTTATATGCATAGTGAATTTGACAAATTGATACGATATATATATATATATATATATATATATATATATATATATATATATATATATATATATATATATATATATATATATATATAAAGAGTGAGTAAAAAGACTTTCTGTTGTAAATTACACTTTACTAAACTGTTTCCCAAATAGGAAAAATAATCCAAAAGTTCATTATCTAATCCAAAAGTTCATCCTATTTCGACTAAGTAAGTAGTAATAAACGACAAATATTACAGCAGCATCTCAATGTTTACGTGTAAGTGCATGTGTTTAATAACTTCCTTTTTATTATTTGCACATTTCCTGATTAGGTCAATTTTGAAATGATATATATTATGCTAAGTGCTATTTATGTAAAAATATTTTTAAATGTAGAGTACTACGAAACGAAGTAAAATTTATGAAAGTTATATTTATTAACACTGACAGACATTTTAAAATTATATTTACAGAATAAACCTAGTAAATTAAAACGGAACAAAAGACTGAAATTAAAATAAAACAAAAGAAAGAAGAAAAACCTCTACGTTTATCAAAAGTTATGCATTTAAATTTTCTACATATGAATATGAGTTTAAAATAAAAATTTAATCAGAATGAGCTATATAGATTTTTCATTGTCGCGTAAGTTTTAAGAACTAGTGAAGCTAGGATTTTGGAATGACGTCGACACTTTGCTTGTGACATAAAGCTGTATGGTAGTCGATCATAAGAATCAAGACTATAATCAATCTCTTTATCACAGATGTTATCTTTTGATATTGTTTATATGTTTAATACATTTAAAAACAATAGTTATATTACCAAATAAAATATTAAATGCCTAAATAATTGTAAATTTCTTTAAATCCCAATAAGTAAATATTAAATGTTATGAATCACAAATCAACGTTATATATATTGAAAAGAATAGTAAAGTAAATCAATAAGTTTAAAACGCAGCCGTAGCTTACGCAAAGTTACGATCCGACGTAAAACCTTATAACTGAATGCGTCTCATTTTTATGATCTTGAATGGAATACATTTAGTGGATTCGTTTGTTGAAAATAAGCATCAGATAACTTTTGCGGTGTTTTCGTATAAAAGATTATTGATGTGCAATAAATTAAAAAAATGTATAAAGATTACAACAAATAGCATTATTTGTATTTGTTAATCAATATAACGTAAAATGTTTAATTATTTTTTTTTATTTTATTACCAACATATTATATTTAAAATTCTTAGTTAAAAAAAGAAACGAAGCCGCAAAAAGCAAACAACATATTAAGATTAATAAGTTTTACTAATAGATTACTCTCATTATTGAAATACTTATTTCATAAATCTGTAAAATGTAATAAAAAAATAAATCTTTATTTATGAATAATATTCATAAAAGCAACGAGCAATAATAAATTTCATAACTACAATAATACTAATGTAATTTTACTATAATTTCTTCAATCCGGATATCAGCAATCTGAACAAAGATCCTTGAAGAAGCGTTTCAATCTACGAGACGCAATAAAAATATGCTATGCTCTAAACATAAAACTCACAACGACATTGAATTCCTGAAAAAGATTATATCTCACTCTTTACAACCGGGTCGGAGCGGGACAAAAGGCTTGGTAATAAAACTTTTGATAGGATAGAAGATTCCACGGAATCGAGTATAGTCTGCTTTTACTGGCAAAAGGTCCGTGTATCGTCTCAGTTTTATGCTAGTTCTAAAATTTTAAAGATTTTATCTCTCCCTTTCATGAGGAAATGAGTAACGGTGGTAGCGTATTTTTTATCATTTTACGTCATAATTAATATTGTAATTATGTTAGCCATAGAAAAGAGACAAAGGTTTTTTTTCACCTACTGCTGTCATAAAATATGAATTATCAATTTCAATGATGAGTATATTAAGTATAAAGTACAAACACCTCTCACGAACCGAAACAAAACAATAATCACAGCAAAAGTTTGTTAACTGATTGGTTTTCGAAATGCGGTCAATTTGCGGTGACTTCCTTAACTATCCGTCTGCCCAAACAATATCATTAAAACACTTGCCAAACGAAACTTAGTTTTGCCACCTTCAGTTAAAGTCTAATTTAATTTGTGCAAAGTAAGTTAAGGGAAACTCGCATGGATGCCCACGAAAATTGGCATAAAAGGGAACTGCAATCCCAAAGTTACTTAACAAACGATCTAAACATGAAACAATAACTTTCTCGCAACCAGTTCATCCACAAGTATATTTAAATTCCCATTTGTTTTTGCAGCTTATATTTCTGATATTTTACCTATTAAATGTCAAATATTAAATTTTAATAACGTTAAAACAAAAACAATTTTGTATTGTTTTATAATTTAATAAATATCACTGGAGTTATATTTTAGTTATTACTTGGGAACACAATGATTAAGACACTCCGTTCCGTTCTCCACTTTCCGCCGAATTAGAGGCGCTGCCGTGTTGAGGGGTGGAGCTCAACGCTGCGCTGTGCAGGTTACAGTGTAAAGCAGAAGAAAAAACAAGATTATACTACGCATTGCTTTGATTCTTTTAATCTAGTATTAAAACACTCCGTCTCATTCCCTATATTCCGTCGAATTTGAGGAATTTCATGTTGAGTGGCGAAATTCAACGTAAACATCAAATATTAATTTGAAAATATTGAATATTTAATTTCGTCGAGTGGGGCTCGAATCCACAACTTGTGCCCCTGAGCCACGACAGGTATATAAATAATTTACTAAATTTTGAGACAATACTGTTGTTAAACGGACTAAAAAAGTTTTGTTCAATTTAGTTTGTCAAACGAACTTTACACCTACTTCATTAAAGAGTAATTAAAATAAGCAACGACACGGACATGTTGAAAAGTTGATAAATTGAAATTGAATTTTCGGTTAACCGGTTCAACATGTGCTCATTTACGAGAAATTCTACTGGAAGAGAACACAGTAAAATAAAATTGTTGTAATTACAAGCTGACTTGATTTGTAGATACTGCTGTAAGTATATATTTAGAAATATTTTGTATTTATTAGTTTTTGTTTTCATAAGGGAGTCGGTATTTTGGGCAGCATATAATATTATTGTAGTAAATGCAACTCATTAGAAGACAGTCAACTGTTTCATGCTTGTCCGTCAAACTAAGATTTTATACTATGACATTCTCTGGCTAATATATTTACTGTTATAGCTGCCAAAGAAATACATTATCTCTAAAATTTTAAACTGTCTATCACATTTTATTAGATACGATACAGCCTAGTGACTAAGACATAAACAGATAGCGGTCTAAGAATAGGAGTGCCATTTTACACTTTGAGTATAGAACTAATCTAAAAAGTATAATTTAGTAAGCTTTTTGTTATCGTTTTAATTTGGACGTTAATTTCAAGAAAATAATAAAAAGGAAGGTGAAAAATAGAATGAAATACTTGACTTAGATTGACGCTGCATCCCGCTCATAACAGGGTAGGTAGAGGGAACTTGGTAAGCTTGTGTTAAGACACTCCGTTTCATTCCGTTTCCCTCTTTACGACGGAATTCAACGCCGCGTCGCGCTTTGCCTTGTTACAGAGCGAAGAATGAAAACATAAAATATTTGAATTTAAAATTTTAAATATTTCATTTTCTCGAGTAGAGATCGAACCCACATCCTTTAGTGTGACTGTGCATGTGTGAACGTGGGCTTATACACGTACGTACAGTCACACTCACACAATATAAAATGAAATAAAAGGGAAAATATGACAATAAAACATTACATATCAAAAAATCCAAAGAAAAAAACCTATATAAAGCAATTAAAAACAAAATATTCTCCAAGGAAAGAAACAAAGTGAGGAGTCAGTTAAGCTGACCAAATCCATGTTAAAAAGATACACAGAATGGCAGACATTAGCGGCAGAATAAAACGGCACATATTATAATGGTGACCTAACATATTGTGGTATATCGAGCAACTGAATAGTGGAGGAAAGTCACGTAAAAAAAAGTATGACGATCTGGAGGGCACGTTACTGGATTGGAAAAGTTTATGAAAATAAACGAGGGTAATGAAGTATGTGGAGACTTGAACAGCATAAACCAAATACTATTTTTATTTTATTTGGTTAATTAAAAATAATATTTTTATATTATTTGGTTTCTTCTTACAATGTTATTAAAAGCCATATTCAACAACAACATATGAAATAATTTAATAGGCGATACATATGATAAAAATAAATTATTTTCTTTGCAGAAGTACTAATACTAAGGGCCAATTTAAATCTCACACAATTCCGTGGACATCTTCAATGGATAAATAAATCAGTCCCGATTGTTTTATAAGTATAAATCAGTCCCGATTGTATAAGAATGGTAGTTAAAATTAATGCAGCATTAAGTCACTCGACACGCATTGCTTGACAATTTGGCTCCTATCCTAAACGGATAAATCAATTTTCGTTTGGGTTTTTTATTTATTTTAATGGTGGCTTCATTATATATATGTATATATATATATATATATATATATATATATATATATATATATATATATATATATATATATATATATATATATATATATATATATATATATATATATATATATATATATATATATATATATATATGTATATACATATATGTATATACATATATACATTTATACTTACTACGCCCCGCCCGCGACTTCGTCTTTTTTAATTGTTTTATTTACTACACACTATTTACTATTTTACTTACTACTCTCAATTAATTTCTTATTCTTATAAAATTATTTAGTTTCAGATAATAAAAACATATGGATAAGGGTAGATATAGTAATTAGATGAAAATACATATAGTAATTAAAACCGGATATTTGAACATTCTGAGATCTTCTAGTATTTTTATATCAATACACCAATTCAATGCGTTTGACACAAATAAATGAGTCCGGCCTGGTCCGGCGGGGGCTTTATAAATGAGACACTGACCGCGATTAAGCAAGTTCCTTTCAATTATTTAATCTCAACATTTATACATGAATTATTGTTATTCACACGTAATTCATGCATCTACACATACTTCGTTCCACTTTCGTTACCCACATTCTACCAAAAATGAGGCATTGCGTGTTGAGTGGCGGAACTTAATGCCGCGCTTTGCCTTGTTACCAGAGCGAAAAAATGAAAATATTAAATATTTAAATTGATAATATTAAATATTTCATTTCTTCAAGTGGGCATTGAACCCACAACCTATCGTTTACAGCCACACACTTGCGCCGCTGCGCCACGACAGGCTTCAGGTATTTTGAAATTTCTAATAAGAATTAAAGTATTTAAGTACATATGTATTATATTTCTCCACCCAATTAAAAAATATATAGAAAATAATGTGTAATCTATACAATAATAACGAATAGTCTGTAACAAAAGCTATCTGACAAATGTTTCTCTGTCTGAAAACATTATTCATGTACACAAGCAAATATAAAAAAAAACTACGTCAGAATAAAAAAAAATCGTTTGTCTATTCTTTTGTTTAGTTTGTTTTGTAAAAGAGATTATTGCAGGTTTATTCGCTATTCGAAATTTAATAAAGATAAAGATGGATATACATTGTACAGTCGTCATTAAAAAGTTGAGTGTGTTTTTTTATTATTTATTAAAATGTATATATTTTTTTATTTTTATATGCTTTTTAAAACTTATTTATTTTGTAGTTACATTTTTACAAATTTCCACAACCCACTATATAATAATTACTATGGATTATCGCTTAGCAGGAGAGAATGCTATATTTCTGAAATATTCCTTACGTACTTAGAAAAAAAAACCTTTTTTAGATAATGCGTAACCTTGAACGTGGCAGTATATGAGAGCGCATCTTAAAAGCTACATGGAACCAATAAAAAAAATCAATTATTTAACAAACCTGGAAAAAACCATTTCCAAAATTGTAGCAAATTATATAAAAAAACAAGGTAATTATTATATTTAATAAGGTAACATTAGAAACAAAAAGAAAGGTAGGGTAATAGGTAAAAAATGGTAAACAGAATAACTTAATGATTATACATTATTTTGTGGATTTTTTTTGAAGGCGATAACAGTAAAACCCAGCGATACCTTAACACTTATATACATACACTTATATACCTAATAAAACCCCGCTACGTATTTCTATTAAACAAAAAAATATATTTTTAATGAGTTACGTTATCTTTAAACAGTCAGTTGTAGCTTTTAAATGTTACTTATTACGAATGCATGGGAATTTTAAAAAAAACATCATTCTAACGCTACATAAAACATAAATCTAGTAAAAAGTATACTCAATTCAACTTAATCAACTCAGTCCCACCCAATTAATGCTTCATAAAGTAAAACATATTTCAAAACAATTGCCTTTTCACAATAAAACTAAATTCAATATCACATAAACGTTTAGTATTTTATTTATTCATCTATTTGCGAATCCTAACGAAATGCACATTGTTGCATATTTTACGACAAAATAATGCGACATGTATAAATAGAAAGAAAATAACTGCAATATATTGTATAGATTTTTCCGATATTTAAAAAAGTGTTATGGTTCATAACAATGTGAAACAAAAATTAAATAATTTTATTTTCAAAACTGCTCTTCAAATATTGCGTCTATATTACGGTTTTTTTCAATACAATAATGTTACTCGGTTATATGATAGATCTTATGAATAACCTCTATGTTCCATATAAATATATATTATTGGTAGTTGGAAAATTATTACCGGATTTAAAGATCTAAAGAGAGCTGTACTATGAGACACACCGAGGCGTACGATACTATGATGATACGAATCCATAAGAGCATTACATTCGTACCACATCGGCAACACCTGCCAACCTGCTATCTGATGTAGGTTTTTGCCGAAATAACCGTGTCTCGTCAGTACCTGCACCAGTCTGAACGTCATGGCACCAAAACTCCACTAGACCTAGCGCTCTAAGATTGGGTGTACTGCCCTTATCCTAGCAAAGCAAGCCGCTGAAGACCGCAGGATACCCCTCTATGGCGGATCTAAATAGCGTCCGCTTTTCTCCTGATCCGTGCGATATCCTCCGGCACAGAACGCATGTAATTTGGTCAGTAGA
Organism: Eueides isabella; assembly: GCA_019049475.1. Lineage (NCBI taxonomy): Eukaryota > Metazoa > Arthropoda > Insecta > Lepidoptera > Nymphalidae > Eueides > Eueides isabella. The sequence continues at coordinate 4,552,637 of CM032400.1, forward strand.
TGCGCCCGCATCTCGCTAAGCAGATCGTCGCAAAGCTGTCGGTAAGGAAATCCGGCCCTACGACATTCGAGCCCGTCGATGGTCCCAAGAATAGTTTTTGTGCAAGCTGAGCAAAGGGCGATGTGAACGACCATCGCCCATTCAGGGTAATTCAAGCTCAGTCAGAATTAATCTGAGTCCGCAATTTAACCTCCTGTCCCTGGATACGCAGAGTAACCCTAGGCGAGGGATTCTTAAGCGGGCCATAACCTCCTATTCTCAGGTACAAGGTCTGTCTACGTTCAAGACATCAATAGTTGACTGATAGGCCCGTAACGAGGCTCTTAAAGACCGGGACCTACCCTTTTAAGATGCTGAATAAGGCGGGAAACAAAGATCTTATCTAAGATGTTTCACGTCCATTCAGCAGTAATGTAAAAGGAGAGTCCAGAGGAGGACAATACTCCTCGCTTCTAGGCACAATACTCCTCGCTTCTACAAGTAGGTTTCAGGTATTTTTTCAACACTGATCAAAACAACTTCCGAAGTCGCCTAAGTGTACCAGAGCGATGATCAAACTTCTTTCATTTCTCTCCGTCTTCCTTCGCTCTCAGTCTGAGCGCCATCTTCACCTTCCCTCGCACATGGGGAGAATCATCAATACATCCTTATAAAATGACAGTGTTATGGGCGCGTATCGATATAGGAGCCCCACGAAAATTAAATCCTGCTTTTAGCTCCTGATAGACCTCCCACTAAACTAATAGCATAGCTAAAGTTAAACTCTACCTACAGCTTACTTTGAAGACTTAAGTTCAGGATCGAGGCCGTTTCTCCTCCCATATCCCTGTGTACACCAATCCGCAATCCGGGCTCACCCAGAAAGCAGCATATTTAGGAGACCACCTGTACATTTGTCGACATACTGACCTTCGTCGAACTCTCGACATTGCAGCGTCACATGTTTTTATTTGTGATTTGCGATTCAACGTCGGGGCGTATCATACTACCCTGGAAGATTCTTAGAAGAAATAGTCTTTAAAATCACAATTAATGAAAGAGTTTGACACACAGACGACGTCGGCGACCATAGATTGTATACCCATAATTCGCTTTTTTCCAATGGTTTTAAAGACTACAACCTATATTTTTATTATAATTGCTTATCGTGACATAGGGGCACAAGCGTGTGACGAGTTCCGCCACTCGGCGAAAGTGGGAAACGTAATGGAGTTTCTTAACAATAGCTACCAAAGCTCTCTCTCTCTGCTTACATCGCCATGTAAAGCTCACCCGTGGCCATGATGGTAAAAAAATGTAATTCTATTCTATTCGAATATAAGTAAATATGTACAAATTATTCAATAATATTTTTCAATAAGCAAAATATAATTATATCCAGCTCATTAAAAAAATATATTAATTTAATTAATATACATATTTTTTTTATCATCTAATTTTCCAAGAAGGAAATTTTTAACCCGTTTGTTATGACATTGTTTGATGTAAAGTAGTAAGCAAATTACAGATTTTTAGTTGAATTTCCGTTTACTCCGAAAAACGTTAAACGCTAAGAAATTAACACAAATTTATACTTTTTTCTTTGGTCGGCGTCGCTCATAAATAGACATCGGATTATATGCAATATCAAAATGCCAAAATATGCATGCAAATATGCACTAAAAAGATTAAAATATGCACAGTAAAATCATTTTAAATTAGAATTTTATATTTATTTATTATTAAAAGCTAGAAATTAATAATGTATTTATTATAATTTTTGTAATAGTAAATGAAAAAAATATATAATTTTTTTAAGTTTTCTAAAGCAAACTTGTGACGCTTGCCACTCAATATCAATTTATAGGCTGAAAATGATATTTCTACGTCAACTGACATTACCGTACAGAACTTAAAATTTGGCGGCATTCCTGTAGAGACCTCTTCAGGAAGTGTTTGTCCGGTGCCGTTGATAAATGCGTCATTTTTTTTATCCCGTTAAGACCGAGATTTTTATACAAAACAGCATTTAATTTGCCACGAACCTTTTGCGGTAATGAACTTGGGAGGGCGTTACATTGTTCAATTATTTTTTCCAATATTTCCAAAGCCAATAGCATTATACAACACGTCTAATACATACGTATTAGACGTGTTGTGAACTACTGAAATAAGCGCTGTTAATGAAAAAACACCCGAATATGCAATAATGCTATAAAAATACAATTATATGCATACGCAAATATGCAAATGCATATAATCCGATGTCTACTCATAAAATATTGGTATCATTTTAAAAGTATGTCTTATCTTTTAATGTAGACCGTTCTGAACAAAGGTAATTTTAATTTAAGGAACGTTAAGTGCAAACCAAAATAAGATTCGTTTATTTTAAATGTATTTATAAACAAACAAAACGCTTGAAAAATGTTTTGAGACATAACATTGAAGCTTTTAATCTACAATTTGATATAAAGAAATTATTCGGTTTTGTTGCTGCAAACATGAAAGGTTTCTACTTCACAAATAGACAGAGAGCGATTTTATGATGAGTACAAAAATATGAAACATTAGCAAAAAGATCATAAAGTGTCTCAACTCATACAGAATTTCTCAGAATACCTACATTGTGGACATAAAATTAGTCAGCAAAATAAGCAATGGAAGAGTTTTACCCTTAAGGCTATTAAACAGCTGCAGTCGTAAAATATCAACCGTCCTTTTCAGATGTACACAGACTAGTGATAGAACGATAAGGATAAGATACATCGCTACATTGTTAACTAGTGGTTCATTGGATATACCGAAATAATACAATGATAGTTAAAATGCTAAATTTTACTACTATCGAATGTTTTAAAAGTATATAAAGTTGTGATTAAAATAAAATAGATAGATGTCATTACGTTAACAAAAATACAACTTATTAACATCGAGCATATTTGTTAAATGCGAGTAAGTAAAAACGCAGCCTTATCAAATAAACTATTTGAATATAAAATCGCATACATTGTTGTATTGAATGAATATACAAAGGATTTATATCTGGATAACGGCGTTTTAACGTAATGGAAAAATAAATGTTTACACACTTTGAAAAAAAATGTAGTCAAATTATCTATATTGAAACAAATATAATCTTGAAATTCATATCCCAAAAAAATACGACGTACGTCGTATTTTTTTGGGATTTAGTTTTTTTAATAAATATTTTTATTAATATATTTAAAATATTTTTTTATTTCCTTATAAATATGTTTTTATTTCCTTATAAATATTTTTATTTTAATACGTTATTTATTAAACCAAAATTATTTAGAGATAAATAAAGTGGAAAAAGTAAGAAAATAGCAATACAACATTAAGTATACAATATTTATTATGCCCAATCACTATAAATTTAGTAAATGATACGAATTATTACACCAAAGTTGCTATAATTACACTGTTTTATACTCAATCCCCTTTAAAACGATACCCCATCAATAACACAACCCTTCATGTAAGGCTTTAAGCCGATTATCTATCGTAATACGAACAAATGTCAACAATTCCTTTAACCGCATACAACACGAATGTCTTATGTCTAACATAATAAATTAACTTTTGACAACCTTGTTAAGGGCTCCACGTGGTGTTTTATAAAAATATCGATATATTTTTTGGGTTTCTTATCACATAATCAAAAATAAATGATTTAATTAAATTGACAGTTAAAGTCTGAAAAAAAAATCAATTAACTGAAAACTTTGCAGATTAATCATTGCGCTAAGTTTTTCTATTAATATCATTAATGTGAAAATTTGTGAAGGTGAACGATTTGTAAAACATTTACTGAGAAATTTGTAAACTAAATTCAACGAAACTTAGTTTGGCTATTATAACATATTATAATAATTAGAAGCAGGCAATGCAGAAAGCTGGGTTTTGGCGGCTTATATTATATATCTTTAAAACAAGCAAGCTATTCGTATGTAGTCAATGTTACGACGTAGAAGAAAAACCAGTAAGAAAAACATATATATTTCAGATTTCTTATTAGAATAATTAGTCGAATAAGATCTTACTTATAGGTGAAATTAATACTTATTTTTACTATGTTTTAAAGTGTTATTCCACACTTAGGACAGAAAATACTATACTTAAATTTAAAAAGCGTATAAAAATTTTGAACGAAGCAGGATTTGAACCCGCGCCTCTGGAATACCGTCCCAGCGCTCTGACCAACTAAGCCATTCGTTCTCACCGAGCTCCGTCGAAATTTTTATACGCTTTTTAAATTTAAGTTTAGTATTTTCTGTCCTAAGTGTGGAATAACACTTTAAAACATAGTAAAAATATTAAAATAAATAGTATTCTCTCTTGCCAAACGATAATTCTTACGAGTTGTCTTTGGGTAGCGGAAATTTGTAAAAATCTCCCTACAGAGATGCTAACAACATAAATAAGTTGTAACAAGCGTATAAAAATTTCGACGGAGCTCGGTGAGAACGAATGGCTTAGTTGGTCAGAGCGCTGGGACGGTATTCCAGAGGCGCGGGTTCAAATCCTGCTTCGTTCAAAATTTTTATACGCTTTTTAAATTTAAGTTTAGTATTTTCTGTCCTAAGTGTGGAATAACACTTTAAAACATAGTAAAAATATTAAAATAAATAGTATTCTCTCTTGCCAAACGATAATTCTTACGAGTTGTCTTTGGGTAGCGGAAATTTGTAAAAATCTCCCTACAGAGATGCTAACAACATAAATAAGTTGTAACAAGCGTATAAAAATTTCGACGGAGCTCGGTGAGAACGAATGGCTTAGTTGGTCAGAGCGCTGGGACGGTATTCCAGAGGCGCGGGTTCAAATCCTGCTTCGTTCAAAATTTTTATACGCTTTTTAAATTTAAGTTTAGAAATTAATACTTGCTTGTACTCGTATGTGAACTTACTTATATGTGAAATTGAAACTTGCAACTTATGAAGTAATTTAGTAAAAATTCTTAAGATGTCAATTTATTGTCCCTTAAGGCTCCTTTACCCTAAATTGTTTTAAGAAGAGCGTTTTAGAGAGTTTCCACAAAATAAATTGATCCAATACAAATACTAACCAATAATATATATGTGCGCCAATCATTATGTTGTTTATGCTTTTTAAAATATTTTATACTTTTAAGATTGATATTATGAATAACCTTTGGTATTAACAAATTATATTTTGAAATGTTTAATTGATAATTCTATTCAAGTTTCATAATTATAAATAATTGCTTCATTGTTCAAATATGATAATATCCAAAGTAAAACGAATTGAAATTACTATAATTATTCTGAGTCAAATTTAATTATTTAAAACACTCACTCAGCTTCACGCTATATGGTAGAGTAGGCAGAAGGAACTTGGGAACTTAGTGTTAAGACACTACGTACCACTTCCGTTCCCCACTTTCCGCCGAATTTTGAGGCATAGCGCATTGAGTGGCGGAACTCAACGCCGAATTTTGCCTTGTACCAGAGCGAAGAAATGAAAACATTAAATATTTGAATTGAAAATATTAGATATTTCATTTCCTCAATTGGGGATGGAACCCACAACCAACCTGTCGGGTACAGTCACACGCTTATGCCGCTGCGTCACGACAGGCCTGTTTAAAACAGTAAAATAAATAAAACTTGCTTTAATGTGTATCCTGTTAGTAGCGCCTTCGCCATCTTTAAATTAGTAAAAAATGAAATTTAGTAAAAAAAATAAGTTTATTTTCTTATGTTATTGTAATTTGTGAAGTCGCCAGGAGCCACTAGTATTTGATAAATAATAAACGATTTATATAGATCACGTACGTCTATTAGATTATCAATGACGAACAATAAATTGTATATTTTAACGCAGATATGTGTGAAGTAGGTGGACTAAACTATCGATGGGCTTCAGCTTTGGCTCGACTACCTAGTATTTAAATGTTAAATCCATTGCTCATACTTTTCTTAACTGTACACTTATTTAATAAAATCACATTTGGATGGTGGAAATCAAAGCTATAACACGAACGTCTTATCTATCTGTCAAATATTATTATTATAAATGTTCAACTAAAACTAATCATTTTTTTGTTCCTGTGGGACAGTAGTAGTGGGTTTTCGTTTTAATATTTACAACGTTTATGATCAATGTCTCTTCCGCTTCTCAAGGAATAGTTAACTTAAATAAAACTTATTTTTTGCCGGTGGTTGTCACACTATGCTCTGACCTTTACCACAATGTATAACATGCCAGTCTAGTCAAAATAGACCTATATTTATATTGCCATTATAAGAACGTTTTATTAATTAAACAATTTTTAAGGTTGAACATTTGAAGTTGATGTTGTACTAAAGTACATAAAATACACACTATAGGTATGTGTGTTCTTTTTATAATATTGACTAAAAGTTAATTATAATATATCTTAATACTGATTATTATAGAAGTCAATTAACAATTAACGTTACGACGACACAATATAATAAATACAACAGTGTCTTCTACATATATGCATACTCATCAATAAATATACATATACTCTATCCAAAAAATATCTCTCGCATGTTTCTGTACATTAATCTTCACAACAGTGAAGGCACTTAGAATTGAACACAACTGCAAATTCGAAACGGTATTTTTTTTGATTTCAATAGATAAAGTAAATATTTTTGTGTTGTGGCTATATTTTATACAAAGTGGAATGTTAGTAGTTAGTATATAACGTAAATCGTACTCAACCAATAGAAAGGTGATAAGTCCACATAAATATATACATATCTTTTTTCGTGTTTTATGACCAGAGACCACCTAACAACTACCGTGCGACTTTATTACTTTTATGTCACCCGGACCTCCCTAGATGTAAAATAACATGGAAGATAAATAACTACAATGTATACTTTTAATAGTCTAACAATTCTATGCATGAGGGATACGGGTAATCAGTTTTGTGGTTGAGAAAATAAAATTGTTTTATAATTTCATATCTATCTATGTCTCAGTCAATATTTTATTACGTATATATATTTATATATATATTTAGAGAAGTTTTTATTATTACAGAAATGTGCATTAGGTAATAAATTAATTATAAAAACACCTTTCATTTTACCTCTACTGATTCTACTCTACCTACTAAATAGCAGTAAACAGTGCGCTATACGGGTATAACATAATTGCAAATGTTTATTGCTTTTCTGCGAATCCACGTATAAAATACAATTTGCCTACACATTATTGGCCTCTTTTACAACAGACGCCATTACGAAGACTCCATAGCATTTTTACAATCTATAATTATATATTATAAATCGTAAACGACTTAGTTATGGCCGGTAGAAATATACGTTATGGGTCGAATTACTGCAAAATTTAAGTGCACGATTATAAAATTGGCTTTACCATTCTGATGTGATATTTTTGATTGGACCGATATTTTGGTACATGTTCAGATTAGGTACTTTAATTTAACATATTTATTTTTATTTACTTATACGTATATTAGGTATCTGTTTGGAAAAATATTTCAGCTTTCTCTGCATGAAAATACAAACATAAAAGTGTAACAAATTAATAGACATCTTGATAATCAAAAGTACAGTATATCACAAATAAATAAATTAAAAAAATATATATGCGGTCTACTTACCAAGTCGTTGTTCCTTGAAGATGTATAAAACACAGTCCTTTGATAATCGCACTGCATAGCACAGCATGTCTACAATATGGCGTCCACACAATAACACTTGTAAAACTATGTATCATTCGCAAAATAACTTGATTGACGATGATAGTACACCACTTATATTATTAATTTCGCTCAGCATTTTCCTACAAAAAAGAAAAAAAAACCACTAAAATAATTATACAGAACACTCGCACAGCCAGTTCAACTGTCACTTTACTGACAAAATTTCGAATTTCCCCTCGTCCGGTCACTGCAAAGTGGAAATCACTACTGGTTAGTGTTGTCTTATTTCGCCGAGTACCGTTTCTTTTATCGGCTTGTAAGCAATATTGTTGCGTGTGACAATGTAATATTATGTTGTTGTGACAGTGTACTGAGGAAAAACTTACATGGGACTACAATCTCAACTATTAATAGAAAAGGCTATCGTTTATTGCGTATTATAAATAATATATTAATAAATTATCTACTCAATACTCGATAAATTTTAATATTTTTATCTAAATACTTTAAAAAATACTATATTTATATGCATATACTACTAATTTAATCTTACACTAGCAAAATAATTGTAGCGTGTCTTTGTAGACAAACATACCTAAATGCATTTAGCACGATTACTTTGGCTAATACATCTGCTAAGTCTGTATAGCTTTTGAAATTTAAGAAAATAATATATAAGTCCCTAAAAACTGATATCCTATATATTATTTCTTGGTATAGTTAATAGAATAGAATTAAATGCTACTTGCTTGTTTATTCTAATTTTAAAGCATGTTTAGAATACTAATTATTATGTAGATAATTCCTTGTTGTGTATTTAATATAAGTTATTTGATCTATTTGTTATGATTTGTATAACATATTCAAGAGCACAGCCAGGTTTCTGTATACACGGGGGCAGATAAAAAAAAACTGTCGAGTAAGATTATAATCTTTGACCTACAGGTCAATTGGAAATGTAATTTATAAAATATTGTATTCTTTTTAAATAAACTACAATTATAAGTTTGAAGCCATTTCATCTGTAATAATATAAGTATAGACTTATAATAAATCTGTAACTGATCAATATCTTTAAATAGAAAGATATACCTAAAAAATACAACTACCAATATAAATGCATATCAACGAAAGAAAAGATATACTAGGGAAACTCTTATTAGGAGCACTTATCAAAGCTACAGAACCCAAAACAATGATTTTAATTTTTTTTTGTCTATTTGCCCATATGTCTGTGTACACTAAAGCTCAGAAATGGCAAAATTTACATTTATTTATTCTCTAATGTATTTTGGTGAATTGCACCAACAATATATACGAATTTTATTCCAAAAAATCTTTTAATTGACTCTTTTAATAATTAATAGAAAATGATAATACTCCTACAAGAGAAAGCAATTCCGGTTAATAGATAATAATAATAATACTGTAAGTTTGAGCGTCATGCGGATCACTAGCAGACAATAAATAAACAATTGAATTTCCAATTACAGCCTTCTCCTTGTCTAACTAAAATATTTATATGTGACCAACACAAAGTGGATTTCCAAAATCCACTTAAAAGAAGCCTCGCAATTATTTTTTTTTTGACAATATCAGTTCACGAAAATTCATTACGAAACTTATGTACTGTTTTCTTTTTTTATTTTATAACTTCTGTTTTTAGTGTCTTTTTCGTCGATATCCAGAACAGGTACAATGACAAGTTAACCACTCGTTATATATTTGTAACAGAAGATTTATGTATTAATTTCATGAATAACTCGTTAAACTCGCGCGCCGTGTAGAGTCTACTTTTATTCTAAATGTATGATTAAAAATATGCATAATTTGAATTCATCGAATAATTTTCTATCTAAATTCATCATATTATTTGTTTTTATATGTATACGCATATAATATATACATATACATGTATTCTGGGTTCCCGATCCCAATGAATTAATTAATTATGATCTTTTATAGACGTCGGTAAAGGCACTTTGAAATTTCAAGTTGTGCCGATTAAGTAGCAATATATTTTAAGCATGGTTTGTATGTTTCACTTTTGATTAGACTACGCCTCATTGACCACAGTTGACTCTTTGTATTTTTAAGTTCTTATATCAAATTACGCGATATTTTGATTTAAGATGACTTTGGTTGTTATGCAACTTAATTTTAATACTTTTAAGAGGAAAATTTAATTAAATATAGTTACTTTTTAATATTTTGAAAGAAATTTAGATATTTAGGATTTATTGTAGTATTTTTGCAACCGAATGCACATATTCGTCCGAAACAAAACTGAGTTTCTTTAAGATTTTTTTGTACTTTACTATATTAATTACCGTAACTACCTACTACTATTCTACAATAATTTCTAGAGTCCTGTATATGTGTATATGTAAGAATAGTGTGTGCATGTATGCAATAATTTGCATGTTATTGAACAACTATATTACTGTATTAAAGTCCGTACTGGCGAGTCGAGTTCCGTAGTTCGTGACCGTCAAAGATGTTTAAATTGTGCTTCCTCGCGTACTCGTTGATAATCATCTTTCCTGTGGACAAATACATCTTGTATTATGAACATTCGCATTGCATTTTATAGATAAAAACAAATTAAATTAAAATGTAGATTAAGAAAGTAAATGACAAATGAAAGTCTCTTGTTGTTGCTGTTTTGGTTTTCAAGTAATATATAGTAATGTGTTAATATATTAGACAGAATATATAACATAATTAAAACGCAGTGAATATTACTCACTCTCCCACTGTTGTGCTAACATCTACATTTTGATGCCATTAAAAAAAATACGTTTTTTTCTCTCCACAATATTTTTATATAATTTATAATACAAGTGTGTTGAATTTCATTTCATTATAATTAAAATTGATTTTTGGTGGTTTATTTCCAAATAATGAGTAAATGTTGAAAAACTTTCATAACACTGTGTTACTTCTTTTATGAAAGATAGTTATAGATAGTTTCATATGCAGTTTTTGTTTAATAGTAACATAAAGTAATCAATAATTATAGGACATAAATAAGAAAAAAATTAACAATTAAATAACAAATATTGTTTCTCTTTAAAGAAATATTTATGTTTACGACGAAAGCGATATTCAAGTGTACCAAGAAATGCGGCTTATTTGCTCACGAAGACGCGTGGGCCATTTATAGCCTTGACTATAAAATAATTTAATAAAGATTTTTATTGCTCTTAATTTTATAGTGAAACTAGCTTTCGGTCTGCATGTCATTAAGTATGTATTGGTATGTTAGTATGTAAATATTTAATATATACCTATATTTATTAAAATTTCCTTTGTTGTTTAATAAATTTATATAGGAATTTTTAAATTTATAAAAATACACTTAAAGTGAAGATGTCATCAATGTGTTTTTATATTAACACGACACTAACGGTCAAAAGTTTGAGATCACTAATAAAAACATTTGTTATCAGTAAATATTTAAGAAAATATTGGTGATAAATAGTAATCTGCACACCTGCATCCTGCATATTATATTGTTCATTTAGATTGCCTAAAAGCTTATTATTTTGTAGAGAATCTAAGGAAGGGCCAATAAACAGGCATTGTATCCAAACATCAATGTCAGCCGCGGAAGCCGACAGATCAATTGTCAAAAATGTATTACCTCATTACCGCAGCTGGCGCTTCTATTTTATTTACATAAAATTACAATACAATCGTTCTAAATTCTTAGAGTATGTTTAATTATTATTTTAACCTTGCATTTGTATGGTCATTTACGAATATCCAGTTAGTCTGACTTTGTGGTTCCTACAGTCAAGACATATCTAAAATGGGAAAAGTTTCGGAAATTAGTGTTGAAACGGGATCTGCTATCGTTGTTCTCCAAATCGAAGGCAAATCTGAACGTCAGATAGCGAGTCAACTCAAGTTATCGAAGACGTGTGGTCCTCGTACTATTGTGTGCTACAAGCAAACCGGCAGTAATAAAGATCGTGCGCGACCGTGCTGTTGTTGTTTCGGAAGACCAAGGGCTACAACGTCTAGTGAAGATAAATTTATTGTGGGGATGAGCAAGCGAAATATATACCTAACAGCCCCAGAAATTCTTGTAGAAGTCAACAAATCACAGGAAAATCCAGTATCTATGTCTACAGTGCAAAGACGATTGCGAGACGCCAACTCGTTTGGACGCGTTGCTGTGCGTAAACCTCTGTTAAAACCGCAGAATAAAAAGAAACCGATGCAATGGGCCATAACTCATTGACACTGGACCGAAGAAGACTTCAGAAAAGTTCTTTGGACTGACAAATCAAAATTAAAAAGTGTTCAATTTAAAAAGGAGAACTTTCGTCCGATGCTCCGCCGAAGAAAAGATGTTGCCGCAATGTGTAGTGCTGACTACAAGCATGGAGACGAATAAGTTATGTCTGGTCTATCTGGGGTCGTTTCTCTGCTATGGGATTGGAAATCTAGTCCAAATCAAAGACATAATGAAAAAGCAGCAACATAAGGAAATTTTGAAGAAAAACACCATTTCTACCGAACTAAGGTTAATCGGCCTATAAATTTATTTTACAACAAGACAACGATCCGAAACACAGTTCGAAATTATGTAGATGCTATTTAGACAAAATACAGTCGAAAAAAGTATTAGAAAACATGACCTGGCCACCTCAAGCCCCGATCTTTTTCATAGTGGTCTCAAACTTTTGACCGTTAGTATATTTTCAACTTAAGAGTGTAAACTTTTTATTTTTTTTTATGGAAGAGACGGCAAACGAGCGTACGGGTCATCACCTGATGATAAGTGATATCCGTCGCCCACGGCCCCGTGTAACTCCAGAAGAGCGACAGGAGCGTTGCCGTCTTTTAAGGTGGATAGGCACCGGGGCCCGGCATTACCTAATGCGAAACGCAGTGGCCAAAGCCACTACTTAACACCGGTCTTAAATGCCGGGGGTGGTAACAATCCGGTCGAGTCTGCCCATGCGTGTTGCCATTACTAGCAACGTGACTCTACCACACGCACTTTAGTCGCCTCTTACGACACCATCAGTACCAGGGTGATCCTATTCTAAGCCGGGATCACACGGCAAAAAGCTAGCCGCCTATTAAATAAATTGTCAATAAAAAATCTTTTTGTAGCATGTAGGTTATTATTAAAGTTAATGTCTTATTTATCTAAAGGTTAGCTTTTTAAAATTTCGGAAATTAATTTGTATTGTCTATTATATTAAATAAACATAATTTTTACACTTCCAAATGCTAAATTAGCTTCACGCTGTATCCTGCACATAACAGAGTTGGCAGAGGGAACTCGGGAACCTAGTGTTAAGACACTCCTTTCTACTTCCGTTCCTCAGTTTGCGCCGAATTAGAGGCATTGCGTGTTGAGTGGCGGAACTCAACGCCGCTAAAGTAATGTTATACTATACCTAATGAAAAATTTAAAAAAAAAAAAAACAGATTCACCAGGTTTACGCTGTAAGCTTACAAATATTAAGAATAGAATAAAGTCCCAGTATAAACCATTAAGCTGTTAAACCTTTTCAAATTATGCATAACGATAATTAATAATCAGATCAACTCGACACTTAAGAAAACGCGTCCAAAGTCATTTCAACGCTTTGTATTACATACTATAATTAACACTATCGTGCTGAATGATAATAAATAGTTGCTGACAGCTTATATTAAAATATAATTTTTTGCTATGAAACACGTTGAACATGCAACAATTTTTTCCTGATATATAATTACTATTCAATACTATTCATTAAGCTGATGCCAGTGGCATAGTTGCACAGTGTATGACATTACTTATTGGAATAAATGTATAAGCGCGACTTTAGTTCTGCTTAGTTGGTTAGACAGAAATAACGTTTCATGACAATCCATTTATTTCAGCCCGCCCCGGAAAATCTAAATATTGTAATAAATAAAGAATATTTACTATTAAAATTATCTGTCTCTTTTGATAATGGGTACAGCAACCTAACCCGCAATGGCTTATAAAATGGACAAGAAATGGAAAATGACGTATGCTTACCTAACTGGGTATAGTTTACTTTGGAATACTGGAAATTTAAATGTATATGTATTACTTATAGGTAAATAGGTTTTTCTTAGGTGATAGACATATCTAATTGATTTTCTAGTTTACTTTTAATATTTCGTCAAGAAAAAAAATAGTATGTAAAATTTAAGTTTAAGTTAAGTTGTCAAACTTACATTTTTTACCTATAACAGCAAGCAACTTTCATAAAATTCTTCGTAACCATAGGTACAATGTGTAGATACTTCCTTAACTACATTTTAAATAGTATAATTATGAGATAAATTACAAGAGCGCTGAACAACAAAACAATAAATTCGCTGAAAGCATTATTGAACCATTTATAATAAGGTAGTATTTTAATTATTTTACGTGTATTTAAATGTAATTTTATTCAGTAACAAATAAACAAAAAATATATCGATAAAATAATAAAATAAACTATTTTTATATCAGATATATTTGAAACCACACAGTTTTCCATAAATATATCTACGATATATTTTTACTATACCAAAGATCGGACAAAACTATTCTAAATAAAAACGAACGTTTCTACATTTATGAATGGATATTTTTTAATTAGTACAGCAGAGACATAGGAATCACTGATAAGTAACGTATATATGAATATATAAATATTAAACTAAAATACTACCTCATTAGAGTAAATGAAGCAAAAATCGCATTGATCGCATTAGCTTAATATAAAAATAGTTCCTACCAGAAACCGGTGGTAAATTGTTGATGTAAAAAATTAACCGTGTATGTAGCTTTTTGAAATTAATAATTTTATTTCACCGGATAAATTAATTACTTAATTTACTACCAAAAATGGTAACTTAAAATTTAAGCTTACCTTTGAATGGTAACTTAAAATTTAAGCTTACCTTTGAATGATAACTTACTTCCCTTTATATTGAACTTTTAAGTAATAACGTAAAACATCAATTGCTAATTTCAAATCTATACTTAAGTAATTATACTATTTATAAAGTTAAAACAGACATTTAACTTTAAGATTAACTTACCTTCGTCTATCTTTCTGGAAGCTTCCTCCAGGTCGCTGCCAGCGTAGTTGAGGATCACTAAAACTAAGGGCATCATCTCCCACGAGTAGTGAAATTTTTCTAATAGCTTATGGCAATTTTCCACTAAGGATTCCAGTGACACCGCTGAAAAGAAGAAAATAAATTTTAAAATGGTAATGACTTTTAATTTAAACTTAACATTAAAATATACCACTCTATAAGGAATGCCTTGAATTGGGCGGAAAGTGGGGATTATAAGTACGTATCTTAATGGGAGTAAAGTCTGAAGCTAATAGCCGTAACAGACGAACGAACAGAACCTCGACCTTGGTTTGCCATCGAACCATGTTTTCTAGGCGGATCATGCTCCACACGATCGAACATGGTTTAATGGCGAACTTAGAGGTTCGAGTCGGTCGTCTATTACGTCTATAAACAGTTAACGAATTTGCAGCTTTAAAAAATTACATGCAGAATATTTTTTAGCCTCACGCTATATTAATTGTATCATCGGTAATAGGAAAAGGAAGGTTTTAACTATGGCAGTATTTAAGTGGCAAGACACCACGACCACGTGAACACCATGCATTGCCAACCAGGGCGAGGGAATGAACAACGCTTATGCCCCTGAAGCTAAAGTAAAATAATAAAGTATCATAATGAGAATATATCTCTTATGAGATTTGTTTCGTTTCAATGATTAGGCCTATCCATTTCAAGATATATTTATATAATATTTTTATACACATAATTTTATTTAAGCCGATTTTTATAGTATTTCAAATATGGTGCCTACATACATGAAATAGCTATATAAGAATGTAAGTATTACATTTAGTCTGGATTACAGTACCTAGAATAAATGAATCACCTATTATTCTCAGAAAATACTTGAGAAGTTGATTAAGTTTAGTGCTACGTTTGTTTATATACAATTCAGTTAATAAAGTGTCGGCTGCTTTGTAATAAAAATCTGTCGTCGCTATGCCTATAGTTGAAGATCTAAATATTTTTGCTTGATTCTTTCAACGTAGTGTGGCTTGTATTATTGAGTATTAAGTATTGAAATAACATTTTATTTCTTAGTAGTGGGCTTATATGATATAATGTTTAGATACAAAATAGACTGTCTGTCTGACTTGTTTTTAGAAAACAGCCATTGGTCAATTAACAAGTATAAAATGAATTAATAGGCATTTTATAGATGATGTGAGAAATATTCTATAAATATTATATTCTATTCGATATTTTTTTAGTTTATTAACAAAATTGACTCTAATTTTCTAAACAACACCAAACAAATATGGTGGCAGGCGCTATACATCATTAGTATTATAGTCTTTATATAATTATTTATTTGCATAAATATTATTCTTCTCTATAGTAAGAAAGTGTTTAAAAACTTACCATCTATTCATTTAATACTATTATAAACGGTAGTCGTATTAAATTTCCGAGAAACCTATTTTTCAGACGCACCGGCTTTTTTTTTATTATTTTTTTTATTACAAACATACACTTCGACTGCCAACATTCGAAATTAAATAATTAAAAAAAAATATCGCTTTTTTTATTTGTTTGAAATTGTATGTGTTTTAGAAATGTATGGGAATGTAATAAAATGACGATACGATCGACGATCTTATATAAACATATTTTATCAAATAATTTATTTTATTATAACATGTCTTTTTTAATTTAAATGTAATTTACGTATATTACTATTGCAAAAATTAATACTAGTATAACAAGAAACTGTATAAAAAAAAAACCTAAAGTGAAACGGGTGTTACCAATGAAGCATAGTTGTTCGTATAACCATAGACAAGATTTTTAAATATTAAATTAGTTCATTTCAGTTATATTTCATTATCACTTTAAGTGTAAAATAAATATATATATATATATATAGGTTGTGACATTCATTGTGAATAATGTATTTGAAACTGGTAACATAAGCGCATCCATTCAACATTCCATTGTATAATTTGAAATAAATCATGTATAAGTGTCGAATACATTACAAATAATATAAATTAGAATTATATTATCGCACATATTGCTACACAGAGGTAAATATATTTATTCAGTGGAAATAAGTGCATTGTTTTTATAACATAGGTATGTAATTTAATTTAAAAATGGTAATAAAATCATTACATATATGTAGAATTTTTGCCGCCATTTTTGTTTAATATTAAATGAGATAATTATAATGTTTATACCTATATATATTTGTAAATAATTAAAACAGTATTATTTACAGCTTATAGGTATATAAATGTAATATCGTTCTATAAACAATAAACTTAATAATAAAATAATAGTAAAATATTATATTTATTATATAATAAAAATATAACTTATGCCCAATTTAAAACCGTATAAACATTTGAACGTCGTAGGATTTAAACTCGCGCCTCTTGGAAACCGTCGATGCGCTCTGATTTTGACTTCTGATTTATTATCAAGCTTATTTGAAAGAATCTATCTATCAATTCGATTAATTTAAAAATGATTGCCTTAAATTCAAAACAATTCTTTTCTGTACAATTACAATAAGTGCAAGAAAATAAAACGGTTATTATATGATGTATCTACAAACAAACTTAGAAATAACTTTTTTATATGAAATAAACTACAGTGTTACTTACCACTATACAATTACCTATGTACCTGATAAAATAATATTTGAATATTAAATATGTATCTTCTACATTTAGTACCTATCTACCAATTGCTTGAAGTAAAAAGTAAGGGTCAGGTATATAACTATTAGGTGCGTTTAAAAAAATATGCGGGTTGAACTTTTGAGTTTCAACATTAAAATAAATATACCTCATAGGTATATTTATTTTTATTGTACTATACGTATACTTTAGTATTATAGAATTCGCAGTCCCTGAGCTCAATCAATCAATCAATAGTTATATAACTAATAGTACACGTAAGTAGCTTTTTTGTTAGCTTCACTTTAGAGAATAATCTTGTTACATTGTGTTTATCATATTTCGCCCAAATTGTTGTTAGTGTCTACATAAAAAATCGCACCGGAGAGGAGTCATTAATACGAATTTAATATCATTATTCAAACCGGAAACATTACATTTACGTAAAAATAACCTTTATTTTCGAGATCTTTAAATGAAATTCGTTATCGAATTAACCCTATTTAACCATTCCTTTACTACTATTTAAAATGCAAATATTTTATATAGTAATAACTACTATTTAAAATGCAAATATTTTATATAGCCATCTTCTCTAAAAATAATTTGATTAAGCAATTGAAGTATAGCAAACGGCAGCCATTTTATATCTATAGCTACAGCAATCAAATTACCTATAGTACTGAACAGGTTATAAAGCAAAAGTCGCAATGCGCCACTTCCCCCGTTTCTGTTCGTTTTACTACTTGGTTTAATGCTCATCTAGGGTCAGACTGGCTAAAGAATTTTCCATAACATTTTACCTTCAAGAAAGAAAACTATTAACATAAAATATATTATATATATATATATATATATAATATATATAATATATATATATATATATATATCTAAATATTTAATGTTTTCATTTATTCGACTCGGTTACAAGGTAAAGCGCGGCGTTGAGTTCTGCCACTCAACACGCAATGCCTCAAAATCAGCGGAAAGTGAGGAACGGAGTGTCATAACACTAGGTTCCCAAGTTCCCAAGAAGCTGAGTAGAGATTATATATTTTTCTACTTAAAATCCACACGTAGTTAAGCTAGCGTGGGACGCCCTTACAACGAGGTCTTTAAAAAAAGATATCTAATATAAAATAGCAACTATATATGGTAATAGTGGAATATGTGGTCTCTTAATCTTTAAAAAAATATTAATAATATTAACACAACATTCTTAATCACATTTTCTCTAACATTAAGTCATAAGGCAGTTTAAACGTGCCTTACTAAAACGTGGGAAAACAAATTCTATAAATAAATGGGTAGGAACAGTTTAATTACTAGACTTTCTACATATCTATTTACATATATGTGCAATATGCTTAAAGTTAAAAGCTTAAAGAAAATTAAACAACTTAACAAAAACTTTCCGTTAATGAAAATAATAATGTTTTTATTCGATTCCGTCTTTTTAGTTACTAACTATTCTAGTAAAGAAGATAACAGTAAATTATTATATATGTAGAATAATATTGACAGCCCTAGGCGTTTTTCGCGTTTACGACTTCCGCCACGACGTTATTTTGCTAAGCTGCTTACTGGAACACATTTTAGATCGAAACGTTATCAAATATTTATAGCATCTACAACTTCAGTTTCTGGCACCTAAATCTTAATATAGTTTACGTTTGCTCTAAACTAACTTTCTCTCTCAGCTTTTCGCTGTATCCCGCACGAGGCAGGGTACTCAGAGGGAACCCGGGAACCCGTGAACCTAGTGTTAACACAGTCCGTTCCACTTCCGTTCCCCACTAAACTAACAAATCTTAATATAGTTTACTAACTAATATTCAATAAAGTACATTTATTATTTATTTTCTTACACTTCGAATTTATAATATCATTTCATATAATTATAATATTTATATACAAATATAATGATATGAAATATTGCCAGATTGTTATCATATTTTAACAACAAAACGAGTACTGAAAAAAAAATCCCAAAATAACACAATAGGATTCAATAGTCTCATTCATTATTAGGAGTTTCGAGATCTCCATGTCATCTAGCTTAACAGTAACATTATCTTAATTTAATTTTCGTGTAAAATTAGTTAAACCTATTATAATCATTCTTATAGCAAGATATGTACCTGATATTATTATAGCTTAGCTTAGCTCGTTTTAGTGACAGATCAAACATTTATAATATGGCTGTGCAGCGCGGACAAGTCATTACACAGCGCGTAATAAAACCTGAGTGACACTAAACTATGATGGACTTTAGAAGTAAAGACATTCAAGTTTGGTGTTTGAAGACAATAATTTTATGCCTTGTAGGTTGACGGTCTCAACGACATAAGAAGAATGGCATTCACAGTAAATTATACGACATCCGTACATAAAATTGTCACTTTGTCCATATATTTAAGTGTAAATCTTTGTACTTAGGAGTAAACTAACCCCACTAGAATTTTATTGTTAAAATACAATGACCATTGTCGCTTGAAGTTCTACAGTTAATAGTATATTCTTAAAGCGTTTATTTTTACCTACTTACTCGAGATAAACTGCGGCAAAAGCCTGTAGATTCAAAACTGCATATTTAATAAATTGCATGTTTGGTAGAGTTATTTACAGCCTTCCTCTTTATTTTTATAATCTACTTTCCTATTAATTCATATGAAATTAGAGTGATAAATTTGCCTGGTTTTTTAATAATTACGACAGACATATTTTATTTTGTTATTTCGAATTGATATCCCATCTAGAAAATTTGTCTTTAATTACAAAATTGTATTTGACGATGTCTAGACTAAAACATTATTTTTATTATAAAAAAAGAGTATTTGAAAGATTGAAGAAGAGGAGTTGTTACTACTGACAAGGTTAAAGGGAGTCAATAGAAATTGTACGTTAGGTCTACAAAGATACCCTCTTTATGTTGTTTCGTTTATGCTCTAACGCATTAAATATTATACTCACTCCACTCTCGCACACGGCAGGGTAGGCAGAGGAAACTTGTGAACCTAATGTTAAGTCACTCCGTTCCACTTTCGTTCCCCATTTTCTGCCGAATTTGACGCCTTACGTGTTGAGTGGCGGAACTAAACGCCGCGTTGTGCCTTGGACCAGAGCGAAGAAATGAAAAATTAAATATTTAAATTGAAAATATTAAATATTTTATTTCCTCAAGTGGGATCGAACCCACAACCTGTCGGTTACAGTCATACGCTTTAAATCGTGATGGTGTTAGTTTTCGAGGTCAGTGGCTTATTGTTGTTGAATGAAAGTTGTAAAAATGGAAGGCCGAACGAAATTTCTTCGCTTTGCTTTTTGAAACACCTTGAACATGTTTCTAGATGTTATAATAAAAAGCCAGTAAGCAATTGCACACCAACCATAAATGACCACTAATAAAAGACGACTTTATTTATTTATTATTTTTTTATATATATTACACATAAGTAAAAACCCAATGCAAAGAAGAATCTACGAAACTTATACAACTTAAATTACTTATTGTGTTTTTGTACAAATTACCTACAATCATAATAGTAAATAAACAGATTGTTGAAAAATCAAAATGATAAGTATCTAAACAGTAATAAATCAGCATTGCTTAGACGCGCCCGAAAACGTAATAAAACGTGATGTAACGTTCACCGTTATAACTTTATAAGCGAGGCATCTGGCCAATGAATACGCGCGGACACGCCTACAGCGCTCGCGATTGGCTGCCCACTTTGACTATAGAACCGCTTTTTTTCTCTAACGCCTACGTAAGCTCACATTTTTTTCGCTTAACGCTGAAGTTCGCTTGGAATATTAATGACAGAACATATCCTCCAAATATTAAAAAGAATAGGATACTGATACTTGCTTATCTTACTGAAAGGAATAGAAAATGGAAATATGTTTGTGGCCAAAACATTTAAATTATAAAGCAACGACAATGCTCTGGCTACAAAAAAATCTTGTCTATTAAATATACATAAATTCTCATTCATTTAATATTTACACAAACCAACCAAATGTTTACACAAACAAAATATTATTTGTATTTCAATAACATTTTTGAAGTCACGAATATAAAAGATTTTATGTATTTTTTTAAGTTTAATACAAGTAGTAGGTAAGGGGCTATCCATAAATTACGTCACACAAATTTCATTATTTTTGACCCCCACCCCCGTTCTTGTCACAGCTGGTCACATTTGTGAGAACCCCCCCCCCCTCCCTAGTGTGACGTCACATATTTTACATTTTTACATCTAGAAATAATTATTTAGTTAAAACAGCAGTTCCGATTTTTTTTTTATTTCAATTTAAATTATTTTTTATAAAATTCCTGTACAATTTGTTTTTTT
Organism: Eueides isabella; assembly: GCA_019049475.1. Lineage (NCBI taxonomy): Eukaryota > Metazoa > Arthropoda > Insecta > Lepidoptera > Nymphalidae > Eueides > Eueides isabella. Next base: position 4,574,407 of record CM032400.1, read on the forward strand.
TTATCAGTATAAGCTGCACTGTATGTTTCATATAGTTCACGGTAAAGGTTACCCAAGTCACTTTTTTTGTTCATTTTAAATTTGTTTCGTAAGTCACAGTAACAATATAATCACAAAATAGTAGAACTAAGAAAACGGTTGCAAATGTTTTTGAGTTTTTTGTTAGTAGTTAATAGTTCAATGTTTGTGTTTTAATACTTTAGATTATGAGTTTTGAAATGTGACGTCACGAAATTTAGGACCCCTCCCACCCCCTTGTCACACAATGTCACACTACGTCGACCACCTCCCTCCCCCCCTAACGTGTGACGTAATTTATGGATGACCCCTAAGGTAGTACTGAGGCCTATCATGGCTCAGCGGCACAAGTGTGTGACTGTAACACACAGGTTGTGGGTTCGATTCCCACTCGAGGAAATGAAATATTGAATAGTTTTAATTTAAATACTTAATAATGCCTCAAGTTTAGCGGACAGTATCAAACCGAAGTGGAACAGAGTGTCTTAACACTAGGTTCCCAAGTCCCTCAGCCTACCTTGCCATGGGCGGGATACAGCGTGAAAAAAAAAATAGACGCTAGTGTTCCTCACGAATATCTTTAATAACTTTACAGAGTAACTTCATTTCTTCAAGGCTACCTAACTAATTGAAATATTTAATATCGAACCGACAACTTGTCGTGCTTACAGTCACTCCCCTGAGCACGTCACGACAGACCTCACTTTGATTCTCATAATCTTAGGCATTATAAGCAGTATGGTTTTATTAAAGGTAGCACAACTACATATTCAGATTTATAAAGGTCAACTCGTATCTGTAAAGGAAGTTTAGACTTAAGCGTGAAAGGTGTAACGGCAAAGGTATTTATGTTAACTATAATAGTATTAAATTTTCTGAATTATAAATTCTATAATTGTAGATTATTTTAAAATATTTTTTTAAGCTTTCGAAAAAAGATAAGACATTCATCCCAGCATAATTTCTCAGCAATATAATATTAGCATACCTAAGCATTATCATAGAGTTATAGATACTTTCCTATTTAATCATATGAAATGAGATTGGTAGATTAGACTGGTTTTTAATAATTACAACAGACATATTTTATTTTGTTATTTTAAATTGATATTCCAACAAGAATCAGTAAATAGAAATTTGTCCTTAAATATAAAATTTTTCATCATCATTGGCCATCATACTGCTGTCGGTCTGTCTGACGTGGGACTAATCGGAATGGTTGTGGGTCTACAGATGTTACCCCAATTAAAGTTGTCAATGAATGTGTGAAATGTTCTTTGTTTCTAATTAATTATCTTAACATATGTTTGATTGGTTAGCTATACCTACCATGGGAACTCTTATTAACGTATTTTATACACGTAATAGACGTAATGATGCTATATCATCGCCTTATCAGAGTGAATCAGCTAATTAAGTAACAAAAACTGAACAATAACACTAAATCTAAATATGATACAGAAATAAAAGACAATGCAATGCACAATATACATTTAAATTTTATATCTAAAGATTGGAACGATATGTGTGTGAATTCTTTTATATTTCTTTCTCATAGTAAACTTCTGGTTTACGTTGTGAGCTAAGGTTATATTATTTATTAGGGTTATCAAAATAGATATAAGCTGGATTACAAAGAGAAACAGTTCCATGTATATTATGTATGTTACATTTCTAGTTTTTTTTAGCCTCTCAGTTCAATTAACAGAGACAAGAAACTTTGTTTTGTATTTTCCGCCAATTTGAAGACACTGCGTGTTGAGTGCTGAACTCAACGACGCACCTTGCCTTTTCAAAGCGGAAATATTTATTGCTTTGAACTAAATCAAACTTACACCCATGAGGTAAATGCAGGGTCCTGCCTTTTAACTTCAATCAAGACCAACCAATACGACGATTTTCACGGAACTGAGAGACCACTTTTAAATATAACCTATATATATATACATCTTAAGTAATAAGGCTAAGCGCGGCGTTGAGTTCCGCCACTCAACACGCAATGCCTCAAATTCGGCGGAAAGTGGGGAACAGAAGTGGAACGGAGTGTCTTTACACTAGGTTCCCGGGTTCCCTCTGCCTACCCTGCCTCGTGCGGGATACAGCGTGAAGCTGAGAGTGAGAGAGAGAGATAAGTAAGAATTTAACATCATATTTATAAGCCAGCGCATGGCATATGTATGTATCACGATATATCCGCCTATAACCAGTTGTTCACAAGTCTGCAAAAGCTTTTATTGTCAATTAATATCTTTACGTATCATTTTTAATGCAAAAGTAAAAAAATAGGTATAATAATATGATTTATGCACATGAATACCTAAGTCAATAAATCTTTACCGCTGCATACATTGTAAGTACAATTAACGAGAGAATTATGGGGGTCATGAAAAGCCCATAAATCCGCCATAACGCCACAAGGACGATTGTTAATAACCATACGACGCAGTAAATTTAGCTAGAAACTTCTAAGACACTTTGAGCTCTAGAAAAAATAGCTTTGAAGTTATATATTAAATAAATTGCAGTTTCAATAAGCAGAGACGACACTTCACGCTACAATTAGGTAGTATATTCTTTATATCGAGTATTTCAGAATGACTCTAATTTTAAAATTTATTATGACTAGATGATTAGTGCTTGTGTCATATAAAGCCACTTTGTGAACAACATTTGGCCAATTATTTAGCATAGTTGATAAATTTCTAAAAGTTTTGACATTTTCAATATTCACACCGCACCGCGAACAACAAACGCACTACTATGCATGAGGCCGATGTACTAATATGAAATTAATAACTTGTATTTTTTTTCCGCTTAACGCTGTATCCTTCACATTGCAGAAACAAATTGGAAACCTAGTGTTAAGACACTCCGTTCCGTTCCCCTATTCCCGTCGAATTTGAGCCATTGAGTGTTATGACTCAACGTTTTTAGTTGTTAACAGGGTAAAGAAATGAAAATATTCAGTATTTCACTTTTTCGAGTGGGGATCGGACCCAAAACCTGTAATTTACAGCCACATTCTTAAATTTACATATTGCAAAAAAAGCAATTAAAAATGAAACCAAAACGAAACATCTGCAAAAGCGAAAACTTTCATTTTCTTACTCAATTTAACTCAACGTACTTTATATTGTACGAAAAGAGATAGAGTGTATTTGTGTTTTGATATGATTCTATTGAGTGGTAAGAGAGGTAGGAGGAGACCTCGGTTGACCTTTGACACAGTATCGACGATACTGGAGGAAGGTCACGTAAAAAGCATGAGGACCCCCCGGAGCGCATGTATGATGGTTGATAACAGTGGACGAGGCGAAAGAGGTATGCCGAGACCGTAGTCCGTTTGGCGCTCCGTTCTCCCTGCCTACACCGCTAAGGATATAGCGTGAAACTAAGTTAAGTTAAATATATGATTCTATTGAAGATTTTTAGTAGTAAACAAAATTAAATTATTCTTTAATTGTTACGTGATTATTCTTAGTTAAATATTTTGTATACAACCCATAGTGGCGCAATTCCATCATATTTCCATTTTCCTCACGTCAGTAACGCAAAGCGCGACGTTTCAATCATAATAGTACCTACTTAACGATTGTAAATTCTTCTATGATGATTTTAAAGCGTGTCTACCAGTGATTACTACAGGGTCACCTTACTTTATATTAATAATTTTCTCATCAATGGCAATTAAATGTAAGGCAAGCAAAGATCTCAATGGCACGTAAATAATGTCAAGATAGTGGTAGAATTTAAATAGTCACCATTAATAAATATAAATAATTAACTTTATAATTATTGCATAGGTAAGTGTGGCATCTAAAATGCATAACTTTTAATTACTCTCTCTCTCAGCTTCACGCTGTATTCCGCACATGGCAGATTAGGTAAAGGGAACTTCGGAACCTAGTGTTGAGACACTCCGTTCCGATCCCCATTTTCCTTCGATTTTGAGGCATTGTGTGTTGAATGGCGGAACTCAACGCTGCGCTTGGTCATGTTACCAGAGCGAAGAATTGAAAACATTAACTATTTAATTTCAAAATATTAAATATTTCATTTCCTCGAGTGGAGATCGAACCCACAACCTGTCGTTTACAGTCACACGCTACTGCGTTGATCCACGATAGGTCTCATTATTTTTTTTGACTATTATACCAGTAAACCATTTTTATTAAAAATATATGCTTTTTTTTTAACTCAACGCCAACTTTTAAACGCCATTTTTAAAATATTAAGTAAATAACAGTACCTCAACGGCAAACGTATCTTAACATGTTCAATATCAATTAAGCAATTACTGTTATAACAAACAATTAGCCTCAAATAAACGTTGATATCAATAAAATAAATTATGAACGCGCCATTTCTCACGTCCGGTCCAATGATATGGAGTATAAGGGGTCTTTAAAACAACGCACGCTGGTTAATGCCAACATTACGTACATTGTGCGAAATACGTGACTTGAGCAGCGGTTGAGAGGAAGTGCGATAACACTATATGGTCCCATTGTGGACGGGAAATCGTATTTCAGCTTCTTCGAAGCGTTTCTAATAATTTTCTTTATAAACAAATATCTGGAACGGTTTTCAGTTATATTTTAATGGTATTTAACAGAAATTTTACATAATATATACCTAGATTAATATTTGTAAAAGCTTAACATAGAGCTTTTGACTTTTAAAGGAGGAAAATATGAAGTTACAATTAAAATGTAAACACGTTCAAACGTCACGTCAAAGGGGTAAAAGGAACAGAGTGTGCTAAGACTTGGTTCACAAGTTTCCTCTATCTACACTGCCATGTGCGTGTAGCTCAATGAGTGACTTTCATTGTTTAAAACATATTCTATTATTATTATATACCTAAGCAAAGTTTAAGTAAATCAAAATGGCTAATTCAATAACATCATTGTACTTTATCAAATAAGATGAACATTAATTTTTTTTTTTTGTTATTATTTATATAACTAACCCATTCAAGTCTCGAATGATAAGCAACTTTGTAGAAGGCTGTAAAATAGGCGTGACTTAAAATCAAAATGGCGTCGGCTGTTAAACAAACAGTTAACTTTATATTCGTTTTCAGTCACGGTACCATAATAACATAAATATTGACAATAACATAAAAATAATAAAGTGACTTTTGTGTTTGTTAAACATTTAAATTAATTGACGTTACAATTTATTTTTTATTATATATATATATATATATATATATATATATATATATATATATATATATATATATATAATTTTTCATCTCAACTGTACACTTTATGCTTTTACTTATCCATAAAGAAACAAGAAGTAGAAATAATTTTCATATTACGTTACAAAATAAACTAACAACTCAAATGTAATGACACATATCTTATTTAAACACGATTCAAAATTAACATTTACCTAATCTCTGATTTTTTTTAAATATGTAATTTTTTTTAGTACTATACCATTACTTTATACATCTATGTAAAATTGGCAATTGTTACACAAGCTGTGAAGTACCTAGATGAGTGTACCTCGTTGCAACATACACATTATGTGCAAGCTATTGCTGGGAATCATTAATAATTGTCAGTACAACGCCCCGCCCATTGTGCAGACACATTGAACGAACTTATATAAAACGTCAGTGGAATTCAAACCTTATTAACAAGACAAAAGCTTATAAACTATCTGACTATCAAACACGAAGTCGTCCCCGAAGCCGCACCGCCTCGGCGAAGAAATGATAAACGTACACAGATAATGACATTGCCAACACTCATGTTTTCGAAAATTATCCTTAATGATACGGACAGCATAAATCTAAATATAAAAATGGATAATTTCAAAGGAATCGAAATTCATTTATTCTTTTTGAGTCGACGTATACAATAATTATGTTAAAATAAGACCTAGAGGTGCCATTATTTTAATGCACGGCCTCTTTTATCTCGGAATCACATTTTGTAATTATATTTCGTTTGAATGTTAAATTATTACAGCGCATATATACTTTAAAAGTGGAGTTAAATTAGGTACTACACATCCCGCAATTGAGTCAAAAAACAAAACAACACGACTAAAATTTGCCACGTACATGGAGGTGAAGGCAAATTGTAATTTTACGTATCTACTAATATTTGATTGGTAGATACGTAAAATTACATACTAATGTATATGGTATTACAGTAATTTAATTCTTAAATTAATACAATAATATGAGTAAGTTGCGCCTTTACTTGGTCAGCAACTTTCTTTTGCTAAAGTTCAACCCAGAGTTTTAGTCTGATCAAATACTATTCATTACAAATTTAAAATCATGCGAACGGTTTTAAAGTAATTAAATTTTAAGATACCCTTTTATTATTGGCAAAAGATTGATTTAGTTTCATGTCAGAATTGCTGATCATAGCAAGTCAAGCAATGATACATTTTTTTCACCTAAACCTGAAGAAACAAAAAAAAAGTATGATAAATAATTAATAAGAAATATATGTCGGCAGATAAAAGTTGTGACACAGAATAACATACTGTTTTATTGTTTTATTACATATTATTTTTAACCGTTGGAGTCAAAAAGGTGCTATACATTTGACTTGCCTGTCTGTCTGTATGTCTAAGCCTAATTTTTACATGGTTTAATAGTGTTCTTTATAATCTAAGAATGCAAAAAGCTAGTCTATATAGACACAAAAAATATATATAACCTTTTTGCTTACATAAAATTTTTTTTACAACAAATCAAACAAAATTTAAATTTTAATAAACCGTCGTCCCATAGAAGTGCTTCATTATTTATTGTTTGTTGATTATTGAAGAAAAGTCTGCAAGTTAGTCTGGTTTTCATAAATCAAAGATAAGAACCACTTACTTATTTACTTAGCTTCACGCTATATCACTAGCGGGGTAGGCAGAACCACCACGATGAATTTTTTTTTCGAATAAACTTAAAATACCCCTCTTTTTGCATCAGAGGTTAAAAACAAGAACAAGTAGATACAGCATTCATAAAATTCAGATAAAGTATAAGTTTGAGTTAAACCTGCGGAGTTGATGAGACGAATAAAAACTTTTATTGCAGCTTTGAAAACGGTAGTACGGTGCCCCTACTGCTTTCCGCTAGAATTGTTGAAACAGGATTTTGTGTGAATCGAAATATATTATTAATGTTTCAAAATTATTTTTTTATTAAAGGGATCATTATTTAAAAATATACATGATAGAGTATCTAAATTTTTACTGATGTGTTATTTTTTACACTGCAACCTTAGGTTTCTAATAAGTAGGAAACATATGGCACTATACCTACATATATACTAACGAGAACGACTAATTGTAGACTAACGACCCGCTTGTGTTACATTATTTTATTTAATCTGGATATGCGTTTCCGAGATAAGCGCGTACAAACGCACAGGCAAACAATCATCAAATCAAACTTATTGACAACAAACATCTCAAAATTTTCTATTTTAATAAATAAACGTCCCCTATAAGATTTTTTTTTAAATATATCTTTCATGTATAGACACTCAGATCAGTTACAGCTTTATTATAAGCATAGATAGCTATAGCTGTATAATAATATTTTTTCGTTTAATATTCGAGTTACCTTGGTACTTATTGTGGTTTAGCATATGCATATGGCACGTAACAGTTTTAGTTCTCCCAACAAACGGTTTTGTTGAGAGAACTAAACTTTATTACGTTTTGTCGGAAGCTATGAAAATGACGTCATATTAAATTATTTAATATTTTTTAGTGTCATTTGGCTGGCAGCTACCACAGCATACCCCAACCTTTATTTATGGGGGGATTACTACAGTTAGAATATTCTAAATTAGAAGCAGAAAAACATATAAATTGATATAAGCTATCATAAATATTTGTATGTAAAAAAATGTAACTAATAAGCAAATTAAGATATGAATATTATACCGTTAATTATCTATGCTGTTACGTGAAACAAATCTGTAAAGTTTGATCCAAAATTTTAAATTCATACAATTATCTAAAGTAACATGATTTTTCTTTCAATTGCTTTCTAGTTGAATTGCGTGAGGCCTGCCGTGGCGCAGCGGCATAAGCGTATGTCTGTAAACGACAGGTTGTGAGTTCGATGCCTACTCAAAAAAATTAAATATTTAATATTTTCAAATTTCATATTTAATATTTTCATTTCTTGGTTTGGTCTGGTCTGGTAACAAGGCAAAAGCGCGGTATTAAGTGTCGCCACTCAACACGCAATGCCTCAAATTCGGCGGAAAGTGAGGAACAGAAGTGGAACGGAGTGTCTTAACACTAGATTTCCAAATTCCCTCTGCCTACCCTTCCGTGTGCGGGATACAGTGTAAAGCTGAGTGAGTGAGTGAATATAAATGCCATACCTAAGAAACATATAACGTGCAATAAAAAATCGTCATTGATTTATCTAGTGCCTGTGTCTTGAATTTCAATTCACTCTCCACTTTCGCCCAAATTTTGAGACGTTTCTTGATGAGTGAAGGTACTCAAGGTAGGCTTTCTCTTATTATCAGAGTGAGGAAATGAAAATAAAATAGTTCATTCCCCGAGTGGGAATTAATTTATGTATTTAGTGTTAGTGTTGGTGCCATATTTTTTTTTCTATTTCATTCTAGTTAAAATAAACAAAACATATTCCGGTTATTAAATTACTTCTTTTCTTAGTTTCACGCTATATCCTGCACGAGGCAGGGTAGGCAGAGGGAACCCGGGAACCTAATATTAAGACACTCCGTTCCACTTCTGTTCCCCCCACTTTCAGCCGAATTTGAGGCATTGCGTGTTGAGTGGCGGAACGCCGCGCTTTGCCTTATTACCAGAATGAAAATATTACATATTTCATTTCCTCGACTGGGGATCGAACCCAGAACCTGTCGGTTACAGTCACACGCTTGTGCCGCTGCGCCACGACAGGCCTCAAATTAAATTACTTAAGTAAAGATAAATTGTTATAATAGTAGAAAAGGTAGTAGAATCTTCAATTTATTTATAATATTGTGCACTATAAAATGCTTTTACGCGATACTTAAATTTATGTAAAGGTTTAAAGTTTACGCTTCATCGAATTAAAGTGAAAATTATATATGGTATATTATACTATGCATAATATGAGACTATTGCATGTATTCCCAACAAAGATAAAATTAAAGTTGTAAAATATGATGTAAGTACGTTTACGTATTAATAAGTCATATACTTCTGTATTTATTTTATTACTTGAATGTACTGTAAAATTACTTAGCTCTCGTTATTATCACAAAAAGAATCGGATCTCTGATTTAATAAAAATGGACTTTTTAGTATCTTTTTTTTTAGCTTTACGCTGTATCCTGCACGAGGCAGGGTAGGCAAAGGGAACCCGGGAACCTACTGTAAAGACACTCCGTTCCACTTCCGTTCCCCACTTTCCGCCGAATTTGAGGCATTGCGTGTTGAGTGGCGGAACTCAACGCCGCGCTTTGCCTTAATACCAGAGCGAAGAAATGAAACATTAAATATTTAAATTGAAAACATTAAATATTTCATTTCCTCGACTGGGGATCGAACCCAGAACCTGTCGGTTACAGTCACACTCTTGTACCGCTGCGCCACGACAGGCCTCAATTTTTTTTAGTATCATTAAATGTAATTAAAGCGTCATTGACTTTATTATTATTATTTAATTTATTATTTTTACCTGCGGCCCCACTTGTGATTGAGAATGAGAATGAAAATAATTAAAAATAGTGTGTGACACATTCAGTAATATAGCCTTCTTTTCGATAAATTAAATATTTAAAACAAATATTTTTTTGTCAATCCAAACCGGTTTGGATTCAATTCTTACCTTCATAAACTTAAGTTTATGAAGGTAAGAATTGTAGGTTCACTTTACGCGCCTCGGTGCGCTTTGTACGCCGATAGATATTTATATAGAGTCGATCGATCGCGTGGGGTGATTAAACTAAAATTAAAAAAAAAAAGTAACGCTATGGTCTCATGAAGAACATAAAATATTTTTAAGTAAATGTAATCAAAAAATACATTTATAATCATAACATATGGATCACTTGCCGTGAACTTTCAGTTATGATTATTTTTTTCTTTCACGTAGTGAAGATTTACAATAATTATAAATAAAAAAAGCATAGGAAAAATAAAAAATATTGTTATTTTATAGAAAAAAAATCATTGCAGCTACTTTGTTCAAAACTTTTATACGTTTTTTTAAATTTAAGTTTAGTATTTTCTGTCCTAAGTGTAGAATACACTTCAAAAAATAGTAAAAATAAAAAAAAATAGGTTAAACATAATAAATTTTAAATTATATTATTTTATGTAAAAAATACTATCCATACAACAAGTGAAGTTTTAAGTGTAATCTTATATACAATTAGGTATAATTTTATAAGTTGGGCTAAGAAAACAAAACGAGTATGTTTACTTTTTTAATCTTTTTGAGTCATAGGTTCGCTCTGCCTATCTTGTTACGTAAGCAAAAAAATAGAAAACTCATTCAATTTAATTGAGATTGTGGTGGCACAGTGGTATAAGTGCGTACATGTAAACGTGACGACGAAAAGACGGTCGTAAGCTCGATTCCCAAGCGGGGAATGAAATATTTAATCATATTAACTTTCAATGTCGCGGGAATTCGACGTAAAGTAAGAAACGAAATGTCACAAAGGTACGTTTTGCCTGCGGGATACATCCTTCTTGACATTCCTATGTGTAAATATGTTAAAGTTTATTCTGTTTTAATTTCGAAATACACGATACCTAATACTATAATATATACATTATCATGTAATTAAAGACTGCTATATTTATGATCCATGAATATCTAAATGACGTACGTAGTAATAGGTACATTACGTTATTATTATTATTATAAAATACGTCCATTAAGTCAAATTATTTAATCATAGGTAAGATATGTATTGCAATCTAGGTGTAGTTTAATAGCAGTCAAGATCTTAATTAGATTGTATCAGCATAAGATAAAATATTTTTCTTTTTAGCATTACTTAATAGACTTCCAGTCTGTTTAAGACAAGTTAGGATTTGGGCCACCTAACAAATAATAACTTTAAAAGTCAAGTCAAGAAAGACATTTGTCATGACCTACAATTCTTAAATATTTGTCAGCCATAAATAGATGCGTGTTTATGCACCAAATTATAAAACAGTATTCAAATAATTAATATTTCTCTCTCTCTCTCTCAGCTTCACGCTGTATCCCGCACGAGGCAGGGCAGGCAGAGGGAACCCGGGAACCCAGTGTCAGGAAACACCGTTCCACTTCCGTTCCCCACTTTCCGCCGGATTTGAGGCATTGCGTGTTGTGTGGCGGAACTCAACGCCGGCCAAATAATTAATATTCATCTTTAAAAATAAATAATATGTAATAAGTATTATATTTATATAAGATCTCGATCGGCACTGGATGTTTTCTTTTTCAATAAATTGTACTATTGTAGTTCTTAAACATACATTTCTATTATTTTCTGTGTGTAATGTAGAACAATAGTAGACCTAGAACTATATAATACACATAATAAGCGCGCGCTCAATGAGTTGTATTTACAAACACGGTACGAGGATGTCGCAAAGCATTAGTATGTTTTGATATGTACAATCGATGATGTAAGAAATTACCTAATCTACACATTCTTGTCGTTGTTGTTTTGATTATATTTTCTATGAAACCAAAACGGTTACTACAGTAAGTAAAACAAGGTTTCTTTAATGTTGTACAATATGTTTATTGTTTATTTCGCATTTTGACGAAAGGCATTCCTATCTATTAAAAAATAAGTAATTAAGGATACACAAAACATTTATAAAAATTTAAAAATAATATATATTTGAAGCCATTGTAGCGCAAGGTCACAAGCGTGGGTCTGTAAACACAACTTTAGGACAATTCTCACTCAGGGAAATGAAACACTCAATGTTTTAAGAATTGAGTGAAAAACGGAAAAAAGAGTGTCTTAACACAAGGTCTCCAAGTTCCCTCAGCCAGCGCTGGCATGGACGGCGTGAAGCTGAGCCCTTTATTATATTAACACTCGATTTCCCCCGCCAACACAAAGCTATGTGTTGGCTATGTATTGACCTATATATAGACTAATTTGAAATTTATTCATATCACATTTACTTAATTTGTTCGTAAATAACATTCAAAATTTTTGCAAGAATAACAAAAAACGTTATTATTTATTTAGAAACCAAATGTGCTATTAGCATAAATACTTTGTTAAATAAACCTTGTATCACGGGAAATATTCTATAACCATTTAATAGTAGAATAAAATGTAAAGTACCATTAATTATTTAATTTATAATTTAGTCGTAAACGTGGGTCATTGCGATTGCAAATTTTATACCTCCTCGTTATAACTATATTCACAACACAACACTAAAATGTTAATTAAAACGAATATTTGTGTTGCTATTATATACGGTGTTGGATTTGAAATACTGAGCCCTTAATTTGGCTTTTAGAAGAAGGACTTGAGAAAAACAATAGAAACATCTATTTCTTTCAGGCATAGTGAGCGCACGGCCAGTATCTCAAGATACCACTTTACTCTCGACGGGAGTAGTGTCCGTTTGGTCAATATGTTGGTTATTCATAAAAACGCCAGTATAACTAAAAAAACACTTTATATCAATGGACTGCACCACGCATTTTTAATCATATGCTTAAAATCTTTCTTCATAATTAAATCTATTTTTTTTTACTTTTAGATAAATCTATTACCAGATTTTAGTAATATTTTTTTATTAAGCTCCTACAGCTACATGGAAACGCGAAAGCAATTTGTTCATGTTTAATACTTCAGGTTCGGTGGTTATTAGTGTGAATTTCCGCTTCTTAGGGAAACCTTTTTGCGGGTTGTAAGTATAGTGTAAACGCATTACAACTACGCGTTGAAGATTACGGATCAGTTTAATATTTTTATATTGGACATGTTTTTAAATTTGATCTTAAGCTATTGCGCCTAAATATGATATTATTTAAATGAAATATTGATATATGAACCTGAAGTTTAATTTTGTTAACACAGTCAAAGCGTTTTCATACACAGCGTTGCACAGTGGGACTCTAAGTGGGAAGTTAAAAGATGATGGTGATAATGATGATGTTGACTTAAACGATCTATTTTAGATCCAGAATATTTTTCCCCCTTGAGTACCTACTTTATTCTGCACTAGCACCTACCAACAGATTTAAATAAAACATACATTACAAAATGTTGAAAGGTTACCAAAATATATTAGTAAAAAGTACATTTATACCCGAATAACCGTTTCTGTGATTAGCGCGCACAAACAAACAGATAAAAACACTATTTTGGGCACTACTACATTAATAAACATTTTTACAATAACAATATTTTTTTAGTATATCTTCCACGTGTAGATCAGATTTTTGCAAGCACTATGGACCCGTTAAATAAGTATAAAGCTATTATCGAGACCAAAGGCAGTCTTTCTAAGAAAATCCAGCCAAGAAAATCAATAGTTGCTACATAAAATTTGTGTTATGTTCTCACCACGATCGGCATGGAATACGCAACTGCCAAAAAATACTTTTTATCTTTAAAATATTTCTCGATATCTATCATCATTAATCAACAGACTACGATAGTTGATAGAATATTCATATATAAGACTGATTTCTGGCACGGCAACTGGTTTGACCTTCTCCGGTCTCGGTAGTGTGGCTAATGAAACCAATTTTAATTGTTAAGATCCTCCGCCCTACGGATATGTTAGCACACCGTCTATGTATTGCTATTGGTGGCCACATATGAAGTAATTATATAGATTACATTATATTATTTATCTCTGATCAAGGTTTTGAATTCCTTACATAGATAGAATCATTTAAAAACGAGTCTCGCCAGTAAAACTTATTGATTGGAAATTCAATAGGAAACTAGTTCATTCACCACCATTCCTACTTGTTCTGAGCTATATAAGCTGTTATACCTATTATAAATACCTACTACCATTTACGCATCTATGTATGCGAGTGCGTCAAGCTTTGCACAGCTAAGCTGAAGAATGATTTTATCAGAATCTTGCCTGGTTAGTTCCATAAACGGACATACACTTCCTATGAAGTGTTAAAAAAATATATACATATTTATTTGGAAAACATTATCATGTGCAATGTAAAATAAAACAAAATAAACGGAAAGTTATGGATTTTTCAATAGGCTTGCGGCGTCGCGACTTGACATTACCCGCGTAACCTGATCCACGTCAGGAACTAAATGAAAATATGTTACAAGATAGTGTAGTACTGATAGCTGTAGGTAATCTTCACTTGTCCTCTTTACGAACGTTTCACTTCGCATGCAATGTTTTCAGTTGCATATCGATACATTTTGATGAAACGCTATTTTCTATTATCTACTCATATGAATAGAGTTTCAATAAATGTTCGAAAAATAACGACGTATTTATTGATGGTTTAGCAGAAAGGTATAGCTTTATTCACTGGCACGATGCGCGACGGTTGTGAATTCAAATACTGCTCAGGAGTATCAATTTATTATTTTTTTTTTTCGGTAGAAAGTGAAGAACAAAACGGAGTGTCGTAACTCTCAGTTCCCAAGATCCCTCTGCCTACCCTTGCCACGGAACACTGCGTGGAGCTAAACAAATATATCAAGATAATGGTTATTTTCTGCTTAGAATTTGTATTTTTGTACAGAAAATAGGCATATAAGAAGTAAATTCAATTTGACCGTACCGATTTTTATTGAATATGTTCAATGGTAGGATATGATACCTTTGTTCAATCGAACCGTGTACCTTCCGTTATAGTAGATGCACAACAATCGACCATTATGTTTCTATTTCATCGAATATTACACATAAACTAATTAAATGAAAACAATTTATTCTACTAGGTATAATTACTATCATATAAAATATTCAAAGATCTAGACCAAAAACTTATACTGTAACAAGATCTAAATTTAATGCAAAGCTTTAAATGCATATCGTTTTTAAATCTTTCACGACCCACCGCATGGCAACA
Organism: Eueides isabella; assembly: GCA_019049475.1. Taxonomy (NCBI): domain Eukaryota; kingdom Metazoa; phylum Arthropoda; class Insecta; order Lepidoptera; family Nymphalidae; genus Eueides; species Eueides isabella. The sequence continues at coordinate 4,589,474 of CM032400.1, forward strand.
TAAGAATTCAAAGCACACTTCGCATTCATACTAAATCGGCCACTATTATGATCAAAATGATTCTGCGAAATTTTTAGATGCGTATCGACGTGTTGAACACCTGTGTAGTTCAACTGACTTCCTATGATGAATATATTATTGTTTCTAGCTAATTCATCCGTTTATTAAGTATGCAGTTTATAGCAATACAACGTACTACTACCAGCGTTTTCTCAGGTAATAAATAATATATGATAAAATCTAGATTAATATATATCAATGAAAAATATAACTTCAATGGTAAAATGCAGTTTTAGGTAAGATACAACTGACAAGTAGGCTCGGTAATAAAAAATGCACAAAAATTTACAATACATGCCCAACTTAAAGGGATAGAATTAAGTTAAAAAACATTTTTTTATTACTAATTTTATCAGAACTAATTGCAATAACAATAAATTATATAAAATAATATATAAATATATATGCTTTAAATAATAAATCCTTTAAATCGATTCGATGAACAAATAGGTTAGCGCGAATTTGACACCGGATGTAAAATATAAACGGACGGACGATCATATACATATTTATAATATATGTAATTCAAAAACAATACTTCAATTACCCTCAGGGACTCTGGTGTATTATGCAAGGATGTATCCGCTCCATTTGTTAGAACTACTCGCAGTGAGAATTTAAATTGTTTATAATAATCTGCCACGCTTTTTTATTAGCTGTCTATTAACGTTCAACTAACTTTAAATTATTGTAATTATATTCTTAACCATTTAAGGTCAGTAAAACAACAACTACTTTGTACACTGTTATAGAACCTGTATATAAACACAATATTTCTTTACTAATTACCTAGATTTGTTTAACTTATAAAATTAATGAAATCACGTATCGTAAATTACTAAAAGTGAATTGTATAATTCTCCCCCCTGCGCCAAGACAGACGTCTTGGCGAACTACAAATATATTTTTTATTTTCACGAATGGTTATGACGACGCCGCGAATCGATAATGTTGACTTAAAAGCTTAACTTTCTTTTGTGCTTCAAGGGCCAGTATATTTGGATTATCGGTGAATTTCAGCGACCTTAAAACAAACAGTTATGACCGACGGACAACAAAGTAATCGTATATAAGTATTTATTTTCTGAGATACGGAATCCTAAATAAAACTCTACTAATTATACTTTCTTGTATACCTCTGAAGTCAAACAAATATATCACCCGAAATTGGCACAAAACATTTTAAATTATAATTTATAATATAATAATATGTTGATTAGAAACCCATACCGCAAAAATTTTATTGAAACTTAATTAGCAGAACATTCAATTTGTAGTGATTCAATATTGTACTCTATTGCAATAACTTAAGTATATAAAATTCCATGAAAATATTTATAAATGACGGCTACACTTTTGTTACAAATTAATAAAACATTTATTCGACCACACCGAAACACAGCGTGTGCTGAGTTAAAACAAGTTCCTACCATCTTAAGACCTTACACATAGTTTTTGTATCGGTACAAATGTTTTTCAAACAACATATTCTCGTATATATATATACATATAATTTTAGTTTTTTTTTTAGTATTTTTTAGTTCGTTTTTAGCACCTAAATTTAAACATTTAATTTACCATCGAAAAAGTACGCCTTATATTACCACGTCAATTACCTTAAACTATGAAGTGTCTATGACATTTAAATCACGTATCCCTTTTATCGATAACATTTAATGGGCCGGCAATTTTTTTGCTTGAACAATTTTATTCGACACATACTTTACGAGCGCATACAATATTTTACGACTTACGGCTGTATTGCAACGAGTCGCATCGTTTTTATAATACTTTAATTTCACCGCCAGAAAACCATAAAAATATGCAAATAACGCATAAAAGTCGTGGGGCAAGAATAAAATCCAATAATCGGTATAGGGAAGACGGCAATATAGATCTACGTGGATAGTGAATACTAACTTGCGTTTTGCAAATTCTGCATAGCATAACAATTTTATAATTATAACGTAAACAAAAATATAATTGTACAATTATTGTGTTTTATTTGCAATGTTAATTTTATTTCCTTAGAATTAAATCAAATTAAATATTAATAAATTAAGCCTACATTACTCTATATATATCTAGTATGTAATATTTTAAATATTCGATTCAAGAGGTGTTTACAAATATGTAATATTTTCTCTACCAATAATAAATATTTAATGAAATGGAATAATTTATTTACAGTACACTGGGATAAGATAGATTAAAATATTATTTTCTATCGAATCTCATCATAGAGCCTAAAATTAGTAGGTACAAGAGAAGGTACTTAGTTTTATAAACAGATAGGCTACCCCGGTAAGCAACAAAACAGTATTTCTATTAAATTATAACATATAATTATCGCAAACATTCAGTAACACAATATGCACGAGTATAAAAGATAAATAAACTTACACTTCCTATATTTAACATGTGTTGAACTAGTAATATCTCGATATACATTGTCGTTACCAGATTTCTAGTGGCCTTTTATTTTAGATAGTACGAGTATATCCAAGCAGATAACATTCAAGTATTTATATTGTTTAGATGCATAATTACCACTATAGTTATGCATTTATTTTTCCAGCTTCATTTTTTCACATTTAGCAGAATAGATAATGGAAACCAGTGTTGAGGCACTCAGTTCTCCAAGTCCACACCAGTTTCAGATATGGTGTGCTGATTAGCGTACAATGCACTAAACACGACATTTCATTATACAAAACGATTGTGATATGATCCTGTTAACTAATAACAACACGAACTAATAACAACAGCGAAGTTAGACAAATTAGACCCACGTTGATGTCCCCCTCAATAAAATTTTCAGTGTTACAATTTTTGAGGTTAACTGTATTGAACAGTAGGTGCTGTTATGTTATTTAATTTCATAGAAGTGGATGACTGAGATTTGCTTAGTATTTTTCTTTTTTAGTAAATCGTGCATTTTTGAAATTTGTCTAATTAGAACAAAAATAACGAATTGAATTTAATAATTTATTTATCCGATTACGGCGAAGCAAAATGAATGATTTTTTTTATGGTATAGACGGCAAACGAGCGTACGGGTCACCTGATGGTAAGTGATCACCGTCGCCCACGGACCCGTATAACTCCAGAGGAGCTACAGGAGCGTTGCCGTCTTTTAAGGTGGATGGGCACCGGGGCCCGGCATTACCTAATTGGTAAAATCACGTCAACTGGACCCCCTATTTACCACTTGATCATAAAAATTTAATCTATATATATTTTTTATTAGTACTTATGATGGAAAATTGATCCTCCAAACAATTTTTCAAAATTTCGATTTTAACAATTTTTTTTTTTATAATGAAAATTTTAAGCACTTTTAATTGAAAAATGGATTAAAAATCAACCGCAAGAGATAAATTTGTGAAATTTTCAGGATCCATGGTCAAATGTCTATATTTTAAGAATATCTTTATGACTTAAAATTATTTATTTATTTTCATATTGTTAATTAACTTTTAAGTTAACAAATGAAAATTTAACTGACTTCTCGGGCAGAAAATGCAGTTTTTTTTCATCGGTCACATGCTTTATCCATTTAAGTTTAAAATTCCGGAAGAGAATTTTACTGCTCGCCATTAGTTTAAATAAAATTAATTTATTTATGACAGCGCGCCAGGCGCCGAGCGCTGTGGAAATGCCGCGCTGCCGAGCGTCTTGAACTACACTAACGCTTTTATCAATGATAATTTATAATAACATTACAAAATATTATTATAAAACAAATTTTATTATTATTTATCTTATAATTCATTATAATTATTATTAATAAAATTTTTTTTTTTAACATTGTTATAAAGAATACAATGATAATATACTGAATAGAAGAAACAAGCTTAAATTATTAAATAATAAATTATGTAGTCAGTTATTTTTATTTTTTTTTAAAAACTGTTAATAAACACTGTTTCATCTTCTGAAACGAGCCTACATTGTAGTGAAAAATTTTCCAATGGTTTGTAATAATGGAATTGGCGAGTATTTTTTATTGTAGTTAAGCGTTCGAATCGTGGTTGGTATTTTTTTTCATGAAGCTCATGATCTTTAATAGTGCAGAAAGCAAAATTAATTTTCTTAAAAGAAGTTTCGGCCCACTGAAAAAAGGAAAGTGCTGTTGTTATGTGGTTATTCTTATCACGTTGAAGACTAGCACGATAAGCTTGTCTCTTTACACTTCCTGCCAAGCCATCACACGCTCATTACATTCCTTATAACATTGTTAAAAAAAATAAATTTTATTAATAATAATTATAATAAATTATAAGATAAATAATAATAAAATTTGTTTTATAATAATATTTTGTAATGTTATTATAAATTATCATTGATAAAAGCGTTAGTGTAGTTCAAGACGCTCGGCAGCGCGGCATTTCCACAGCGCTCGGCGCCTGGCGCGCTGTCATAAATAAATTAATTTTATTTAAACTAATGGCGAGCAGTAAAATTCTCTTCCGGAATTTTAAACTTAAATGGATAAAGCATGTGACCGATGAAAAAAAACTGCATTTTCTGCCCGAGAAGTCAGTTAAATTTTCATTTGTTAACTTAAAAGTTAATTAACAATATGAAAATAAATAAATAATTTTAAGTCATAAAGATATTCTTAAAATATAGACATTTGACCATGGATCCTGAAAATTTCACAAATTTATCTCTTGCGGTTGATTTTTAATCCATTTTTCAATTAAAAGTGCTTAAAATTTTCATTATAAAAAAAAAATTGTTAAAATCGAAATTTTGAAAAATTGTTTGGGGGATCAATTTTCCATCATAAGTACTAATAAGAAATATATATAGATTAAATTTTTATGATCAAGTGGTAAATAGGGGGTCCAGTTGACGTGGTTTTACCATAATGCGAAACGCAGTGGCCAAAGCCACTACTTAACGCCGGTCTTAAATGCCGGGGGTGGTAACAATCCGGTCGAGTCTGCCCATGCGTGTTGCCATTGCTGGCAACGTGACTCTACCACACGCACTTTAGTCGCCTCTTACGACACCATCAGTACCAGGGTGATCCTATTCTAAGCCGGGATCACACGGCAAAAATCACACGGCAAAAATGAATGATTATGATTTTGACCGGTATGTATGTATGTGAAATGTGTTTACCTGCTCCCTCCCCTAAAGCTTCTAAAATAATAATAATTTCACAAATGAGGTCGAAACATAATTCCAACGATTTGGAAGCGTCCAGTTCTCCGCTGATTATAAGCCGTGTCGTAATATTAAGTTGTATGTAGCTGTCTCTAGAGAATTTCAAATGAACGGACATTAATTAGCACATTTCAATTATACTTTGTTACCTTTTGCTCGTATGTTTGCAAGAGGTCAGAGGTCTCTCGTCTAATTATTTATTTGTTCCCTATATTTTCTTGTGTCTTTATATCGGTGAAGAAATGAAAATATTAGATATTTCATATAAAAATATGAAGTATTTCATTTCTTCGAGTGGAAAACTCAGAGCCTGACGCGTTTACACTCAGTCACTGCGCCACGACAAACCACAAGGAATTTAATTTTTACTACAGTATTTATTAAGATTATTTAAAACTCAGGGCATATATCACATAACAGATATAGGATACATGGACCTCCAAAATGAAGACATTCTGTTCTTTACTCAATTCAAAATTTTAGAGATTTTAACTTTTGAATGGGGAAACTCAAGTCGTATTTTATCTTGTTTTCTTCAATGAACTAATCTTCACGCTGAATCCCAAGCGGGGTAAACGGAGCGTTAAACTATACGGTCTCGGCATACATCTATGGCCTCTGATAATATTATCAACCTGTCCATGTCTTCATTTTTTGGACGTGATGTTCCTCCAGTATCGTAGACACTGTATTTTCGAAAGTCAATTGGGGCCTTCTCCCTTACCAAGTAACCTATTTTCACTTCTCTGTCACTTTGTTTCACTCATTGAAGACATCTATCCAAATACAATTTAAACAACTAAGTTGACATGGTGCATTCTTGTTTGACACCCGATCAAACCAAGGCGACCCAGCAATTGCACGTAGACTGAGTGATCTGGTCTGGGATTTCTACCGATTTCCAGCATAAATTGCATAAAATTCAGAACAGTTTTAAGACGCGTGGCCCACAATATTCATCATATCATCTCGGCAGTAGCTCCATCTGCTCCTGCTGCCTTACCACATTTCAGATTTTAGTTTTTACCTTTTCCACCCTCAACTTCTTTTATACTGATTTTGCTATCAGCTACATAAAGACTCAGCGTTTCACTGTTACTTGAATCAGAGATGTCATCATATTCATATCTACTTGTAAAATTCTGGCCACTTATTATTCAGAATATGAAATTTATTTCCACGAGAGAGTCGAACACACAATTGTCAAGTTTACACTCAGACACTGTTTCTTCACGACAGTCATAGTTAAAAAGATATAATCTTTATGTTTTATATATAACACACCACGTAACGTACACACAATAAAACCTTGACGGAAAATATGATTTAACGAAACATCTCTACATCTAGTTCAAGGATCCCGTTATCTCCGTTTATATAGTAGACCATTGCGTAATTTTATGTAAGTACTAAGCGTGCCTGTCATTGCTCACAGGCAATGAACTTAAAATAAATATAAAAATCTTTCCTCTCCATACACAATCTAAATGATTGAAAGTTGTTAGGGTCGTACAGTACTTTAATATCCCTTATTTACTAAATCAAAGATCATATAGTTTAACCAATTACAAATATTGTTAAAAACAAAAAGAACTTCAAAGTGCGAATATAGCGGCCGGTAAAAACATAACATATTGTTCGTTAATATTAACTTGCTTTATTTAATTCTCTACATTAGTTTTTATAAGAATCAATCACAAATACACTTCAATTTTTACGTGGGAACTGATAATACTTGACGCGGTCATTGTTTTGCGGATAAATTTCCTCAATCAAAAATATAAAAGATCACAAGGAAAAAAGTTCTTATATATATTTTCTGAATATAAACTAAGAAATATAAAAGACTAGACGTGAAACGCCTAATAGCAGACCAAATCTCAAGCCCGATGGAGCCTAGTTTATTTCTTCACACTTCAATTGGATATAAATTGACGCACTTATTGTTATTGTTAAATAAACCCGTTTATTACTATAAAGGCAATAAGGAGTGACGGGCTGAGTGGTATACGGTAATACAACTATTTTCTTTGTAGTAAAATCTAATATGCATCTATAAATATAAAGCCTAATTAAGTGCTTGACATTAGCATTGGAAATTCAATTAGGTACAAGACGAATTAAATATTAAAATGCAAAGAAGTAACAGAAATAAATAGATTATTTGTATTATAAATATGAAAGTAAATATAAATGAAAATCTGCTTTAGTCCATATTCTTAGAATTAGTTTTGGATTGTCTTAGCTGCAAGGGGATTTGTCTGTACGCACCACAATTACCGCACTGACCCAGTCACCGGCAACCTATTTGAGGCGAAATTGAGTTTGTCGAATTCCATCAAAATTCGATTTCTACTCTTGCATTGTAAAGTAGCCTTGCGCCGTCGCAGCTGTGTTAAAAGCGTAAACAAGCGAATTGCCATTTCTAGGACCTAATATAATGGACTCTGGGCGTTTTATGTATTAACCATAGAAATACTTGTGCGACCATTACAAGGAACTATTCACTTTTGTTAATTATAACTTGGCAATACAAATTTTTATATGTTACTCTCTCTCTGTCTACAAAATATTGAAATAATATATTTCTTGCGCTTACGTGATTAGCAATGTATAATAGAGTATGCTAGTTCTAGATAGTGAACCAACATCGCTTTTACAGTCACTCTATAGGTACAGTATCAAATTGAAATATATCATAGCTCTCGTAAATTTTCTTTAGACTACCGTACAGACATTATAAGACACTAATAACGTAATGGATAATTTTAAACTACTTGTAAACTTTTTTACTATTACTTATTAAAAATAATTTTATTTTACATTTTCTACACTAGTGTATTCATAATTTAATAATAAGAAATATTATTAATAATAAATTATACTATTAATAGTAATTAAATTGACTTTTCTTTATTACTTCGTGTTTTGCATGGAGACTTAAAATATATTTAAAAGACGGACCAAGACAGAACAGCAAAGCAATTGCGTACTACTTTAAATGATTAATTTATTTTGATGCTTCAGTTATTGGGGTGTAACGATATTAAGATTAATTTAAACAAGTACTGTACAATGTAGGTTATCTTAACGCACTTAATATGGACTAAAATTAGGTCACTTTTCGATTCCGAAAAGTAAACACTAATACATTAAAGTCATAACGTAACCATTTACTAAAATGTATATTTTCAAGTTCAATAATCCAATGTTTCATAGTTAAATATCATTAAATTTAACTTAAAAAAATATAAATAATAAAAACAAAAGTTTGCTTAAACAATAGAAACTTGTATATCGACTGTTTTAAATATCATTGTACATTCTTAGTACAATTATGAAATTGCTTATTCCTTAACAAGGGCCACCGGGGTAGAAAAAGAGCTACCAACATGGAATTAAAAGGTTATTAACATAGCTCGCCATCCGTTGAATCCATTGAGAGACAATAGGAATTCCCTAATTACATTATATATTGGCTTAAATAAAACATTACACGTATAAGAAAATCTACAGTATAAATAATACATTAAAAGTATTTTTAAAGCTTGTATGTTCAGGTTTATTTTACAATAATAATACAATTTAAATGCAAAGCCTGCGTTTATGTCTTGTTTAACTTCACGCAACTCCTGAACACGTTATGACAGGATTTGTAAAAATATTATAGAGGCTTCTACAGCGACTGCAACTATGGGGTGTGTTTATATATATGTTTAAAACTGATAATCTATTATAAGTACTACAGAATAAATTACGGCGATAATAAACTAGGGTAATTATAAAGTGTGAATATTCATATATGTGAGTGCAATGAAAAATAAGTAGGTATAGCCGTACAATACTTACGTCACAAGTTAGATACCAAAACGACGATGTACGTGTACCTACATTTAACGGTACCAAATAAGTACGCAAATGGGCGTTATACGAAACGTAGATAAAAAAAGAAATGTAATAAAGTCATAACTTTTAATCAATCAATAATTGTGTTATAGTGTCACAGGTAGTTTACTGTAGTTCGTAATCACCGTGTCCCGTACTAATTCCAAACGGACTATAAAAAAATTAATTAGCATACGTTATCGTTGTTATGAGTTAATGTTGCAAATTAACTCACTACTCTTAGAAACCACTTAATTAAACGCAGCCTAGAACACTTAATTAAAATGTGAAAGACATTGGCAAACCAAAATATTTTCTCTGTTATCATATTATTCACTTCACGCTTGTTATTTCCGACTTAACGCCTACTTTTCTCAATATGTAAAATGACTTGGCGATTTTTTTATTTCTCAAGCGGTACATTACTATTCGTCAAACTACTAACATTCCGTTCAATTTTTGTCATAAAGTGCTTTTTAAAACATCGCAAACAACCAAAAACATCGTAGTAATGCGTAACGTGACCCGTGCGCAGTCGATGCCACTCATTCCCCGAAAGCCTCAAGTTATGGCCCTACAAAACGTCAGACGAATCATCAATGTTTAAATCCTAATATATTGAAGAATTTCGCAATTATCATATTTCATACATATTTACGACGTCTAGGCGTTCAACTGACATCGATCCAGTGCGATCCCGAGTCGTAAAACTTATAAACCCGGCAATAAATGTTTGTTTTATTTCTTATGTATAATTAATATATAGGTGCATTTCAGGTTTGCGTTTTTATTTTTTAGATTTACGTTGGTTTTACGATCGTCTGGAGGACGGTGAGGATCCGACGTAGACATAGCTAGGAACAAACTTCGAAATATAACTTCCACACCGACATGTCAGAGTGACGTTTACTGCTGTAGAGAGTGGCGGCGATGAATTTAATGTTTTGAAACAACGTACAAAGGAGAACTTTGCCGGTGCTAAAATAAAAACTTTATTGTAGATACGAGTCATTTGTGTCTCACACTGCTCTAAAAGTTTGCAAACTCGCATAATTGTAACTTACAATAAAAACAAATTTTTGTTTAACTTAATTAACATGAATTCAATATCAAAATTAGTTATGTCATTGGTTATGACAAGTTTATAACTGATTTATACGTATAAAAACAGAGCTTTCAACTTTTTAGATTTATGATAGATTCAAATAAAACCATCACCAGTTCACGTCGCTGTGTGACATGTCCATTATTGATTTGCCGTCTGTTCCACAACACGATTTGCTTATATCACTAAATAATCAAATTAATTTTAACCACTCACTATTTTGTCATATATAAGGATGCATACAATGTTAATCTTACTAAATTTTGCTGATTTTTAATATATTTATTTAATAAATTCGTTCTCAATATTATAAAGTCGACTAAATGTAAAAAACAGTCATATACTTGCCATATTTTTAATTTTTTCTCATGTAACTAATATAGAGAATAGTCATACCAACGTAGGGAGTTGTATTTAAGATTAGATACTTTATTAAATATAGTAATTCGATTGAAAAACATTCATAAGTTTTCGTAGTTTCTAGTTATATATATGTAATAAAACATATATGAAAATCTTTTTCTAATTATTGTAAGAACGGGCATGTTATCCTAAATGACACGATATATGTACCTTGCATAAACAACAAAAATATTGTGATTTGTTAACATTTCGTACCTCTTTCAAATCGAAAGTTATTACTATTTTTTTAATTAACACGCACTATACTTACGCAGTGATAGCACCCAAACCCTTTTAGCCGGATGAGTATTATCCTGCCACTCGTAAAATCCATTTATAGCCTATAAAAGCAAGTGGAAATACACATCCACACAGTCCACTGTCCAGGGATATCAATTTTTTCCGCATTATAATCCTTAAGTCAAGTACGATAAGATTAAAGCCTTTGTTTAACCATAAATACCTACATAAATGCATTTGGCATACTTGTTGCATTTTTATAACCAATATACTCCGGTTTGATTTGCGACTCCTGTACGTGAAATGGATGTATTTTTACTATTTTACGTTGTAAATAATATATTTATTGTCTATAAAGGCAACTTTTTAAAATTATATACGTAACAAAAAACGAAAAAGAAACACATTTTGTCATGCGTTTTACACATTGTTGGAATAACTACACTAGAGAGAGTTTTTTAGAAATAAATAAACAACGGACCATTATGCTATTGGGGCAAATCTTGCTAAAATTATAATTCCAAGACTCACATACGGTGTAAGTATATTTTTTGAACTGACATTTTAATATATCTACATAATTTGTTAATACTTTAACTACAAAACTTCGTAAATATGACGTTGCAAGGTGTGCAATTTAACGAGTTATACCATAGCTGCATTTGTTTTTATTAATTTAACGTCCTCACACAATGAACGTTCGTCCTCAATGAACGTTTATTTCTTAGCTAATTAAAAAGCAACAATTTTTATGTCCGGCCTGGTTATGTAGGGCTCGAAATGTAAATAAAAAAAAATATCCTACTAACTATTTACTAATTGTAAATTGCGTTTTTAACGAAAACTAAACATAGCAGTAAGCAAATGGAACTAAAACTAAGAGACTCATTTGTACAATAGGTCGTTCGGCCATTATTGCTTTTTTTATTTGTAAAGCTACCAAGAATATGAAATGCGAGTCTAATATATGTTGTACGGAATAATTCAGACATTAAAAACGCTAAGTTAAATGGCATTATTATGCATCTCACACAGGTCGCGGCTTACACAGAGGGCACGGAATGATGAATACAACGCAGAATGTCTTTAATGAACCATTAAACACATTCCGTGTCAAATGTTGCATAACACAATGCTTTATTTTATTTGTTAAGGCAGAAGAAATATATACTTTTTGCATAACCATTCCATCGCCACCTTGAAACTGTGCTGCATATAATTATTTCTCAAACTATCTAGTTACAAATAGTATATATAAAACGGCACAGCAAATTATGTATATACACATGTATATCACATATGTACAAGTTGCCGTAACATAAATTTTGTCAAGCGGTCACAATGAAAAAATATAATAATTTATAATTAATTGTATGTGAAAATACCATATAAAGGCATAAAAGCCTCACAAACATATAGAATATGTGTAAATATGTTACAAGTACTCTACAAATCATGTCAACAATGTCCGTAGAGGCAATAAAAATATCTTTTTAAAATGAATTTCAATATAAACAATAATATTGATGACACTTATAACGAAATCATACGCTTGATTAGTTACAAGAAGGATTTTAATTTATTTATCTATATTTATTGAGTACGTCAAATATATCAGAATATTCAGTGAGGACTAAACTATTTATTAGCGACTGTTCAGTATTCCATTTAAAGTTGACTTTTTAAAAAATATTTAAAAATATAATATATCATATTTTCATTTATTCGCTTTGATAACAAGGCAAAACATAGACGGCTAAGTGAGTGTCTTACCACTTAGTTCCTAAGTAACCTAAGACTACCCCGCTATGTCCGGTAAAAAGAGGTCATGCCCGTCAATTATTATACATTTTTAACGCTTTTTACGCACGCAACTTAACCGCTTTTTATGTACCTTAAACATTATAGGCATAAAAGACGGTATTATCTAATAAAATTAGATAGTAGAAAAAATGTCAACAATATCCGTGTACGTAATTGAAATATCTTTTTAATACTAATCAACAAGAGCAATACCAATATTAATTATACAGAAGTTTCAATTTAAATATAGATACATAATTTAAAGCTTAAAGTTATACGTAGCAAGCTGATATACCAGTGACCTTGCCCGCTACAGCTACTGCCCGAAATACGGTGGCACATAAAACGTGCGATCTGCATCAGGGCTGACTTCTACTATATATATATTTCGTTTTGTTAAATTTATATTATTATTTATTATAATTATTTATGTGCCCATAAATGACTATCGAGACATATTTCTTTTCGTTATTTTATATGTGTCTTATGATATCAATAACATTTTTTTAGTTTGACGCTTTAATATACATAGAGCAGAATAGGCACGTAGTTTCTATTAAAATACTTTCATTCCCCTTTCGTTGCTTAATTCCAGAAGCATTTCACATTGAGACGTAACTTAACGTCATGTTACGATTTTTGTAACTTATTGTTACATTTCACCATAAGCAGTGCTTTCTTGACAAGGGACAATTTTCTTTTCTGTTTAACGGAGTAAATGTACGAAACAGAACGGATTATAATTACGAATTAAATCAATTTAAAAAAATGTTTTACGAGCAATAATTATGAACCTAAATATAATTTCATATTTATCCATATGGAATTATACATACTATAATATATATATATAAATTATACCGCATAATATTGTTCATACTAACTTCGAAATGTCAACCCTCCTAGTCGAATGAGGAAGGTTTAATGACAAGTAGCAAAGTCGTAAAACAAGAGTCTGTCAGGGCTGCCTTTTTCAATTTTCTTATAGTGAAGCGAATATTATTATTGTAAAGAATGTTGAAGGTTTTTTTTGTGTATTTAAAAATAGGAAATATTTACTATAGAGATTTTGCGATTAATGTTTCTTCAGTTATTTTTACCTTATTACCTTATTACCTTATTACCAGGTTATAAGGCAAAGCGCGGCGTTGAGTTCCGCCACTCAACACGCAATGCCTCTTAACACTAGGTTCCCGGGTTCCCTCTGCCTACCCTGCCTCGTGCGAGATACAGCGTGAAGCAGTTATTTTTAGTATTTCTGCATTCATCTACCTATATACTTAAGCAAGCCAATGTGAAGTAAAGCAGTTTAAAATGTTAATATTTCATATAGGTATTGATATAATATGAGCATAAGATATGAACAATGCTATATATAATATAAATAAGTTAATATAGTAGTTTAATGTCAATAAAAATTCTTACAGTAAATAAATACTGAAATTAAACACAGGAATCTTAATAATTTTCTCATTTATAGTAACATTACAATACACGTGAGAACAAATGGCGACTTAAACAATAATAAATGTATGTTGAATAGTCATTTGTAAAGAAATAAGCATCATATTAATATTTTTTTTTATTACGCCTCTCCCACATTTTGTAGGTCAGTTAGATAGAATATGTCTTTTAATGCCTATGTTATTCTGATTTCTACTTACCGCGTGTATAGAGAAATTGCGTGCTGGAAATTTATGCTAATATATAAACCCCAGACTCATTGGAACATCTATACCTTATTGGTATAGTCAATGCGATCGTGATTGTTATTGGTAGTTGTTGGGCGACACTATATTTTTTCTATATGATTGCTTATAAACTTACGTCTGGACATTGAAGACATATAAAAAAAATCTTATAGGTGACGCTTATTAAAACAATAGGGCCCAAACTAGTGTAAATATTTGTCTGTTATTCTGTTCGTTTGCCTGCGCTTCTCAGAACATTCTCATATACATTTTAGCAAGGTATATTTATTTATTTTTTAATTTAAACCGTTTGATATAAAAGTTACGTCAATTTAAAAAGTTTAGTTTGACAAAATTGTTACAAATTTATTTTTACATTTTTAATTTTTTAATTAGGTGATATTTTATTATAGATATTGTCTTAAAACTTTATTAGATGAAAAAAGTAATTAATAAAATAGAGTAATTTACGCGAGAAGAGCCGCAGGCGTGTTGTAAAAAATGCAGAAAATATAGAAAATTCAACATTATATGTATTACTCATCCATAGCCAACCATGTTTGTACCAGTACAAGAGCTTACAAAACACTATTCAGAGTTTTAGAGAACCCGGATGAGGAGCAGCATTTTATTTACCTTCGCATCACTTTCCTATCAAAAACTTATACCGTTTCATCCGCTTTATGTCGCTACTTAAACTTCCAGCAAATTCAACCTTATCCTATAGAGTTATACGCTATATAGAAGCTTTCTATACAAAGCAAAAGCACAAAAGGATTTGAATTACAGGTTTCGTTCCATAATAATAACTTTAATCTAAAAGACCAATTTGTGGACAAAAGTTTTTTCAAATACACAGATTTCTCGTTGAGAAAAATAAATTTTAAACGTAATACTTATAATTATTACTGGTAGACGCTATAAACCTAACAAAGAGTCATCGTTTATTTAGATTTTTTTTATTTTTTCATTCTGGATATATGATGCTACTCACTGACTGAGAATATGAATGCTAGACACTGACTGAGAATATGAACACGATGGTAGTGAGTTCAATCTTAACGAAATGAATTATTTTCATATCTCTATATTTACCCCGCTTTGCGGAATATCAGCATGAAATTATCATTCAGACCCCTTTTTGTAACATATAACACTTCATTAAATATTGTATAGCTTTCCAGTAGAACACACTACACAGTTATTTATGCAATATCTCGGTAACCGAATGACTAATTCTAGATCGCGCAATAATAATTCTTATTTTAGTCCTTATAGCTCTATCATACCTATATAGAAATATTTTTCGCATATTAAAATTATAATTATTTTTACTAGAATTACCTACCTAATATTTATTTGTTTTCAATGATCTATCTTAGAAATAACGATAAAAAAGAAAGCAATAAAGAAAGAAATTATAGATATTTTATATACAATTAACTTAAACAGTACCTATTGCAAATAAATAATATAGAATTTACTTGTAGTTTAAAAAACATAATATAATAGCCAGTGATTATGGCGATTTCATCTGTAAAACGTTATGTATGGGGGAAACGATGAAAAGTGGTCTTTAATCGTAGCTTTATGTTATCATACTAACAGTCACAACGCTATACATTTTGTTCCGCCTTTTGTTGGTAGGTATTGCTTATATTTTATCAATGTTTATCCTCTTTTATGTAGTTGACAAAGAAATGAATCGCGAGCGAAAGATTTTTCTCGGCTAAAATCTCTTACATTAGACACCATGCCACCATCAAATGAATTTAAAAATTGAAATTTTTTGTTTAATAAATAAACGAATTAAGGATTGTTTAATGATAAATAATAATTATATTACAATAAATAAAAAAAAATATAATTTAAAAGGGCCATCGTTACGCAGGGGTAGTAGCGTGTGAATGCGAATTAATATTTTCATTTGGACGCTGTTCTTACAAATGCATGTTATATTCCGTGCCCAGCGAGAATAATAAAATATAACTTTAATCATTAATATAGACAAGATGGCGTTGTCAAGATAGATTGTATAGATATAGTGAATGTTTTAAAAAACCGGACTCTTAAGTAACGCATAAAAAGTAGCCTATGTAGTCAGTCATGTAACTCTAGTTCTAAGTACCTCCTGTCAATATAAACAATTGAATTTTAAACAAATGTATTAGCTAACAAAGAGTAAAAACCATGTCAGTGGTGAATGAATTAAGAAAAAGTATCCCGATGAGTTAGGTCATACCTAATTAATCTATATTTTTCTACATATCTGAATTACAATTCGTCTTCACATTTCATTAAATAACTGCGGTTAATGCTTGACTGCGATTTTCTACTTTATCATGCTTGGCTGTGTTTTTACTCACTTAGCGACTCGCTCGTGGCTTGTAACATTTTTTTCTTATATATCTTTCATGTACAGACACCGATCCGTTACAAATTTATTATAAGTATAGATGGCAATTTTAATAACAAATTCAACATATATATGATGACAGTTCTAATAAAATTACGCAACGCATTTTAAAGTAGTTTTTACTTCAGACAGCGCCTGTCTAGTTTTTTTAAAGGTATCAATATCATGTAAATTCTACTAATATTATAATTGAGAAAAATTGTAGACATATAGTGTTGCAAAACTACTCGAAATATATGAAACTTCACAACTTACACATCAGAATACACATAGGCTGCGTTAGTAATAATATATAAATAATAGTGCTAGTCGTATAAATATTTTGTATAATTCAACTAAAACAATAAATTGAAGCGCGTGGAACCGCGCTTGAGTTATTTAAGTTCTACTAATTATGAAGATTCAAGAGTGCTAGCGTTAGAACACAAAATCATTTCGCCAATGTCACGTTGTATCGAAAATGCACGAAGGACGCGCTAGGATCGCAAGTGCATGAATGAAAATGGAGTATCATCTTTACATTGACATTATACTACAGTAAAATTGAATTTAAAAAAAATAATATGATATAGTTTTAAATACTTATATTTCAACCATAAAAAGAGTTGTATATAAATGTCTACGTACTTCAAATAAATAACGTAGGTTTATAATCGCCTTTTTTAATCTTTTATATATTTGTTTATTAAAATAGATATCTTACAAGATATCAGTGATTTAAAATGCAGGATTAGAGGTCTGTCGCTCAGGGACTCAAGACATATGTATGTTCATATATAATACGTCCGTTCCGGATATTGTAAATTGAAACAAAGTAGTCTCCCACTATTTGATAATCTTGTCAACAGAGATTTTTATCTTCAGACAAAATAATATATTTGAGTTCGTAATTCAAGAAGTACCTATACAAAATTTTGTGCAGTTGCGATCAAAGTCGCGTGCGACATATATATTTATATCTCTATGCAGTGTATGTACGAGGGGAGGTCCAAAAGTTTGCGGAATCGGAGTGACGGCAGGTCATGACTTTAACTGATGTAATAGGTCATTCTACTGAACAACTAACTGGGATACTTAAGTTTTTCACCAATTTATCATAATTAATAACGCAGTTATCGTCCCAACGAGTACTAAACGCAAGTGCACAACAACTATAGACCAAATTGAACACCGAATCGTTATTAAGTTCCTCAACAAAGAGAAGCAATCCTTTCACGGGGACCGGGTTTCCTTCTAAAACCTTTTACTATTACTATTTACAAATGAATTGGATTTTTTAAATATGGCAAGGATATGCTCGAAAGTGATCTCCGCACCGAAAGCACTGTAGAGGCCACTTCACTGTAAATCGTATAAAAAATCGAAACATTTGTATGAAATTATTCCATGCCTGAAGAAGAAACAGTAATCTGCATTAACTGGCGCATCCGAAATTGCCTACTATATTAAAGAAATTGCCTTGACTACCTTGGCATAATGAAATTTTGTGCAAAAATGCCCACGCCCCATTAAAGCCAATAGCAAGTCGACGCATTAAAGCACATTTTAGAGAACTATGGCGATGAACTGGCCAGAATTTTGGACTAAATTGTTACTGGAGAAGAAACTTTGGTTCATCATCTCTTCATCGTTCATCATGAATCTGCGTCAAAACAAAAATCCATGCAATGGCATAAAAAGGGTACCCCCTAATTACTTTAAGTAAGCCAGGATCAGTCAGGAAGAAGATGGCTACAGTTTTCTGGGATTATAAAAGAGTTTAACTGATCGACTACAAATAAAATGGTTTCAACATAATAAGAGAACACTACGCTTCCTTAATGCAACAACTAAAGGAGACCATCAAAGAAAAAAGGCGAGAAAAATAATCTCGAGGTGTGCTCTTCTGCATCACAATGCGCCCGTTCACAAGTCCAGTCCTATGGACTGGCTGCCTTAGTAGCTAAGGTGTAGGCTTTGATACTCTCCACAACGATTGTTATTTCCAAAAACGAAAAATGACCTCATGGGTAGAAAATTTACCAAAGATGAAGAGGTCAAGGAAGCAATTTCAAACTATTTTAAAAGCAAGAAGAAATCTTTTTTTATTATTGTATAGAAAAGCTAATTTTGCGTATAAACTATATATATAACTATATATATATATATATATATATATATATATATATATATATATATATAACTATAGTTGAAATATATTTATAAAAAAAGACATTAAATATCACTAATTTAAAAAACGTAAAAAACTTCTACTTAAGTAAGCGCTAAGTAGAATTTTATTTTAGGTGCTCTAAAAACAATGCTATATAAAATATTTTCATAGCTAATGTTTAAATGAAAAGTATGTGTTTATATTGCCTTAAACATTCATTCTATATATTCTGTATAGAAAAAAAATCATAATTTCATTCTGTGTTGCCTCTATTGTGACTGGACTAAGCGCATTAAATTATTTAGGTATTGTGTTTATCTATGTACTAATATCAAAAATTGTGTTACAACGTACATTAACTTTAATCAAACACAATGTTTAACAAATTTATAATTTTCCTTCTTTTCATACATTTCCTTTGTTTCAATAGACCCATATTAAATTATTGATCTCGGTGCTAACGAAGAATTAAAAGTTAGAACAATCATTCATTATTTGTTTTGATAAAATACTTAATAAAAAACTGTAAATTATCTCAAATTATTAAATTACATTAATAGTATATCAGGAGAAAATTTTTTGCTAAACATAGTTCATTTATGTACATTTTTTGAAGATAAAAATGTAACACATAACAACCGTGGAGGTGTAACCACAGGAAAAACTATAATAAAATTTGGGTTGACTGTTAACAATTAAATATTTGGGGATGTGGGTCGACCCTATGTTATTTACGGGACACTATAGGCTTGGTATTTTATTTCCCCCTCCAATTCACAATAAAGGACCCACCCCTTAATAGCAATAGTCTCAAGGAGAGAGCAAGACAGAACATTAAATGGTTAAGTATGTAAATGGGAAACTTATAAATAACGTAGTAATATACAAAAACCCTAACTAAATAAA
Organism: Eueides isabella; assembly: GCA_019049475.1. Taxonomy (NCBI): domain Eukaryota; kingdom Metazoa; phylum Arthropoda; class Insecta; order Lepidoptera; family Nymphalidae; genus Eueides; species Eueides isabella. Next base: position 4,609,312 of record CM032400.1, read on the forward strand.
TTTGTGAGGTCTGTCGTGGCGCAAGGGCACAAGAGTATGAATGTTTACGCGATATATTGTGGGTTCGATCTTCACTCGAAAAAGTTAAATATTAAAAATTTCAAAATGATATCTCACCAAATTTACTCTCTAAGAAGCTTCCTAAAATGGTATTAACTTACTCGTAATTTATACGAAAAGAGTCAAGATAAGAGTCTTGTTGCGATACAGGATCAAACTGAATCGTTGGCTAAATGACTACAAAAAGGTATTTAGTCAGTTTGTTCATTTAGGATTTGCGTTTACAATAATGTTTTTTTTATTTTCTTCTATCACGCGCTTGATTTTGACCACCCTGCCAAAGGAAACCTAGGAATCTAGTGTTAAAACACTCCGTTTCGATCGCTTTATTTTTAATATTCATATATAATTTTACTGTTTGTTAAAACTCTGAATACAATTCACCAAAAAAATACCAAGGACTATTTTTTTTGTCCAAAAAGCTATTTATATAATTTAAAAATAGATGCAGTATCTAATTGCATCTATTATAAAATGATAACATTACCTTAAAAATTGTAGGAGAATTATAATAACGTTTACACCAAGTTTCCAAAATAATGTAGCGTTCATTGTAAATTGTATATAAAATAATAACTAAATGCAAGTCTTATCTGTTCACCTTCTTGACACGCTTATCACAATGATTATTACTTACGTATCTATACAAAGTATCACGGTATCGTGTTGCTTAGCAACATTTAATTTGTAACCAAGTGCATAAGTCCATTGGCTTTTTGACTTCATCTCTGTATATTTTATAAAAATGGCAAGTAAATAAGCCCATAGAAAAAGCACAAAAGACAAACCATATCATTAAAAATACATAATTATAAAACTGGTTGTAATTTGTAGATTTAATTACACAAAATGGGATATTTCACAGTTCAATCTGTAGATACAATAAATATTCCTATTTTTTTAAGGTTTTTAGTTAATTGTCTATAGATAAGAGATTAAATAAAATGAATGACTTTTTCAATACAGAAAAAAATGCGTCAAACCGTCAGATCTGATGATCTATCCTTTTTAACAGCCTATATATGTACTTTAACACCCCAACGAAGACGTGATTCCGTGCCTTTAATGAACGAATGACCGAAAGCCATGTACACCGCGATGGTTATCAGTTTGCTTTATGAAAATTATGAAAATCAGATTAGCAGTTTATAAGCTAAAAGCACTTTGCCAAGATCACATAGTGATCTTTTAGGTTTTTAAAATAGCATTACCTAACCTGCAACGTATCTTATTACATTAAAATATGAGTATATCTTAATGTCTTATTCTAAGAACTTTACAGTTAAAATGAGATCCTGCTGTGACTAAAATTTTTTCACTGTCATATATTTAGAAATTTCAGTTATACTAAAAATCTTAACATTTTTTAAATTAAAAGAAACAGTTTCACGTAAATGGAGGTGGATCCAACTAAAGAAAATCAGATTATACATTAAGCTAAAGAAATTATTAATTAACGTAATCATTAAACTAACGTAGTCTGATGTATTTTTTGTGTGTAAACGATTTACTGTTGTAATGTTTCTTTACTAAAGAAAGATGACAAAAATAAAATATTATGCAAGTGTCTTAAACAGATTCACTACAGGAGTAGCTATAGAATTTATCTCAAATGAAACAATACATAACTGAAGGTTAAAATGTACTTATCACTCACATAAACAATTAATATTAATTTGATACAAATAAACTATTATGCAAAATGCTTATCATACATATCATTTTATTAAGTAAATTTTATATCATTTAAATAGTATAAAGTATCAATATATGCACCGATATCTGATACGATTTACTTATATTATAAGTAATATTATACCTATCTCTCTGGACATTTAAAATATTTTATATATTGTACTTTAGGTAACTGTATCTGACCTTTAGAGCTCATCATGTTTTTTTTTTTTAATATATTTTTTTACTATGAAAACACAAGAGTAAAGACCGTCGGATCATAATATTCAGGCCTATTAATTCAAGCGGGTTATTAAATATATTACAAATAATGAAAGCAAAAATTAAATTGTAACTTAACATTTTATGTTTCCCGCCAAATTTTGCTTTCGTATGTTTTTTTTTTAAGAAAATATAGATAACTATCAAAAATATGAGACAATATTTTAGACATTTTCTCCAGTATTCATTAATTACCTATGTACAAGTGAACAATAAAAATGTCTCCAAATGAATAATTTTGTCAATATTAACTAAATAAATAAATGATAATTTAAGATTAACTAATTAAAGATAGTTATGAAAAAGATCATTACGAAGATTAGATTATAAATGAATAGGTTTTAATAAATCTAATGCTAAGAGCTTGAAAACAATGCATATGTAATTTTGTCGCGTCGTTACCATCAGTCAAAGGTCTCAATATTAAGGCAAGGTCACTAAAAATTGGTATACTTTGACACGATATTTTATTTTCTTTTAAATTATATTCTACTATATCTATCTATTCCGATAATTTAATTAAGATTACATAAATTTAACGTCTAAATAAATGTGTTATCTATTCGTATCGTGCAGAAATTTTCATACTTATTTTATTGTTTGTTTTACTTGTAAATGGGTCTGTTTTATTTAATCATTACATGATAGCTAAATTTGTTGTTATGTATAGCTTTAGGTTTTATATTAAATTCATTTTTTAAGTAGGTTAATAATATTATGTTATTTATAGTCAATGTAACTTAGTACTACTATGGTATTGATTGGGTTAAGAAATGAATTATTTATAATTTCATAGATTTTTTTCTCTGTAGCCATTTAACATTTAATTATTGAAATGTTGTATTTTTAATATTATATTTCATATTTATTTAGATTTGAGCGTAGAGGTGCCGATATTATGTTAATACTGTGTCGCGCATTATGTATTTCAATGTCATTTGACGAGAGATAATTCGCTTACTGACTATCATTCTTATTAAGTTCCTTTATCACTAACGATAACAAAGTGCGTATATTACTTTTATTATCTAAAATGTTGGGCCTACCTCAATTTTGTATTTCGTATACTTATTATGTCAAAAGATGATAAACATTACACGAATTCATGTTACGGACACGATGACATTGTATGCAAAGATCACTGACACGCTTCTACTATGTAACTCGTTGCACTGTTTTCTATATTTATCTTATCATCGTAAAGATTACACTAACCGGGCTGTTGCGGCGGCAGCAGGGGCGGCATGGGCGGCTGCGGAGGCGCGGACGGCGGTGGCGGCGCGTACGGCGACACCACCGGCGAGCCTGGCACGGAGTCGCAGCTGGGGGAGCCCAGGGACCGCGGGGGCGCCGGCGGGATGGCGGGGCTCCGAGGCGCCTTCACTAGCGGAGGCTCCGGCCGGTCCAGCTCCACTCCGGGAGCCTGGGAGCCAGACTCTATGGCGCGAGCGCGGGCCTCGTCCTGCGCCTGGGCTCGTCTCAGAGCCGTCTGCAGCGCCATGACTCGCTGCCTGTCAGCGGTGAGGCGGCACTTCTCGCAGGTGCAGTACCGGTACTTGCAGTATCGTTTGTGGCCCTTGAGCTCTATCTTGAGGCGGTGGTTGCGGCAGCGGGCGCAGTTCGGGGGCGCGCGCGGCACGGCCGAGCTGGACGCGCCGGGGTCGGAGCGCTCCTCGCAGTCGTCGGGCGTACGGCGCCTCCACGAGCCCACGGAGACCATGGCGGCGCAGAACTGACGCAGCGACGCACACGCAGCGCAACGCGCGGTCACGATGCGACTGATGCTCCGCCGCCGGCTGCACTGCCCCGCCCCGCCGCCACCCCGCCACCACCCCGCCCCGCGCGCGCTGCATTTATTGCTGTGCACATTGCAAGTATGCATTTACTTCGTGTAGCAAACATTGGATGCGGTAGTTTCTGTTTTTATGTAATAATATATGCCACTTCCTTATGGTATTCTTATTAAAGTTTTAAAGACAAAATATGTTTATAAGATTCTAATGTGACTCAATCCGTAGTACACTCTACCGTAGTACTCGTATGATAAGTTTAATATCTCATTATGTTATCTTGCCTCTAGTATTCATTGTAAAGTTCTCATGTAACATGAAATAGTGAAAAATTTAAAAAAATATTTACAACGAATAATTATGATTGCTGGGACATAATTATATAATTTATGATGAGGTTTATAAAAAAATTAAGCTAAAAATGAACTAACTGTTTCAAAGCCAAAATACTATTCTGATGATAACCAGTTACTTTACTGCAACCTTTCATGTAAAGGTTAGACCATGCCATGCTTATTGTTTGATATGCAGGTGCTATGTACTTTATTATTTTACTCAAAAATTAGTGTATTTTTAAATCATTTACTTTTCACTAAACTATCGTAAATATTAATAAAATTTAAATGTTATCTAAATATATTGAATAGTTTTTGCGTGGATTAGACTATATTTAAAATATGTATTATATATTATAATTAAGTTAAGTAGTAGGATTATTTCATCTTTTGATTTAAAAAAATCTTTAAGTAACTAACAAAAATACATAAAACAACAGTTATTACAGTATCATTTTCCTTTAATGTTCTCAAGATACATTTTATATAATAAGATTCGTTATTTACCTTAGATTGCATATTCAAAATACATTGATAGCAACGTATTCCGTTTGCTTTCTATTTATAATTTTACAAAAAGTATTGTACACGGTAACAAATGCGCCGCCTATGCGTGACTGCATTCATCCGATCGCATGTAACACAACCACTTGCAGAATATGTCTTTGCATGTGCATGTGTGGGTGGAGTGTGCGCGCAATCATCCGTGTGTCATTACGTCACAAAATATTATTATTATTATTTTTTTTTTGAAAAAGCAGTTTTTTTAAGTGGGCATCATACATAGTACACACATACATACAAGCCATATCATCATAGCACAGTGGCAAATTGGCATGTACCTGTAAACGCACAAGTTGTGGGTTCAATCCTCACTCGTAGAAATATTTAATATTTTCAATTCAAATTTAATACTTTTATTTATTCGCTCTGGTAACAAGGCAAAGGATCGTTGTTGAGTTCCGCCACTAAACACGCAGATTTTGCGGAAACTGAGAAACGGAACGGAATGTCTTAACGCTAGTATCGCCTACCTAGCCTGCCTTGTGCGGGACAGAAAAAAAATTAATACATTTTTGATTTTATCTAAAACGCTCACGGCCAAATTTGAAATTTAAAAATATTTTTAATGGAATGTCTCTAATTTATAACATATGAAGTATTTTAGAGATATCCCGTTTATGTACAGGAGCTGCTGCTTCAGGGGTCGCTGTTCAATATTTATAAGCTTTTGCACCAAATGTAAACTGGGAATAAATTGTAGAGTTGAATTAAAAATAGCTCTATTTTTTTTCAGCTTCAGCGGGACAGCCGCTCATTGTAGGGTAGGCAGAGGATTCCGCCAAACTTGAGCCATTGCATGTTGAATTGCGGAACTCAACGCCTCCATTTGCTTTTTGATCAGTGCGAATAAAATAAAAACATTCAATATAATAATTCTTTGAATAACCATAACCTTTCACGTTTACCTGCTGCTTGCTACTTATACCCTCGCTTCACCACAGACCTCAGAGATGAAAAATCTATTCTAAAAATCAGCTATAGTGTCGAGGAGTGAGATTGTAAACGCGACAGGTTATGAGATCGTTTCGACTCTAGGTAAAGCAATATTTCATTTAAAAAATTGTACGAGTACAAACAGTACAGTCTAGTGCTAGTAATATAATTGTGGGCTGCCAAAGCAGAAATCAGGATCAAATTTTTACTTTATTAATTATAGTCCATTTACTTTATTAATTTTAGTCCATCAATAAGATTATAACATTGCGAAATTCATCTTCCTATATTCCATATAATATTAACCTAACTGCGATAAAAAAAAACCCAGCCCAATTGTTTTGCATTTTGTCATGCTCTCGTAACAATACAAAGCGCTACTCAACTCGCAATGACTTGAAAACTGGGGAACGGAAGTGAAGTCAGTTTAAATGGGAACAGAGTAAATACTCTAGTATATAGTGTTAAAGTTAACACTTGATTCTCCGTTTTCCTCTTCCTACAAAAGTAAAGGACAAGGAGGGAATGTGTGTATCTTTCAAACCTCAAAGCTCCGGCTCTTTGAAGTTCTTACGTTTGATTAGTCTATACTTGGGTCTGACTTAAACTGACGTAATGATATCGGGGTTTGACCAGACAAACTTCATTTACTTCGTATTAGGTAGAATGTCTAATACTACGAAATGAGGCTTTATAAAACCGTAAGGCTTTGTCTTTAACTGGTAAATACCATAATAGTTAACAAATGAACATTTTTAAAAGTTAGCTATAGTATTAGCGTCGTAATTAAAATCAAAATTTGGACTTTATAAATACAAAGGCCTGAGCTTTGAGACATTAAGATTTATGCTATTCGTTACATCTTTTGCACTGATGTCTCTTCCATATAGCTGAACCTCAGGCACTTGTTTTACGTTATTCTATTTGATTCATTAATTAATGCAAAATTGTTTCTTTCGTACTCTGTAGGTTTCTACAGTCAAATTTACCTTTAACGATACCCAAAAAAAATTAAGCATCTCCTTTAGCTCTATCAATGACGAGAATAAGTTACCGTTTTTTTTTGTTACAAAAAGACGTTTGATCGAGTCTGTCAGTCGCTTCTAGAAAGCTCTAGGTAAAACCTGAAACTTATTATTTTGGCTGAAATCGTAAGTATTTATAATTTGACTAATAATTCTTTACACAGTCAAAGATAAAAAATGGGAAACGGAAGTGTCTCAACTGTTTCAATACCATCAGGTTCTTAAGTTTCCACTGCCTACCCTGTTATGTACAGGATACAGCGTAAAACATTTATATACAATATCTGTAAGATGGGCGGGAATAGAAAACCAGATAACTTGTGAACTAACAATAACCACTTTGCCACTCTCTGTAATTGACAATGCAAATGATCTAACCTAAAAGTTTTATGATTTCACCTAAAAATTCTCGATGTTCACGTGTTTGACCCAAAGAAAAGTATGAATGTCTAGTATAAAGAAAAACAATAAAAAATACTTCACAATTTACCTTTTTAATTTTACTTTTTACTTCTTTCTACCTTTATCTTCTATTTTATATTATCTTTGTTAGTCGTCATCCATTTTATAATATGTAGGAAAATATAAAATCTTTTGTATTAATTTTGTAATTTTGTGGTTTTTGTTTTAACGTGAAGCTATCACGGTTTATCCTATGTACATAGAGACCCCGTCTAGTGTCAAGACACTCTGTCCTCCACTTTCTGCGTAATATAACGTGTTGAGAAACTGAATTCAACGCGCTATGTATGACCAGAGCGATGAAATTAAAATAGACTTTCTTCCGAGAGGGTATCGAACACGCTACCATTAATTTATTGTCGTCGCAACTGCTGCTGTATGTATCACTGCAACACAATGGCCTCATTATGCAAATATAAAATATAGTTTGACAAATATAAGAAATATAACTTAAGAATATTTAATTTAAAATAACTTGTCTTTATCCACTTTTAAAACGACGATAATTTTGTAAAGCGAATGAATTGGTAATCTTGTTGATTCAAAAATTGAATTAAGAGATCGAATATAAATCAAGACATTAATGTCTGACTGGGATGTCATTTGTCTTTTTCATTTTATTCTTATTATTGTAAACAAAATTGAAATATCCAAAATATTATTAAAGTATTATTAATGATGTGATATTTTTGTTAAATGCCTTTAACTTTTGTCTGTCTTTCTGTTTGTCAGCTACTTCGTCGTTTCGTTATGTTTAACATACGCTCACGGTTGTATTATGCAAGTACAATTTTGGAAGAAAATACAAAAATCTTTCTCTTCAATTTTGGCATATTTTTGTTTTATTCAACTATTAAAATAATGCTTCTCAATTTATATTGCCATTATAGCGGAGTCGTCTAAGTCATGTGGTGCAACGCGATTATTTATGCTTTCATATTTTAATAGTATCTATCATCATTCTAAAGATTTTGCATTCTTTTTCTATTTTATATTATTTTTTTTTACTTTTTGCCCTTTTTATATACAAGACAAGGTACGGGGTCTGATTGTAAGTAATCACCGTCTGGATACTGAGACTCCTTGTGTAAAACTAGACGAGCCACAAGTGCCACAGGTGAGTTGCCAAAATCGGAATCTAAAACAGAAGAAGTGTCTTAACTGTAGGTTTCCGAGTTCATTCTACATATTCTGCCATTGCATATGGCAGAATAGGCAGAATGAACTCGGAAATATCCAGCGTGAAGCTAAGTAAGTAACATAGCGTTAAAAGTAAGTTGAGGCCTGTCGTGGCGCAGCGGCACAAGAGTGTGACTGTAACCGACAGGTTCTGGGTTCGATCCCAGTCGAGGAAATGAAATATTAAATATTTTCAATTTAAATATTTTATGTAATGTTTCATTTCTTCGCTCTGGTAATAATGCAAAGCGGGGCTTTGAGTACCGCCACTCGACACGTAGTGCCTCAAATTCAGTGGAGAGTGGGGAACGAAAGTGGAACGGAGTGTCTTAACACTAAGTTCCCTCTGCCTACCCTGCCTAGTGCGGGATATAGCGTGAAGATGAAAAAAAAATTATATACATACAGATAAAGATGATTAGTATAGCAACATTATCTATTCTGTTTTACGCTGTTTATATATAAATACATACATAGTAGCTTTGCGTTATTGATGCTTGAAAAGCAGAGAACTCAGTGTTAACTGTTTACTTCTTTTCCTATCTGCAGCTCAATTTTCGGGACATTGTCATAACGAGTGGCGGAACTCATCACCGCTCTTGTACAACCAGAGCGAGAAAATGAATTTAATTTTATCCATATGAGAAAATCAACCCCATTAACCTACCCCTTTTGTTATGTACCCCTTTGCTCAATGACAGCAACCAATACACAAACATGATTGAAACATAAACATTTAGCAAAACAAGAAATTTATTCAGGGCTCTTATAAGTTAAATTAATTGTAAAAATTCATTCCATTTCCTATATAGATACATACTTTAAGAGTTCGCGTCGACCGAAGAGGTTTTATTCAAAGTTTACGAGTTCTAGTAAAGTAATAAAAGCGCTGGTTGTGCATCTAAAACCTTTTAATGTAACTTCCAATATTCAAATGACTATCACTTCTCTAAGGTTTTTTCATGGTACATAGCACAAATTAACACATTTAAACGAAAAACAATTTTACATCTCTCGAAGTAGCTATCATGTTATTGCGCCACAATACAAACGCTTTTACAATAAAGATTAATTTATTATCAATTATGAATATACTTATTCTTATTATTATAACAATGATTTAACGCTTCAATACAACTTTCACTTACAATAAACTTGCTTGATTTATTATTTGGAAAAATGTCTATTTAAGTTTATAAAAAGCTTGGGGAATTATAAAATAAGAAGTATAGATATAAATATATATTTAAGGGCATTTTCAATAACTATGAAATGAAATAAAAAAATGATAAAATATTGTTTAACAAGCTAATAACATCCATTAAAATATCTTGAACGCGTTATTACACTTAAATAATTGGAAATATTTCTGAAAAATGTCTCTCGTGGAAAGAAAAAATATAATGATTGACACTGAAAAGCAAAAAATAACATTTGTAATACGACAAGATCAAATAATTATTTTTTATAATTAGGATCATAATGTCGTTTTTAATATCTACTAATTTATCTGAACAAAAATGAGTAACTACAGCTATAATTAGGCTTAACTTTTTATGACAAAGTGTAGACGACCTTCGTGGCGCTATGCAGAACCCGTCTAACTGCAAAAAACAATCAGAGGTTGCAGGTTCATGCCCCCTTTATTGTACTACTCATTATATAATGTTGCACATTTTTCCAACTATGAATTAAATCTATGTTTAAAAAATTTTAACAGTCTATCTTTTGCTACAACAAAAGTTTAAATTTACCTGCCTGGGTATTTTAAGACAACGTAAGCGCAGCATTTGACTCCATCACGTAGCTCACGTATTTGGGATGGGCATTGACTTTACTTTTGGATTGGAATGATGCGTACATATAAAAGAAAAGGTGGTGTGCCTATATACAGAAGATTTATAGAAATAATAACTTTTAAATGTTGAGAAGCTTAAGTTTGTGGGCGTACGTACTTATTTTTTATGGAATGATAAAAAAAATATAACAAACTTTCACTGTAGTAGTAAAAGTTTGATATATATATTTTTTCTTTACAATACTCATATTTTTTTTAATCTTTTTCTATATTTGTGTTATGAATTCTCACTATATGCTATAATTTGATAAATGTAACCCATAGGTTTCGATTACATGATGAATTTCATAAAAAAATAAGCAAAAACGATGTAAAAATGCATGAGCATTTTTACATCGTTTTTGCTTATAAGGTATGAACCTTTTGATTATTTTAACTTCGAATTTTTTTTCAATGTGCCAAGGGATCTTAGCTCCGTGTGATCTCGAAATAAATTTTCTTCTTGATCTTGTAAAAGTTTTTTTTTAAGATTGAAGTATTGTGTATTAGTGATTGGCTCACGTTTACGTCACAGGATTTCTAAACTTTACGATTATTGATCTTTAAATAGTGAGATTTTTAGTTCGCAATACTTTAAAAAAGAAGAGTCATTGTTTTATTAGAATTAGTTTTGGAAAAAGATATTTTCTTAAAATAACACATTTTGGATTTATTATTAATTTTATTCAAGTAGGTACTTAACGAATCTTTAAGTTAAATTTGTTCCGTTTAATAAGAATGGTCATATTGTGTCATATGTGTTAGTGCTAGTACACAGATTAGCATAACAATTAATCAGAACAAAATGAAACGAATAATCGGTTGCTGTCCAAAATTAATTGAAATTAATAGATTTTACTAATTTTATCATAAGTCTGATGACTAAAACTGACCAGTTGAGCTGAAAACTAAGTGTTCCGCAGTAGTTGCACGATTGATTACCATCGCCTGTTAGGTGGTTTTAATTAACTAGACCGCGTTATGCTCCGTTGATGACAATTATAAATTAGTTCATTTGTAACGTAAGCCCTTCAATGTGTTTATTGTGCTTATTGTTTTTATAGAGTTATTCACTTTTAATCAAGATTTTAATTCGCTCAATCTTTGCCACAAAAAATGCTGTGTATTTCATGTATTTATTTAATGTTTACATTAATGGCGTGGCGCCGCGGCACAAGCGTGTGACTGTAACCGACAGGTTCTGGGTTCGATCCCCACAAGAGGAAATTAAAAAATTTAAATTTAAATATTTAATGTTTTCATTTCGCTCGCTCTGGTATAAGGCAAAACGCGGCGTTGAGTTCCGCCACTCAACACGCTACACCTTAAATTAGTCGCAAAGTGGGGAACGGAAGTGGAACGGAATATCTGAACACTAGGTTCCCAAGTTCCCTCTGCCTACCCTGCTACACACTGCGGGGTACAGCGTGAAGCTGAGTTTACATGAGTGCCTACAAGTAACAGTGTCTATTATATTAACAATTTTCAATGAACTTCAATAAAATAAATCACTATCATGAATGAACGGGTACGATAATTGTGAGTTCAAGTTCCACTTGAAGGAATGATTAATTTCAACTTCCCTACTCTGGTAACTATCTTAAAATGATGTTCTCTCTACCTACATACAAACATATGCAGTAGTAGTTCACAGATATTTTTTACTGTTTAATAATACTAAGCAATACCCAGAGGCTCCTGGGAAATATTCATACTAGTATATAGTGTAGTATTAATTTATTTCAATCACGTGAAGAAAAGGAAGTTTTAATTTTTTTTTTAAATAATCACCTCATATATAAAATGATAGCTCTATTTTTTATTCTAAGAATCAAATACGATAATATTTAAGGTGTCAATATATATGTACTCAATTTCCTTGCGTTAATTCTTCGGATTTATTTTGTTTTATTTTCGTTTTATATTCTTTAAAGAGTCAAAAAAATTATACGGCTTTTGATTTTGGCTTAGACGTCCGCAAAAAATACAAATATTAGTATAACGTCACACATGTGTTGTTACTCATGTAACAAGAACTTGACTAATTAATTAAATGGGAAACCAACAAAGATGCCTGTTAGGAAAACTTATAATTTGGCGGTATCTAACAGTCATGTCAGTGAATGTGTCCGTAATAAAACCTATGCTACATTTGGAATTTCATCCAGGTACTGGAAGAACTTCCATGTCACGTTGAGTACTCAAGTACCACTTCCGGTTCTAATGTCAAGTGGCAAGTACATCTAAATTTTCACAATTGAACAGCCAAGCCGACACTAACCTACATAACGTTTGCATTACTGCCTACTGTAATCCACATGATTCGTATGTTTTCAATTCGCATTTACATTTTAAAAATAAATTTTGTTGGTTGATTGAGTAAATTGTTTCAAGTAGTTGTAGTAGTTTGATAAGCGTTATCAGGGAAAATGGATGACAGCAATACTTACAAACTACTGTAGGTTTATGATTAGAAAACTCCTAACCTCTTCTAACAACAGGTAGGTCAAAAGACAAAAACAATTTTATGTTCTATGTCTAAATACTCAGCTTCATGCTGTCTTCCGCACGTGGCAGGGTAGGCAGAGGGAACTTGGGAACCTAGTGTTAAGACACTCCGTTTTCCCCTTTTCGCCGAATTTGAGGCATTGCGTGTTGAGTGGAACTCAACGCCGCGCTTTGCCTTGTAATCAGAGCGAATAAATGAAAACATTAAATATTTTATTTGAAAATATTAAATGTTTCATTTCCTCGAGTGGGGATCGAACCCACAACCTGTCGTTTACAGTCACACTCTAGTGCCGCTGCGCCACAACAGGCCTCAAAATAACATATTTATTTTAAAATAAGTAAGAAAGATTGCTTAAATTAAAAATATATTTTACCTAAAAGCTACGTACGTGACTGAGATGTTTCATTTACTGTTTTAAGTTCATTATAGCATGCTGATTTCGTATCACATAATTAGCATTTGTATTAAGTTCGTAGTAATTTCATATCACAATGCATACAAGAAATGTCTGATGATAGAACCAGATAAATATATTTCCGAGCATTCTTATTAAAAAAATGTCTAATAATAAAAAAAGAAGAGAAGAATAAAAAAAGAGGTATATATATTGATGGGGAGGAGAGTATTCTGACCCTGAAAAGTTTACAAGCACTATGAGGGTGATTGAGAGGAAGTGTCAACGGCCAAGAGCGCTCGAACCTGTGGGACTCGAACCTCGGCTTACCGTCGATCTGGCTGGGTGGCTCTCTATTCTAAGGAAACTAGCCGTCGCATGAAGTCGCGACTAGGGACAAATTTGACTAATCTAAACTAAGGAAATACTAAACTTCAATTTAAAAAGCGTATAAAAATTTTGAACGAAGCAGGAAAAGTTTTTTTATACGCTTTTTAAATTTAAGTTTAGTATTTTCTGTCTTAAGTGTGGAATAACACTTTAAGACATAGTAAAAATAATCTAAAGAAGCTAACAATCCTCAACAACAGGAACAGTTGTAGCCGTTGATTGGTGTATTTGTTGTGCGTCCTTAATTATTTTAATACTCTTTGTATAGTGAGATTTTAACACTCATCATGGACCACATACTAGCTGGAGACACCACTTGTTTAAAACAAAAGAAATCTTTACAGTTTATTGCTTTAAAGAGTATAATTTATCCATTTTTGTTCAAATGAAATGGAAAGCTTTTGGACAAGTACTATTAAGAAAAAGCATAATCATTTAACTGGCTTAATAAACTCCTGCCAAGTATGGTTAGTTAAATGTATTTTGTGATCGGAACCAGTCGTTTATGGTTGCCGTCGTCAAATAAAAAGATGAAAGTATTTTAAATTGCTCCATATAAACAATGTAACTTTTTATTTTGAAGACGGCAGTTAATATTAATGTGATATATTATAAATGGTAGTATTGGCTTAAAGCCGCCTTAGTCGTAACTGTATCTCAAAGTTATGCTGGTCTGTTTAAAAAGAAAATCAAAAGACCTGAAGAATTATAAAAAAACAAACTTTATTATCATTTCATCATTATTAAGCTAAAATAATTAAAAATATCACTTTAAGTGAAGCCTGCCGTGGCGCAGCGGCACAAGAGTCTGACTATAACCGACAGGTTCTGGGTTCGATCCTCAGTCGAGGAAATGAAATATTTAATATTTTCAATTTAAATATTTAATATTTCATTTCTTCGCTCTGGTACAAGGCAAAGCACGGCGTTGAATTCCGCCACTCAACACGCAATGCCTCAAATTCGGCGGAAAGTGGGGAACGGAAGTGGAACGGAGTGTCTTTACACTTGGTTTCCGAGTTCCCCCTGCCTACCCTGCCTAGTGCGGGATACAGCGTGAAGCTATAAAAAAAACTTTAAGTGAAATTTTGAATTATTTTAGATGATAAAGAGATTACATTAAATATGTGAATAGGGAAAAGAACTTAGAAGAGTGATCGTATTATTTTGAACTCTGTTTATTTACGTAGGTATATACATTATGTACGTATGGCAACTATATTACAAATACATTTTTGTTTTTTAAGATTAGAATATATAGTGAATAAATTTGAAACATTTACTTAACCATACTTTAAATATAGAGCGACAATTTATATTTAAACAACGTAGATATATATTGATTTTAATTTTTAACAAAGCAGATTGTTATATGACCTATATAACAATCAGCTTTGTTAAAGCAGCAGCAATGGGCAAGTCTAGTCCAAATCTAGTAAGATTCTTTAATGAAATTTCTATAAAAAATAATAAAAATAACTTAATTACAATTAGCCGGTTTCTTCAAGTTACCTTAACTAATATACAACTATCATAACATATTATTACGAGTTCGGCTAACCAATCGCGTTTTTACTACGCAATTTGTTAAACGTTTTACGTTCCAGACGTACTCCAGTTTATTGCTTACCCTTACGATTTTAATGTTTTTACTGCCTATTACCGGACTGGAAGCTTTAATAAATACATATAAATCATATCGAAATATAGAATTAAATTTTTCATATGAATATAGGCATTAAAATCTGAGCCAATTCCTTAAATAGGTGCCGTTACTTGAGAAAAAGTATAACTTTCATGGAACCAATCCTTCAAAGTTTTTAACGATAAGAATATATTTTTATACCTTATGAATGTTAAACTAGCTTACATATAATTGTATTGACAACAAGTTGCCAAAGAAATATATCGAAAAAATGTACTTAATAATGTATAAAATTATCATTTTATTGATACCGATTTAATTATATTCATAATTTTTCCTTTGCAGGCGTGTCGTAGCGCTGAAACACAAGCATGTAAGTGTAAACGTGACAAGTTGAAAGTTCGATCCCCATTTGAGGAAATGAAATTGTTAATTGGTTCTGCCACTCCACGTGGGAAGGTAGAGAACGGAACTGAATACCTTAACACTAGGTTCACAACTTACCTCTGCACACCCTGCGGGATACAGTGTGGAGCTGAAAAAAAAATACAATATTATAGTTTTAATAAAAAAATACCAATATAAATATATATTCTTAATCTTTCAATTTATAAAATTTATTTATCTGACGCCTGACGTACGCGCGTAGGTTCCGGGGGAACGTTCATATATATATTTTTATTCCCCCGCTCAGGTACGTGTTCCGCCACTCGAATAGTATGTCTGCTATGCTTTACGCGTAATTAAAAAATGTTATATCTATATTAGTGGTGATTCCTTCGAGGATAACATCTCTAAAAATACATCTCTTTGATGACATAAAGCTTTTTAGTAGTAATTTAGGTTACTGACTTGTCGTAATGCCACGTTAAGTATAATTAAATAATAATATTACGTATATGGCTGTGAAGTTAGTGACCATTCAACTATCGTAAAAAGAAGTTTTTAAAGAATGCTGGCAACAAAACAATATGTGGATATTATTGACGCCGTCGTATCTCAGTTGGAATGTGTCGGCCGCACTTGATAGTTTTTAGTTCAAATGTGACTTGAGAGAATGTTATGGTTTTTCAATCTGTGAATAAAACATCGTTACTGACCTTGAAGTAATACATATGGGTTTAAATATCATTAGACATTCATTTAGCCGCTTCGCCTGTTTCAACTATATGAATATTTAATTAAGTGTATTTAAGAAAAAATCACAATGCCCTTAGCTGCCTTCTTAAACTCCTGGTCAAATTTTATCACGCGGACAAAACTCTATCTATCTTTCAGAGAGTCCCATTAAAATCAGTTTTGTTTCGGAGATTAGCTAGAATAAACAGAAAGACAGACAATAATTTACAGTTCTAAAATCTAAATTATTTGCCCTGATTAACAGAATGAATCGACAGTGACTTTCTATCTGTATATTTAAATAATAAAAACACAACTAATTTAATTGTATAATATTGCTCACTACTATGTACCTAGTCGTAGAGTACCCAGACAATTACATACTTGCATTCGTAAGGCGCGCCTGAAGCTCGATCTACAGGTATAATTTGAAATATACGTAAATTGATCACTTCAGTACGTATCACTGGTCAAACCAATACTGCTTGTTATTAAAGATGGCGGAGTTTGCCCGCAGAGCAATAATTTCGTGTTTTATCCAGCTATTTCATAGGTATTTATGTGAAATTATCGTGTACGAACTTTATTTAAGTTCAGACGTAAACCAATGGCGAACTGATTATAGCACGATTGCAGGAGCCTTTGTCTGTTATTTACATCGCCGCTATAATAGTAAGTGACGTGGGTATATCATGGACATGTACAGTATGGACTCCATATAATGATTTATTATGGCAATAAAAACATATTTTTTCAAATATTTGACTTAAATAAGTATCGTTTGACTAATTCTGTCTTCTACTGTATTAATAACATTTTTTTAAAACTTTTTTTAAAAGACAATGATTGCTGGGTGTCTAGCCCCTTTAGTAAAAAAAACCATTATCATTAGAAATAAAGCATTTCATTTGCTCCTAAATGCCTTAAACTAAATTTGTTTTTCACAAATTGTAGTTTTGAGAATATTTAAAGGAAGGGGAAACTTCATTTAACTTAAAAACACGTATGAGAACAAAATTTATAACCGGATCTAAATTTATGCGTATGTACGGGTACATCCCGTTTATGCCACCATGGCGTAACATCATAACAAAAAATATATAAATAACCAACAAACAACTCTTACATAAATGCTGTAATTGTATTGTACGATATATAAAAATACTAAATTAAACATTATATATAATTCATACTTTTAAACAGGCCATAGTAAATGTCAATATGTAATCTACAAACCATAAAGCATACACCTTAGTTAAATTAAATTAAATTAAATGCCACTCGAAAATGTTTATTTAATTAGTTTTCAAATATTTTATTATGTGAAGTATGTCTGACCCGTAGTTTAAAAAAAAACTTTGTTTTTAAACACTTTCTATTTCACATTCTATTTTTACAAGATATACACATAATTGTTTTTTTTTTAAATCCATCAAAAATGCTATCGTGTACCTAATTCTCTTAGTTTTTTAATGATATAAAATATAATTTTGAAATTTAATTTCTATTCAACATGCAATTCAGATTGGATCAAACTAATAACTGTAATTAAATATTTGTCCACGACGTCGCATTGTACAGCAGGTATGCTAAAAAAAATAGTATATCTAGAATAGTTAAATCGTTTGATAAATTAAAAAAATACGCCAGTTTAAAATATTTACTTCAAATTACTCAAAATGTTTATTCATTTAGATGAAATTTCAGTTATAAATGTTAACTTCTAGTCTAGTCTTAAAAGTGTTAACTTTATTAGAACAAGAAAGTAAATAAAAAAGTGCAATCAAGCAAGCGAAGACGCGGGCGGGTCGCTAATAAAAAATTAAACACTAATGACTAAGTATTCTTACATAATAGCTCTATTATTAAGTGTTCTCTCAATAGCGGCTCAAACCCAGAGAGTTGTGTTTTGTAATTTACAGTGTGTATGTATATACATTTATTAAGTATGTAGTATATTTTAACCAATACAGTTTTAAAAAACTTTAAAAATTAAGAAACTTAAGTAAAACACACACAATAACGCGCGAACACACATACATATATATATATATATATATATATATATATATATATATATATATATATATATATATATATATATATATATATATATATATATATATATATATATATTGCATATGCACTTATAACAAATAGCATATTTATTGTCCACTGATTTATTAACTTTTTAGTAGTTAACTACAATACGAGTTTTACTATCGATAATTATAAGTTTTCGATGAGACGACGGTAAGAACGGTTTCTATTTTCAATAATGTTTAATTTTATGACTCGACCGCAACCCTATCTAAAAGCTATAAAATGTAACGAGCTTGACCTTTGTTTCTCGCATTAAACATAGCATACATTTCATTAATGACAGTTACCACCGTGGAAAAGGACCAAAATGGAAAATAAAAAGAATGTTTGGTGGCGTTACTATCGCAGAAGAATTAATAGACCAAATGCCAGAAATATGAGTATTGAAATTATTATGAGGACAGTTTTTAAGAAAACACTAAGGACGTACCTACAAAATTGTTCTTTCTCGGGCGTTTCGAAGATTTTTGATGAGAATTTTGAATTCAAGCAAAGGTACAACAGATTTATTATCTTGTATTAGTTACGTGATGATATTTTTTCTTCCTTAAGAGACGAAATATTAAAAAAATATATATTTAGAACTAAGCAAAAAACTACATTGCTGTTGTTAAAAATGTTGAACTCTCCACTACAAGTAGATATTGTGTTGTTTAGGACGTAAGTACTTATTTACGAGCATTCAAAATGTCAGTATAGTGCCGCTGATTACATAAGTAGCTATATGTAAGTTTTACAGCACGTCAATATTTTGTGTAATTCTAATTATGTTTCTTTACAATATATATTTTGTCAAATATTCAAAAGGAGAAATGATTCATTTTACGGTAACTTTAAATTACTTTATCGATTAAGATTGAGTGAAGCATTTGTGAAAATGGTTAATATTTACATTTGATGAGATTATTTTATCACCGCTTCATATTGTTCTGTATAAAAATAAAATAATATAGATCAAAGTCCATCACAGTCGAAAAAATCTTTTTTATTTGGACCGTGAGATCCCAAATCCCAAAATCACTAAGTATTTTGTATTGTTTTAATAAAAGCAAAAAATTACGAAATGGAAATTCAGTTAAAGCTTAATAAAGAGGCTGACTAAAGACATTGAATTGTTTTTGAACACAGTTATTAAGTCACCAATAACTTAATTAATATCTGTCAATAACACATCTATCATATTACATATAATTATTTATATGAAACGTTTGTCTGTGATTTGAAAATAACCGTGATTTTTCAAGTTAAATAATAATATTACACTATACTAATGTTTCAGTATAGTAAATACAAATTTATTTAAGGAAATGAACCATTAAAAAATGTCTTTATGTTTTTGTTATTTTTCTGCTTGTCCGGGCTTATTTATGGAACTGCTGAATTGACATTTAAGGGACCTTTAGCGTCCTGTCCCTCCATAGGAGCAACTTATAGACTTTATGTCATCCCGAAATACGTGTTGATAAAAACCAATTTGATGTCCACCAACATCAATACTTACAATAATTTTATATAAATTTAAAGTGATAAATTTTAATATAATTTATTATTAGGCTACAATCAAAAGTTATTTGTTAATAATATTTAAAACTAGAGGGGTTTTGAACTTTCCAGATTAATTCTAATCGCTATAATTGTAGCGATGTTTGGTGGTATTTTCTATTTTTTGCAATATGTTTGGTTCGAAAGTCTAGCCAATCCATTAGTAGTTACTATGGAGTCCTCTACATATCCAATATCAAATATACAATTTCCTGCCATTACATTGTGCAATTTTAACAGGATTAGTAAAAAAAATCTTAAGGATTATGTACTGCGACAGTAAGTTTTTTTGTCTGTAAATATCTTTAAGTTTAGAATACTATATTGTCGTTTTTCTGTATTTTTGTGATGTTTTAAGTACATTTGAATCCACAATCAACGTGTGCAGTAAAATTGGGCACAAAGGTGGTAACATAGTCCATAATAAATATTTTATTTCAAAGATATATTTAAAGCATATATTTTTGCCATATTCACAATAAAAAGTGACACATCACTCTATAGTCCAAGATACACTAAGAATTATATAAGTATTCTTAAACATCTAAATTGCCCAGTAAAAAGTATTTTTTCAAATGAAAAGATTTATATTTTGTAGCTACAGAGAGCTGGCAAGGAATAATGAATCTTTACATGAAGTAGAAATATTTTGTGTACAGCTAGTCAGGCTTATAAATTTTTCATTTAATAAAACTATGCAGTTACATCCACTGTTATTGTCTTTCGCTAAACACCTTGGTGATAGCGCTAATATATCAAAATTAATGGAAAGGGTAAGTTAACGCATACATTCTTTTAAAATAAAGAAACGTCAATATTTAAAAGTAAAGTTACGTAAAGTAACAATTGCACATTTTAATTTACATTAAAATACAGTTTTTGTTGCCGTTCAAAAATCTAATAATTTTGTTATTAAATATATGTTTTATATAATAACTTCCACGCTATCTTAAATAAAGATATTAATTAAATAAAAAGCTTGCTAATATAAATTATGCAGCTATACTGTGACGTATATTAATAGGTTGAGATTGTTAAAGCAATAGCCTAAGGCTTTTACCTTTATAGCGATGGTTATAAACAATGGGTCATTGGCAAGATCGAGTATCAGAAATCGACAAGTTCCACTTAGAAATTAATAGTGTAATCGTTTTATATATTATTTTATATCGCCCCTTGAGGCTTCACAATTACAATAATATACTTTTTGATTTAAATAATTAAATATATTAATGCCTTCTAGCGTACAATGAGATATGTAAAAAAGTTTTACCTCTTGCATGCAGCATCATACAGTAAAATTATGTAATATAATAACGTTTAATTCATTAGTCACTGCGTTTCCCGCCTTGTAGAAAAAAACATAAAACACATATATGGTATCCTTTTTTAGCTTTCACCACCATGTAACGAAATGTTAATAAGATGTTCTTGGTCTGGCGAAATAGTGGACTGCAACCAAATTTTTTCTGTACATCGAACGGCGCATGGTTTTTGTTGTGCATTCAATCTTGTACTTCGATACGACTCTTATGGCAGGTGGTAATCATTTATTATTATATTAAGACAAAAATAGTTATTAGTACTTCTTTTGATACGAAAGTGTAATATGGTTAATGTCGTATGTAAACATAAATGGTACTTTATTTGGCCTAACATTCATTACACAGCTCTACAAAAAAAAAATTTTTTTGTGTTGCCTTGGATATTTTTGCAAATTTTTATGTTTTCGAGTACCTAAATCACGAATATATTCATGAAAATACTGAATGTGCTCTGTTTTTTATGATTTTTACGTATCTTATATTTTGAACAATTATCAGCTTGTTAGTACTAAAATTTGTTTTCCCAGTCCTGATTAAGCTTCTGCGCAACTTTTTTGCCCATACAATTATCACTTGATCTCCACTCTCAGACTCCTTGCTCCGCAAAACAGCTGATAACTCAGTTATTTGATAATATTGAAGTACTTACACGTGAATCTGGATAAATTGTCATATGTTAATATTTTGATTCAATTGCTGAGTGTTCATTCTAATATATTTGTCTTGTCTTTTTAAACATGAGTTCGTCACGAAGAAAGTGTAAATATAGTAGTGATTTATTTTTTTATATTTATGGTATTTATATATTAAAAAAACAAAAACGAAATATCACAGACTTTGTTAAGGAGACTTATGCTGAATATTTCGGTTTTAAAATGGACAAATTAGATAAATCATGGGTTCCGAATAAAGTTTGTAAGTCCTGTGTTGAGTCTTTGCGGTTGTGAAAAAAAGAAGAACGTTCTGGATTAGACTTTGGTATTCCTATGATCTGGATGGAGCCTAAGAATCATGTCGATGAGTGTTACTTTTGCGTAGTAGATGCTAAAGGTTTTAATCGAAACCAAACGTGGAGATATCCAGTCTTACAGTCTACAAAATGTCCTGTTTTACACAGTGAAACTCTCCCTCGGCCTATTTACGTTTCAAAAGTGATTCGCATGCCCTCAGAAACAATGATGTTGCCGAATTCACAGAAATCGAAACAGTCTACCAGTGGAAGTGAATGGGAGGGTGAAACATCTACGTCAAAGTTATTTTCTCAAAATGAACTCAGTGATTTGATACGGGATCTAAATTTATCAAAACAGGAATCAGAACTGTTAGCCTCAAGATTGAAAGAAAAAAAAATATTGGCACCAACAGTAACAATTACAACATACAGAACGCGAGAAAGTTAGCTATTACAATTTTTTGATGAAAATGAAGGCCTGGTATACTGTACTGATATTGCGAAGCTGCTTTTAGACATGGGCTTGAAAGAATACAAACCTACTGAGTGGCGTCTTTTTATTGACAGCTGTAAAAGAAGTTTAAAATGCGTCTTACTACACAATGGAAATAAATTTGCATCAATTCCAATTGCCCATTCAACAAAACTCAAAGAAGAATATGAAAATGTAAAATTAGCTTTAGAAAAAATTAAATACTCGGAGCATCAATGGCCGATCTGTGTAGATTTGAAAATGGTTAATTTTTTACTTGGTCAACAAAGTGGATACACGAAATACCCTTGCTTCCTTTGTATGTGGGACAGTAGAGCAAAGCAACTTCATTGGGAACAAGATGTTTGGCCTGCAAGAAATTCTCTAACTGTCGGTAAAGCCAATGTAATAAGGGAACCGTTGGTGAACAGAGACAAAATCATACTTCCACCATTACATATTAAGTTAGGAATGATAAAGCAATTCGTTAACGCTTTGGACAAGGAAGGGGATTGTTTTAAATACATTTGTCGAAAATTTCCGAAGCTTAGTATGGAAAAGTTGAAAGGTGGAATATTTGATGGTCCTCAAATACGGCAATTGATAAAAGACGCAGATTTTATTAAAGTTATGACTGTTCCGGAAAGTGAAGCTTTGGAAAGTTTTATGTTGGTAGTCGAAAATTTCCTAGGTAACCATAAAGCACCAAATTATGAAGAAATTGTACAAAATATGCTGACAAACTTTCAGACTCTAGGAGCAAATATGAGTATCAAGTTACACTATCTCCGCAATCACTTGGAAAAATTTTCAGATAATTTAGGAAATTATAGTGAGGAACAAGGAGAGTGGTTCCACCAGGATCTGAAAGTAATGGAAGAAAGATATCAGGGTCGATGGGACTGTCATATGATGGCAGATTACTGCTGGTCTTTAAAAAGAGATTGTCCCCGGAAAAATTATAAAAGAAAAGCTCTTAAGAGGCGTTTTATGGAAATATAATATGTTTTCCAAATTTTCCTCTCTATTTACTTCGATTATCATATTTTTATTCAAATAAAACTGACATTATAAATATATCTGTTATTTTGTTTCTCGTTTTCCGATTTTTGTAATGTAAAATAAATATGAGTATTTAAAAAAAACGAGAGCAAATCTTACAAAATCATTCATAATTTCATGAATTGTGAGTATAAATATATCCAAAATCAATCTTATATCTAGGGCAACAAAACCTCTGTAGACCAGTGTTATTGAAGCGTGTAAAACTCGACTTGTTTGATACACACTTGACATTATGACGCTTTTTATATTACCTGTTATTTTTTTTATCGCTATACATAAAATAACAAACTTTGTTAACTCTATACCGAACTATATAATTATGACAAATGTTCATTGTAGCTTAGATAAAATAAATTAACCTAAGTGATGTATTAATACTCCGTCCAAAAAGTTCTACTTGAATCTGCAATTCTCTTTTTTTATAGTTTTATGCAATTGTTGCTTATTTTGTTGTTGAAGAGAAAGTACCTTTAATTAAATATACTCTTTGTTTTAGAACAAATATATAAAATGAACTTTATAAACATCAAAAGAATACAAAACATGTTTTTTATTATAAAACGAACCGTAAGCAAATTAATATGTTTGTGTTTTAGAATGGACAGAACTATTCACACAGTGAAAAGGCAACATGATCCAGGACAAATACATGGGCTTAATGTCATTTTAGACTCTATGGTCGACGACTACACCTATACTTTATACAATATGGTAGGATTTGAAGTGGGTATCGTAATTATATACATACATAAAATTTATCAATCATTAAAGAAAGCAAAAGCAAACCAAAAATAATATGAACAAGATATAAAAATGACAGCAAATATTAATTAAACATAATTTTAATAGAGTAATAATCGAAATGACTTGGTATATTAGTGTGAAAATTACAGGTACTAATTTTTGATCCCACTCACTACGCCGATCCGACTGGAGGTCGAGTTATACAACGAATTGCGCAGCCGAATCAAGCTGTGTTCTTCGAAATAAAAACTGTCAAGCAAATTGCCACCCCAGAGGTCCGGAAATATCCACCAAAATCGGTTAATCTTTTATCTTATTAATAGTTAATTTTTAAACATAATTACTTATATATAGAATCGTGGCACAAGGGCACAAGCATATGACTAATAACGACATGTTGTGGATTCGATCCCCACTCGAGGAAATGAAATATTATATATTCTCAAATTTAAAATTTAATGTCTTAAATCCACCATTCAACATAAAATTCTTCTAAGGAGAAAAAAAAAACTAAACTGACTGTTTTCCTTTTGCTTTCAATTTCTGTAAAAATATGAGAAAATTTTTAATTCTTTTTACAATATAAAATTTTTAAATTTTTCCGAAAAAAAAACAATATTTTTTTTTAAAGTGCAACAGTGTAAAGCAATTTTTTCAGAAAGTAGTTTTACTTCATTTAACTTGATTTAAGTAGATAATTCGCATTCCTCAAATAATGTTGTAATCGAGTCAACGACTAGAAACTTGCCCATTGGCCATGTAATTGGTACTAATTAAATGATTAACCAGGTTTTCTATGTAATATTATCGTCCCGCATAGCAGATTAAATGGAACCGATGTCAAGACACTGCACCCAAATTTGACATTGTAATTACAGTAGTAGAGTCGAGCTCATCATAGTCCATAGTCGGACACTGTACCACCACTACGGATGTATTTTTTCTCCGTCTTCAAAAAAAATAAATATAGCAGAACCATATATAAAATAGCAGCATTGTGATAAGTCACAATTTTTCTTTCTTTACACATTATGTTAACTAAATTATACTACGTTCTGCGCTTCACGGCTTATTATTGCACTACTTCAATTATATTTTGTATAGAACTGTTTCTCATATGACTTAAAAACTTTCTATGTAAACACTTAAAATCATTATTCGACTGTAAACGCTAATAGATGTGGGTTTGATTCCCACTCGAGGTTATGAAATATTTAATATTGACTTTTGTTCACTCTGGTAACAAGACTCAACGCACAATGCCTCAAATTAAGTGGAAAGTAGAGACGGAATGTCTTCACACTAGGATCCCATCTTTAAAAAAATAAATAACAAACCATGTGAATGTTTAAAGTAAAACTTATTCACTTATAATATTTTTGTGAAATCAAACAATTTAAAGAAAGTTATACAAACCAAATATAAAAATGCTAAAATATTTTTTTTCAGCGTCAATGTTTCTTCCATGACGAAATGAAGGAGGAATTCAACGAAATATATTCATACAGCTCCTGCATAGTCAAATGTCGCGCCAGAACTGTTGAATCTCTTTGCAAATGCACACCATTTTTCTTTCCTAGTCCACCTAATCATGGACCTATTTGCACGTTAGATGATTTGAAGTGTTTAAATAAATATAGAGGTATCGCCTTCTTAAATGTTATTAAATTTTCCATCCAAATAATTATATAATGTTATTTTAATACCTGTCGTGACACAGGGGTACAGCGTGTGGCTGTAAAAGTGACAGGTTACGGGTTCGATTCCTACTCGAGGAGATGAAATATTTAATAGTTTTATTTTAAATATTTAATGTTTTCATTTTTTCGCTGTGGCAATAAGGCAAAGCGCAGCGTAGAGTATTTTTTTTTTTTTTATGGAAGAGACGGCAAACGAGCGTACGGGTCACCTGATGGTAAGTGATCACCGTCGCCCACGGCCCCGTGTAACTCCAGAGGAGCTGCAGGAGCGTTGCCGTCTTTTAAGGTGGATGGGCACCGGGGCCCGGCATTACCTAATGCAAAACGCAGTGGCTAAAGCCACTACTTAACGCCGGTCTTAAATGCCGGGGGTAGTAACAATCCGGTCGAGCCTGCCCATGCGTGTTGGCATTGCTGGCAACGTGACTCTCCCACACGCACTTTAGTCGCCTCTTACGACACCATCAGTTCGAGGGTGATCCTATTCTAAGCCGGGATCACAAGAGTGAGTTACAAGATTGAGTTACACGCAATGCATCAAATTCGGCGGAAAGTGAGCAACGGAGCGAAGTGTCTTAACTCACACATCAAGTTCCCGAATCGCTCTGCCTACCGCGCCATGTGCGGGATAAAGCGTGAAGATGAGTAATAGAATTTTAATACTTACAACTTTAAATTGAATCACTGCATTGTAGATTTAAACATGAATTTAAGTTTTTACTCATCATATTTATTTACAATAATATTTTTTTTTATATTTCAGAAAAACTTTTCTACTTATATCCGAAAGATGTTGTCAATACTGAAGGCTTAGAAATGGAGCTCCAAGATTCATTGTACTGCGATGAATGTTTACCAGATTGTGAATATACACAACACTATACCAAACATTCTAAAATACCGCTGTCGCATGTTATTAATAAAAATAAAGAATTTACAACCCATTTTCTGTTAGTAAAGTTCCATGCATTCACAAAACTCTAACTAGTTTAAATGTTTTCCACCTTAAATTAATTATGTTTCGTTTGAAATTAAAGTGCATTTCAGAACAAATAAGAATATTACATGTAAACTATAATGTAAATATACAGTTAAATTATTAAAAAAAATAGCATTTTCTAATTTTAGCATCGAGAACAACAATTTATTTTTTTGTAATTTCGTTATCGTACCAATATATGTATACATTTTTAAACAAATCTCTAAACGTTAAGACGAGTTTATTGTCAAATTACAAAAATAACTAAAACAGAACCTTTTTGCAGTAATGGATTAAATATGAGTAATAAATGCCTCCTAAGCATTTATCAAGCCACCACCGACAGCGTTTTAAACCGCCTTGACGCTATGTTCTACTGGTTCGAGATTATGAGTAAGTGTTCTTTGATATTTTCATAATATTTTCTATAAATCATTTAATTAAACGCCACCAAACATTATATTTATATTATTTTGTGTATCTTTAGTCTACTTGTTTGAAAAAAAAAAAAGTCATCTTTCACTAGCTTTTCAATATTACCCAGTTTCACCCATGATTTAAGTTTAAAACTGAAAAATTGTATTACATCATTTATAATATACTTTTTAGCATTTTCAATTTAGAAAGAAAAAGCTTACAATTTTACGTAACAAAACTGCTAAACAATTGAAAGATAATTATTAAGAACTCTAATATCTTTTATTAGTTTTGTTAAATATATAACATATAACCCTATATTATATTTGTAATTTCTCCACTTTTTTTCCATATTTATATATTTACCTTATACTTTTACAGGTAACATCGGTGGGTTTTGTAGTATACTCATAGGGTTCTCCATAATTAGTATCATTGAATTTTTATACTTTTTTTTTATACGATTCCTAATAAATTTATGTGAATTTTATAACGAATACAACTAAATAATGGTGATTTATTTACATTATAAGTGCTTACTTAAGAAATATATTAAATTTTAAGTAAAAAAAATAACCGCTTTATTTATATTATAATGAAAGATTTGATTTAAAAGCACAGCTTTTAAAATTATTTGAAATATATGTTATATCGAGACAAAGAAAACGAATGGATGACTGTAATAGCATAAAAATGACATAATAATAGGTCAAGTATGCAAGTCGCCTTATATAAAATGTATTATCAGTTAGTAACTTTGTTTAACAAAAACGTATCGTAGATTAGATATGTACTTTTAAGAGGAAAATTATTTAGTAACAATATTACGATTCATATACGTAAACAGAGTGTCAGGTCTTTGTTCCTGTTTTCACAACACGTAGATGAACTCCCATTTCCCATCTATATTAAACTTTAAATTTCGCGGGTGTGGTTCCAACTGTGGAAACTTTTCAGTGAACGGAAAATTTTCTACTACAGATTATACAAATTATAAGTAATAGTAGTTATTTATAATAATGAAATGATAACATACAATAAACAAAAATAATTTTACAGATTTTATTGAATAAAAAAAAATATTCTTTTAAAAAAATGTTTATTTCGACTATTATTTATCTATAACGATTAATTTATAATTTCAGCGTGCATTTACAAAGCATTTTTTTGTAATGATATTAATGCAATATTTAAAGCATAATAAATTCAAGAATAATAAGGTGTACTTAAATTTCGGTTTATAAAATTATAGGAAATTAAAATATACAAACACTGTTATATATACTTAGTTTACAATATATTGTAATATTATGCAATAGGTGCATATAACGCAAATTATACTCTAGCTATTTCCGAGAATGCACAACATTTGTATCTATCTGTCAAAAAGACCGTGGCAATATTGGACAAAGGTTTGGAGTCGCAATATCTGTTTATCCTATAAAATGTCTGCAAATTCGCCACCTGGAAAGAGTGACGGTAATTTATACAGCATTTTGTTCAAAAATATTTATGTGCCAAATACACCAATTAATAATAACATTCAATTATAGGTGATGAAACTCACGATAACGCAGTCCCGCCAAATCCAATTGAGAATTTAGGTTCAAGAATTCGCGATTTAGATGTTGACTCTATAAGACGATATTTGGCCCAAAAGCTTGGATTTTATGACCCATCAGAGGTAGACGGAGAAGTAGAAAAAGTTCTTGATCAAGTTAATTTAGATGGTGTCGTCAAATGGGTTAAAAGTGACCGATGCCAAAATGTTATAACTCTTTCAGGAGCTGGTATATCTACTTGTAAGTCTTTATATATTATGTGTGTTATTATATAATAAAACTTAAAATTTTTTATAATCTTATAAGGTGAGATTAAGCAATAAAAGGAAACATTTTGTTTGCAATAAACAAAGTGTTAAGTTTATTAAATATGTTTTTTAGACATTTTAAGTTAACCTTTTGTACAGTACTAATAAAATATAAAGTTTCTGACTAAAAATACATTATATTATAACATAGGACGATTTTCACACTGTGCACTATTTTGTTTTCAAGAACTTATTTGGCATTTAATTGAACTTGAAACAAAATCTTATGTTGATATGTCTTTTGAAGTCCAATAAAGAGTGAATATTTATTACCTCACTTTTCTATTTGTGAAAGTAGGCAAGTTACTAATTGTTAAAATGTTACTCAAACTTTAAGAATTAAAACTATTTTACCAATTTGAGTAGAAAATAACAATTATGTATTTATTACTTTTTTTATTACATCTTATACCAAAACCTCACCCTATTTAATAAGGATGTTATTTTTAAAAGTTTATATAAACTTAATATAATTTGTAAAATAAATTTTATTTACTTCAAATATTTATAAGGATCATATTTACAATTATAATAATACTGCAACCTATAGCTTCAGCCGTTTTAATTGCACAATTTTATCTACTAATTTCAACTATCTTCTTGTTCTAATAGCATTTCGGCCCGGCATTACCTAATGTGAAACGCAGTGGCTAAAGTCACTACTTAACGCCAGTCTTAAATGTCGGGGGTGGTAACAATCCGGTCGAGTCTGCCCATGCTTGTTGCTAATTGCCACTTGTCTGTCATAAAAGATTTTATGAAATGAATAAAGATTTTTTTATAGAAAGATAATTTTTTTTACTTTATTATGCATATAAAATATTTTAAATATTATCATTCATGAAAATCAAAATTTTTGACTTTATTTAATCTTTAATGTTTTACAGCTGCTGGCATACCAGATTTTAGGAGTCCCGAAACCGGCTTATACCATAATTTGCAGAAATATAATTTACCAGAACCTCAGGCCATTTTTGAAATCAATTTCTTCAGACAAAACCCTAAACCATTCTTTACTTTAGCTAAAGAGCTGTTCCCGGGAAGTTTTAAACCTACAATCTCTCATTATTTTATCAGAATGCTTCATGAAAAAGGTAAGACTTCATAAATTTTACAAAATTATAAAACATTTCTCAGTTACTGGGAGGTATATAATATGATAAAATTCAGATAATAAGTTTTAAAAATATTAGGTTAAGTAAAAAAAAGATATTAAATATTAAATTTTTAATTTTATATAAATCATGATATTATTATTAGTTACCTACTGTTTATTTAATAAATTTAAATTCAAGTTTATATAAAAAAAAATTGTGCTACTATTTTTGGTAATGGTGTATGGTCATTGTTTTGGGTTCAGACAGAGACAAGTACAAGTGGCAAGTGATTCAAGTGAGGACAAGTATATCTCATTTATCTGCTCTGGTACCTAAGTGCAGTATCAAGTTATCAAGGTTCCACTACTCCATTTGCCAAGTCTAAAATGTTAGGTGGAAAATGAAGATGGAGTGTCTTAAAATCTCTGAGGCCTGTCATGGCACAGTGACACAACCGCTTAAACACAACAGATTGTGGGTTCGATCCCCACTCAAAATATATCATTTTATTGTTATATTTTGTATATCATTTTATACCTGTTGACTTCCACCATTCTTCACCTGAAAGTTGGCGGAAAGTGAAGAATGAGATAGAGTGTCTTAACACTGGCTCCTAAATTCCGTCTGCCTCAATGCGATTTGCTGGATACAATGTAAAGCTGATAAATAAAAATCTTAAAACACTATGTTACCCACAGTATCTATCATATACCAGTGCAGTGCCTACATTAATAAATGCTAGTTACAGTGAGAACCACTGGTATGTGTCAGATACAATATCAAATTATATGTAAAATATTAATAAATAAATATTTTTATTTAATATATTATAAAAACCCTATAGGTATTTTATTACGTCATTACACGCAAAATATTGACACCCTGGAGAGAGGTGCCGGTATACCGGAAGACAAAATAGTTGAAGCTCATGGCACATTTTACACATCCCACTGCTTGGAATGCCGTAAACAATATTCTTTGCAATTCATTAAAGGTAATTTTGTATATTCAGCTACTTATTAATAATTCTTTAAATTAAGAAATTAAATTATTTCTTGTTTCAATGGAAATATTTAAAATAGGCTTTTGCTGCTTACCCTGTTTTGTGCAAGTCTAAAAAAGGATAATGTTAAGTCTGAAATAATTTGCTTCACTCTCTCTCATATTTGGTGGAAAGCGGGGCATAGAACGGAGTGTCTTAGCACTAGGTTCATAGATCCCCTGAAAGATGTAAAAGAAAAACTACAAAAAAGAAATATCCAAATAGATTATATTTGAACGTTAAATATTTTTTAAACTATATTTTATCTGTTAATGTTATAAAATAAATTTTAAATTGTTTGTCTTAACTGAGCAATAAGTTGAACTTTATATATTTATCTTATAAAACCTTTGCAGAAAAGATATTTGCCGATGAAATACCAATATGTACAGACTGCCCCGGTGTTGTCAAACCTGATATTGTCTTTTTTGGGGAAAGCCTACCAGAGCGGTTCCAGCAGTGCCTGCAAGAAGACTTCCAGAAATGTGATATGCTTATTATTATGGGATCTTCACTTGAAGTACAACCTTTTGCATCTTTGATTGACATGTAAGTATATCAGATACAGTGAGAAATCGAGGCCTGTCGTGGCGCAGCGGCATAAGCGTGTGACTGTGAACGACAGGTTGTGGATTCGATTCCCACTCGAGGAAATGAAATATTAAAAAAAAAAATGCTTCATTGCTTTGCTCTGGTAACAAGGTAAAGGGCGGCGTTGAGCTCACCCACTCAGTACGCAATGCCTCCAATTCGACGGAAAGTGTGGAACGGAGTGTCTTAACACTAGTGCTTGATACAACGTGAAGTTGAGTATATGTATACATTTTTATTATTTTAATTTACAGCACGCCTAATATAACCATTTATTTGAACGTGTAACGAGGCAAAGCGCACCGTCGAGTTCCGCCACTGTACATGAAATGCCTTTACAATTTGACGAAGAGTGGAAAATAATAGTGTCTTAACACTAACGCACGGTCTTATCACTAGGTTTGCACTCTCCCTCTGCAGAGTCATTTTTTCTATAAAAAAATAAACACCACTTAATTTTAAGTCATTTATAAAAAAAATAGAACACTGAAAACATTTAAATCTGTTATAACTTACAAACATAAACATAAATTGATAAATTCCCTTGATAATATTTTTTGTAATATTAGTATATGTAATGTTGACGCAGGGTTCCAGAATGGTGTCCCCGTCTACTCATCAACCGTGAGAAGGCAGGCATGAGGTCCTCCATACTGCGTCTGTGGGGCCTCATGAGCGGCGGCCTGCAGCTGGACGAGGAGTCCGTCCGGGACGTGGCCTGGCTGGGGGACTGCGATGACGGCTGCCTGGAACTCGCTGATAGACTGGGATGGGGGGTGTGTAGTCTAAGTTTAAGTATATTTATTACAATAGAAAAGCAGACCTGAGGCGTTTTTATCTCATGCGGTCTATGAAACCTTATGATAGTGGATTGTTATTTTGAGAACCAAGGCTCCTGAGGCCCGGTTGGGAGACTGATGGATATAAAATATATTTTAAGATTATACTTTGTTTAAAAGATACATTATTTATAATAATGTATATGTGTACTATATTTTCTCAGAATGAAACAAACAACCATTTAATACTAATGTCAAAACATATGGTAAAAATTTAGAAGGGAGGGAACTGAGCGCCTTCATACTAAGTCCCTGCTATGCATACCATATAAAATAATAATTATTGATTCCAGGATGAGCTCCGTGCTCTGGTGGCGAGTGAATATGAGAGATTGGAACAGCAGGGTGGTTTAAGGACGCCCCACGCGCCCGTAGCCGCCGAGCCCGTGGCCGGACACAGCTCACCTGAACACAAACTGTGAAAATTAAAGATATTTCATTCCTTTTACCTTATACATTAGTTTGTATTAGACTTGCAACGATTTATAAAACAACTATATAGCATTTTTACTATTTTTATAGTGATATTCCATACTTAGGAAAGAATAATACAATTTTTTTTCATACATAAAAATTTTTATGTAGTAGATTTGATCAACTAAGTACCATACATTCTCGTTTATAATCTTCATCGGCTATACCACGTACTCCACTCATATTTATATCAAAAAATGCTCTGTTAGGTACTTACGAATTTGACAAGTTAAACAATTTATAAAATTTATATTTTTGTTTCCTAAGTGTGGAATAACACACTGTAAAACAAGTAATAATTAACTACATAGTAATTGACATGAACATAAAATTTTATGAAAATTCTATAAATATCATGGCCGAATAGCAGTCAGGCAAATTATTTGAGCTCTAGACAATGTTCCATACTTTTCGCTCGTACACTACGGTTGATGAGTTGTGGCTGACGAAGCTCTTATTGGCAATATCATAATAAATATCATAAGTCTTATTTGGACACCAGCCATGATGAATAATATACGAAATTTTCGTATCAAATTTGGTTACGGATATTTTTTTTTAATCTCGAATAGCAAATCATGTTCAGTTATACAACTGATATCCTTAATGTAGACCACCAGTATTCGGCCGATTACAGTCGAGTACGGCCGAATGCAGTCGAATACAGCCGAATATGGCCGAATAGCAGCTGCATTTCCGTTGCAAGTCTAGTCTCTATGACATATTAATTTTAGTAACAGACCATTTGATTGTGCGGGGACTTCGTTTGATTTTTCCAAATGGCTTGACTTTCTTTTTTGTGGTCATTTATATATGTAATAGTAATTATGATAAATATTGTTGTTATTATTGATTTTTATGATGCAATTTTATACTAAATATTTAATTATAATTGGCCTATGATCTACATGTAGTTGTATAATGTGCCTGTCACCCAAGAAAATAATTATTTTAATAATTTATAATTTTTTATTGTAAGCATTTAAAAATATAACAAATATATACAAATATTAAATTACATGAAATGTCTATGAATAAGACAATTATACACTTTAAGCCATTTGGGGAAAAAAATATAAAAAGGAATAATCATTTATATGTCAGTGTTATGCATATTATTTAAATAGATTTATCAAAATAATATGTATGTTTCTCTATTATTTCCTAGCTAATTTTAGTTCCTCATCATATTGTTGTTTTATTTTTATATAAATAAATTTTATGTGTGTAGTGATTAGAATTAAATGTATTTGAAAATTAAATGGTAATAGTTAGAAGCAATTCCGATAGTTAAGTACTTTTTATTATATTTTAAGTACGGCTTATATTTTTTTGTGTAATATTTCTTTTTTATTTATAAAATATTAATGTAAATTAGTCTTAAGTCTCCTATAGATGAAATATAATAATTAAATTTGAAGAGAGAAATAAAATCTAGTCAATCCAATTACATATTTGTTGGTGAAGTTGTCACTGCTTACTTTTTTTTTTCTTGTAATCTTTTACAGATTATTATCTCGTAAATATGTTTCCTATATCACTAAATAAATGATTTATTAAAACTTTATATATATATATATATATATATATATATATATATATATATATATATATATATATATATATATATATATATATATATATATAACCTAGTATTACATTAGAATCCACAAGATTTCAAGTGACACTGATTATTTTTTTATTGAGCCCCGACCTCATATCCTTTTCCCATTTTAAAATCATATTTTACTATAGAAGGCTTGTCTCGTGTACAGTGGAAGGAAGCAATAAATTAATTAAGTTGACATGTGTTTAAAATTTTATAGTGTAATTTAACTTATTATATTATATAATAAAATAAAAATAATTAAAGTCTATTATTTATGTAGTTTTGTAAAATCTACGTTTTCTATAATATTCAGATTTCTGTTAATATCAGGATATGATATAACATAATAAATAATCAATTATTGCCTTAAAAAATACAGATAAAATATATATTAACAACTATGTATGTAGTAAAACTTATAAATTTAAACCGAGATTTATTTTACAAAACTATATAAAAAAGAACTGAAATACTTATATAATATTTATGCTGTGTACAATTGCTTTAATTGAACCGAGAGGATTTAATTTTAGTTTTCATTTTATTACTTATATGTGATAAATTATATATAGACAATTACTTAATCAAGTGCTTAATGAAATTTATAATAGGTATAATTAGATTCATGGATATTAAATATGTCAGTTTTGTATACATTGTTTGAAGTTACAAAATAATTTTATAAATTGTAATGAAGGTACTTAGTTATGACAACAAAAAATATATTTTGTGTTTTTTATTATGTAATATATATATATATATATATATAATACATATTATATAAAATACGTTCCTGCATGAGGTATATATATATATATATATATATATATATATATATATATATATATATATATATATATATATATATAACAAAGAATATAGCTTATACCTTTGTAAGTTTGTATAAGTAATAAGTATCTTTCTAGTACATAATAGTACATTTTTTCGCTATTGCAATCCAATCCAATGTACATAATTAATAATGACATGACAATAGATTTTTAGTTTTCAAAGTTGGTCATAAATAGTCCTTAGACTCGGGTTTCATTGGTCAATTAAATTAATTTATAAAATTGTTAAAGTAAATAAGTAAAGAGAAAATCATTTTCAAACATGTAACATCATTTTGAAAATAAATTAATATTATATATACATATTAATAATTTGTTGTATTTTTTTATTACTATTTTAAATAATGACTAAAGTTCAGCTAGCTATGGTTACTGTTATGTTCGTAACATTGAAGTATGATTTGTTGAAGATCATTATATTATTTTATTTTGAATGCATTTTAGTATCCATAGCTATAGCAAGTTCTAGCGTAAGGGTTTAATGTGAGTTTTATTTATTCTCTACATATAAATGGGATAATTTAGTATTGAATGTGCTTATTTGGTTGTAATTTAAATAAAATATTTTGGCTCATATGTTGTTTTTATGTTAAATCTTTATAATTTACAAATTTTTTTTTTGTTCGATCTATGGATTTGTATCCCAAATATAAAAATTAATTTAAAATGAATCTGACAGCGGACGAGGCGAAAGGGGTAGAGACCGTACCGTTTGTTGCTCCAATCTCTCTGCGTACCTCGCTAGGAATATAGCGTGAAGCTAAGTTAAGGCCGCGGTCCGAATTGTGGTCACGGTGCTCACGACGCTTACACTGCTAACGTGCGGCCCGATATTGGTGAGCGCGCCATCGACTATTAGCAGTACTAATAATTCGGCCCCCCTGTGAGCTTGCTTACGAAATTGACAAGTTAAACATATCCTAACAGAGCATTTTTCTATATAAACATGAGTGGAGTATGTGGTGTAGCCGATGAAGATTATTAAATGCTTATATTCAAGCACCATTAATTCCAAATTACAGTCTCCACTGTATGGAAGTAAAACTAAAGTAAGCAAGGCGAGCCGTTTCCTCATTAGTCAATAATCTATTTTTTTTTATCGCGAAAGCTGCATAGGCTCAGTCTATTCGCCAATCTATCAATATGAGATCTCACACATGGAGGGGGGGTAAAAATGTAACAAAAACATCACGTGATTAATGGATGGCCCTTTAAAACGATGTTATCAACAATTTTGCTTCAAATTGCCTTTCTTTACAGTATTAACAATAATTATGCTTATAAGATAGATTGAATAAATAATTGTTTTATGTTATCGATTGTATCTTAATGCACGAGTACTTTCTTTTGTGATTACAACGAAATTATCATGTGGTAACATGGACGATAAAAAGTGACAATTATAGTTTAGGGCGATCAAGGTAAATTGCGTACAAATACTGCCACTTTTGACATTGTCAATTATTTTTACCTTCAATATAAAACGCAAAAGTTTTATCAAAACTTGTCTAGACAAACAAATATCATGTTTTAGTCTTCTGTATATTATAC
This sequence comes from Eueides isabella, assembly GCA_019049475.1. NCBI lineage: Eukaryota > Metazoa > Arthropoda > Insecta > Lepidoptera > Nymphalidae > Eueides > Eueides isabella. Next base: position 4,646,736 of record CM032400.1, read on the forward strand.
TGTTTTTTTCTTTCTTATATAACATCGAATTGGATTTACTTTAGTAGTGTCCAATTCTTACGCTTAATTTGATTAGGAAAAAGTAAAGAGGATATTATAATAAAAGTTAAAAATAGTTCTTATTTTTATTTACATATTACAGATACATTTACATAACATTGTTTTAAATTTAAAATATTTATAACTAATTGTGTAAAAATGTTATTGAAAGTTTTTTTTACCAAATAATTAGATTCACAAAAATCTTATATACTAATGTTTAGAGCTAATATTAACTTTATGAGCGCAAGTAAGGAAAACCAATTTTAATTGGTTCCAGCAAAGACCATTTATTTATATTTTTTTTCTTATCTGACAGTTTGTATGGTTATTTAATTTGTTCAAACACTCCAAAGATGATATAAAATATCTCATTAAATACATTTTTTTATTATTCGAAAATAAGCAATAGTTTACTTGAATATATTCAAACAATCTAAATAACCATACTATTGTCAATTTACTAATAATAAAATATAACCATATTAATTCATAAATTGATAATAATTATATTTTTAAAATATTTTTTCAGTTTCATTACTAACTGTTTACAAAATTGGCCAACAGATTACTAATTATCATAAGCATATTTCTTGTCACTTATCAAATTACAACCGCCATCAATCATTCGCGGCCTGTCGCTGTTTGCAGACACGACATATTGTGGGTTCTCGATCCAAACTCGAGGAAATGAAACGTGTAATATTTCCAAGCAAAATGCCAGCATTAGCTACTCCTTGGCGTCCGTGATGCCCTCGGCGCCGATGGCGAACACGGCCTCGGTCTCGGGCAGGCAGGGGCTGTCGTAGACCTTGCACACGCGCGCGTCGCCGCGGCCCTTGCGCAGGTACAGGCGCGTGGTGGACGCGTGCGCCACGATGTGCCCGCCGATGGGCTTCTTCGTGTCGGCGTTGAACACGCCCACCGCGTCCACTTGGGCCACCACTTGATTTGTTATTATTACTGCTACACCGAACTGGAAGCCATTGTATTTGTTTTAACTTAGAGTTTTGGCTGTGACTGTCAACAATGTTGTGGATTCGATCGCCACTCGAGGAAATGAAATATTTATTATTTTCAAATTAAATATAAATAATTTCATTTCTTCGCTCTGGTAACAAGGCTATGTGCGGGATACAGCGTGAAGCTGAGTGAGTGAGAGTTTTTCTTTAGGGAAAGAAGCGAAAAGGTGAATATTTCGGGACTCCAATCCACGTCTCTTGAACACTATCTAAACGCTTTAGTCAAATTAGCCATACATTCTTATCAAACAATCATATATTATCAAACTTCTAGAAAGATGCTAATAACAGTAAAATGTTCAAGTACAAGTTGAAATTATCGAACTAAGGTTCCGTATCAATCCCATCGTTGTAGTTAACGGGAGTTACAACATTAAAATTGATTATTAAATTGTTTCACGTTCAAAAAGTTAAACTTAAACAAATTTAATTTTGATTTAAACAGTTCTAGCTTTACAACTTCATAAATTTAATATATATATATATATATATATATATATATATATATATATATACATATATATATATATATATATATATATATATATATATATATATATATATATATATATATATATATATATATATATATATATATATATATACATATATATATACATATATATATATATATATACATATATATATACATATATATATATATATATATATATATATATATATATATATATATATAAAATAAGATATACCTCATCAGCCAGCCTCAATAGCATTCTCATAAACCTGCCGAGATGCAGTTGTCTTGAATTGAGCTCTCCTCTGCCAGAGTAGTCTGTTCTGTATAATGCTGTTGCGCTATCCACTATCAGTAAAGAGTATCTGGAAAATAAACAGTGGTTGTAAATAACAGTGGTTGTATATATGTGGTTAAATTAAGAAATATCGAGTTAAACTGTGCCGCCACGCCACATCGAATATCATGTTTTAAGCGTAAATTTAACTCATTATTTAAATTTGAAATAAAAATTAAAAACTAATGTCTTAGATTCGAGCTTAATATAATCATAAATAAGAACCATACATTAAAGTAGAATTACATGAACTATATTATAAAAGATAACATACCAAATTCCATAGTCAATGACAGCGCAAAAAAAAAAACAACTTCATTACACATCAAATTATTTCAGCTTTACTCTGTATCCCGCACACGACATGGCAAGCAGACGGAACTTGTGAACCTAGTGTTAACACACTCTCACTTCCGTTCCCCACTTTCCGCCGAATTTGAGTCATTGCGTGATGAGTGGTGAAACTCAACGCGTTGTTACCAGAGCGAAGAAATGAAAATATTAAATATTTAATTTGAAAATATTTCATATTTTCATTTCTTCGAGTGGGGATCGAACCCATCACCTGTCGCTTACGGTCACAAGCTTGTGATGCTTGTGATGCGCATGACAGGTATCAAATTGTTACTTATAAAGCAAAAATTTGGTATTTAGCAAAAAGTTTTTACCATAATCCCTCCATACAAAACTATTAATCAAAAAAATTAAGAGTGCTAGCTTATTAAATTCTTTAATAAGCTAGCACTCTTCAAATATAATTCGAATAAAATAAAATATATTTTTTTTAGAAGAGCAAGGAAAACATTTTTTAAAAAAAAAAGCACTTCTATTTGCACAATATTAACAAAACTATATTTAAGTTAATTCTACAACTACGATACCATAGTTAAAAAAAAACCTATAGAAAATTTATGAAATACCGTGGCCTGTCGTCGTGCAGGGGCTCAAGCGTGTGTCGTTAAACGAGGCATGTTGAGGATATTAAATATTCTCATTTCTTAACTCTGGTACTTTCCACTTTCCACGTTCAACTTGCCTTGTAAGTTACAGAACTTTTATTCAGCTTTACACTATATCCCTTATATAAAAGGGTGATAAGATCCTACAACCTTTATAGTAACACGCTTGTACCACTGCGAGACGCGCTCTAGTCTCGAGATCATTATTGATATTATAATATTAATTAAGCAGTTTTGTTTCATTTAGAAACAAAAGTGCTTAATTAAAAATATTTAAAATGTGTAATACCATTTTAAATAAAACAATTTTATCCGGCTTAATCGCGGATATTGACTTTTATAAGTTTTTTGAAACCCGACGTTTTAAACACTTTACAGTTAAATTTAAATTGAAGTTTAAAAATTTAAATTTAAGTTTAGCACTTTAGAGTTGTCCGTAGTCTCTGGGATTATACCCAATATAGCCGATTAATCCGATTAAAATTAAAAATATTTACCTTGATTCAGCCATCATAGCACATGCCTGTACCAGCAGTTGTGTTTGATGGTCTGTGTTGTATGCTCTGGCGTAAGCCACATTGTCCAGTACAGCGGCTCCCTCCATGCCGTATCTTTGTGCTACAGCTAACAACCTTTCAGGTCGGAATGTGCCCTCTGTATCGATGTACATACATTTGCCTTCGCCGCCTGATTGTTCGATTGGTAACTGGAATATTTAACATTTGCTTAGCTTAAATTTAAAAAGCGTATAAAAATTTTGAACGAAGCAGGATTTGAACCCGCGCCTCTGGAATACCGTTCCAGCGCTCTGACCACTAAGCCATTCGTTCTCACCGAGCTCCGTCGAAATTCTTATACGCTTGTTACAACTTATTTTTGTTGTTAGCATCTCTGTAGGGAGATTTTTACAAATTTCCGCTACCCAAAGACAACTCATAAGAATTATCGTTTGGCAAGAGAGAATACGCTTGTTACAACTTGTAACAAGCGTATAAGAATTTCGACGGAGCTCGGTGAGAACGAATGGCTTAGTGGTCAGAGCGCTGGAACGGTATTCCAGAGGCGCGGGTTCAAATCCTGCTTCGTTCAAAATTTTTATACGCTTTTTAAATTTAAGTTTAGTATTTTCTGTCCTAAGTGTGGAATAACACTTTAAAACATAGTAAAAATATTAAAGTAAATAGTATTCTCTCTTGCCAAACGATAATTCTTACGAGTTGTCTTTGGGTAGCGGAAATTTGTAAAAATCTCCCTACAGAGATGCTAACAACAAAAATAAGTTGTAACAAGCGTATAAGAATTTCGACGGAGCTCGGTGAGAACGAATGGCTTAGTGGTCAGAGCGCTGGAACGGTATTCCAGAGGCGCGGGTTCAAATCCTGCTTCGTTCAAAAATTTTATACGCTTTTTAAATTTAAGTTTAGTATTTTCTGTCCTAAGTGTGGAATAACACTTTAAAACATAGTAAAAATGTTTAACATTTGTTCACACTAATAGTAGAAGAAAGGCAGGAGAAAGCTGACTACCATGCTTTCCTTTGTGAATGGAAATACAAAATGTAATAAATATAAATAAATATATATATATATATATATATATATATATATATATATATATATATATATATATATATATATATATATATATATATATATATATATATATATATATATATATATATATATATATATATATATATATATATATATATATATATATATATATATATATATATATATATATATATATATAGTACTTAAAATATAAAATATGTAAGTAAAGCTGCTTTATTAAAAGGAAGTCCAGCTATATTTCATATTTTCATGATCAAATATGACCAAAACATAAAACTACATATTGTTCTATTGTTTCAATAATTTAAGTATTAGTATTAATATTTTTTATGGACAATAGTATAGGTGTATGCACAAACGGAACAAGTCGCCAAAAATGACATTGAAAACTAGAGTATGAGAAAAAATAGAACTACAAAAAGAAACAAAACACTGGAAAAAAAAACAGAAAACAGAAGGAACTAAAAAAGCTTTGAAAGAACTCAGAAAATGTGGAAAGCAATGGGTATTCTGCCTAAAAAATAAAATATTTAAGATAACACAGAGAATGCAAATACTAAAAGTCACCACAGATCATTACAAAACCCTCTACTTCATGGAGGATATTAACACAAATAGTACTAAGCAGGACTCAGATAATAGAATACATATCATTTATGGATTAAAGGCAAAAGTAAGAAGTATAGCATCCCGATCAGCTTACAAAAACTTGTATGACAAACTACTGCAGGAACACTGGAAGAACTTACTAATATTAACGAAAAAACTTTAACAAAATGCTAAAAACTGTCATTATTCTTAAAAAATTGACTGAATCACATGTTGAATGCGACCCAAGAAAGGCCTATCTATAAGCATCATATCTAATGTATACAAAGTATTTGCAAAGATAAATCTAGGAAGAATTACAAAAAGTGTAGAGGAACATCAGCCTGTTAAACAGGCAGGCTTTAGAAAACACTACAGCACTATCGATCTTATCCACACAATAAAAAAAATAGCCGTCATGGGCTGGCAGATGTGAAACATTGTGTATGTACAAGTAATATGCATAAAAGATAATATTATTACAGGAATTAAATATAGCCTAAGAGAAAATACGAGGCAACCTGCTTCATAGATGTGCACCACCTCCCCTTGCTGTTTCGCCGTGCGACATATATCGGCCGGCGGCCATCATTCATTTTAATACCAATTACAATTTTAAATTCGTAATATCTTTTGAATGGATTGTCCGATTAGAATAAAATAAAAAGTTACTTATTGCTATTGAAACAATCTTGCTCAATAAATAATTTATTTGGATAAGGATTAATATTCGACGATAATATGATCAATAAACTTAGGCTAATAATTTTATTTTTTATTCTATGGAAAATTGGTTATAATGGCTAAAATATCAATGTTTGGTTTATACTAATGCGGACTTTTTTGTAGGCATTATTGAGTTCTACAACTTTTCTATTCAAATCGAAAAATCTTATCTATTTTCCGGGATAAAATATAGCCTATACGGATTCGGAAGAGTCCCTCTAAGTAATCGTGAAAGAAATTTTGAAATCGGTCCAGTACAAACATACAAAAATACAAAGGTTTCCTCTTTATAATATTAGTATAGATAGCGAGGCGACCCGTCGTCACGGCAAGCGTCGCCACGCCAACAATTCGGTTTACAAGTGATCCTATAGATGTTTCACATCAATAAATCTTAGAAAAATTCAATGAAAATCAGAAACCTTTGTACATTGTTTTTATAGACTACTCTAAAGTATTTGAGACATCCTGAATGATTCTTGTATTTGGACTACATTAAGAAAGCAAGGAGTTGAGGTCACCTACCAAGCAGCACGGAGTCAAGGACATCAACTACATAATAAATAACTATTGAAAACTCAAAAGCCACATAAAACTGGAAACATATGTTGGTCCCTTTCGCATAAATAGAGAGGCTAGAGCGTTTTTAGAAACTGGGAGACTGGAAACAATATAGCCATATTATAAATGGTACTAACTGCATTCCAATCGCCTCAATGATGGCTCATGGGCAAAGTTCTCGCTATTGAGAACCAAACACAAGCGTTTACCCCAAATCTGGCTACTGGCTCTAACAAGGTAAAAGTAATGGAAGCCCTTTCAGCACCATAACACCTTTCGCCATTAATTAGAAATTTTGCAATTGAAGACATTAAATCTACTACCAAAAAACTTTCTCTTAACAAAATTCCTGGCTATGACCTGTTAACAGCAAAAGTCATGAAAGAAATAAGGAAAGTCATGAAATAACAATCCTTTGTTTATTGTTATTTTCAATGCTATCTTGCGACAAGAATTCATACCTGCCCAATGGAAAGTGGTTCATATCATTCTCATTTTTAAACCTGGCAACGATCTGGAAAAACAATTTGCTCCTTTGGAGTATCTCACTCAAACCTTGATATAATACAACGGTTCCAGTCTAAAATTCTCTGCATTATAAATAACAACCCATAGTTGGTCACGAATACAATTGAGTAGCTATTCATACAAAACCAAAAACCTCCCAAAACTCTCAACACACCAAAAACTGTCTTGTTTAACATATAATGGTTAACCCTGGTCTCTACAGGCAATCAAAGGGAGCAATTGTCAAAATGCCAAAGAGCAATTTAAAGTTCCATGCTGGCAATTAGTCTTAAAAGACAAGAAACTCAGCAGTATGCAGCAAAACCAAAGTGGTCAATATCTGAAAACTTATTGACCATCTAAAATAGGGCTGGACAAGTCACAGTTTGGCAGTCCATTGGAAAAGTGGAGTATGATGATCACTGTATGGTACCCAAGGGATTACAAAAGAAAGCAGGGATGCCCTATCAGTAAGAGGGACAATGAGATTTGACTAACTTTGGGTCCCCACAATGAGAGTTGCAGTTCCCTCAGTTTGCAAAGTTATAGTTAGTCATAAACAAACAAATGCAAAGAGGGTACCCACATCCTATATAAATGGATAATTCTAATAGATGTCATTAATATGGTAAATGGTAGAGGTAAAGTTTTATTTAAAATATGTGTAAAATAATGGCTAAAATAGATCTTATAAATGAGAAAAATTAAATACCTGACAAGACACAGCCAGTGTGTGACATAGTTGTGTTTTCCCAGTACGAAATTCACCAAAAATCTCAGTAATTGAACCAGTTTCTATTCCTCCACCAAGAAGCCTGTCTAATTCTTTAGACCCAGTTGTCAGTTGGATTATTTCAGCTCTAAAACAATAAATATATTAATTTAAATTAGAGAATGTTGTGTTGCATCAAAATCAGCAAATCAACAAAATGGTTATAGGGTGCAGTTATGACATCATTTTTATTTCTTTATTTAGGTGACAAACCAATGTCCGGCAATAAGCCTTACTATTGTCAAAAATGGAGTGATCAAACAATAAGTTCAGTCTGCCTAATCTACTATGTGCAAGATTAAATCTGAAGATAAAATAAGGAAATGATAGTATTAAAATGAAATAAGCAATATAACAAGTTCTTGAATGACCTACACTTCTCTAACCCTTTTTTCTGTAATGTAATGTGTAATGTGTAGTTTTATTTTTTATTTTTTTGAGCTCCATGCTTGATCCCACGCTTAATAGGGTAGGCCAAGCAAACTTAGGAAAAATGTTGGGCTTTGCCTTTTTACCAGAACAAAGAAATATTAAATATTTCATTTCCTGCAGTGGCGATCACACCCTCCACCACCTGTCACACACAGTTAGTCCACGACAGACTCTAAATAAAGAAAATACATAATCATGTAATGTTTGTATTGCTTGACAAAGCAAACAAACCTTTTTTGGTGAAATTCTGTAGCAGTTGTAAATCCCATAGGCACCAATTTAGAAGCCTCTGACAAAATTTTATCCGCTTTAGCTTCCGAGATTCCTTTTATTGTTATCAACCATTTTTTCGGAGCATATGCTACAGATTCTACTGTATGGTACCCTGCTTCTTCCAGTTTTTTAATATCACCAGACGTTATTCCATTGCCCTTAACATAAAAAAAATATTGAGTTAGGAAGAAAAAATAGAAGCACAGCATAGTATTGCAATATAATCTCACTTCTAATTTACTAATCAACTGAGGTCCACATTCATCAAGATCTTCATCAATAGTAGCTGTAGTTGCCGTTGCGGTAGCACTCATTTCACGAATTTTGTACAATTTTCATTTAATAATAATTGATTAATGATTAAAGTATATTTATTTATTAACAATTTTAGAGCAAATTAAAAAAATCTGCCTGTGTAGGTATACAATTCAAATTTATTTTAATGTCAATTGTCAAAATTGTCAAACAATGTTAAATTGTCAAAATTTCCCTCGTTTTTCTAAACTGAAGTATGGCTAGAAATTATTTCGATTAATCGAATAATTGGTTCTTCAAAGACGAACAGAGAACTCTTTATGATTAATTTAATATATTATTTTTCATTCTTATTATATTTATAAAAATAATTTGAGGCTAAAGTTAAAATTAAGTTAACAAAAAGCCAACTTATTTGAATAAACAACAATTTTGGAAACGTTTCAAACTACTGAACTTAACTAATTAGTATATGTAATTAAACTTTTCACATGCATCTAGACTAAAATATAAGTTTTTTTTCAAATTAAAAATATAGATAATAAACTTTGTACGTGTGCAAACATTTAATTAAAACGCTATAAATATTTTTATATTGCAAGAGAAAATATTTAAGCAGTGCTAGAGGCCGTAACAATATAATATTTTGAATAAGTATAAAATTCCTAATCGATGTTGTTAAGTTGATAAGTCAACTTGACGGTTGGCTGGCAATCGATATCAAAAAAAAAATTCATAATAGTTGATTGAAGAATAAAAAATAAAATCATTTTAATAAACCAAAAAATAAAACCATATCTTGAAAACTACTTTAAATATAAAAAATCCCAAGAATCATAAACCTAATTGAAAAATATACATACTTTTTATTTTGGAAATATGGGTGATATCTCGTTACAAATCCATGACAAAGTTTTTCAAGTTAAAAAGGAAACTTTATGTGAATATAGCGATTATTTTCGTGCAATGTTTAGCGGTAATTACGTAGAAGATCAATTAAATATTATATCCATTGATGTAAGTTAATTGCACGTTAAATAATATTGGAAATATAGGAAAGTTCTAACATGATTATTTTTACAATTGACTTGTTTTAATTTATTCAATTAATGACCTAAATTTAGAATATTAATAACTTATATTTCTAGATGCTGGATCCCAACACAATGAATATCATTTTACAATATATGAATATGGGCTTAATAGATCTTGGTGAATATTCTCTGGCTACTATTGGTGAAATTGCAGTTGCAGCAAATTTTCTTCAAGTAACGGAATTAATTAAACAAATTGAATATGTGCTAGAGATACAACTGTGTGATTCTAATTGGATGGAAATAATGACAATAGCAGAGAACTGTTCCTATTCTAAATTAGAACAGTATTCAGCTGCATATGGACTTTATTCTTTTAAGTGTGTGAAACCTGAACATGTTCCTTCAATTAACAAACTTGCTTGGTATTTATCACATCCATATATTGATGTTCAGAGAGAACTTGATGTGTTCATGTTTGGCCTCAAATGGATTTTAAATAATAAGATGGGAGCTGATGCACTTTTAATTATCCTAGGATGCTTAGATTTTAAAAGAGCCTTGAATCATGATATAGAAGAAATTAAAAAAGCTGCATCTGAATTTGGGACCGGCTTAGCATCTAAAGTTGTAGATTGCATATATGAATTGTCAAGTAATGAATTAGAAATAAGTGAAACAGTTTTAGATGACAAGAAAAATGAATTATGTCAAAAGTTTACTGAAAAAGTTTGGGAAGAAACCAAAAGCATAGTAAAGGACAGCAAGACCCGCTTATTAAAATATACTCCAGTTGTGCCAATGTGGGTCATAAAGAATTCTAAGCCAGAGCTATTACCGCATTATATGTATATGTACAACAATGATAAAGGTTTTGAACAGTGGTTAGAAGTGTGTGAGAAGAATTTATGGGGTTGGAGTGTTATTTCATGGGGGTTGACTAAACTAGTGATTGTGTGTGGAGAACACGGCAGGGGCACGGGAATATTTATGAAGGATGTTAAGGTGTATGATACTTTGAAGCAGGAGTGGACCAGGCATGGTGTTGACTTGCCCCCGAGGAGACATGCTGGTTTAGCAGTTGTTGGTGACTCACTGTATATTGTTGGAGGAGTAGGTGGGTTTAGGTCAGTGCCTTGCACATGACATGAATGTTGTAATAATTAAAATGTTTAAAATAAAATTATATGTATATTTATATTATATTTGTAGATATTTTGGTGCTGTTAACTTTTTGCTCTAAGAGACGGCTACATTGTCAATTTATAAATTGTAGAATAATATATTTTCATTTCACTGCTTAAAATAAAAATGAAGTGCAGCATTAATTTTGCAGTCTCATGCATGTAAAAAGCTTAGCTCCACTCTAAGCTTTTTGCTTGGAATTATATTGTTTAATACTGCAGTGTTGACAGGGCATAGACTACTGCCATATGTAGGATAGCATGTATCTAAATAAAAAACATTTTTTTTTTGACAAATAAATATAATTACAGGGTAGTATTAGAAACAGCCATAATCTATGACTTAAAACAAAGATCATACAGAAAAATTGCAAAATTGCCAGATGCAATTCAAAATCCAGCTGTGTGTGCCCACAAAAATATGGTCTATGCGGCAGGACAAAAAAATATATTCCGCTATGAAGAAGCAGGTGCAAATGATTGTTGGAAAAATGTAGTGGGAACAGAGATAAGAATGAGCTGCATTAGGTCCTTCAAAGATTATATTTACTGTATACAAGGCTACTTTAGTCATCTGTACAGATTTAGACCGGGTGTAGACCATAAACTTGAATTGGTTACTTATTTTTCAAGCCTTCCAGCTACTTTGTGTAATATTGGTAAGAATTATATTGTTTTTAATATTAATATGTTATTTGATATTGAAATATTGAATTCCAAAATGTTTCCAAAAGCAAATATGCTTTGCTTTGTAATAATTATTTTATAATTTATATTTCCTATCTCCTTTGGAGCAGTTGTTGAGTTGTGTGTTATGTGTTTACTAAATTTGATGATTGCAGGTTCAAATGTCATTCAAGACAATAGAATATTGGTAGCTTTCATGGTGAATGGGGTCAAGCTCAAAGTAGTTTATATAGGCTTAAATTTTTGCTTAAAAATGCCATAAAATTTTAATGGTTACATTTCTATAAGTAATAGGTTAAATTGAGTTACATTATATCTCCACTATAACTTTTAATAAATAATATTTAAAGTTGTTGTAGAAATTATATCTGCAGCTTTGCTTACTCATCATATATACAGATTGCTAAACTCACCCATCATATGTAATGCTTACACAAAAAAAATCAGTATAAATAAGTGGTTTCTGAGATATGCATTTTCAACCAAACAACTTTCCATCAATGTAACATCAACACTTAATTTGTTACAGTTCTAGAAAAATTAATCAAAATTTAATTTGTTACAGGTAATAACCTTCTAGTATTCACAAGAACAGTATGCGGCCAATCTGACATATTGGCCGTAGAACAATTTAACGACGATGTTAAAGACAAGAAGCCATTAGTTCTCTTCAAGAAATCCAATACTTCTCTCAGAGTGAATGATGTAGCTGGTTCTTGCGCCTTAGCTATGACCTTACCGCCATTGCATAAGGAGCTTTCTCAATATCACTATAAATATTTGACAAGGTATTCAGAGTCAAATTAATGTTTTTGTATTGAGATTATACTTTAGTTATTTAACTTTTAGGTTTATTTTCTAGAAATGTTATTTATGTAAAATTAATAAAAGTATTTTAAAGGCTCTCAGAGCTACGATTTTAGGGGATTAGAGTATGAACTATTTTCGTTTGCTTGCTCTGGTCACAAGTCGCGGCGTTATGTTTCGCCACTCAACACGTATACGTACAAACAAACTATAGAAGAAGTGTGAACTTTAAGTTAATATTTATATCATCTAGAATATACAAAATTGGTTGTAATTAAAAACTATAATTTAAGATTTTATTTAAATCTTGTCCTAAATATTGTCAATGGTGTTGTAAACTGTGTAAGGTTAAAATAATTAAACAAATATGTTATTAATGTACATTTATTTCGACATTCATTTACAAACATACTAACTTCGTTTAGTGTACATACGTTTGTACAAAATGATTAAAATACATTGAATTGTTAATATATGTTATGTTTAGATAGCATTTCATGCAGTTCAGAGACTAGCAGTCATCTATATATAAAATCTTTGCATTTCATAGGTATACAAGCAAATATTATATGCGATCTAATTATATTTTTATTTAATGTTTCGTTAATCTAAATTAATTTAGACAATTACATAAAAAAAACAGCAGGCATCGAACCCGCTTCCCCATAGTGTAACATAATAAATTGTATACATAATTCCCAGAGAAACTTTATTTACAAGTGCAAACTTAAACAGCAAAAGCGAATATTAATCTCTTATGAACATTAAGGCCACATGATTTCTATATATTAAAAGCACCATGTTAAATGTTTGAACTTTTAGTCTTATTTTGAAACTTTTACACATTTTTTTTCGTATATTACTATAGAAACTTATTTTATTTATTGTTTTGATATTTTTGAACTATTAAAAGTGGCAGCTTATATTATTATCTAACATATAAAAGCTCATCTCTGACGCATCATCTAAAATTAATATAATTGACGTTAAATACAGTAGTAATCATTATGTAATTAAAAACTGTATATAGAATCTGAAAAGGGTCTATTTTTGTTTATGCAAGAATATGTAATAAATCTTGGATATTTTTTCACGCTACTGCGTGCACATAGTTCAGTTAGGCAACTGGGGAACCCTGTTTTAAGTCACTCAATTTCTCATGCACCTGTCAAATCTTGAAGATATTCAAAGAAAACGGGCTACTTTTGATCTGACTGAAGAAATGAAAATAATTCATCTCCATGAGTAGGAATCGAACCCACAACCATCGTGTTTACAGTCAGACGAACATGAACAAACGTTCCATCTCGCCACGACCTTTTTTAAACCTTTTTAATATGCAAAACATCGCATAAACAAATAAGACCCGAGTCAATATAACATTTGGCAATGGTATATGCGTATGGAAGCACTACTATTAATATCTATATTAAATAAAATATTTAAATTCATTATATTAATAGAAAAAATACCATATTGTTCTTAACCTTTCTTGTGACGACCTTAAAATATATTTTATTTTATAATTAGTTTATTTATAATTATTGTGCCATTAATTTAAAAAAAAAAACACCTTAAATTAAAATGGTAAACATGTTCAAAACTAAAATTACTATTAAATAGGCCTTTTAGAATTTCAAGGCACATTTACAGTTCATTCAAGAATATATAATATATAATCTGTGTCTGTCATATATAGATAAAAAATAAATAGTTGTTTTATTTTTTTTATTTTACGTCCACCCTCCTGTCAGTTTGTGGAATAATTCTTCATCGAGTGTTTGATTTGCGTCTTTAGATCTCATGGATAAGAATATGTAGCCCCCGATGAATTCGTGGACCACTTTGCAGTCTGCGGACTGCACTGAGAATATAATGTTGCCCTCCTCGAATTGTACCATCATGTGTTTGATTTCCCAGTTCACGTTCCACGCCTGGAATTTTTATTTTTTTTATTATTTATTAATTGAATGCTTCATGCTGTATCCAACAGGCAGAGGTCTTGGGAGACCTAATCTAATGAGTAGCGATATGAAATAATTCATTCCTTCAAATGAGATCAAGCTCTTAACCTTACGTGCTAACAGTTGCTCAGGCCTTTGCCTTTCGCCCTTTGGGCCTTTGTTACAAGTCTAGCTTTAAATATTTATATTTATAACTAGTTTACGTTGGCATTAGAGTCCGTAAATTGTACATAATTAACATTTATAATATAAGTTTCCATTTTTATTTATTTAGAATCAGAAATTCAAATATTGATATATTAAAGATTAAAGAAAATATAAACAGTATACAATAATTACTGAGGATTTACTTTTTTAAATAATATTTTAGCAATGTTTGGTATCTAGCAACAATAATATACCATTTCCAAATCAATACAAAATAGAAATTAAATAAATAAACTTCAATACACACCTTCATAGTACTATAACGCCACGTCTTAATATGGTCTCCAGTGTTAGGATCCAGTCGCATGATGCGGTTGTTTGCGATGCTAATAATTTCATCTTTGCGGTGTCCCATGAAGCGCACCACGAACAACGTCTGCCCGTAATCTGGTAGATTCTGCCACGTCTTTATGTACTGCAGCTTTGCTTCCAACAGAGGCAGGTCTTTGACGTTGGCGTGGCTCTCTAGTACTCTTTGTGTGAACTGTAATGTTAGAGAATGTGTGAATATTTTAATCGGGGTTGATAGTGTGATGTATGTACTTTATACAGTACCTAAACTACTATTATGTATTGATGTTGTTAGGGCACGGCAACGCTACTCACTTTCCCCTTCAGCTTCTTCAGGAACCTGGGCGCGAGGTAGTTGTCGGGCTGCAGGTGGTCGAGGTGCGGCAGGCTGTGCTGGCGCAGCGCGGCGGCGGGGCGCGGGCGCTGCAGCGCCAGCAGCGCGCGCACGGCCGCCGCCTCCGCCGCGAAGGCCGCGTCCGCCAGCGAGCGCCCGCGCGCGCCCAGCCGGCACGCCGCCACCCACTCCGCGTACTCCTCCTCCTGTTGCAACATTCATTCCTTTTTGATTTACAATTCTTCCTTTCCCCACTTTTCGATGAATTTGAGGCATTGCTTTGTTGAGTGAATTTTGATGACCAGAGCTAAGAAATGTAAATATTAAATATTTAACATTTTCGAGCGGGGATCGAACCCACAACCTGTTGTTTTCAGTTACACACTTTTGTCCCTGCTTCTAAATATTAGTATTAATAGTTTTATTAATATTGGTATGTGATAGATTTTAAATTGTGCTCTGGTTGAAACTAACTTGAATAGGAGATTAAAATGATATCAAAATATTTAAGTACTGTTTTTTGTGGCTTTTATGATCCTTGTCGTGATAATTTATTCACTATCCGTGGTTTAACCAGTTACAAAATAGTTATTAATAATTTAATTGAAAGTTTTAAAAATAAAGAAAGTAACCAGAAAAGAGATAATTTGTTTAAAATCAGTTCATACGCATAATTTGTAAGGGCTACGATGCTACGAATATAGGTCTGCAAAAAAAAAATTACAACACTTTTATACTCGTGAGGTAAAAAAATGTAATATTTATTTTAATAATGCTACGTAAACTTTTGTTCTACTATTTTAACTGCTTAGTCCTTCGGGGTCCTGGGGGTCACACAAGGTGTTCATGATTCATTCAATGAATTATCAATCAACCTGACATCACCAGAAAGTTTACTTGGCAATGACTAACTTTTACAAAGAAGTCATTAAAAATGCAAAAAGGCACATAAAAAAGACAAAATTTACAAAAAAAAATCCTTCAAAAAAATGACTACAATTTTATTTTTGTGTTTAAAGTTTATTTCTTAAAAAGACAAATCATATATTTCATGACAAATATATAAACATATGAATATTAGAAGCAATTTATATTATATAAGATTATTAAATTTATATTAAAAAAATGTTTAAAATATTGCTTACATTTTCGCATTTAAGCCACATTTCGTGCATAGTATCTTCAGAAGGCACTTCCAGCTTGATGCCGTATCTACCTGATGCAGGGTGTGCGTCGGGGGTCACCTGTAACAATTGTATTCTTTTTATTAAAAAACAGTTTACTTGATAACTAATCAAATACATTTTTTTTATATTATAATTATTTGATAAGTAAATGAAAATTAAAATTGTTATGGCACATAACAGTTTAAAATAGTATATTATCAATTTTCAAAGTTTTTAAAACTGTACCAAGTTTATGGAAAACCTTTTAATTGTATAATTTATTTATATTTTATCATTCTTATAATTATTTCATTATAGTTATTTGGAAAATATTCAAGTCTTTTCTAATTGTAAAATATCTGACAAAACTCAGCTTCGCGCTGTATCCCGCACATGGCAGGGTAAGCAGAGGGAACTTGGGAACATAGTGTTAAGACACACCGTTCCACTTCCGTTCCCCAATTTCCGCCGAATTTTGAGGCATAGCGGGTTGAGTGGCGGAACTCAACGCCGCATTTTGCCTTGTATCAGAGCGAGGAAATGAAAACATTAAATATTTAAATTGAAAATATTAAATATTTCATTTCCTCGAGTGGGGATCGAATCCACAAACCATCGGTTACAGTCACACGTTTGTGCCGCTGCGCCACGACAGACCTCATAAAATCTAATCTGATAAAATAAAAGCTTTTATGTTTAATATCAAATATAGCAGTAAAAATCCTACTTCAATTATTTTTCTACACTATATTTATACAGCTACACGCTATATCCAGCACATGGCAGATTAGGCAGAGGGAAATAATGCTAAGACATTCTTTTTTGTTCTCCACTTTAGGCACAATGCCTCAAATTTAGCGGAAAGTATGAACAGAGTGTCGCAACACTAAACTCCCAAGATACCCCTGCTTTATCATGTGCAGGATACAACGTGAAACTGAAAAAAAAAACCCAACAAAACCATATCCATACCTCAGCCCCTCTTAGTTCAACAGCGTAAGACGGCGCGTCGCCCCGCGCCGCCGCGTCCTGCGACGCGTGTATGCGCAGCACGCCGTCGCGGCACGACACCCAGCCGCGCTTGTACGCGCGTAAGGTGAAGCGTTGACGACTGGAAGATACGATTTCACGATTAAGGTACGTACAGATTCATATAAACGGTATAAAATTTCCGAAATGCACGCGGTTTCTTACATAGAATTTAAGATAAGTAAAGAAAGAAATTGTTCTGTTCGCAATTTACCTATGTAGGTGAAACGTGAGATAAAAAAAACAATCTAAAACATAATTAGTCACGCAGATTTTTATATGTTTTATATATTTAGAGATATACGTTATAGCCTTCATTTAGTGTTTGAATACAAACGGCAACGCAACGGTCTTGAGTTCGATCCCTACTGAAAGAAAAAATGAAATAAAATGATTACTTCAAATGAAAATAATTTATCTGACCAGACTGGCGATTGCGTCAACGTAGCGCTATTGTTTGGGGTATTGTGCTATAAGCTAACACGTATTATATCAATGAATTTACGGAAAGAAAATGTGGACTGATTGTCTTAACACTACTAATCCTTTACGTACCCCGCTGACTGTGACATAGGTAAAAAAAAAACACCTAAAATCCTGGATATGTAATCCATTTTGTATTCTATATATACAATATATACATTTAAAAGTACTTTCATATGTAGAATATACTAAAATAATATTTTATAATAACATATAATATACATTACATACAATGTTATTTACTGAACACTATATATTTATTAAGTAAAATCTAAGTTACCATTGGATAAAAAATATATCTGATTTTTTTTAAATACTGACGGAATAATTAACACTATGTTGGGAACATAGTTCCCTCTGTCTACCCTGCCATCTGCGGGATACAGTGTGAAGAAGAGACAGAATAATGTCCCTTATTAATAATAAGTTACTAAAGTTAGGTCATTGGAAAGAATTCTAATTATGCAGGAACAAAAAAAATAAATAGATACATAAGTAAATGTACCTGTCGTGGCGCAGCGGCACAAGCGTGTGAGTGTAACCGATAGGTTGTGGGTTCGATCCCCACTCGAGGAAATGAAATATTTAATATTTTCAATTTAAATATTTCATGTTTTCATTTTTTCTCTCTGGTACAAGGGAAAACGCGTTGAGATCCGCCACTCAACACACAATTTCTCAAATTCGATATAAAGTGGGGAACAGGAGTGGAACGGAGTGTCTTAACACACACACTAGGTTCCCAAGTTCCCTCTGCCTACCCTGCCATGTGCGGGATTCAGCGTGAAGCTGAGTAAATGTATTGTGTTATCGACTGTTCAAATATAAAACTGTAAAACGTACATAAAGTATGTTAATAATATAAACAAATAGGTTAAAAAAAGTTTTAGCCAAATTAAATAATTATCCAGATATTCACTTTCATGCTCTATATGAAACAAACAAAACAGATCTTACGAGATCACACAGTTATGATCGTTGTGGCACATCCTGCGCGCCACCGGCATATAAAATATAAATAAATATATAAATATAAATGATAAACAATATTATTATTGATAAATATACATAATTATAACAAAAACAATATTCAAGTGTACCTAATTATAAGGAAAAATATGAAATAATAATTGTATTCTAAATTTCCGTTAACTTTTAATGCAATTAATTAAAACTCAGAATTTGAAATGTTTCTATAATATCCAGCAAACAAATAAAGATAGGTAGGTATATGCTCTTATCCTACAATAACTGTAAATCAAAGTCTCTCTGATAAAACAAAATGAAGCGTCGAGTTCCACCAATCTTGGATGCTTGGGAAAGAGTGCCTCAACACTGTTTCTCTGCTTACCCTATATGGCGAACATGGCGTGGGTAGATTTAACACCCATTCAACAAAATCAAATATTTATTATATATCACTATCAAAACTAGGTCTAGTGTCTAGGTTTCCAACTATCATCTACCTACCCTGCCATGTGCAGGATCCAGCGAGTAGTTGAAAATATCATATCATTATAACAAATGTTGTAATAATATTTATAAAACTCACCCTCTGTACTTCAAGTAACCGGCCAGCTCCGGCACGTGAGTGATGTCGGGGCGCGCGGGCGGCCCGCCCTCCAGCTGCACCTGCAGCTCACTGAGAGCTGCATCTATTTCGTCCTCTGGCGCAGCGGCCGTTGCTGATCCGTCGTTAGCATCTACTCCACCACCGGCCAGGGTTTGGAGTTCGATTTGTAGCTAGAAATTTTAATATTATAAAATTATAAAGGTGGGGAACGGAAGTGATACAAGCAAGATATTTGTAAGAATTTCGTAAATTGATATGTATTCTTCTACTATAAGAAATAAAAAACAGGTTAAATTTAACAAACACTTAATCCATTACCTGTAAAGCAGCAAAAAGCAACATTTCTTCCTCAGTACAGTGCACCTCTTGGTTCAGTATCTGCCAACGGGCCTGTTGGTATAACTGGTTCAATCTCGCCGCGTCCTGAGCTCTCGGAGTCAGGTCGAAGAACGAGTAGAATTTGAATCGAAGTTGTAGCGTATCCCATTCGCGTACATATTGCTCCATTACTGAGAGTGATGAATCTAGCCAACTAACAAATAAGGTTTGATAAGAATATAATTATCGCATATATATATTTTTTTTATTTTAATAGGTATTTCTCATTGCGACGTACAAAAAGTTACGGTAAAAGTAAAATGTAATACATAATTTGTTATCTGCTGCTGGCTTATTATAATTACATACTGTGTAACAATGTAAGTAGATAAAAGTGTAAAGATACTCCGTTTTCTACTTTTTACCTCAATGTTGCATTTGGCCTTACTAGGGCGGGATGGGCAGAATATTACTGAGTGGGGATCGAACCCAGGCCTGTCGTGGCGCAGCGGCACAAGAGTGTGACTGTAACCGACAGGTTCTGGGTTCGATCCCCAGTCGAGGAAATTTAATGTTTCATTTCTTCGCTCTGGTAATAAGGCAAAGCGCGGCGTTGAGTTCCGCCACTCAACACGCAATGCCTCAAATTCGGCGGAAAGTGGGGAACGGAAGTGGAACGGAGTGTCATAACACTAGGTTTCACCTCCGTTCCCTCTGCCTACCCTGCCTAGTGCGGGATACAGCGTGAAGCTGTGAAGGGGATCGAACCCAATGTGACGTAATATAATAGTAGTCATTGTAAGCAAAACATATAATTCATAACAACCAGAGCATATTACTGACCAAAAATAGTAAAGCAATGGCGCAAGTACAAAAAAACAACAAAACCGTAAATAAAAGTTCAATATATTTAGTTATATCTTCTTATATTTATGTCGTAACTGCAATCTATAGTGTTTAATACCACTACACAACGTTCCTTAGGCCAAATTCTTACATTCATGACATATTTGAAACGCTTACGAATGATGACTGTAACTGTGTGAAACTCATGTTAATGCAATAAAGACGAGGACAAAAAAAGGGAATAAATAAAAAGGACAAATTGGTTCCACACGGAATTTTACGTTACTAATTGACGACGTCACCAAATTCGCAAAAGTCTGGCTTTAAAACAATTACAATTTCCCTAGTTTATAAAGTGTTAATATAAAATTTTGTGTAAATTTGGCGCGTGGCGCAGCGGCACAAGCGTATGAATATAACCGACAGGTTGTGGGAACCCCAGTCGAGGAAATGAAATATTTGAAATTTTCAATATAAATATTTAATGTTTTCATTTCTTTGCTCTGGTACTAGGCAAAACGCGGCGTAGAGTTCCGGCTCTCAACACGCAATGGCTCAATTTCGGCGGAAAGTGGGGAACGAAAGTGGATCGGAGTGTCTTAACACCAGGTTCCCATATTCCCGCTACCTACCCTGCCATGGGCGGAATACAGCGTGAAGCTGAGTGAGTTGTATAAATTTTATTACATCCAAAAGTATTTTGATAAATAATTTTATAGTGAATTTAATAAATCCGTCACGTTACTGTCTAAAGATTTGCTGCTGACATGCCACGACAGCTTCTGTATTAGCAACTACAATCCCTTTATTAAGTAAGTAACTCACCCAACATTCATCCTAGCGCGTTCCATCAAGGATTTGGGCGTCAAAAGCGACTCTCGAGACTGACTGTCAGGTTCGAGAGGTGAATCTGCCAATGAGAGTTCCGCGAGCGAGTCTAACGCGTCCATGGACGCGGCGCGCGGCGGGGTCCCGCAGTAGCCCCCGTCACTTGAGCCGTCGCTTTGTGTACTGTAGATGTGACCCCCATAGCGGCGGAGAGTGCCATTCTAAAAGTTAAGTATGCTTTAATTTTATTTTGATTACACATTATTTTTCTTTCTTATATATTTATAAGAAATAGATTTTTTTATAACTAGTAGTCATCACTTCACAATAAATGCTTATGATATATTTTTATCATGAGCCTTCAATGCGAAATTATTATAACCAACAATACAATTAAGAAATAAAATAATTTGAAAATGATAAGAAATTTATAACATAATTAAGAAATATTACCTGTTGTGAAGCAACTGGCGTAGCTGACAACGAGCGCGGTGGAGGCGGAGTAGCAGGACACGCTAGGGATCTATCCAAGCTATTAGACGAGCCCCTTGTTGCTGCTATAAACGTATTAGTATCCGGCGCCTGGATACTCTTCACTCTCTTCGCTTCTTTTAAATTTTGGTAGTTCTGTTTAAGGTGGGAGGCTTCAAGAGGATAGCATAGTGACAGTTCTTCGGGATGCCGTATTCCTAAAATAGTCAAAATAATATTTTTTATAACATAAAGTTTCTAAAGTATTTGTTAAAACTATCTTATTTTTCAATGGTGTAAGATCAAACAAGTATTTAGAACTGATGGTGACATGTGATCACGGTAGCGGGAGCTAGACACATACTATATTCTAGCAACTAAACAATGGATGAATTTCTATCTCATGCATGCCTAACTATCTATAAATTATATATAAAGCTTATAAAAATTCAACTTACCAAGACTTTTACAGAGTTGCACTACGGCACTGAATGTGTCGATCGAAAAGTCAATTTTACAATCAATGTATCTCAGGTCAGGCAATTGAATTCTGATCGGTTTGTGCATCGGTGTAAAATGTAGGGCAGCATCTGCATGAACACCGTACTGGTCTAGGGTGTGTTTTGGCCGAGAAAGCCATTTGTTCCTTGTTGGCCACCATAGTGCATGGTCTGACCAGTCCTTTTTGAATTCTGAAAAGATAATAAAAAGTTTTTAACAAGTTTAGTGTTAAGTAGAGAAAATTGTAAAAAAAACGTATAAAAATTTGGAGGTAGCGGGATATCTAACCGCGCCTCTCGAAGCGTCCCGTCCAAGCGCTCTTACCACTAAGTATATTATCTTGGTGAGAACGTATTTCTCACCAAGATAATATTTATTTTAAATTCAAGAATCATCTTTAGTCTTCTTATTAGAAAGAATTTATGACGTCTATTTATTATAAGACGTAATGACGTTGAAATAAAACTAAGACATCATCATCCGGTCTCAGGCAGCACAGCTTGCGAAATAAAATAAAAATTAAGTAGAAAGTGAGCATTAGCGTGTCGTCATCCAATCGATGGATTCAGTTGACTTATGTTTGAAAACTATCATTAAACATTTGAATATGTCAACGCCATTAATATGTTTAGTAAGAACTTTCTAAATATCAAATATGAATACTTGATTACTTTATATTATATGATATTAAGATAATAAATTAATTTATACGCTTGTAATAGAAACATTTAACTGTTTCGTCCGATACAATAGTACGTGTTTTCCTGTTTTTGTTAGGTAAAATGTAAAACATTGAGTATCGACATTGAAGAGTGATGAAAAGGATGAAATAATAATATAACTAGTACTGTTATGTAACAGCTGTAAATAACAGTTTTATTGAATTGCTTTTTCTTCTTTTTTGATATTACTTTTTTAAATGATACTATTATAGGAAAAGGAAAGTAATACAGATTAGTATTATTAATTATTCTGTGCCAGTGGGCAAAGCCTCAAGCGGGTCGCAAGTGTTATATAACGTTATTATGAAGTGATATTGGAGAATTCACGATTGCCTATTTTATTATTTATTACTAAACACATACCTAACGACAAAGTTATAAAATTTACTATAAGATCTTATGAACGTTCGTGAATTTTATAACAGCAAAATAATATATGTACTTATATATAAAGTTTAAAATGACGTATATAAAAGATGATTCATCCTTATTAGAGAATACTTCGTATAAAGTTTATGGTATACATTTTTGTCATCTCCAGTATTTATTAAGTTATTTTCTTTTCTTTGTCGACTAAACTTAACTGTGTGAGTCATAGCGCGATGAACTATAATTTTTTTGTTAGGTAGGTATAAGCGTAATCACTTCGTCGTAAAAACTTAAATAGATTCTGATTTATTGTACGCCCTACATACTTCGTTTTATAGAAACAATGAAAAGTAAAGAACGTAAGCATTTAGCCCACTTTAAAAGCTTAAGATAAATCCGAAGCATAAAGTCTTCACAGATAACAATATCTCTTAACAATTTTTTTTGGTTATTTCTTTTTCAGCGATATACTAAACTAAACTCAAACTTAGCTTCACGCTGTATCTCGCACACAGCAGGGTAGGCAGAGGGAACTTGGGAATCTAGTGTCAAGAGACTCCGTTCCACTTTCGTTTCCCACTTTCCGCTGAATTTAAGGCATTCCGTGTTGAGTGCCGGAACTCAACGCTGCGTTTTTGCCCTGTACCAGAGCGAAGAAAGGAAAACATTAAATATTTAAATTGAAAATATTAAATATTAGTCTTTAGTATATAAATCTATGAAACCTAATCTAGTCTAGTCTTTAGTGTATAAATTTATTAAATAATAATTATGATGTTTGGTTCTGTAATGGTCAAAAATGAAATATTTTTAAATATGTAGTTAAATATCGAATACTCACGTTTATTGAGTCATGTCCTTGGGGTTTCTATAAAGTACAAATTTGATTAAGGCTCTTCATGCATCCATGACGTATACCTATCTTGTATTTTCCTCTACATAACTGTTTTTTTTAGAAGACCGTGAACGTGGTTGAGCTTATGAATTTATACCATAACAATAATAATATTATACTTCAAACCAAGTAATATTCGATTTCTAGTAATTGACAAAAGCACGTTTTTAATAATTTCTAACAAATATCAACTACCTTTAATAAGAATTCTATGATAAAATTTTACGTGTAAAGTTAGGTAGATAACACGTTGATAGTACGACGTATTACTACATGAACTAAAACAGTAAAATTTATGGTTAGTCATAAAACATTGTGGTACGGCTACGTGAATTTTATTATATATTTACTAAAATAACGCTCTAGTTTCTTGTCCCATCAACTCACGTTAACATTTCCACGGAACTGTTATGTGTTCGTCAAATATATCTCTAGATAACATTTGTAATTTTAAAACTATCATAAATTATTTAATATTATAAAAATGTTGATTTTATCATATTGCTATTTGCTCGCTTTTTTCGGCACATATACCATAGCCAAACGAGAACGAACACATTTTTATGAACGAAGTTATTATGTTTTTTATACAGAAATGTGTGAAAAGCAATTATAAAAAAGTTATCAATTGACATTCCATAATGGAATTACTCGAACGAGTCCTATTCCTAGCTATATTCGTCGTCTTCTTGATTGAGTTGACCAATTAATTACTAGACTTAAAGATTAAAGATAAATAAGTAAAAATTAAAGATATATAATATTTAATTTTTACTTAATTCTCTTTCTTCAAATGAATGAATTATCCGAAAATATAAAATTTGTAAAGATAAAATAAATTGATTAAATTTATAAATACAAATTTAAATATGCTAATAGGAAAAAGAAAATAACTGTCAGTATAATATGTAACGAATGTTATTTATTGAACATCCACGACTAGTACCTATATTATGGACACAAACATATAAAAATACTTAAAAAACTCTAATAATACGCAAGAAAATGTACATCCATTATGAAAGTCAATAGGTACTATCCTTGTAGAGCTGTTTATATTTGCGTAACATTGTTAATGTGTCTTTTAGTTACTGTTTAAATAGTAATATTATACAGCAGCTACTACAACATTGCTTCGGGGCTAGTATAGCAACTTTGTACGTTCCACGTCGCGTACTTGTCAAAGTACTCGCTACCATATTCGTCTCCATGTATGGCCATATATACATTACTGTTGTATGCACTGATTGGAATTTCTAATTCCTACATGGAGTCAACTTTCACCTTAGGCTTTTAGTCTTTAAAGTAAACGCTTTTCGTATCACGTACGCTCTATTGAAATTATTACCCACTTGTCAGCACAATGGTTCATATATAATATGTACGTCATCACATATATTTTTCCCTTAAATATTTGTGGTTTATTTGAATAGTTTTATTTAATGAACAATAGGGTTATAAAATATATGAATGTCATTATAACATGAATTATACATATTTATTACGTTTGTGCACCGTTAGAATTGATATAAAATATTGCGGACTCTACTTCTTCCATTGTGACTATGTACATATGTGTGTATGTATCAATAGATGATAAACTTTCTACAAGATCTTAAATTTTAATTATAAAAATGAATTATTAGAAAACATTTATTATAAATAAAAAAACATTTATTTATTTACCATTAAGAGGTATAATTTGGTTTCACAAACTTATTAATGGTTTTCCTATAGAATTCTACCTTATTATAACGTGCAAGAAATATAACGTATAATTAGTTAAGCAATATATAGGTATATAGATACATACATATTGAGGATAAAAAACAATTCTTTAAATAAAATATATAAAAAAATATGAATTTAATATATTTATACAGCGATAACACAGTCTGTGTGCGAATCACACAAGCTACTGAATAAAAATGTAAGTTTAGTAAAAATGAACGAATTTTGTTACGAAAATGGCTTAAGAAACTTGGACTAAGAGATCATATTAAAAAAATATGTTTCTTATTCAACTCAGTAACCGATAAAGTCGAATTATATAGTTAGGTGTCCATATTACATGTCATAAAATAAGTGAAACCTGCTGAACTGATCCGAGATACGTTATAATTATTGTTAACTTACATTACTTTTTACATATATTTACGTCGTAATCGTAAAAAGGGTCTTTATAATCAAAACAAAAAGAAAATTATTTCTTCGTTCAAAAACAATGTGTATTAATGAGAACAGAGTGTGAGTGTTAAGATTAAAAAAAAAGGAAGCAGGCGAAGCAGCGGGAGGATCGATACACATAAATTATACAATGAATTGTATAAATAATAAACAGACAATAGGTATATTTAATAATGTTACCACCACTACCACTTATTTATTTAATATCTACATACAGACCACATTAAAGATAAACTTTCGTAATATACAATATGAAACTTACAATAGCCCTCTCTATCCTCCTAAGTAGATACTCGGCTATGTATTTTAATTATCTTACGCAATAATTGTTGTTGGCTTAGGATCAATTAATTATTCCGATCGTTTAGGTATTCCTTTGACGGTTGCACTATCAACACAGTGGCAAGAGTTTAAATGTGGAATTTAAAAACTTATATAATCTTTTAAATGTTTCTATTTTATAAATAATAAATAAAAAAGCACAATTATTGGGGCCATTGTAGCGCAATTGGACAGCATCCGAACGTGTTAAAAGCCCCAACGCAGGGCAATGTAATATTCTTATTTCCGACTTTGATAAGGTGAAGTTCTGAGCATCTCCCTCCCTGCTGTTTGCGAAATATAATGTGAAGTTAAAAAGAAATAAGTAATATAATTCAATGCAGCATTTGGTTTCTTAAAATAGACGCTTAGCAAGTCTAAATTGATAGCGAGTGAGTTCTTCGAAAGTGTCCGATCTTTTGCAATTTATGATTGCGTCCACATTATTAACAGCGGTCAATAGCATTAATTCATCTCTCTTAGCGTTTCCTTCCGAGAAATTTGCAGAGAGTAATAAAACAACTGTGCCACAGAAGCGGGATTATTTATAGATACATTTTTTTAGCGTTTACATTGTAACCTGCATATAGAAGGATAGGCAGAGGGAATTTGAGAACCTAGTGTTAAGACACTCCTCTCTTTGGCCCACCTTCTGTGAACTTAAGGGGTTACTTTGCCGCACTTTGCGTTTTGACCCTTGCGTTCTGACGTCCCTAATATAGATATATTCATAAATATAAGTAGATTAGTATAGATTTACAATTGTAAAAAGTTACATACTTTTGAATCTTTATATAAATGTTACACAATGTATCATATCGCGCAAGGTAATGTCAACAACAAACGCGCTCATTATATAGCGTTTCAACACACCAGTTAATTAGACTGAAGTTTATGACGGCATCATTTAGGTTTACTAATTAGATAGATAGCTTCAGTTGATCGACGCTGTCATTTATGATGTAGGACAGGAGACTATTTCTGTATATATTTGCGCCAGCGCCGACGTCTCGACAGAATATTTCAATCATTAATATTGAATTTACTGACATATCAGCGCATATAGGAAGTTGCGTAAGATTAATTGTAATTTGCTATAACTACATAAATTCTTATCATGTAATATATTTAGCAAAACAAGTTTTTGAATTCATTGCTACGTAAGAAACATAAATTGGAAATACTCAATAATGTATAACAAAGATCAACATAATATGAGTTATGTTAATATTGGACACTTAATAAAGTATTGCTATTAGGCATACTATATTGAACAGTCTCACCAAAAAATTTGGCTTTATTTAATGTATTTAATTATTTCTTAAATATTTATTTTTTTCTATAATCCAAAATAAATACTGCAGCTGTTTAAAAGATAAATATATTTCTTACCTTGAGCCAAAACCATATCCAAACGTATTTCGTCACATTTATTCTAGTTACACATACAATAATTAATACACAAGAGAACAAGGGAGCCAACAAAATATTAAAATAACTAACGCTATTTGCATTACTTTTTAGAAAATAAAGTTTTAATAAGTAATACAAATAACGATGTACAAAAAAATATTTAAAAGACCATAGACGACAACGATAACTAAAAAAATATAAAAATAAGTACATAAAAATCCCTAAATCAAAGTATTTTTTATTAAATAATATAAATTATGAACGGCGCTCCATCTATTCATAAAACGTGCGTGAGTTACGAAACTAGTCGCACCCAAGTCAACGTTTACAAATAATGTTACACACCGTTCATGCTTTCATTGTTGTTCCTATAAGAATAGTAGCAGGCAGTAGATAAAAATACATTTGGCCTATTTAAAAGCTGAAGGTAATTCAGCGGATGTTGTCGCAACAAATTAAAGTAGGTCGCCCATAAAACACATTGCACTTTCCAAAATATATTTCGAGATAATTACTATTACACAAATTAAGGGGTACAGCAGAAAAGTATATAGCCGTGGTTTAAAATTGAACTAAACGATATTTTATCTTTTAAGTTATATATTACGACGGACAAGCAAGTATAAAACTTTTGTCACTTCCTCATCTTTAAGATCTAACGCGCATTGGTGATTTTCGTCTAGTTATCTATTGCCTATAATTTTTTTGTCACTGTCGTGCCCCAAACCTTACGCGATCGCGTTAATTTGCGGTGACAGTGACGACATTTTCTTTCATTCGATAAGATGGATATCACTGGTTTTTGAAATACAAAAATAATGCAAAAGTAAAAAGTATCGGATGAACGTCATAAGAATATTACTATCACCATTACGTTAAAACAATAGAATGAAATTAAACTTATTTGTATAAAAATTATTAAACATCTTTAAAATGGTATTCATAGAATATAATAGTCTAACAAAATAGGCTCATTCTCAATATTAGTTTAAGTTTTGTTAACCAGACTGCTCAAACAATTTAACACAGCACGGTAAGTACCTTTGCCTACATGGTAGCCGACTGCCTTGTACGCACCGTAAATTATAAAACGGACAAAGTAATCAAGCCAAACCGTTATCTGTTGAAGTAAATAAATCCAAGTGACTCGTAAAACAAACAGAAGGAAAACAAGCGCACGCGTTCATGGATCTTGGTTTTGTTTAGATTTTACAGATTTATGATAAACACTGAGCCGCCAGTAGTTTCTCACACGACAGTTGACATGACTGCTTGTAAACAAATGGAATTACGGTCACGTTATGTGTTTATTAAAAAAACTTACTGCATGGAAACTATAATTCTAAAGATATAACAATGCCAATTACGTATGATAAACACTTGTGTATTTTTTTTTTGAAAAATTATGTATTTTTTAATATAAAATGCTGTATTTATTATTACACATTATTTATCAACGTTTATATAGCATAGTGAATTGTTTTTAAAAGTTGTCCAATTTTAAGTTTTAAATACTCTTTGCCTATGCTTCAAAAGGTTGATTTACAAAAATCACATGGCGGTAACGCTTCTGATCTTCTTATTTAGGTGAACATCGTAGCGTGTCTATTGTACCTACTCCTGCGCTTTGATGTTCATTTAATATTTGACTATTGATATTTAAATTTGACGTCTATTACTTAGATGTAAGGTTACAATTATAACTTTCATACTTCAAAAATCTCAGAATGTTTTCGACCTTTATTTACTACTGAACGCTATCGTTGCTTAATACGTGAATCTGATAAATAGTTTCTAAACGCATATTTATATAGCAATCTAATAAAAAACTATCTTTAAATGATACTTATAGATAAAAATTAAATTATATGAAACATAAAAATTATTTGGTTATATAATGAGAATAAGCAACGCTTTTGCGGTACTTTAAAAGTCCTTATTATTCATTCAATTATGATTATTGCGTTAAAAGATCCATCATCATGATCATTGGATCGTTCCACAAAATAAAATAACCGAAGATTTCGTAACTCAGCTTCACGCTGTATCCTGAACATGGCAAGATAGACTGGAATAATAGTGTCGAAGATATTTTGAGCTCCAAGATTTGGTTCCCTTTATCTAAAACGATATTAGATTATTTACTATCCACTGCCTTAGATCTAAACAGGTCAGGCAAAAACAAAAAGATAGTGATCGTATATATGCTATTTTGCAATTATCGTGCAATTATAAATCAATCAATCGTTATAGTGGTAAAACGGCAAAACGCGGCGTTAAGATCCGCCAGTGACACGCCACACGTGCAAATAAGTTTCGGAAAGAATATCTTTAAAATCTTAAAAATATATTTTGGCTGACCCTGCTACAAGCGGCATAAAGAACGAACACAACATGACGTAAAAGATGAACAAAGATTAAAAAAATATCTTGTCCATATTAAATGCATGTGAAACAAAACAAAAGCGTAAAACTCTGAACAGCTGTCCATATACGATGAGTGGTACTGGTGACATAAGCGTCAAGTGGGCGCACGATCTACGCCCACTGCTTCCGTTTGGAGGCGGACTACCACCTTATAGACAAATAATGAAATATTTTATAAGATTAGTAAATTCTTTATTCGTTGTGATATATGATTTAATAACATTAAAGTTTGTTGAGGCCTTTCGTGTCGCAGGAGCACAAGCTGGCGACTGTCGATAGATTGCGGGTTCGATCTGCACTCGAGGAAATGAAATACTTAATCATTTCATTTCTTCGGTCTGGTTTAAAGGCAAAGCGAATTGTTGAGTTCCACCACTCAACACGTAGTGCTTCAAATTCGGCAGAAAGCGGGAAACAGAACGGAATTTCTTAATACTAATTTCCCAAATTACTTCTACCTTACTTATGCAGCTCGTAACTATCAATATATTATAAATATTTCACTTTTTATATATAAAGTTATTACTCTTAATATATAAGATATCTAACAATCTGAAGTTACTTATATCTGAATAAAGCTTCTAAAACATTTTTTTATTTTACAATACATTGTTCTTCTATATGTCGCTCGATAACCATAATTAATCATAATAATACATAATATGTTAAGTGGATCATATAAATATTCGCTTTAGTCATTGTTGCACTGCATAGATAACGTAACCTTTAACCGGCCTCGGCTATTATCTATAATGTCGTCAATGCAACGGCAGCACACACGATATATTTTTCCTTATATGGTTAAATCAATAACAGTTTGCTTCATTTGGAAAATGACGCAATATAACTAACGAGGTGTTTATAAACGTTCAAGTAAAGAATGTCAACGTTAATTACATTTATTGCTAGAAAATTCCATTAGAAAATTATAAATTTGTAAGAACGGATCTTTCTTAATGGATAATTTGTTTTTTTTATATTTCAGAATCAGACGCAGCACCTACTGTAATAAGTAATAAAAACTGTTGTAATATCCTAAAAATAAATATTTTGCTATAAGTGAGTTATTAGTAATATATAAAAATATTAAATACATCATTTCCTCCAACCGAGGATCGAACCCGCAACCTGTCGCATTACCAGACGCCTGCCCACTGCCTTAGGCCTCAACATAACATAGCTATTTAAAAAAAATAATCATAAGTTATTTCATATTCGTACTACCACGCCACATATAAAGATCAAAGGCAGTAGTAATCTAGGGCGCTCGAGCTCATTAGGACTGTACAAAGGAGATTCTATAAAGCGAAGATTAAGACTAGATTGGCGAATTGCGCAAATTGTTATTTTCACATCGAGTATGTGGGCTTCAGTGCCTGAGGACGTAGGTGTGGTAAGTGAAATATTTTAAAATATACGATATTGACTGTTTAATTACAAATTACCGTTTTAATTAAAACATAGGAAAAAGCAATATAATTTAAAAGTTAACTATTGATACTTACAGGGGATGTTTTTATAATCCTAATCCTGGGCTAGTACATTCAGTAATTTTATGCTAGACCAGTCATACTTGCGTTGTATGAACACATAAACGTAACCAAAGAGTCAATTTATTGTGCACGTACGCTATAATATCACCGTTCAATAATAATATTAATAATTAAATAAATGTACTTCGAGGCCTGTTGCGGCGCAGAGGAACAAGCGTGTGACTGTAAACATGACAGGTTGTGGGTTCGTGGATATAAAATATTAAACATTTTCAAATTAAATATTTATTTCTTCGAGCAAGGCAAAGAGTGGCGTGGAATTCCGCCACTCAACACTTAATGCCCCAAATTCGACGGAAAGTGGGAAAATTAACGGAGTATCTTAACACTAGGTCTCCAAGTTCCCTCTGCCTACCCTGCTATGTGCGGGATAAAGCGTGAAGCTGACAAAATAATTATAATATGAATAGTAACTACCGGTGGGAAAATCTTAGCAGGTAAAGCTATTAACCTAAATTAGTAGTCATTTGTAACTACAATAATAGTAAACTAATATCAAATTAATTCCCAACTAAAAAGTTGTTAAAACACGCTCCCAAATATAATCTTAACTATTCATCTAAGCAGATTCAGTTATAATTAGATATGACACTTTAGGCTTTCTAAGTCATTAACATTTTTATTAATTAACCTAATTACAACACTGGTTTTGTCGTTTAAATATAATTTTATTTAGCACTAGCGCCCCGCCCGCGGCATCGCCCGCTTCAATTTCATTATTCATTTAGCAATCTCAATATAACTTTCTTGTTCTAATAACATTATCACTTTTAAGATAATATCTAAATTATGGCTAAATTAATAAACATTTTAGAGCAATTTAGCCGAACTAAATATTTTAAGATGACGTAGGTACATTTTTTTATTTAACGAATTAAATAAAACTAATGTTGCAGGAAAATTGTCAAAATATAATAGGGAAATGTCAATTTAAATCTGTTATCCGTTTCTGAGATTAGCGCGTAAAAACGCACAGACAAACCTCTCCGGCCTCTATAAGATTTTTTTATATATTTTCCATGTAAAGACAGTGAAAAGCGCAGGGGCCAAGCATGTGACAGTTTGGGCGTTCCATCCCCACCCGAGGACATTAAATATTTTATATTTTCATTTCCCTCCCTCTGTTAAAAAGGCAAACCACGGCGTTGAGCCGCAACTCATCACATACTGCCCTAAATTCGGCGGAGAGTGGGTAGGAGTGTCCTAATATTAGGTCCGAAAGTTCCCTCTGCCTACCTCCCATGCACGCTATACAGCATAAAGCTTATTACAAATCAAGATTTTATAAACGTGTGCATGTGTGTGTGCGTATCGCATAGTTTATTAAATGGAAAACTAAAATAAACTAAAAATACATAGTGCTAACAACTAAGTCATGTGTTTCGTAATTTCCCATTACGTATAGTGGAACAATTGGACACGTGGACGAATGTTGTAACGGTAAAACAAATTATTTTACTCATTTCTATAAATAACAGGAAACTCGTCTGAAATAACAGGAT
This sequence comes from Eueides isabella, assembly GCA_019049475.1. Lineage (NCBI taxonomy): Eukaryota > Metazoa > Arthropoda > Insecta > Lepidoptera > Nymphalidae > Eueides > Eueides isabella. The sequence goes on from CM032400.1 coordinate 4,680,368, forward strand.
GAATGTCATTACTCAGAATATAATGATTTTTGTGTGTGAAGATAAAATACGTCGTCTCGCGTCGCTATCAAAGAATTATAATGAGGGAGTTCAGAACAAATATTGCATTTTCTACATAAAACTTATAAAAAAAAATATTAAGGAAATATTCATTGGAATTTAAGTTAATGCAAATGTGTCCGTAATGTTAAAACACGAAAATAGAAATCAAATAAAACAAACCCGGCCAAGAGCGAGTCTTACTTTTTATTTTACAAAATAGTACTTATTTGTGCACTTTATATAAATTGAACACCGAAAATCATTTTAAAGAAGAATATTTTTTTGGTCTTCAATTAGTGCTATTAAATATTGATAGGTCACCGTTATAGATACAGCACAAAACAGAAGGGTGTTTTCGTATGATCAGAATATCTCTAACAACATATTAAAAATATATATAACAGTAGATAATTGAAAGAATTTAATAAAAGGGTCGACAGAGAGCTGCCACTGGATTCATTCATTAAAACGATTCAGCTGTATGCAGTAACTCGAAACCAACTTTAAAAATCTTAAAACTAATTAAATGATCGTTTGATTAAGTTGCTCTTACTCAATTCGCCTTTGAATTTAAAAAGTAATAAAATATGACGCAATATCAGCTTCAAGTACCAGTTTTGAGTCGATCTCTATATAATATAATATAATAGTAATTTATATAAATGTTTAGCAAAATGCAATGTCGAATTTTTGCAAATGCATTGATATGTCAATAAAAAGAAACATCACAAATACAAAGATAGCTTGAGTCCTTGTCATTTGTCCTCTATTTATATTACACACTATTAAGGTAAAGGACGAAGCTATAATAAAATATGTACTGATTACTATTAAGTTTCCTTAGCCAACATGCTCACCTTTACCTGAAACAAACAAAAAAAAATATGAAATATTGTACTACTCTATTACTAATACTCTACATTTTGTATCTAATAATTACTGTAAAAACAAATAATTATGTAATTATGTCACTCTTTCATACGTAATACGCATAGCTAGCGTAAATATGAGATACCGTTACCTCTTAGTATTGAATATAGTCCAAACTATATTTAATACTGTATTATTATCATAGAGAGACCTTGGGAACCTAGTGTTAAGACATTTCGTTCTGTTCCTCACCTTTCGCCGAATTTGAGGCATTGTGTGTTAAGTTACGGAACTCAATGCCGATCATAGATAGATAGAGTAGGCTGATAAAACTTGAGAACCTAATGCTAAAGCACTCCCGTTTCCCCACTTTCCCCGGAATTGAGTGTTGACTGAATTCAATTTAAGCTACAATATTATGTTAAGCAACTAAACCCACCGGATTTCATCAACTGTGTCAAATCTTAACAGACAATAGAAAGTCTGTTACCGCTTCACAAGGCTAATAATTTAGGATATAATCAAATCGAATTCAATCGTGGCTTAGCAACAGTTTCTTTACAGTGTCTACAAATTAGACACGGTTAGTGCTACAGTTAACCATTGTAGAGTAATTATTATCAATTTAGGCGAGATATTCCGAAGCCGGCTATTAGCGTGTTCTGTTTAAACATGCATACCTTTTAAAGCCCCCAAACTGTATCATATGATGCCATAGGAATCTTTTAGAAGAAACGATCTAAGGCTTCATTCTTAGAACAGGGTCAATAGACTCGCTATTTGAATTTGCTTATTGTAGTTATTTAGTTGAATTTTATTTTAATTTAGTCGTAGTTTGAGATGTGACTGTAATAAAATAAGAACTATACATACATTTTTCTACACTGTATATGATTTTTTCTTATAAAGTTCGATTTTCTTCATATATATTTTTTTGCTTTATTAGGAAGCGTATTTTATTTTAATAGGTCTAATATAAACATTAATATATTCAAAGCTTATTTTTCTTTCGTTTATAGCTGAACCCGCAGCCTACATATACTTATTTCTCCGGTACATAACGATATTACTCTTTAAATTATAACAAAACATACCCAACTAAGCATTTTTTTGTCATAAGTCACAGACCAAAAAATATATATTACAAATTGTCTAGAATTATTGGACATAAATAATAATCTCGGTTGAATAAATACTTAAAAGATAATATTAAGAGCAAGACTAGGCGAGTGCAAGAAAAAGTAGCTCAGCGAAATATTTTCACACTGATATGCTTTATCTTATCATTATTTTTCTCACATTCACAAGTAAAGAATATTATGGTATGAATTTACCCTTATGATTATATACCAAAACTGGCGAAAGCAAGTCAAATGATAGAGATGATAAGCTTCGCGAGCGAAAATACTTGCAAAGTATGGGAAAATAAACAAGAGTCAGTGTGAATTTAGCGTGACATCCATATTACGTCGAGTAGGAGTACTGTCATCATCCACTTAGCACGTTTGCAGATCGCCGTCTTCACCAATCAAGTAGTTAACCTATGACTGACAATTGTTACGGTTGCTGCATCTAAAAATACTACGAAAGTTTTAACTTCATGAAACTAAATTACCAGTAGTTTCCATCACCACGAGCTACCACACTATTCAAATATTTTCTGCTTTACATTATATATCTTCTGTATGGTAAGTTAGCCATACAACTTTTGTACAATATAATCTAATGTATTATGATTTAATAACGAAAAAGGTTTTTTAAAGAATATCTTGGCGTTGAGTGGCGGCGTTGAGTTCCGCCACTCAACACGCAATGCCACAATTTTGCAGAAAGTGGGGAACAGTAGTGGGATGGAGTGTCTTAACAGTAAGTTCCTAAGTTCCCTCTGCCTGAAGCTGAGTAAATATCTTGACGTCATTACCACAGGAACTGGCGTAACAGATGGTATTCTAATTTTAATATTTAGGTAACGAACTACATTTTAATAAATATATATTTTTTCACGTAATCGACACGTATATCTGGATTATTCTTCAGAGTGTTATATTTTTTTGGACATTTTTTTTTAAATTATATTGACACTATATGCAAGCAATTAAGAAATATATATTGATTCTCTCCTATTACACATATCTACTTCAAACTTATTCTTTTTAAAAAGCGTATAAAAATTTTGAACGAAGCAGGATTTGAACCTGCGCCTCTGGAAAACCGTTCCAGCGCCCTGACCAACTAAGCCATTCGTTCTCACCGAGCTCCGTCGAAATTCTTATACGCTTGTTACAACTTATTTATGTTGTTAGCATCTCTGTAGGGAGATTTTTACAAATTTCCGCTAACCAAAGACAACTCGTAAGAATTATCGTTTGGCAAGAGAGAATACTATTTATTTTAATATTTTTACTATGTTTTAAAGTGTTATTCCACACTTAGGACAGAAAATACTAAACTTAAATTGAATTAATAATTAATTTAAGTTTAGTATTTTCTGTCCTAAGTGTGGAATAACACTTTAAAACATAGTAAAAATGTCTACTTCAATTTTAAAATATTTTCAATCAATATATGTCTAAAGACTGACAGCTATCATAGAGACTAAAAGCTCTTGTATTTAGTTGAGTTTATTTTAGTAATCGAACATAGCGTCGTAATTCTTGACTTTTTATGTCGATGATCGCATAAAGTAAACACACGAGAGAGTATAAAGGTTACAGACAGACAAGCCAAAACGAGATTCACGATGGACCATGACCCAGATTACGTGTTTGTTGAGAGTCGAGTGGACGCGATGCTAAAGACAACTACGGAGTGGGAACACAAACATCGTACATAATCAATTGTTATGTTTGTTTTAGGTTAATATCAACTGGTAAAGTTTAGATTACTTACTCGGAATAAATAAATTTCATATTTTTGAATTTATCTTTGATCATTTGTGAGTGACACTCTGATTAATCTAACACTCTTAACTACTTTTTGCCAAATTTGAGGCATTGCGCATTGAGTGGCGGAACTCAACGCCGATGAAAATATGATATCTATTTTTTTTATCAACTACTTTTAATACATATTATATTTACAATCGACTACTACAGTACAGTTAGGTTAGTAGGTACTTACACTTAAAATTTAACTTTAAATTTATAATCAATGATATATCTAGTACTAGTAACATTAATACCCTGCCATAAGTGGGATACAGCGTAAAGCTGAAGATATGGTCATTTCTTATTTCTTCCTATATGAAACCTTTCATTACTGTGTTTCGTTTTGTCAAATAACAATAAAGTATACCAAAAGAAATGTGTCAAAATTATATACTACACCGCGTTTTATAAAATTATTTAGGGGCGCTTAAAGCGCACCGTACTTCATGATGTATACTTATCTACTCATAGAAAAAAAAATCAATAAATATAAATAAAAAATGCAAGATGAATAGCCAAAATATTTGTAACTAAATATAAATGTTAATAGTTAATGTTTAAAATTTATAGACCATTAGTTACGTTGTGTTGTTATGGTTTTGGGCTATGAACTGTACAACAAAGCTTCCCAGAAGTATGGGAAATGTGTGGGTTTTTGTATTTAATACATAAGCCTACTGATACTTTCCCTACCTTTTTAAGGTCTTAACGTGATTGATGAAGTATATCCGCCCATGGTAAAAGCCTTTTCGGATATAGCTTTCATGATTCGCAAATTTCACTGTGCTAGATTTTAAGGTTATATAACTAAAAGTATAAGTCATATTTGGGTCGAGGTATACCTTACACCTTGACCCAAATGTTAATATATATCACATCATAATAATGATACGATCCTGCACTTTTATGTAGTGTAAGTCTTACATAAAAAATAATAATACAGGATTTATCTTTACAGAAATTAAAAATAAAATCACATGAATATCACATATATGTATATAAGGTAATAGTTACATAATTTAAAATTGTAACTTAAAAATCACAATATTAATTTCCGTTAATTTTTACAATTTGATTTATAGAGAAATTAAATAGCGGCCAAGCTAAGAGTTTCGATTCATCATGTTGAGAGCACTGAACGTAGAATTTTGTGCACTTTAAGAGTACAAGTATAATAGTTACAACTTGTTACTTAACTTGCAACAAAATTTTAAATTACTTTTATGATAGCAGGCTTAATAAACTTATGATAAATCGGCGCCATGTTTACGCAGGCGCCATCAGGCAAGCAGCGTGGTGCGCGTGCGCAGGGCGGATACGATATATAAATAGCTACTTGTCTATTTATGTCGGGGCGTAGCGCCCAGAGCAGGCCATGTGCCACTGGAGACGTCTGGGTTCAACTTGTTAAAATTCATTGAATTCCTGTCATGAATCACTTAAGAAATATGCATTTCAACACAACACACATTTAGAGCAGAGGACAAAGAATTAAAATATTTTTAAATAGTTTTCTTTATTCACATGTTGATATTCTGTTATAATCAAATGTATATACTTTCTGTGATATGTGTGAAAATGGTAGAGGTTTTATCTTCTATGCTTGCTCTTACAATAAAACGCATTCCAAGAGAGGTCAAATGCTAACGTTTGTTTATCTCTCCACTTACCACCGCCCAGACATTTCGCGTGGGAAAATATACTTATCACATATGATAGTTTCACCGCATGTTTATCTCGTTCTTATTACGTACACTAAAACATCTTTGTATTACAACAAAAATCATGACAACATCAGGCATATGCAACTATGTATTATATATTTTTGTGTCTATAATGATTCAGATTGATGTTATTAGGCGGAAGGTGAAGAACGCAACGGTGTCTTAACACTAGGTTTCCACGTTCCCTCTGCCTACTCTGCCATATGCTGGATACAGCGTAAAGCTAAAATATAAATACATCATACGAGTATATTTATATATATACAGTACATTTTGTGTAATAACAATTTTAAAATTTACATTGAAATTATATTTATTTCTGTATCGAATACTGTTTTCCAACAATATCAATATTATATTGCTGCCAAAAGTATTTTTATATGCTCTTTCTTCTTTAGAAACCTACGTTACATTCTGTCCACTTCTACTGTATCCAGAGGCAAAAAATAGTAATCTCTAAAATCGTTAAGGTAAAAAGTATTATATTATTATAAATTATATTATTTTGTCAATTATTACATGCGGGTCATAAACTAGGGTTTAATTTAATATACATCTTGTTCATACTAAGAATGACTTGCTTTATTCAATGTTAATAAATGCATCGCCCTTAATAAAATATGTAATAGATTGCCACATGTTTCATGCATCTAAATTAACGATTGAGGTCTGTATATCATCTTAGCATATAATTGTCATTCCGTATCTTTCAAATGTTTGTCACATATGTAATGTTTTGATTTTTATTAATGACGAATATTTGTAAATTAATTGAATAAATAAATACTTACACCTACCTTACACGTACCTTTGTTAAATATTTCCTACTATTACTACTACTACTACTACTTGAATTTAATTATGATTGAATGTTGTAATATTTACATTATTTTAATGAAATATATATGCATATGCAAGCGTTTTAAAGAAATGTGATACCGAAATGACAAAGAAGAGATTCGCATTTTTTGTATATCAAGACGAGATGCGGCAGGAACAGTATTCGAATATTTTCAGTGCATTGACCCGCCTTACGACCCCCCTACTCGAGACGGCTTCTTTGCGGATTACGACTAAACCGGATTTTGTGACTAAATTCAGAACAAAAGATGCTATTTACGGATTTCTGTTATTTATTAAGGGTGACAAATATGTTAGAAGATAACGGTTGAATGTACTCAAAGTAATTTGTTAAGTTCGTTCTGGGTGGTATTTTTGAAATTGAATTTTTTTTTTTTTTTGTGGTAATTTAAAAAAAAAACTTAATTTCTCTTTAAATTTTCTTTCATGTTTTAAAATATAATCCTTTACAACTGTCACATTTATAATTGATAAAATATCCTTTGCAGAAGCACTCGTATCAAATAACAAGTAATAAAGTGTGCTTAAAATAAACATTCGCACGTTATCGAACGTCGACCAGGAAATTGAAATATTTGTTGTGTATTGGAAAATTGCAAATTGACTGATTTTACATATTTAAGGTGTTTTAGTAAAATAAAATAATTAAAAAAAAAACCGGTTCCTACTCGGCTAAAGTAATAAAATTATTACTATTAATAAATAATATTAATTATTTGATTTTTTCTGTGATTTTACAATATCCTTAACCCATACTAATATTCAAATGACATCACGTCATATATTGAAAAATCGTGACTGTAGAGCGTTTAATAATTTTTCTACATTATTAATGACTTCTTAGGAAACTTGTATAATTACATGCTTTAATAAATAATACGTTACTACCGAAGTCCTTTAACATTTATCTGCTTATAGTTCGTTCGGACACGAACAATATAGAAATGTACCTACATTCAAAATAGCATAAAATAGCAGAAACCACATCTCTTGCCCTTAGCTTATTAATCATTCGTCTTCTGAGACCATAATGACTCAGTGTATTGAGTGAGATCACAAGTTCGTTATAGATACTTTTGGGTTAAGCTACGGAGACTGACTTGTTATATGATGGGTACACAGACGCTTTTGTGGTTTGCTCAATTCTTCGAAATCTATATTTGTAAAGCTGAAATTAAAGTGTTTCTTTGTATGGTTAAACGCGCTAATCAAGGGATCTACTTTTTTTTGCATTAAATAGCCCGTTTATCTGGGAAGGTTTCTGGCTATTATAACATGACGCTAACATCTATAGGAGTGAAGAAAAAATAAAGAATGTTGCACGCGCTGGGTAAACCGTTGTTGAACCGTTGAATTATTACAGAATTTTTCACTCTTAAAAGTTAAAAAAAAGTCCGCAGATAGCATATGTCTGTCTTCTAATGACAATCTTATTTCTGCTTTTTATAAAATACAAAAAAATTAAGTTATTTAGTTTCGTGTCAGATAGTCCACTTTCCCATCAAGGCTATTTGCAATTAGTTATTTCCATTCAAATACGCGGGCAGAGCCGCAAGCATTACCTAGTCTAAAATATATAAAATGACGGATGACGCTGAATGTGAACTTCGCGTGCCATATGTAGTATAAAGAATACGTATCGTGCATGACAGCACCAGGTCAAATTGTACACTATAATTAATATAATAACCTTGCAAGCATAAATTACAAGAAATATATGTTTTTGTCGAAGTATGTGACGCAGTATTGGAATTGAGTGCACACAAGAAGGAACCCATCATTGGTTCAAATCCTACTCGTCGAAATGTCAAAATTTTTATATACATTAATATATTATCTGGTTACTGTGAGACATTAGTTTCAATCACTACGAGATTGGAGATAACACGCGAAATAATAAATGATTGAAATTCACTAAATAAATATATTTTTAAGCTTATTCTATCAATTGTGTATAAATTGTCTTTAAAGTGTTATTTTAATTCATATATATTTAAAAATCAACCTCCTTATATAATGTATTATAGTTCAATTATTAAATACTTACATTACGTACAAGTGACTAATGATAAGATAACAACTACGATAACGAGCTAAGTAAAAAGGAAGTCTTTAAGAAAATTACTGCAAAAAGAGAACATTGAGCACAAAGGACCAGTTGAGGTCAAACAATTGTGTTTAATGGATCGGTAAATAAAAGGAGCGGTGATATGGACCTTGACCTAACATGCGACGGATCATGATAAAAAGTAACTCATATTTCATTTATTTTGTTTTGAGGTGTGTTGCCATAATAAAAATATATCATTTACATATTAATTTATTTAAATAGCTATATAAATAATTTATTATTCACACAATAATTATACTTAAAAGCTTTTTATTTAATAAGTAAACGAAATATAAAAAGAGAAATATTATAAAAAATATTTGAGAGTCCCGTCGTGTCGCAGGGGCACAAGCGTGTATGTTGTGGGTTCGACCCCCACTCAAAGAAATTAAATATTCCACATTCTGATTTCTTCGTTCTGATAATAAGACAAAGCGCGGCGTTGAGTTCCGTCAAAACGTAATGCTTCAAATTCGGCGTAAAGTGAAAGGAACTGAGTGTCTTAGCACTAGATTAGCAAGTTCTGCCTATACTACTGTGTGTTGAAGCTGATGCAAAAGTTATTTTTACATACATTACGTTATGATCGATATTGGTTGCTAAAACAAACTAGACATTTAAGAGAATTGTTGACATAACACATACGCGAGTGAAGTCAGGCTTTTATTATTAGACATTTGAACTAAAATATTTTTCAGTTTAGAAATACAGTTTATATAATGCGACCAACGTTTAGTAAATATTAATTTTATTGGTAAAGAAATAAACTATTTACGTTTGTCAAAAATATTTTATGTTTTATGTAAGCTTATATAAACATTTACGTAATTTAATACACTAAGGTTATATGTACAATGTAAAATGGTTGCTAAAGCAAATTTAAAATGATTTAACCTTCAACAATCAGTACCTTACATCATGTAAGTTTATTGCTCACAATTTTACCACCACTGGAATAAGATTGTATGATATTTACTAATATATCCCCGTATATTTAATAAGTACGTAGTACTATATCACAGTGGTGACTAGTGATGTTTTCTGAGAGCGATGACGTCATTAGCGGTTGTGGCTAAACCGGTCGCGATCATGCGTGACCGCTACAGTAATTCGCGATCCTGAATCATCCCGCATAATGTGTAATTGCGATATGTACACGTCCAAACGATCTTTCTCCATACATATATTATAAAATGATTAAAGAAGATAATAATATAAAAAATGTGTTATAAACATACAAATATGTTAGTAAGTACAAATAAATGTATATATATGTAATTACAATAGTAAGTAAATAAGATCTCTACATGCAATGCCTCAAATTTAGCGGAAGGCGAGTGTTTTAACACCAAGTTCCCAATATCTGTTTGCCTACCGTCTTATGTGCGGGATACAATGTGAAGCAAAAAATAGTCATCAGTCTCAAAAAAAATTTGTTACTTTATATATTGCATATTAATCTTATATTCCTATAACGAAGTAAGTATCTACCAACTATAATTACTAACAATTTGCATATTTCCGGAAAGGTTAGGCATTTCACGATCATTATAAATTGTAAATGAATGGTCAATTTCTCAATGAAACAAGATACATGGATGCTGCTTGGAAATGTTACGCAAAATTAAAGTGTCTGTATTAAGACTTATATCTCATTTATCAGAGACTTATTTAATAAAACATTGTCTTATATTGTACTGGTTCAAGACTGATAATTCAAGTTGTCTTTTCTAAAATTGTAATTTAGAAAGAAACGTATTCAAAGATCATATTATTAAGCAAACTTTAGTATGAAATGAATATATTTCATTTGACTCGACGCGACGTTTGGATGCGCGTACATTCCATCGTATCGGAGTATAGAAATAGCTTCACAAACCACAATTATAATTAATAGTCATAGATTCTTATCGTCAGTGGAATATCTTAATATGGCTGTTAAGTCTTAATGAGAAATAAATTAATTCCATTACATACAAAGATAACAAATGATAAACATTAAGATCTTATATTTGACAAACTTGTTTGTTAGTTTTGTTGTTTAACTAACATTCTTTTTCTTTTTGTTTCTGATCTGTTTGCATCACAAAAAAAAAATAACTAAGGAATCCATTGTTTTGTTAAAAAGGTGGTAAGAACGTAATACGGTAAACTCGATAGGTAGACCAATACTGCTCTTGAAACTAGTGTGAGATTGTAAATGGAGTAAATTTAAATATTTTATCCACACGACATGGTAGCTTCTATTAAATTCTTGTATTTGATTATAGCATTCTACTTTCAAAAACGTATAAATATTCAAAAAGAATATTTATACGTTTTTGACATTTGTGCATAAGAAGCAATTAGTTGTTGGAAGGAAAGGGGGAGGAATGCGCGCGACCGTTAGCGTCCGGCAGGTAGCCCTAGTTGGTGACACTGCTGAACTACGTCTTGATCTTACTCGATCTCAATACTTATGTATTTCACTTTATAATTGTATTAAGACTTTATAAATTCTAACGTCCACGAAATCCAAAATTACTTTTTGTTTTAATAATTCTTACACTGTCCCTTGAAATTGGTTTTTAGGCAATGTGGCTAGGAACGAAAGATGAAAAGCTTCTTATCTATTCATAATAATAAGCTTCTTATCGATTGGTCACAAGGTATCCCTATTCATAATAATAAAAGATTTTTTTTTAATAATAAAAAATAAAGGATGATGAGGATAGTTCCTGAAATATCACAGAAGTTGAAAATTCACAATTAAGACAGTATCAGCCGAGGTAATTGCAAAGCATAGTCATTTACACTTCCAAAGCGCGGCAATAGGATACGCCATTAAACACAGAACGACTTGAAAATTGGGCGATGCGTGGAGAGAGTGTAGTGTCTACGCCATTATACTGCTTACTGTGCTATACGGAAACATTGTGAAGCTGCCTTATATTTACAATGATATTAAATGTCAGCCAAAAAGTTTTATCATAAATTAATATAAGCAGGTACGTAATTGACAGGCGCTTTTAACCAAGCTGTTAGAATGCGGGTTGCATTTACTCGTCGAGTGCTGTCATAAGGGCTTTATTATAAGTGCTTGGACTTACATTATCGGCATTTTAGATAACTAACACGCTTTCCTTTCCTGACATATGTCAGTGTGATAGCAAAAGCTTCAAAAATAATTAAATATTATGGAAATTATACGAAGCAAGTTTAGGTACAAATTGGTATTATTTTAGCGAAGTTGAAAATTGTTTTATTTTAATTTAGTAGATTTGACATCCACCCTATAACAAAATATTTTCCCATGCCACCTAGCATACATTATAGGCAGAAAATGCAATACTTAGATGACCGGGTTAAATTAAATCACAAATTAAATTTATTACTACTTACTATTGAAATGTTCCGTTCAAGTTAATATTACCAAAATGAGAAGTACGAAATGGGTGTTTACCTAAAATGAGAAACAATAATGAATAAATTAACCGTGAAATACATATTCAGTGGATGGCCTCGCATTTGAGTCACTGTTTGCTTACTCGTTCACATTTGTCCGGATATGAAAATGCCCTTTTAAATATGGTATATTACCATGTCATTGATTTCTCGTAAACGTTAATGAAACTTATTTTAAGCATTAAATAGTGAAAGAGAAAAAAAATTATAATGTATCAAACAACAACTATTACTACAGTACAAGATATTTGTTGAACTATTGCAGCTCACATTAGTTTATATAACGTAGGTTTACGTGCTAAAGTATAAAGTCAACGTCCTGCATCAATCGGTAATGAGCCTTACAGCATTGAGGAACAATGAGCGGATGATAACGCCTTATCTACGTGGTGGGGAAGAGGCGCCGGAAACATGCGACAACATGGCGGCTTCTCAGTATATGCGCATACGCGATATTAACTACTTACGAGACATCGCAAAATTGCATTGTCCGTTATATATTATCTCTACTTTTTATTCTTACTTATTATTATTAAACCTGTTAAAATATTTACAAGATAATAGAAAATATATTCTTTTTTTTTTGTAATGGCTCAAATTCGGTGAAAGTGGGGAACAGAAGTGGAACGGAGTGTCTTAACACTAGGTTCCCGGGTTCCCTCTGCCTACCCTGCCTCGTGCAGGACACAGCGTGAAAATATATTCTAAATTAAACTAAATGGAATAGAATCACTAGATTGTATCTACTGTATAGGGTTGCTATTTTGTACTGCAAAATTATAGGTAAACGAAAATAAAACCAGTACCACTAACAATCTTTTCAAACTTAATTAAAAATATCTCTAGTGTCTTTGATTCTAGACCGAGTGCGGCGTTTCCGTTGTTTCTTGGTAGATATTGAAAAAAAAAAAAACAAAACGTCACACTACAAATTTATTAAAAAGGAAGGTGAAAATATGGTGAAATATACCACATATGTTATTACTTAAATCACGTAGACTTGAGCAGTAATATAAGATAACTAAATGATGGAAGTTGATTCATGGAGCATAAATAAACTCGATAAGTAATCCTTGTAGTCATGTTTACAGTTTTCAAAGTCAAAATAGTATTAAATATATGATTTGACTGTTAAATATTTTACATAAATTAATATTATTTGTATAATAGTTAAAACTCCTAAATATAAATGTGGAATGAGAGCCAAATAATATATTAGATAATGCATAATTCTCGACTTCACCGACGATATTGTGGAACATCTATAGGTATAATTGCCGTTCATCGGCTATGTTATTTTGGGTTAAAAAACCAACAATTTTTTATCTATAAGATTAATTATATTTGTAATGTACTTCCAGGCTATACTGGACTACTACGTTAATATTTGTAGTGTACTTCCAGGCTATACTGGACTACTACGTTAATATTTGTAGTGTACTTCCAGGCTATACTGGACTACTAGGTTAATATTTGGTTTGATGCCTGCTGGTAAAAATACCCAAGTCAAATTTATACCTTGAATTTATCCCGATTGAATACAGAACTAAGCAACCATATATTTTTTTAGCCTCACATTGCACACATCAAAGCAGAGGAGACTTGAGAATCTAGTGTTAAGACATTCCGTTCACATATTAATTAGTTTTCAAGTTATGAAGGACCTGAACAGTAGCCTGAAATGGTTTGTGTAAACTACACAGATTTTAACTTGGCTGGGTACACTGGCGAGTGTCTTGATTTACTAAACATTTAACCAATAAGGGCATGATTATACAGGTGAAACCTGGTTTAGCTGAATAGTCGACTAGATCACTCAATTTCCTTTCTCTTCAATTAACATTATGGCTCGACTACCTGGTATGTAGTTGTACGTGGTAACCATGTTTTAAAAATTTGCATACGTGTGTGTAGTTTTTTTTAAATATAATCTTTTACAAAGTGCAGTGCCGATTTCCGCTATATTACAAGCAATGTCTGAATAATTTAGAGGAAAATAAAAAAATAGCTTTTAGCATAGATTACATTTAAAATAATATATCTATAAAGATTTTGTGTTGTTTCACAAGATAAAATCATGAATATCGTGAATGAGAAGAAGTTGTCGTAAATATATAGCACTATACTAATATAATACAGTCATTTCGGGTAACTTTGAATCTTGGTCTAACTTTGAATATTTTTGAGTAAATGATTTATATTTTTTTGGTGTAGCAATGTTAACTTTTTTTTTAATGAAACTGCGTAATACGGATCGCCGACAATATGGCGGTCAATTATAAAACAAAACAATTTACATTAGGTTAATGTTTTAGAATTTACCCGCCTTTCTGTGAGACTACTTTTTCATTAGGTGGAGTTTGCTCGTTTAGAAATCGTGAAAAAAATATAAAATCTTTTGTAAACTGGTAAGTGTTTGTTTTAGTATGTACTTTGTAGTTAATATTTAAGTTTTTTCTATAAATATAGCAACTTTAACTTGTAACTTCTAGCAAAAATTTGTTTTATTTAGGACAAGAAAAAAATATCGATAATTCGGGTAACTTTGAACTATTCAAAGTTACCCATTACAAATAAAATAATACTTTGGGTAACTTTGAATAATGAACCTAAAGTAATTTTAATGTAAAGTATTAAGGCCAGAGACTTTTTATACCAGTCAATCAAAAGGCAATGATGAGATTGATATGGTAAAATTTGTTTTTATTTGTACAAATGGTACATTGATAGACACAAGTATGGACAAACATGGTGCAGAAAAACAAAAATTAGAAGATGGTACATACTGTGTAATTAGTCTAGAAGGCAGTTTGTTCCCAGGAAGAGTTACAAAAGTAAACGCTTCGGGTTTTACTGTATCAATACTGCAAAAAAAAATTTTAGGAGGTTGGTCTTGGCCCTCTAAGGTTGAGAAATATCAAACTAGTAAAACTAATATAGTAAGTATTTTAGAAGAACATCATATCTCCAGGAAAGGTGGCGTACTCTATATTAACGATATTTTTTTGTTTATGGAATGGGGTGAGTAGATTTAGGAAAAATATATTCTAAAAAAAATGTTACAGGCTCGGTATACATTTTGATCTCATTTGATAGCCAAAGAAACATATAATTTATGAATCTCTGAAAATTATCTTATTTCTATTGTTATTAATAAAGAATTATTAAAATAAATACAATTTATTTCAACGAAACTGGTTCATTTTACTTCTATATGGCAATACTAAGTCAACCCACATTTTTTATTATTAGTGTCATGAATATTTAGATAGACTCGTATTTACAGAATCAAAAAACCTTATCTAACCTTACCCAAGTTGTAAAATATACTCAAAAATAGATTTTCATGTGTAAGAATAATTTGGTTCAAAGTTACCCAAAAATTAAGCTAACATTGAATGTTACTATTTTTTAGATTTTGTGGCAGTTTACTTCAATGAATAACCAATTTACTGCTTTGAAAATAAAAACTAACATAAAAGAACACCATTTAATAAATAATGTATAATGCATTCCTAAACATTTTAATTCGGATTTTAATTAAAACTGTAAAATACGTTCAAAGTTACCCAAAATGACTTTATAGTTTTTCAGAATTTACGAGTTTATTATTGTATGATTACAGCGAGTATGGAAAAGTAAGTATGTATATAAAAAAAAGCTTTTTGAAGGTGGTTAGTATACTTAAACAAAGAATCTTTTTTATTTAGAAACGCAAGGGATGGCAGAAAGAATGATGGATATGAGATGTAATGTGTATAAAGAAAAATATTATGCGCACCTTATTGCGTATTCAAATATTTAATAGAATACAGTTCATAATTATTTACCACACATACGTAATATAATTTACATTATAATAATGTTCATTGAATAGATAATGAATTATTCATACTATTGGATAACAGTGGGCGAATATCGACCGCCATTTTGAAAGTTATCCCATACTATTTGCGTAGGTGCAAAAATTATGGTCACTTTAATGGTAAACAGATGTTTTTATTCTATTTTATTTTCAGCACAAAACATACATGTAACTTGATGATACTTTAATAATAGAGCAATTTATTTAATTAACTCTTATTTAAAATTAAATAAAGAAATAGTTTAGGCATATACTTTCCACATTAGCCTTTTTCTATTGACAACATTTAAAAAAACTAGCCATCGTCAACATATCGTCCGCGAAGGACGCGTGCCTGCGTACACGCATCTCGTCTCTCGCTCGCGCAAATTATCAGCTCTCCCCTTACCTCGCAAATCAGGTACAGCTTTTATTAACATCAAAACCTGTTATAACTTCAACTAAACGAAGTAATGAATTCTGATAAAATGCAAATTTGAAAGGTATTTTGATGCAATTACTAATTATTTTTCTAAGTTTGTGAGTGAAGACTTTATTTGCAAAATAAGGATAAAAAAACTATCATTACAGTTCACATATTTTTTTTATAATAAAAAATATTAAAAAAATTACAAGAATGTTGTATTTGGGAAGTATCACTTCTTGCCGCAAATTCAAGATTCATGAACAATAATCATTATTGTATGTGTTCAGTAGTTAGGTGGTCCAATAACCATACCATAGTGTCCAATGTTTAACCTTTGACACAAAAAGACGGTGTTTTAAGTTTGACCTTCTATCCATAACACCATAGCTCTTGAATTAATAGATTTGAGTGCAGTTTATTTCTATTAAGTTAAAATTTTACCTATGTTTTATGAAAATCAGATAAGCTCACTTAATTTAATAACTATATGTACTACGCCAAAAAGAAGTTTTAGTTTGTAGAAGGATTTATGAAATTTTAATTTTACTTTTAAAGTAAAATAAACAAATAATTTACACAAGGGTTGCAACCTACGATACCCATGATGTTGTAATGAAATTTATATTTTCAGAATCTAAATTTGTATAATATCTTTAAATATGTTGTGCAGAAAATAATATTAATAATGGATATCAAGAGAAATAAATTTATAAACCTTGATATCATTAACACTATAAAAGTGATTAATTTATTACAATTCACTTTACTTACAGTGCAATACAGTGGATTTTAGATTTCTTACTTAGAACATAAGTAAGTTAGTATATAGTATATATGTATATGTTGGTAGAATAAATATTATATTATATGTGAATATTCAATATTTTTTCAACTAACATTTCATTTTAGATCTAAGAATATATATTTCATAAAAAATACTAATAGTTAGTATTGTCCTTATATTATTAAAAGACTATATATTATCCGCTTCAATCTGAGCTACAGATTTATTACTAAAATACTTATGACTCACAGACTAGAGGATACATGTAAACACCATTATTATAATAATAGCACCCCTTATGATAACTTACCGAAGCTTTCCGTCAACTTCAGCATAACTCCACCGATGTGCATATCTCCCTTCACAACCATGGTACGCTTCTCGTTCAAGTCCGTCACGTAGATCGTGAGGTTCCATGATCCGTCACCAACTATTTCACCGTCCGCGAGCATTTTGACTGATTATAAATTCACTTTACACTACAACTGTGTCACTTCCGAAGGTACATCGCGAATATATCTTAAAAAGTATTATGAACAACCACACTTATATACGAATGACATGAGACTGTTGATAAGCAGTGTCAAACGTTTGAAGGAGGATTGAGGACTGAGGTGTTAGGAGGAGGAGGGTCAAATTTCGAAGTGTTGATTTTTTTTATATGCTGGGCTACCAGTAGTAAAAAATAGTTTAAGAGTGTCTGGCAGCTATGTTAGAAATTAATAAAATAATTGTAATATTTAAATTTAATATACTTATTTTATTGCTATTTCAAATAAATAATAAAATATTTTTTAGTCGTCACTAAAATTACTTACGGAACGTAAAAGCATCGTTTAACGAACAACCGAAGTTCTTTGTAATTTTTTACACGTATCTGATTATTTCAAACGTCAACTTCAACTTCATACTAAATGACATTTCATCATTGTACATGACATTTCCATGATTATTGCGATTATACAGAGCAAATTCTCGATATTGTTGTAATATGATAATTTAATGATAATATTATTTACTTACTATCCACAACTAAAGTAACTGCAGGGTTGTATATTTTTAGTTTTCATATATTTATTTGTGAAGGATTAATTTTAGTCCAATGTAGTAAAACACTATTTTTGTTATGGTAAAGTATATACTATTAATTTGCATGAAGAGTTTAGCTCACATATGAATCATAAAAATAAAAACGAATGCAATATGGTTGCGAAAACTAAAAATAAAGGTATTTTTATATTTTTCTTACAAATTAATGAATTTTCTTACGAATAAATAATTGTTCTTCATATGTTTTATACTATACCATTACTTTTAGTACTGTCCTGTTCTACACCTGAACATAAATTAGATTCGACATCCAAAGATAGCGACTCCCATTGTGATTCTGAAGCATCAAGTCCTGTGCCATTTATTTGTACACAAGATGGAATTGAAGGAGAGAGAGATGTTATATGGAATTTTAATACACCAACTTCAAAATCGAGCAGATCTAATATCAGAAATATAACACCGGTTAGTAGGAGAGTAAAGGAAATAATAAAATCCAAAGTAATTGATAAAGTAGCACCAAAACGTAGAATGGTAAAGGCTTCACAGAAAAAATCAGAATTTTTACAAGACCTTATCACATTAAACCAAAATTTATTTGAAATACTGCCTAAGAAGCCTCTTAAATCTGAAAATCATCAGTCTGAGGAAGACATTTTTAGTGACACGAGTGATAGTTCGCCCAGAAGCACTGTGAAAAACAAAAATCGATGTCTAAGAAAAAATGTGTTGAGTTCTAAGTTTGTAAATAGTGAAATGGATAATGGCTTAGAGTCCGATGATTCTATAAATGAAGATTTAATAAAAGTTAGTCAAATGGTGGAAGATAACATTTTTTGTAATGAATCCCAAAAACCGAAAAGACCCTGTCTTGAAAATGTAGATAAGATTATGAAGCCCAAGTTAAAAGTTGATATTGATCAAGATTCCATGGATGCTATTTTAAGCAACATTAACTTTGATTCTCCAATTGTAAAAAGAATAAAAAAATGTGATTCTCCCAAATTGAATAATGACTCATTTGACATGTTACTTGAAAATCTTAATGATAGTGCCTTAGAAAGACTTTCACAAATAACCAACAAAAATGACAAAAATCATAGAAAAGAAAACATGAATTGGACCGAACATGTAGTGTGTAACAAAGAAAGCCCTTCAAATAAATCTACTTTTGGTAGACACAATTCTATGCCTGAATCCCCATCAGTGATAGAAACTAATAAACCTTCCACAAGTGGTATGGTATTTGGAAGGTATAATTCTATGCCATTTAACAAAAAAGGTATACTATTTTTTTTTATGGAAAATAACTATTAATACATAATATTACAGCATGACGAAGAGAACCTCATGCTAATGTATATGTGTTCAGTTACTATAGATAAGATATATAATAATATGTTTTAGATAATATATAAGTATATACATTTTAGCTGCATTGAGTTCTGCTACTCAATTCACATTAGCTTAAATTTGGCAGGAATTAGGGAACATAATTAAATGTCCTAATATTAGGTTCCTGAATTCCCTCTGCCTACAATGATATTAAGGGATACAGGGTTCAGTTAAAAAAATACATACTTGAAAAAAATACATATTTGATTTCCTTCATGTATTTTTTGCATATAAAAACAAACCTCTGGTATGTCATAACATACCAGTGGTTTGTTTTGACTGGTATTTATACCAGTGCATGTTGAACATAATCTGTATTTAATATTTTATATTATGTAATATAAATATTTACAAGTAAAAGTAGTTATATTAAATCTTGTTAAATGTTTCTGTTGTAGATGATTCACCTTTACGATGTACACCAGATGAAATAAAGAAGAAACATCAACAGGCAAAAGAAAAACTCCTTGCTAAAAGACAATTGCCATTTACTGCATCAGAACCTTTGGTTACAACACAAAATGAAGTTGTTCATAAGAAACCAGTCTTTACATATAAAATCCCACCGTCAAAAAATAAAAATGAAAAACAAGTAAATGAATGTACAAAAATCTTAATAGTTGAACCAGTAAATAATAAAAAAAATGAAAAACCGGAAACTAATATTGATATGAAGTTATTGATTGAGAAAAAAAGGCAAGAAGCATTGATGAAGTTGAGGCGAAGGCAGCCTCAAAATAAACCCTAAAAAATATGTAAATAAAGTTTAATATTTAATTTTGTATGCAATTTTAAATAAAATTATGTGATATTGATGAATTTTGTGTGCAGTGCCTTATCCATCTGAATTACTTATATGACTATAATAAAATTTATTGTGATTGCAAATAGTATTTTTTTATTTATGTTTCTATTCTATAAATTCTTGGGTTCAGAGGAACCCAACGTTATTGACTAAAATACTAAAGTATGGATTAGGTCAACATTCTTTACAAATTTTGTTATATCTACAGGCTCCAATTATTAATCCAAATATTTCTTATTAATTATGTAGTGTTTTTTTATAAAAAATACATGTTTTTACTTGCTAATCTCATTCTTATCAATGATTAAATAAATATATTTAAAATTATGCAGTTCCTTGCTATAGGAGATATGATTTTTGAATATAAGTTTTTAGTTTTCATTTCTCAACTATACACAAGTGATATGACAATATTAAAACTCTTACCCTTTGTTCTATAATGAAATGCAGTAAAAATACAGCCAAACATGTGACATATTTTACATGAGTGTTTCTAATTTATTTTATTATTTCTAATAAATTTACATAAGGATCTATCCACTATTATAAGTTTTTGAACTTAGTCTTACACGACATTCCAAATATTTGACATTATGTAAATTGTCACTGTCATTGTTTTGCAATTAATTTTACAGTGCAAAATTTATGTCAAAAATTAGTAACAAGAAAGAAATATTAAAAGACATAATAGTTAGAAAATACGAAGATAAAATTAACATAAAAAAATAAATTAGTAATATGTTTGTGATATAGAGACAAAAGTTTAATATATAAACTTATTGTTTATCATATACTAATATATTTAATAGATAAAGATTTTAGCGGGAATATTAGCAGATATAACTATGGCATTTTCTTACATGAAGCAACTTAGCAGAACTATATGCCGCGTGCAAGTTTCAAGAATTGGAAGTAAACGAGCGCTTAGCAACACCCAACCGGCAATGCTCGGAATGATACCCATAGTCGTTGAACAGACTGGCAGAGGAGAGCGAGCATACGATATATATTCTAGACTTCTTCGTGAACGTATTATATGCCTTATGGGTCCCATAAACGATGACATAAGCTCATTAGTTGTAGCCCAATTACTTTTTCTGCAGTCAGAATCTAGCAAAAAACCTGTTCATCTTTATATTAACTCTCCAGGAGGAAATGTGACTTCTGGTCTTGGCATTTACGATACTATGCAATACATAACTCCACCTGTAGCTACTTGGTGTGTGGGACAAGCATGTAGTATGGCTTCACTGCTTTTAGCTGCTGGAGCACCAGGGATGCGTCATGCACTACCTAATTCTCGCATAATGATTCACCAGCCTTCAGGTGGTGTCAGAGGACAAGCGACTGATATTCAAATTCAAGCAGAGGAAATACTGAAGTTAAAATCTCAAATTAATGCTCTCTATGTTCGTCATACAGGATTGCCTGCTGAGAAAGTTCAAAATTCTATGGAGAGAGATTGTTTTATGTCACCAATAGAAGCAAAGGCATTTGGTTTGATTGATAATGTTTTAGAACATCCTCCATCGCATGCAATGGAAAACGAATGTGTTGCTGCTACCTCTACCTCTAGTACCACTACAACAACAACAGACTAATAATAGTTGTGATAAATAGATAGAATAAAATGATTTATTATAAATCACGAAATATATAAAAGGTATATTCTTAAGAGTTAAAGTTTTTTTTCTTGAATTCTCATAACCTTCTCTTTAATAAAATTAATCACTTAATATTGATTTATATTTATACTGAAATCAGTTTTAAATATTCAGTTAATCAAGATCAATCTTTAATTTTTTTACCACTACTATTATTTTATTTGCCTAAATAAAAAACAGATTGATTTAAATGTACTTTATTAAAGTCAGCTTTAACAATGCAATCTAATATTATTGTAAAATTGTATAATTTTGAAGTTGAAATTTACAAATCTTTACATAATGCATATTGTGTGTTATTCTTAATCCACTCATAGTAATATGAAGCATTAGTATATACAGGTAATGCTGGATATGTATTCATCTTAAATGACAACAAGCCTAATAGCTGATATTTTGCAGTTATCAAACCACCTCCAGAATCTCCACTGTAAGAATAACACTTAAAATCATTAATATTTTTTTAAAAGGTTGATGATTATAAAATTAAATATTTCTAAGTAAATAGTTTACTTAAATTCAATTATACAGTATATAATAGACAACATTTTCTTATTTTATTTTAGCTTCATGTTGTATTCTTACTGGGTTAACCACAGGGAACTGGACTATACTTTCCCGGAGTTGATTATAATTAACACTTTTTTAAGGTCAATTGAGGTAGCCCCTGCCCCTTACCATGCACTTGACTGATCTCCACAGCATTCATAATTTAGTAAAAATATTACTAACCAAACTATACAAACTGATATATATTTTATAGCTTGCTTAGTTTATCTGTGCCTTTATAGAAATTATACTTTATAATCTTGACCTTAATAGAAAAGCATGATGATTGCACCTCAGTCTGTCCCCGTATCATTCTGTAGTGGTAGATGGAATATTTCGGCACTCGAAAGCGCTGACAGAGGTCGCCGAGGGCAAGCCTTCCATTGTAGAACTTAAGGCTTAATGTAGATTTGATTGAATTTTATAATGGAGGGTAAATTAGAAGAAATATAACAAAAAACCCTAATTCACATTTCTCTACATTTACGTCAATTAAGTCAGAGTTAGAAAGTAAATACAATAGTCGTGGGTCCTCTTCATCTTACATTTTTTTTTCTCTCATAAACAAAATGCGGTATTTAGTTCTGCCATTTAACAAGCAATCTTTCGAATTAAAGAGGATAGCAAATAACTGTATGACCTAACACAAAATGTTCTTTGACTCCCTGACTATATGCGGCATAAAATAAAAAGCTAAACTTGTGTAAAAGCTATAGTTATTATGTAACATTAGTGAAAATTGCTCACGGTGCAGCTCTTGGACTAGAATCAAGGTAACTTCCTGCGCAAATAGTGCTTTTTGTAACTCCAACAATGGCACAACTTTTTCTATTTTTGACAGTTTGAACTATTGATTTAAGTGTTAAACTCTCTTCTCCAGATAGTTCCTATAAGAGACAGTTATTTACTAATTTCTTATTTTTAAAGATATGTAAAGCCCTTTAAATTAATTTTAATACATGGTTCTGTGTTTTTGTATCTTTGTTACAAATATGAGCGTAGTATGTAACAAATTTTAATATTTGGCAAAATATAAAGTTATCGATTTTGAAATAAAGTAGGTATATATAGGATGTGTTTTTTAACAACTTACATTTATAAGACCCCAACCAGTTAAGGTACCGTGAGCATGCTTAGGAAACGATCGTTTTAATATAATTCTTTTAATAGATTCTCCAAAAGGAAGTTCTTTAACCAGTAATAATAATGCGATGTCGTTTTGTATAGTGATAGGGCTGTATTTTTTGTGGATTATCATTAGTTTCACTGTTCTGCATACCGTTGCCTAGAAATAACAAATTGCTTAACAAAAAGTAGATATACATACGTTATATATTACGTTACATTATATATTACGTAGATATACGTACATAAAATTGCGCCTAGTTGTTTATAAAGAGAAATGCTTACATTAAGCTAAATATTATTATGAACAAATGGAGTATCCTCTAAGTGATAAATAATATGATATGATAAAATAATTAGATTTATAGAAAAAGAAATTGCCTTCAAGTTTTTATTAAACAGAGCATCAACGAAACTTTTAGATTTTAAATAATAAATTGATTGTAAATAATCGATTTAACTATAGGTACAAGCAATACAAATCTTAAATACTAGCGAGCGGTACGCGGCTTCCGCCTTCCGCTTGAATTACCCTATTTCATTTAGGTACTAAATTTCAACTACTTTCTTATCGTTATAACATTATCTCTTTTAAGATAATATCTATATAATGGAAACTAAAATTCAGATAAATGAATAAAAATATTGAAGAAGTTTAGCTTGACGTAATTTTATTAACCAACTTAAATAAGACAAAAACTAAAAAAAACTACATTAAAATTTATTTCACCGTTTAGGATTAGCGCGTAGAAACAAATATTTAATAAAACACTATTTTTGGTCCTATTTCAACACAAATACTTTACTCTTTGACTTCACCAAACGGTTCCTATAATATTTTTTTAATATATCTTCCATGTACAGACAGTGATCGGCTACAAATCGCGATTATTACACATTTTAAATGAAACACTTTTAAACGGATTAATCGCGTTTATTGTTTTTTGAACATCATGTGGTCTACACGTGACCACGGAAAACTGTAAAGTGTTCAAAACGTCGGGTTTCCAACAATGTTCAAAAAACAATATACGCGATTAATCCGTTTAAAAGTGTTTCACTTAAACGGCTACAAATTTATTATAGATATAGTATATAAAAATAAAATTACTGTTTCCACTGTCATCTTCTATTGTTACTTACTTACTTAGTTTTACGCTATATCTCTAGCAGGGTAGGCAGAGAGAACGGAGCGCCACTACGGTATCTTCTATTGTTTTTTCATAGATTACGGAACTACATTCAAATAACAATAGTTTTGGCAGAATTATCAATAGTTTGCTGATGGTTTTACGAAACACTGACTGTATATAAATATAAATATAAGCCATCCTATTTTTATATGCCTAAAACCGAGGCTGGAGGAGGATTTTTAAACTTAAAAAAAATGATGCTAAGATTTAACGTAGAATTAGGAAATGTGCTCGTAATACTTTATTGTGTAGTTATACAGTAAAATTTTACTGTTATATTTCACTTTATAGAATTATGGTATTGGTTTATTATATATAAAAATCACCGTGTGACTGGACTTTAATCCTATTTTATTTATTATAAAACAAAATTAAATTAGATCAATTGTAATCGATATTTAACTTAAGCCCTGACGCCGTTGTGACATGGTCTGCTGAATTTGAGGCATTACGTGTTGAGTGGTGGAACTCAACGCCGCTCTTTGCCTTACTCCAGAGCGAACGGAAATATTAAATATTTCACTTGAACTATTAAATATTTCACGTTCCTGTGTAGGGATCGAACACACACCCTGTCGCGTGTTTAATTTATATAGCAAAAAATAATATGTGTTTACGAAAAAGTGTAATTTAATGGAGACTAACTTATTTTACTCGTATACCTAAAAGGCAACAAGTAAAATAAGCTTATGTACCTTATTTATATTTTCATGTCCAGCAAACGCATATGCTTTTTTATCCTTTCCATTGTTTTCTAATATTTCTTCATATGTAGAAAAGACGCAATGAGCAACGGTTATCAAGTAAAATTGATTCAAAACTGACGAACCACATATATGCTTGGCATTCGTCGAAAGTATCTCTAAGAACACCGAGTGCGGAAACTTTTTTATCGGAGCATCTTTACCATCAATTATTTTCTTATCAAAACTCCTGTGACTTTTGCTACGGTGTACACACAAAAGTATCAATATAAAAATATTAAATAGGTAAACCATTGGACATGTAATTATTCACGAAACGGTTTAATTACTATTGAGTTTACTTTTCATTTGATTTTAGTGTGCGATCGTAAACGTTGGCTAAGACATTAATTGGAATATTTTTATGGCACGTCAATATGCTCAACATTAAGAGAATATCAACTAGCGATTAATCTAGATGGTATGTTAGGAATTGAGTTATACACAAATGAATGTAAGTTTGTTTTCACTGCCATACTCGTATGTAGGTATGCGTTATTAATTACAATTTTAAATCTGCTTAAAAATGAGTATAGTATCTTTAATAATAATTTATCTGTTTCACATTTTGTGATGAGTTTATAGATTTCCAAACATTAATATATTTATTAATCTTATATTATATAATAGAAAATAGACATAACTCTGATCATTCAAATGTGATTAAGATAAATTTGGATGCTGGGAAAAAAAAATCTTCTTTTTTGAGCTTCACGCTGTATCCCCCACATGACATGGTAGGCAAAGGAGACTTGGGAACTAAGTGCTGAGATACATCGTTCCGATCCCCATTTACCGCCGAATTTGAGGCATGAGACAATTGAGACGTTTGATTTAAGTAGCAGAACTCAACGCCGCGTTTTACCTTGTTACCAGAACGAAAAAATGAAAATATTAAAGGTGAAATATTAAATATTTTAATATTTTTAAATTAATTAAAAATATTTAATATTTCACTTTCTCCAGTTGGGATCGAACCTACAACCTGTCGCGATTACTGTCATACGCCGCTGCTCCACGACACGCCTCAAATATTTCTACAGATACATGTATAGATATGATCACGTTACCAAGATGAAAAGCCAATAAATTTCCCTGACATTCATCACTCATCACACAAAACAAGGTCATCTTAACAGAACACGTATGTATGTACAAATAACAATGCTCATGAGTGTTGAGTCCTTTCATAATCTAAGGCTTTCGCGCGTGCGCGGTCCCCGGGTCGATATATGGTGACGTCAGGGGGAGATCGGCTTCAGTCAGCCGCCGGTGGCCACATCGATCATGTGGCTGCAATGCATCGCTCTGACGGTGCTGGTATCCGCGGCCGCGACCCGCGAAGTATTCACCAATTCCTTTCTGGTCCGGTTCAAGAGGTCCATCCGCCACGAGGAGGCCCAGGAGCTCGCCTTCCGCCATGGCTTCGACAATTTAGGCCCGGTAAGTGGCCACGTGATATTGTAAACATAAACGAAGCTATATTTATGCCATGATTTCATGGGACTGCCAAGTGCCAAGTTATAACTTATTCAGTTTTATATTTTATTCCGCTGCATGCATATAATATGGCGGTTTTAGATGCAGAATGTTTTGTAGTTTTATGATTTTTGAAAAAGTTTATTCTGAGTTTTCACGCAGCAGCTTAGAGTTTCGATTTTGAAAAAAAATTGATAATACAATAAAATATTTTTTTATAATTCTGGATTGATACAATTTCTAAAATATTTGGTATAAGAAAAAATAATTTGCTTTTTATTAAATAGTATTTTTTCGTACATCTTACAAGGTATTGAAAAATTTTATTCTCCACAATATTATGATAAATAAGTACTTAATTAATCACGTCGTTTGTGAATGTTTAATTATCACATGTGTTCATTTCGTCGGTTTTTACTACGAAAATAGTCATATTTTTCGTGTGTAAAATATGTATCAAACAAACAAACAGCAAGATATCACAATCTGTTATCACTCTCTTTTTTTGTATATATTTAGAAGAAAAAGAAATTCTAACCTCCTATTTAAAGATCTAATACTTTTGTAAGGGTATATTGATATTAGCCAAAATAATCAATGTGATTTAGCACTTTAAAATGTTCTTATATATTTCCCTTTTTTTATTTATTTCGATTTAAAATACCCTCTCTTTCTTTACCTCTTTATCGTCTTTTACACTGTAGGTGTTAATAAAAAATCCTCTCTAGATGTTTTATTCCTAGGAGTAGCCAGACGAAAGGCCAAACGCTGCGGTCTCTGCATAATGCATAATTCTCCATTAATATATATTTTTGTAAGAATTTGCAGGTTGGAACGTTGTTCGTAATCTATTTAATCATTATGTACTTCTGTCCAGCTTAAATAATAACAAACCAATAGGAAGCTCTACCAATCGTTGAAATCGTCAAAAGTTCATAGATTTAGTTAGATATAAATATTCTAATCTCGCTGCGCTTTCGTTGTTCATCTTATCTACATATATCTATTTAAAAGTAGTTATCAAAGCAACCCGCGGAAGCATATTTCTCTTGTCTATATAAGTTAAAACTGTATTTAAAAAACGTTTTTGCAATCAGTTTTACATATTTGCAACACATTCAATGAGAAAACATAAGTACTTATACATAAACTGTGAACGTCTCGTAAGCCGCAAACAAAGTTGCTTCAATGGACGGCTTAGCACCTGCAACTGTATGGTACTGATATTAAACATCGTTCTGATAAAGCGGTCTTTCATTTCAATGAATGCATAGACGATTTTAATACATTTTTTAATATTGTTGATTTCTTTAAGATTTTATTTTGCCCATGGCTTCGCCCTCGTAATTACTTACATTATTTTATTTACTTAATTCCAATTACTTTCTTGTTCTAACAAAATTATCACTATTAAAACAATATATATATACATTAAAAAAAATAAAATTTCAGCTAAATTAATAAACATTTTGTATTCATAATTTTTTGTCGGTCTTAATATATTAAATTGACGTCATTTTTTATTGTGTAATCTAAAATAGTGAAAATTTAAGTGTGGTCAAAAGTGCACGATAAACAGATAAAAAAATAAAAATATGCTATTTTGAAGTTTTTTCTTAATATATACAGACAGTGATCAGTTAAAAATTTATTGTAAGTACGAGTAGATATAGACGATATTGAGATTATCATGTAGTAGCTTCACGCTGTATCCCGCTCGACGAGGCAGGCGAGGCAGAGGGAACCCGGGAACCTAGTGTTAAGACACTCCGTACCATTTCTGTCCTCACTTTCCGCCGAATTTGAGTTATTGCGTGTTGAGGGGCGGAACTAAACGCCGCGCTTTGCCTTATTACAAGAGCGACGAAATGAAACATTAAATATTTAAATTGAAAATATAAAATATTTCATTTCTTCGACTGGGGATCGTACCTAGAACCTGTCGGTTACAGTGTCACCCTTGTGCCTCTGCGCCACGACAGGCCTCATGTAGTAGTTATTCTATTTTTATGTAAAAGTTCGTCATCATATTGTAATCAAAGAAAATATTTATACGTATTTATATCATTTTCTTAATTGGCGCTTTGTGCAAGACTGTTTATTATTTTTGTGGATATGATTTAAACCTCGCAATTGTCAAGCGCTGTCAATAAATATTTGCTTATGTATGATTAATTTTTCTTAAGCCCGTTCTTACTCCGACTGCAAGGAAATAATTAGACATCGTTGTCTTTCCACGTTTTCCTATCAGTAGCTACGTAATGCTCGATGCAGCTCGTGTGTTATATACGAGTATAATATTTGAATCAATCAAAGTATATTTAAATCAATCAATCCATTCCTGTTAGAAGATTTCTTTTGAATTATAGGAGGTGGTCCGGTGAATGTAGCAATCATGTTAAATATAAAATATATTGAATATAAAAAAAATATTATTTATAATGTTAAAATTAAAATAAAATTTATAGTTTAAAATTTCGAAACATCAACACTCTCCATGAAACCTTTACACTAAATCAATTCTAAATATCAAATCATATATTTATATCATAAAAGCTTACATTATAGAACAGCCCTGAAACGGCTAAACTGACTCGCATCTCTACAATATTCATCTTTCTCACATTTTTCTTCCGTAATAACCACGCTTCGCAGCTGTATTACAGTGTCGGTACCAACGCTGCATTTTGTACGGCCAAACGCGCAGCTATGGTGACGTTTCGCAGCTAAGGCACCATTACTTTATTACCGGCAAAGCAATACGTCTTTCCACATCCATTTGCATCTTCCGTCTCTGTTAAACATACTTTCCAGATATACTACCTCATTCACTCGTTCTAATATCTTAGCATTTACACTGATCTTACATTCTGTCCTTTCTTTCAAATATCAGAATCTTCGTCTTATTCAGGCTTAGACCATTATTTGCACACTTCTTTCAGAGTAGTAACCAATGCTTGTAACTCGCTTTCTGATGATGCAATAAGCACTGGATCATCTGCGTACAGCAGGCAATATATATTCGAGGTACCTACTTTCACTCCCATGTCATTTTGTCTCACTCCTTGAAGAAGAAAGAGACTCCTTCTAGATTTTTTTTTATATGTGAATGATAAATAGACACATTAATTGTAGCCTGTGTGATGATGCATAAGCTAAAGCACTGTATCGTAGAAACTTCATTCCAATGCCTATTTGCGGCAGTGTTTCCAGGTCGACAACATGGGAATTTCAAAAAACACATCTACCTACACCTTAAAGGCCACCACATCTGTATCCTGTAGTAGTGTCGTCTGGTGGTACTCGGGGTCGTGGGCGGTAGTGATGTTTGCCCGTTTCCAAATCAGTTCAGTATTTTTTACTTGAAAATAAAGCAAACAATCATATTCACAATTTTTCATAATTTTAAATTAGTAAGTTTAGTAGTAGTAGTTTTTATATTAGTAAGACGGACAGGATGTACTTTTGGATGTGGGTAGGTATGTGGTTAAGTAGCGGGCTTACAAAATTCGTGCTTGCGATTACATCTGTTACATACAACATAGACAGATGGATTGATAGCAATACCCCTGACATTGATAAGCCTATGCGGGCTAGTTCAACGAACGTGTCTACTAAGTATATAATTTACGATATTTTAAGGATACAATAAATTGAGATGTCTGTCTGCGATTTTATACGAGTGTTTCAATCTCATTCTGAGAATATGTAAGGTGAAAAAATAGGAATCAAATCCACAACCCTTGCACCACGACATTCCTCTAATGTTCATTAATATTACATAGTTTGCATATTTTAATATATAAATATAAAACCATTTAAACATATATATATGAAACCTTTCGAAGTGGTTTCAATTAGCTGCAGTTATCAATATGATTCTTCGCACTCATATCATTAAAAAGTTTTCTTTGTCAGTTCTATGGATTGTTTTAGGGAATTCCAAATTATTATGGCGCTTAGAACAAGCTCTATAAATACATACTCAGTAAAATGATGATAAATCATAGGCCAGTGGGTTAAGATGAGGACTAGATAATCAGTTTAAGCTCTTTATATATATCGATATCTGGAACGTTCTGTTATGAACGGACATTGTTCCTTCAATTGTAAAGTTGATATATAAAATTATAATAATCTGATTTTTCAATTTAAATTATATTATTTGTAATTAACTTCAGTCTAAATGTGTCTATTGTTATATTATAATCTTAATTAATTTAGTTCAAGCAGTAGTAGTGTTTCTTTTAAAAGACCCACAGAGAGTAATTCTTACAGTCCGTTTTTAGCCAAGATTGGTTGGATCGAACTTTATTACCCGGCGCCGAGTCTAGCTAAAAGTATAATTGGAAGTATACATGTTTGTTTTAATTGACATTCGACCTTAAATAACGTTAGAAATATATAGGGAAATTAATTTGTATACCTATTGGGTACACGGTCAAGTAACAGCTCATCGTGGTTTTTTTGGTATGTTAAACTAATTACACTACACTGAGTAGCGTTAATAAGTTTATTTTGATACATAATCCAGTGTAGTAAAGTGATTCCAACAATGATATTTTTTTATTATTATATTTTTTTTTTATTATTATTACATGAAAATTTCGATAGCTATAATCTCATCACGAAAATATTGCTCTATAGCACAGTACAACGAAAACGCTATGTCCATAGCGGTTGGTCAGTGGGTAACCTAATTCGTGACCTACATTCATGATATGTATTCAGGCGGGAATCGTAACTTCTGATTTCTCATATATGTTTCTATAGCTATGTATATAGTTATCGTTTTATACACGTGATGATCCATACTTCCTATAAGTATGGAAAAAGTAATAAAATTATTGCATATTTATAATTATTCTGTGTTACACTTCTCACTACATAAGTTTGACACATTTAATGTTTTAGTTTGTATGGAATTATTGTAGGCTCTGACTTCTACTATTTGACACAACGACTACAAATTCGTTGAAGATTATAGAATAAGATGTTCGTCTCTTACAATATATTCTTTTACGTTTTTAGATATCGTATAAAAACATTTTTGTACACAGCTGCTATAAAAGCCTTTTAATTGAAATCGAAATACAGTCAATTTGTATCTCGTATCATTTATTGTTTTAGTAAGATAACGATTAGTGTCATTCGAATGTGAATGGCGAGGTAGATTTTTTTTGGGAAAGTAATTCAGATTATCATATTTTATAACCAAACATGTTTTTTATGCCAATTCTGTATCTTTATTAGTTTATATATTATAAACTATCTCCATACTCATTGTGAATTATGTACCTAAATATCTAAAAATACATATCATAAGTAATTCACTCCAATTAAAAAAGATAACGAAGTTTAAAAAATAAATTAAGGTCCTTAATTACGAGGCTTTGATAGTAGAAGGATCTTGACCTTTTTGAGTAAAATATCAGTTGATAGAATTTTCTAACAAAAGAAGATAAAATATGAAATTAAAAAATATTATGTAAGTATGAATACTATACTTACAGGGTATTATCACAATTCTTTGCCAATTTTCTAAAGCTCTTCAAAAGTAATTTTCTGTTTAAATAGAATCATGATAAAGTTTCTCGTTACGTGTTTGTTTCTTTTTTCTCTCCAACTCTTAAAATTTTCATTTCTGATAAAAGTTTACGAATTATTTTCTAAAGAACAAAAAGATCTTATTCTTATTGACTTCTTGAAAACTTGTTTTGTCCTTCTCATCTCACTTGTTTACACGTCTGTAAAGCAATAATTAGTGCCAAAGTATAAAAAGAAATAAGTTTCAAAATTGAAGTCGTTTTCTAAGGAGAGAGAAATAAAAATAGCACGATTATGTATAGAATCCATAACTATCGTGCCTAAAGTCAAACTTTTTTCACTGCTTTCAAATTGGAATGTCTTTTAATGAGCTATTCAATCAGAACCTTCAGTGAAACCGTGGATTGAGACTTTTTGCCATATAGAAAGGATAGCGTGAACTGGTTAAAGCTTATCTAATAACTAAAAAAGCTCCCCAAATTTTTGTACATGTATATTTTTAAACTAAAGATGACGTACATCATGTTATGATGAAATATACACAGAATGAACCTCCCGGGCGTCGTGTTTCAGTAGTCTTTTTTACAACTATGCAACAGTATTCTTGCGCTACCAGATTCTGAGTTACCGGATTAAATGTATAATTTAGTGTAATAATTTTAAGTTTAATATATTAGAATGTAAAAAATACAGAGCTGCATGGTCGGTGTAACGACAAAGCTTTTAAATAAAGAGAAAAAAAAAAAGCTTTATAATAATAAATATACATATATGTAAAAAACGATAAAAGAATAAAGTAATATATTACACAAAAACGTATGCAAGCATGTTATTTTGGCTACATTAATAAGAAATAAAGTCAAACGATGATAATGGACCTATTAGCAAACATTGTTTGTTAGTGTCCGGATAAGATTAATGTTGTGACCGAATACGATATAATCATTAATTAAACACGCCGAAATATCTATAGAGTGGATTATAAAGATAAATGTTACAGGTTTATTGATCGATTTTTTTACAAGTTTAAAATCACGAATTATATTAGTTTTTGTTTTGTTCTCACAAATTTGTTCTAACTTTAAATATTCCCAATTTTACTTAATCAATCACACATATTTATAATATCGACCTTGTTTGTTTGATAATACATACTCGTATTTTTTATATTAAATTTATGTGAAAACATCTGCTATCTGACCTCAAGGCTAGTACAATATTTATTTTAGTGGCCGTTTATCTTAAAAGAGCGTAATATACTTATATTTGATATAGATATTTACATATACGATTAGAGTATAATATAAATATATTTAATAACAACTTCAATTTGATCTTTCTACCTCTAAATGATCTCGACAGAGGACAAAAAATTGATTATATGAGGATTTTTCTATTTTTTCAACTTTTGTTTTATTTCACATATTTATGAATAATATACCCATACTTTTTAAAAATGAATCATCTCTTTTATGGTAGTTAACTTACAATGCTGTTAGTTAGGTTCACACCCTAAGCTAACAATGTTTTTAATATGTATAATGGAACGATGTTATAAAACGGAAACGATAATTTTAAATTATTCCCCAAGTGAAATTCAAATTTAAAACTATATAGCCTTTATTAAGTATAATATTTAGTACGAGGCTGTTCATTTGTCTATAGAAGCTGTTTCGTAGTAGCTACAGGGATGTAAACATAACTTTAAATTAAAGCTAAGTTTGGATCAAACTTTGTTTACATTGCAACCCGCTTGGAAAATACTTCAGTAAAATCTGAGTTAGACGAGACTGATATTTGCGGTCTAATTGATTAAGCTTCGTGATTTATTTGCCTAAGTAAACTTTACTATTTATACTCGAGGAAATAGCTACGTATATATTATTCAGTTTTATATGTCTATAGTTAATATTATAGTTATACATATAACACATATTAAGATATTGAAATCAGGATTGAAATATGAGATTCGAAATTTCGAACAGAATTAATTAAGTATTATATTTTCTTTTTAACTTTAAATGTTATTATTACTAATTTGATTAGATTTAATAATAGGAAATGGACGACGCTGGGATAAAACCTTCTATGGCGGATATTTTGTAAAAAAATAAATCAGAAATAACAGTGTATTTTCTTCAAAAGGCACACGTGTAATGATTAGTTAGAGCGAAATAAAATATTTAAAATAATGCAAGATTTATACAGATGTTGAGTAAGTATACTTATACATTAAGACAAAAATGAAGTAAATCAACGGAAATTTTAAAAATATGTGTATAACCTTTCTTGGTATTTTACTTTCTGTTTCTAATATTAAAAAAATACGTGAATATAAAATAGGTCTTGTTAAAGCAAACGTTTTATAGGTATATGTATGCATGTAAAGGTACGTTAAATAACTTTGAATCAGAAAATTTCTATCTCTGCAAGCTTTATTACGGTGTGACAAATGCCTACTCCGACCTAGACCCTACTCAAAGCACTTAAGCCAACACGTATATTATGTAAAAAGCTTATCAAGTGGGTATAATGTAAGTAAATAGCAAAAAGGTTTCTAAGTATGTTTTCATGTATAAGAACTACTGTTTTCCTGTATATGTTTCTGCTACAAACTCATGGATGTTTTTTTAACTAAGCTTATTTTATATTATGCGCTTATTACAGGTAGGCAAAGTAGGTAGAGACTTAGAGAGAAAAATGTAAATTTCTGGCGTACTTACATCCTTCATCTATTTGCCAATGAAATAATTATAGATAATATTCAGTTTTATGAAATATAAAACTAAAAATTAAAATAATTATGATTTTTTTTCAGCTTCACGCTGTATCCCGCACTTGGCAGGGTAGGCAGAGGGAACGGAAGTGAAACCTAGTGTTATGACACTCCGTTCCCCACTTTCCGCCGAATTTGAGGCATTGCGTGTTGAGTGGCTTAACTCAACGCCGCGCTTTGCCTTATTACCAGAGCGAAGAAATGAAACATTAAATATTTAAATTGAAAATATTAAATATTTCATTTCTTCGACTGGGGATCGAACCCCGAACCTGTCAGTTACAGTCACACTCTTGTGCCGCTGCGCTACGACAGGCCTCATAATTATGATTTAATTATATTAATAAACTAATTGGTGTTGAAATCATATTAAATATTATATTATAACAATAAAACTTGAAATACAAGATTATTTGTAACTGGCAAAGTTAAACACATGAAATTATCTATCGAAAATGACATAGACTAAAAGAGCTTTGACGATATTAAGTGACACCAATATACTTTCATAGACGTCAATGTGACGTCGTCGGCATGATCAGACTTGTTTACCCCATAATTTATATCGACTTTACTCTAGAAGGAGTCAGTACAATTATGATGAATTCTAACATGCGTGGGCTCTCGATCTTGAGGTTTTGATTAAAAAAACATAAAAAATCCCACGCTAATGTCTGACACTATTACTTTCATGAGACTATTTGGTATTTAATAGTATGTATAGATAGATATTGAGTTAGTTCTATTAATAATAGCTATTATATTTAAATTTCCTTAAGTAATTAACAATAAATGTTTTATTATAAATTCTTATATTCTGTAGTAAGTGACGTGAAGATATTTGCATTTCTTGTAATATATTGACACAACCAATTTACATTTTATATAAAATACCTAATACACTAATACAGTACTTTTCGGAGTAGTGCTTGTGACTTGGGTCCACAAGAGTAGGCATTAGGGATCTTTTTTAATACACCAAAATTCGCTCTCTCTTCTCTATTATTTCTAAAGACTTTCTTTTCGAAAGGGCTATACTGCCGTTGACATGGAATAGTCTTTACAGTGCCACAGACCGGGGAGAAGAGGCGAGAATAACTCGACCCCTAAGAAGTAATTAGGAGCTTTTATGGGCGCTCGTGAAAGTAGCGATCAAAGAGTAATATTCAGCGTACGCTAATCAGGATGGTCTGTGACCATTGAGCCCCGTCGCGCAAACGCGCGTACCTTGAGATAGGACTGGCACATCTAAGAAAGTAAAAATAAATACCTCTAATTATTATACAATTTATTTACGAATATATGAGTAAATACGGCTGACTATTAAGGAAAAATGTTACCATGGCATACATGTTACGACATATTACAGATGAGTAAGATACAGTTGATAGTAGTATATAGTAGTTTCGATGATTTATTTTGTAATTAGATCACTTATATCGTAATAATAGATAAATATTTAAATATTATGTTTTTAATTCAAAAAGATATAGAATTTAGCCAAATCATTACACAAAAAGGACTCTCGTGGCGCAGCGGCGTAAGCGTGTAACTTTAAACGCGACTGGTTGTGGTGTCGCTCCCTACTCGAGGATATGAAATATTTAATATTCAAGTTAAATATTGAATGTTTTGATGCCCTCGTTCTGGCAACAAGGCAAAACGCGGCGTTGAGCTCAGCTACTCAACACGTAATGCCTCCATTTCAGTGGAAAGTGGGAAACGTAACGAAGTGTACTAACACTAGGTTCCTAAGTTCCCTCTGCCTACCCTGCTATGTGCGGGATACAGCGTGAAGTTGAGAGAGAGAGAGAGAGCTTTGTATAAAAACATAGCTAAATTGTAGCGATTATTTATTATGCACGTGTGATCTACACGTGTATAATAAATAACCTCTACTAGTTTACTAATCTAAATCCGTGTCATGTGATTTTTTGTTATCTTTTTTTAATATTACGCATTTAGTATCTCGTACTTTGCTGAGTTAATGACTATTTAAAGACGTTGCGTGCTGAATACAATATAACACTATGTTTTTTCTTTACACTAAACTGGAGAAGCCCCCTGTTTGTGGATATATATATTCCCTGAGGTACAACTTAAGTTTACAAGCTTCGTGTACATTTTAATAGTATTCAAGGTCGTTTTAATGTTACTAAAAACAGTTCGGTCTTGAACAGGCCTCTCTTATGGCACATGGACACAAGTGTGCTAAACTCGACAGCTAGTGAGGTCGATCCCCACTCGAAGAAATAAAATATTTAATATTTTCAGATTAAATATTTAATATTTTTAGAATAACTATTTTCATTTCTTCGCTTTGGTTACAATGCAAAGCGCGACATTTATTTCCACCACTCAACAGGCAACGCCCCAAATTCGGTGGAAAGTGGAAAATGGAACGGAGTGTCTTAACACTAGGTTCTCAAGTTTCCTCCGCCTATCCTGCAATGTGTATGACACAGCAAAACGCTGAAAGAAAAAAAGGTGACTTGTTATGAAGAACGATTGTAAACAAATTTTAAATATATTTTCTGATGAAACAAATTAAAATTTCTATATTTTCATCTGTAGTCAAAACGTTTGTGAATTTTGTACATTTAGTCGGTTAAGCTGGTACGTGCTGATGGCTCCGTGAGAGGCATTATGTTGAATGTAAGCTCGCGGTCTACTCTGCTGGATTTCGCTAATCTTGGTCCTGTAGTACATTTGCGAGTTTGCAAATGATATGCAGTTTAAGTCTGATTAATAAAAGAGAGACAAAGTAAATTTATTTGCATATTATTTATGCAGCATTATAATATTTAAATATGAATTTGTATTAATTTGAAAAGTGTTTGCATGAATATTTGCTTTTGTTGAAGGGGTATAATTTGAGAATAAAAATATCCAAAATATTTTGGAAATATATGGCCATCTAGAAATCATGACATAATTATGCTTATAACTTGATAAATTATTATTTTTTTTATTTAGCTTCACGCTGTATCCCGCACGAGGCAGGGTAGGCAAAGGGAACCTGGGAACCTAGTGTCAGGACACACCGTTTCACTTCCGTTCCCTACTTTCCGCCGAATTTTGAGGCATTGCGTGTTGAGTGGCGGAACTCAACGCCCCGCTTTGCCTTTTTACCAGAGCGAAGAAATGAAACATTTATTATTTGCGCCGCTGCGCCACGACAGGCCGCAAAATATGATAAATTGTTATATACTGATAAATCTGATAAATTATTATATACATATAATTATAAATTATATATAATAATGGAAAAGAATGGGTCCTTTGCCCGCGCTATCTATAGTTAAATATTTTTGTCACTAAAATAGGTTGGGAGTAATTTAGGCTCATATAGTGATTGTTTGTAGGGTCCTGTTAGGAAAGTATTAATGTCAAAAAAAAATCAATAATGTTCTTGTTTCATTTAAAAAGAAGATTCTGCAAATATACAGTCACCGCTCCATTTAAATGCAATTACGGTAAAGTGTAGTATTAGCATTGTGTACAAATACGCAAATACGAGTATCTATGTTATCGGACAGTGTCAACTGCAGCGAGTGTGTTAGATCGTAAAGTTTCCAACCGAGAGCTCGCCGGCTCTTCATGTTGCAAGAGTTAGTTGTAAGCTACAGTAATGGAAAGCCTCTTACGTTGTTTAAAACTGATTGTACCTATTGTATTAATTATTTAATAAAATTTATAATCGAATAGGTATATTGTGTATTGTGGTATTTGACCATATTTTGGTTTCTGCGGTCCACTGGTTTTTTTTTAGTTTTATAAACAATACTCATGAATGGATGATGTTTATTTGATGTGTGTTTATTTATTTAACTGAATTTCAAAAATTAGATTGTCAAAAACTAACATAGACTTATATTATATTAATATATTCATTTTTATTTTGAAATATGTATATAGTATGTATACACTTTTGCCCTCTGAAGAACTGTTTCAGGAGCTCAAATACATCCGAAGCTTTAATTAAAAGTTATAGATATTTTTTCAGGTACTTAACATGCAGTAACACTTTTTTGAGGTGTAACGCTTACTATGTATTTGAGATCCCTGTTTTATATTTAAGTTTGTTATATATTTTTTAATTTAATGTAAATGTAGACAATAACATTAATTCCTAAGTAAAGAAGACTAGCCCGTTGAACAAAAACAGCAAATTCATAACAATACAATAATGCAGAGTACATTTTC
Source organism: Eueides isabella (assembly GCA_019049475.1). NCBI lineage: Eukaryota > Metazoa > Arthropoda > Insecta > Lepidoptera > Nymphalidae > Eueides > Eueides isabella. Next base: position 4,719,933 of record CM032400.1, read on the forward strand.
AATTTCAACAATAACGAACAGCTATTACTGTTCGCTTTACATATTAAATGTGCATAATTACGCAAAGCTATAATTTCTCATACACAGAATTAGCTGTATAGGGAATTAATTAAATGGATATATACCCGTATATTGTACCGTATATTGTAATGTCTCTTTACGTAATATCATGTAGGTTATACTCGTAGAACAATTTACCTTAGTGTGTGTATGTCGACGCTGGAACGTGTAGTCGTTGTAAGTCCATAATTTTAAAATTATGTTCAATATCGTATTTAGACTGTGTAAATTAAACTTAAACTAAAAAATTTAAGTTATCTCTTCAAGAAACAAGTTTCTAGATTGAGTTAATATTTAGTTGTGATTATTTACAAAATGCTAAAAAGTCTTTGGCTCTGGTGTATGTAGGTATATTCTTGATTTACAGCGATTGTGGTTTTTCGCGTCGCATCACATATGTATATAAGCTTAGTAGATTAGTATATGAGACATATACATATATATAAAAATATGAGACATCATATTTTTAAATATTTAATATTTGGAAGAATGAATATTTTGTTCTAAATATCAAATTTATAAAAATACTATCTATTAATATTCATTTTAAAAAGTATACTTGCTTCTTTTGCAAATATTGCATTTTTAACAACTGTATTTTTTCTATTTAATAATTGAATATATATTAATAATGCAAAAATACTATATAAATTCTAACAGAAATACAATTTGTCTTAAATTAAAAATTAATATTATATATAATAAATCAACAAAGCCGAATGAAACAAGACCTTTGCCATCATCATTTCACTAAAGGATAATGGAAATTATAATAGAAATACTGTGCGAATGAAATGAATATCGAGCGGACGGCCTTTGTGATATCTTATCAAGAGTCAGAGTCAGGCTTTATAACTGAATGTGGAATCATATTTTAGTTTATCTTTGACTTCTGAATACAAAATCTGTTATAGCCATTAATATTTGGTACTAAATGTTATACTTTATTGAATCAGTAGTTTCTTTCTTTTAATTAAAGCAATACTTCTATAAAATTGTAGATTTTTTTAATTTGTGTTCACACTGTATACCGCATGAAGTGGGAACCTGGGAATCTAGTTTAAAATCCATTTCTATTAAGACGTTGCAATCTCGACTCGCCCCCCAATTCAGAAGGTATTTGTTGAGTGGCGGAACTTAACATCGCGAAAAATTAAACAGATTAAATATTTAATTTCGTCTATCGATATTCGGACCCACAGCATTTTGCATTTACAGTCGCACACGTAGGCCCCTGCGCCACTATCGGCCTCATTTATATACTTAATATTAATTAAGATAATTTTGAATTGTGAAGTGACCACACTATTGATTAGGAAGCAATTCTTGAATCAGCAAATCTTGTACGTAAATGTATAACACGTGTAAAGCTACAAAAGATAGTAATTAGCCTCTAGGGAGTGTGATTTCTTACAAGAATAACGTTTCTATGATCACCAACTCTTTGAAAGTTTAGTCGATTTTAATATTTTACGTAAGAAAAACTGTGATTTAAATATTTTCGTAATAACTTCAGAATAAAAGGGAACGCAAAGTGCTTGAATAATGAATGTTCCTTAATAGCTTTAAGAAAATTAACATTATAAATTATTTACATAAGTAAATTTACGCAAGTTAGTAATATATATTTTTTAAACCTTTTAGTGACTTTGGAAGTTCCTGATTTGTTATGGTGTAAATTACGACGAAAAAGTGTTTATATAATTCTTATATCATGTATGCTATTTGTTGCAGTGTAAAGTTTAATACTAATTGTTAGAGCGGCGTTGAGTTCCGCCATTCAATACGCAATGTCTCAAATGTGGGTACATAAGAAACTAACTGAGTGTCTCGATTTTAGGCTCTAGGCCTAGGCCTACCCTGATATGCGGAATAAAGCATAAAGCTGGATTTTATGTATAACATTTGTTTGCCCTTACCTTTTCTGAATAATTCTTTTTATATTAGCAAACTTTGTAAGCCATGTTTATTTAAAATATATGTATAATATTTGATATTATGAATTTTAATACTTAAGGTTCTCATTTTATCGCACTGGTCTTGCCTTGTTGGCAAAACGCGGTGTTGAGTTCCGCCCCTAAACACTCAAAGCGTCAAATTCAGCAGAAAGTGGGGAACGGCTTGGAGGTAGGTTCCAAGTTTTCTATGTCATATATATATATATATATATATATATATATATATATATATATATATATATATATATATATATATATATATATATATATATATATATATATATAAAACTTATAATGCTTAAAATACTAGCTTCCATATAACAAATCATAAATAAATACTGTTATCAATATGTATTTCCAGGTAATGTTTTAGGGAAAAATATTTATGTATGATACGCGTACCGTCAACGTCAGGGGACGTTACGTCAACTGTTCTTTTAGCCGACATCTGACCGTGAACTTGACGCTAAAGGGATTTTTTCTGTGATATATTTGGTAAATCATGAAATATCTTTTATGTATTACGTTTATAAAATATGATATCAAGAACAATAAAGGTTTAGGATATTTACATGATTAACATGTAATATTATTGTGCTTTAAGCTCATGTAATTTAATGGGATAGTAACATACTATGGGGAATTTTTTGATTGTAAATTCTGCTCTTCTTCAACATTACAAGTATTTGTAGGTACCTGACTAAAGGTACTTGTAATTTTAATTATTTTCACATCTCTTTCAATTTGTAAAATTGGAAAAAGAGTGTTTCCACCACATATCTTAAATAAATTGTGCTTTGTGCAGCCTCCATCCACCGCAGTTTTTCACTCAATGTTTCATACTTACAACTTAAGAATTACATATGAAAATAAATAAAGATAAAATACCTTTACCGATTGCAAATTGACCTCACACTTATCTGCAAAATAACCTTGATATTGGATCCTTTTTCGCTTGTACCCATCTGCCAATTTGAACATTTCACTTTGCAATATAGAGTGTAGACGGTATAAAAGCTTTATTCCGGCCAATATTGTATTTGCGTCCAATAAATTCTTTCAGAAGACGCTTTATGTTTTAAGGACTAAAGAAAAAAAAAACGGAGCACTCTTTCAAAGGATAGAGAGGTGTAAGAAATGTATTTATATATAAAAATGATAAGTATATCAATATCTTTAAAGAAAGAAATAGTCTTGATTTGTTTATTTTATTCAGTGCTGATTGTACAATGTTTTCATATTATGGAATCTATTATCATATTAAATTTTTTTTTTTTTTTTTTAAAGGCGTTCTGTCAACCAGTGATCTGCCTCGACTGGGCATTTGACTGGTGGTTAAGAAATTTTGTGAGACATGCGAGGTATACGCCCAGTGACGCATACGCAAGTTAACAATCTTTCACGAGATCTTGTTTTAGGGTCAGAGTAAATCCTGAGGAACTCTTCTTTTTAATCGTTTGAAGTTACGTGTAGGATTCATTAGAACACAAGCGAGCGCATTCGGATGTTTTTCTATGCGACGAGAGTATGACTTGATTTTCTTTGCAATCTCCTCTTTCACTGTTGGAATCATTAAATCTCGATGCAGCTGAGAATTCGTGACAAACCACGGGGCATCAGTTATAATGCGGAGAATTTTAGATTGGAACCGTTGAAGTATATCAAGGTTTGAGTTACTTGCAGTTCCCCAGACTTCCGCTCCATAGGACCAATTTGGTTTGAGGATGGCATTGTACAGAAGCACTTTGTTACTAAGCTGAAGCTTTGATTTCCGTCCTATGAGCCAATTAACTTTTCGAAGCTGAGCGCTCAGAGCCTTTCTTTTTGTAAAGATATGCTTTTTCCATGTAAGTCGTCTGTCTAGATGTATGCCCAGATAGCGTACCTGTTCTGACTGAGGAATTTGTTCTCCATTAAGTATGACGCTAGGGCAGTTATCGTGCGTAAGTGTGAAAGTTACATGCACCGACTTAGTTTCATTGGATTTTATTCTCCAGTCTTTAGGCTAGCCAGATATGTCATTTAGGCTCTCCTGTAGTAGTTCTGACGCGACTATTGAACAAGAACTTTATCTGTGGTTGGTATGTCAGAGGTGTATATAAGATAAAGGATAGGACCCATTACGCTGCCCTGAGGAACCCCTGCTTTTATTTGGTGCAGACATGTTTTGTCTTCTCCATGTTTTACATAGAAGTGCCTCTGATGAAGATATGATTTTATTATGAGGTAGTAGTTAATAGGCAGGGCTTGCTGAATTTTATAAAGAACACCTTCATGCCACACACGGTCAAATGCTTGCGATATATCAATAAATGCGGCAAAGCAGTACTTCTTGTATTCAAATGCATCATGTATTTTTTCGACCAATCGGTGTGCTTGTTCGACAGATCCGTGATCTTCGCGAAATCCAAATTGATGAGATGGAATTAAATCACGTCTGGCAAGTTCTGGAGCCAAGCGTTTTAGGATTAGAATTTCTAATATTTTAGATGCTACAGGCAATAAACTTATGGGACGGTAAGATGAAACATTTTCCGGATCTTTGCCAGGTTTCAGAATGAGAATGATTTGAGCCACTTTCCATTGGGCGGGTATGAATTCTCGTCGCAAGATAGCGTTGAAAATAGCAGTAAGCAAACGAATCGCTGAATATGGAAGTTCTTTCATGACTTTTGCTGTTATGAGGTCGTAGCCAGGAACTTTGTTTAGAGAAAGTTTTTTGATTGAAGATTTAACTTCTTTAATTGCAAACTTTCTAATTGGTGGTGAAAGCTGGTATGGTGCCGAAAGGGCTTCCATTACTTCATCTACTTTGTTAGAGTCAGTAGCCGGGTTTGGGGTAAACACTCGTGTTAGGTTTTCAGCGAATAGCGACGACTTTTCAGCATCGCTCTTCGCCCATGAGCCATCGCTGAGGCGTAGTGGCGATTGGAATGCAGTTGGTCTATTGAGAGATTTGGTTACTTTCCACAGAGAATAATCCGTTGCGGAAGTTGCGTCCAAGCTGTTTAATTGGCGCTCTACATTTCTGTTTCTAATATTATCGAGAAGGGTTTTTACTTCTTTTACGAGTTTGAAGAATTTTACCTTGTCTTTTGTGTGTTGACTAAGTTGCCACTGCTTTCTAGCTCGTCTCTTTTTCTGTATGAGGTTGATTGCAACTTGTGGGTAAATCGGTACTATCGTGTTGGTGCTACATTGGGGAGTTGATTTCCAGGCAGCTGTCTGTATGCATTTATTAAAGATCTCGACAGCTGCGGTAATATCATTATTAGATTTAAGAGGAAAATGTTTAACCAGCGTGTTTCCAATGATTTGTCTAAAGAATTCCCAATTTGTGATCTTTGAATGCAATCTGCAGGGTTTGTCCACTTCAACAAAGTCATTGTGCAACTGGGCAATAACAGCGTGAAGCTGAAAAAAAAACCCCATAACAAAGGCTGTTCAGGATGATGAGCAATTTCTGTTGAGATATAAAAATTGAAGATCTAAAATATGTGGTGGCATTAAATGGAGATCCGTAATGGATCAGCTTATCTGTAAGATATAAACATTTTATATCTTAGCAAAAATTAATGATGAGCGTTTTGAAATATCCGTGTTTCAACTAAAAGTAATTTATAAAGATTTTTTCTACATTTTTTTTTCCAAAAAGCAACACGTACGCGAACGAAAAACTGTGTCGAGGGACCAACTAGTACATAATTACTTTTGCCATGGGAGCATTGTAATATTGGAATCGCTTGACATTGACATTTCACACAATGTATATTTTTTTGTATTTACCAATTTATTTGTTAAAATAAAAAATAATAAATAATACTCAATGCTCACTATATGTAAACGTTAATTTTTAGATGTAATGAGCGTTGGGTATAATCTTGAAATACCAAATAATCGTTAGCTAATTTCAACTTCAATTCAAAGATAAAATGTACAAATATTGAAGTAGACTCTATTGTAAAAAGGACTCTTTAATTAATCTACTACTACTTAAATTAATCGGTTAAAAATATGTATCACGAGTTTTACATAACAACGCACTAGTGTTTAGGCATCGATAATATATATTATTAAGTATGATTAGAAATATATATTATATAGGTATATATTTTTTCTCATACTTTATCTTTTCTGTTCACGACATGTAATTAATTGGATTAACTTTATGAAACAAGGCAATCCGCTTCATCGAGATTTATCAGTTGTAAGGACAAATTACAAATGATATAGTAAGATTAATATGAGGAAATAATTGTAGAGCTTGAGATTATAAAAACAAAATAAAACTTGAGGCCTGTCGTGGCGCAACGGCACAAGCATATGACTGTAACCGATAGGTTGTGGGTTCGATTCCCACTCGAGGGAATGAAATATTTAATATTTTCAATTTAAATATTTAATGTTTTCATTTCTTCACTCGCAAAACGCGGCGTTGAATTCCGCCACTTAACACACAATGCCTCAAATTCGACGGAAAGTGGGGAGCAGTAGCGAAACGGAGTGTCTTAACATTAGGTTCCCTAGTTCCTTCTGCCTACCCTGCTATGTGCGGGATACAGCGTGAAAATAAAACTTGTTTACATTTGCAAGGATTTTCTTTGAGTAAATATTAAGAAAACAAAAACCGTTGAAAATAGATAGACTGAACGTTAAAATTGAAAAGAAAAACATCTTTATCGTCCAAAGAAGGTATTCCGTAATAGCCTCTAGCCTTGTATAAAAGTCTGAAACATTTTAGATAACAATTAAAACTAATGATTCGTAATAAATATATCTTTTTTAATTAGCTATGCAACAATTAACTTAACGATTGACAAAGAGACGTCAAGACTTAACAAATGATCAAAGTGACTTTCCCATTTAAATTAACAAGTTAAGACTATAAAAAATTCCAGACAAGATATTATGTTTCCTGGATGTTTGAACGAGTATTTTTTAATCTTTGATATAAAACGTTCACTTTTGCTTTGGAATTAAAATGTAGTGTTTAGCTACTTATTATTATTGCAAAAGACATTTTATAATTAACTTTACGTAGGTTAACTTAAACCTGATAAATGACTACTATCTAAAAAAATGTATCACAAAAAGATATAATGCAAAAATGAATGCTATACTTAACCTAAATAAGATACGATTTTGAATTACATCTTAAGTAAAATATAATTTAAGTCGCCTTATTTCTTACAAACGATGCTTTTCTACATTTGTCCCAGTACTCTCTCATAATTATTCAGCTGCTTCAGTATACTCGACTGTACAAAAGTGCTTTGCCAACTCTACTTTTTATTCATGAAGCTATGTTGGGTCGTGTTTTCACAAACGTAAGGAAACTCGTTTGTATTGAAAGAGTATTTACTCTTTTTTATGAATTTCATATCTTTTACTGGTACAATACAATACGATGAATAATTAAAATATAACATAAATAAAACTTTGAATTACAACAACGGCTATTTGCATGTTGACTTTATTAAAGGAATTAATGTTTTGTTTATAAAAGCAACATCGTATTTACATAGCAAAGATCAGACGCCCCCTGACCTTTTGCTGGTAACAAAATTTTCTGCAAATAACTGGGATTCAGCGAAATATAATAATGTTTTACATAATTTTATTTTAGCATTGTGAAGGTTCAAAATGTTAATTGGTTTTTTTACTTATTTTTTACATGTGTATTTTATACACTATATGCGTACGTAGGGGGTGTGAGTTTGATTCCCACTCGTGGAAACAGAATATTTAATAATTTCACATTTTTTTTATATTTTCAGCGGAGTGACTTAACACTAGCTTCCCAGGTTTCCTTTGCTTGTCGTGCTCTATGCTGAATACAGTGTGTTGACAACGCTGACACAGGGTAGATTCTGTTCTATACTTTCTGCCCGAATAGGTGACTTCTTGTCACTATAAAAGTCGTATCGCAGTCAGTCGCTGTTTAACCAAGAGAGCTTTTATTTACATAATGATATGTTTTTAATATTTATATTTGTTTAACAAAATTGCAATACTGAGATATCAGTGTAGAAAAATGTAAGTCTAGCATAACTACAATATTTTTTTCTTTTACAAATCTCTGTAGATAAAATTGTAATTACTTTCATAACAATTTGTCTTAATTATCATTTTCTTCAAAGAACGACCCAAATCCGCCCGCTAAGACCTTTAAGTGGCCATTTTGTATTCTGCTTGTGTAAAAATATTCGTCAAAATAACATTTTCACTAAGCATCTTCACGGTCGACGCGCAGCTATAAACGTAATAGCTACTTGGACTTTACTGCCTGGTTATAAAGTTCGTTTTCATTTGCGCTTGTATTGGATATTCAGTCATTGAGTGGAGCTAATAAATTGGAGTAAATAAGAAGTATATGGCGCTTTATATTGAAACACGATTGAAAGCTGTAAAGCTCCGCAGCTTTTTACGTAGGTTATCTCTTGCTTTAAGTGCCCGTGTTTATGTACTGATTTTGTGTTTTTAGATTTTATCGTCAGGTGCTAGTAACGAAGTCTCGTTTATTTGAGCAATTTTATTTATATAGACATCTGGTATAAATTGCGAAAATTGTTATTGTCCTTCATTAGCTACATGTTAAGCATTAGACCAAACAAACTAATATATGGTTTAATGTCAGTAATTATATTTTTGTATGTGTATATATATATATATATATATATATATATATATATATATATATATATATATATATATATATATATATATATATATATATATATATATATATATATATATATATATATATATATATATATATATATATATATATATATCCTACACGTGGAAACTATTTCTAGTTATAAGGAATATTAAGTTTACTTAACTCTTGTTGTCACTTCCTGAGTTAACAGGATTGTTTTTGCGTGTGTAAGGACTTTGAAAAAGTAAATTTAAAGATACATTTAAGTAGTTTAGAAATATAATATGTACTTAAATATGTATATTTAAGATTTTTACTCTTAATGTAGTAGATGTATTTTTTTATATATAATTTTTTCATCTTTTATAGACAAATTGTGTGATGGTTGACAACACTGAACGTGATATCTTTTACAGGCGGTCATTTCGCAACACAAGATGACGAACAGTGTGTTCGTCATCTTGTGTCGCGAAATGACCGGCGAATATAAATTAAATAAAATGTATTAAAGTAAAGTGTGAATGGGGATGGGGGTGGTCTCACGTACCACTTGAGCTTTGATTTTTTTAAATAACAAAATTGCTTGAGTAAGAATCCATAAAGAAACTTTTACTATTACAAATATAAGTTCTATTCAAGCGTACAAACGAATGTAATTATATTAGTGCTCTCCACACTTCGTTCTGTTCAGTAGCCGTAAATATTTCAGATGTATCGGTGAATATTTTATATCGTATTTTACTCTAGCAACAATTTTCTGCGGCAATATGAAGTATTGCAATTACATTATAAAGGGTAAACCGCGTCGGTTGGGAATTCTGAATTTATTTGTAATAAGTTGGAACATTTTTATTATATTGTAATTTTGTTTTGCGTTTTCGTGTCGTACTCAAAAACATTGATACATTCATGTCAAATCACCTTTCTTTCTTTCGGCATCTAGTAAAATATATATAAATACATCGTACCATAAAAATAACATTGCATTTTTGTATAATAACAAGCGACAAATAGTTTCGTACTTTTTCTTTTTTTTTCTCAGCTTCACGCTGTATCCTGCACGAGGCAAGGTAGGCAGAGATAACCCGGGAACCTAGTGTTAAGACAATCCGTTCCATTTCCGTTTCCCACTTTCCGCCGAATTTGAGGCATTGCGTGTTGAGTGGCGGAACGCCGCGCTTTGCCTTATTACCAGTACTTTACAGTTAGTTTCTTAATTTGTGGGATAAATTTAAAATGGCAATGTACCGTACAGCGTGAAGCTAAGAAAAAAGTTTCGCTTTTAGATTAAAATCTTTTCATTATTAAACATTTTATTTCTTATTAATAATTGTTCATGTATTTTTAGGTGCTAAGTTCTGACACCGAGTGGCATTTTGCTCATCGTGGCCTACCGCATGCACGACCTCGACGATCCATCGCCCATACTCGCCTTCTAAAACGTCATCCTCTCGTAAGTATTTTTGACAGCTTAGCTAAGTTCAAGTCATTGATTTAACACAATCTGTGAGAACTAATATGCGAGTTTTAACGTTAGAATAGGGCATAAATATACGTTTAATTGTATGAAAAGTCATCTTTTCAATAGCTTCTAACAAAAAAAATATTTACCAAAAGCCCTCCTACCTAATAGTAGTAGTATTATTCATGACACAGCGCCTGAGAATTCAATCTGATATCACAAGTGTCCTAATTATTCAATTACTTTACTATGAATTAAGATAACCGAAGGGACTGTGATCAGAGTTATTGTTGTAGAAAGTTAGTAGCTGTTTTAATAATGAAAATTTATTATAAATATTTCCAATATTGGGGTTAATTACAATTTTGTTCAAAATTCTTCGTATTAAAAGCAGTTTCAGTATTGAAAATTGCGATTTTGTCTAAATTATCCTCTAGTTAAATATTCTTTGGAAAATATAATATATTTTTAAGAAAACTAAGATATTTTTTTTTATATTTTTAAAAAATTGTATTACATTTTTTTACGTTATTAGTTCATGGTGATACAAATGTAAAGGTTTAAGCTTCACGCACATTGCAGGGTAGTTAGAAAAACTTTGGAAACTCTTTCTCATATTCCGCCGAATTGGAGGTATTGCGTGTTAGGTGGAAAACACAACGCCCCTTTGTATTGTTACCAGAGGGGAGAAACGAAAATATTAAATATTTCTTTTCCTAGAATACGTCGCACGCTTGGTCCCTGCGCCACGACAGGCAATTCAGTTAATGACTTGCTATAAAATATATATTCAACGAGATATAACTAAATAATTTCTGATTTATATAATTAAAAGTATGAACAAATTATTTGTCAGTATATTTCATCTTTCCCTGTTACTGCAACATTCAAAGATTGAAAAAGCTAAAGCTTTACGTTGGCAGTGAAACTTCAACAAAGCTGCTTATATCTTAGACACATTAGTGGATTGCTTTTCTATTTTAAACTACTTACTCGTGGAACTCCATTTCTTTATTAAAGTAACTAAACTGTGTTTTAAAGCTAATGAATGGTTATAATTTTCCTAAAGTAATTAGATTTTTGTGCAAACTAATGTCTTATGTTAGTGTTCATATTAAGGTGGTATCAGTAGAAATAGCCACATGACAAAGAGACAAAGGATATTAAATGTTTCATTTTCTCGAGTGCCAATCGAACCCAAAACTTGCTTGCGTTATTGTCGCATGCCTCTCTGCGTCACCTCTGCGCCACGACTGACCTCTATCTCGCTTTGAACGTATCTGAGTCAGTAAAAATAAAATATTTGAAATATAATAATTTTCTGAGTTCGATCAATTCTTACTATTTAATTACATATAGTATAATCATAAGTACTTTTATACACTAATTTTTAAAGTTAACATAATGTAACGAGCAAGGGTACCAGGGTCACCGAATACTTACGAATCGTACTATATTTAATATATTGCTTTTTCATATCAGGTCCACACTGCAGTCCAACAAACTGGCTTCAAACGAGTTAAGCGAGGGTTCCGTCCTCTCCGCTTACCTGAAACAGCACCGGTGAACCTCGATGAACCTCGAGATCCCTACTTTCCTTTACAATGGTACCTGAAGAATACTGGACAGAACGGGGGAAAGCCGAAATTGGATTTAAATGTGGAAGCAGCTTGGGCTCAGGGGTATACAGGTGTCAATGTTACCACTGCGATCATGGACGATGGTATGTTATAATATATTAATTATTACATAATGTATATACAAGAATAAAAATATATATGCTATTTATTTATATATTTATATACTATTAATTAGTGACACCAGCCTTATTCTTGTTTAATTTATTAAATCCTTTACTTCAAGGTTACCAAAGTGAGCAATTTCGCTCACTTAGCAATAAGATCCTATTGTGCCATCTTACAAATACAATAAACATTCTTGTTAAATCGGTGTACAATAAAGTATTTTACATGACTTTATTAATCAGAAGTATATGTTGTGATTGTAATTAATTACAGAATAGTAAAAATAAATAGCATTTACTATTTCGAGAACATAAGAACCTGCAAAATTTCTCAATATATTAGATACGGCTTGTCTTTTGGTCGTCTAGGACTGACACCGTCTGAGCACTTTATCCTTGTACTACCAATAATAACACCATTTATCTCGTCTCAGTTTAAATTCTGCGTAAATAGAGACGTGAAAATTAATTTCACTCTCCAAAATAGCTTTTCGAAGGAGTCGTACCTTACTTATAGAATATGTATAATTGTAGAGTCAATTGCTACTGACAGAAGCATATTTTAATATCATTAAATTTATTATAATTTATACTTAATATTTAAAAGTATATACAACTTCATCTAACATGATTTTTTTTTAATATTTCTATCGTTTCTTTTCGTACTCATTTCTTTTCGCAAATTAATATATGTTGTTTTTTTCACAGGTGTGGACTACATGCATCCTGATTTGAAATATAATTATGTGAGTATTTATTATCTTTACACAATATTACTTATAAGGTAAATTTGAGACGGATCATTATGTCTGCACTGCACGTTATGTCTTAAAATGCAGGAAAACGAAGGATGAAATGATATCTTTGTCACTTTGACATATGACTATGTGAAACATACTAAATATTATGTATGTTTTTTCATATTTAAAAATGCTAATTATTTAATTTATTGCGTTGTAATTCTACTACAAATTATTTAATATATTTTACTCATTTTATTGTGAACGTTTGGCGTTCCATTTTTTTGGAGAGTAAGGTTTGATGTATTTATTTTAGTAAAATTACCTTCTATGTCCTTAGATATTCGTTCTTATTTAATAAAGGGCAAAATTCGATTCCGCTACCTTATTCCATACGGACTTATTTTTAGGGTTTCCCGAAAAAAGCTTTATTCTACTCAAACTTAAGTTGAAAAGAAGAATGGATTATGACACCCTGTTAAATTTTGTCTCGGTATATTTTTATTATCAATACCAAAGAGATTACATAATTTTCTATATGATACTAATATAGATACATTTTTTCAGCTTCAAGCAATAGCGTGAACATGGTGGGCAGAGGGAACTTGGGAACCTAGTGTTAAACCACTCTGTTCTGTCAATTGTTCACTTTCCGGCGGCATTGAGTATTGAGTGGTGGAACTCAACATCGCGTACTGACTTATAACCAGAGTGTAAAAATAAAAACATTTTATATCTAAATTGAAAATATTAATTATTTCCTCGAATGAGGTTTGAACACACAACATATCAGTCACGTTTATAGCTTCTATAAACGTGACATGTGACACACTATCCTCTGGCTTTTGCCTTTGCTTCACTACAGGCGACATATAAATACAGATGTATTAATATTTTTATATCTCCAACACACAAAAAGAACAAAAAATATATGTAAAAGTAAAATAAAGTTTACGAGAATTAGAAGCAACATTAATTCTTTTGCCTTTCAAGAAGTTCTTTCTAACTCAAAAGAATAATTACTACAGTACATCTTAAAATATTCTTTTGACATTTTGTATCTTGTGTAATTTATGTTTACAAACCACTGAAATGTCTCATGTTAAAATTATTAATTTAATGTTACCTCTAATTATGTTTCTTTGAAATTTAACATAAAAATCTTTTTTTTCTTAGAAATAATACTGAAGCCTCGTGGCGTAATGCCAGAGTCTCTAACTGTAGGCGCGATGAGGTATAATCCCTGCTCTGGTAGACAAAGCGCGGCGTTGAGTTCCGCCATTACTCTTATCATGTTTAGAAAATAGGTCGGGAATGACGGATTGTCTTGCTGGATTTTCTATACCAACACTACTAAATGCGGAGGAAATGTACATTTTAAAAAATATTTTAAATAATTCTTAATAATTAAATTTTATAAATAAAAGTTCTGTGAAAGTTCAACTTCAGCATTTAACAGAGCAGTACTAATACCTTATGTTATAAAACATAAAACATATCTTAGTATCTACTATAGCAATGTATGCTTAACTAAACAAAGTTGTGAGTTCCATCTAATTTTATTAAGGTTTTTTTTACGGAAAAGACGGCAAACGAGCGTACGTGTCACTTGATGGTAAGTGATCACCGTCGCCTACGGCCCCGAGTAACTTCAGAGGAGCTACAGGAGTGTTGCCACCCTTTAAGGTGGAAGGGCACTGGGGCCCGGCATTACGTGATTCGAAACGCAGTGGCCAAAGCCACTACTTAACGCTGGTCTTAAATGCCGAGGGTGGTAATAATCCGGTCGAGCCTGCAAATTACTGGCAACGTGACTCTACCACACGCACTTTAGTCGCCTCTCACGACACCATCAGTACCAGGGTGATCCTATCTCCGGAATCACACGGCAAGCCGGAATCACACGGCAAAAATATGAGATATAATTTGGCTTCAAGTTTCACGAGTGAGAACCCAAATTATTTCCCTCTAGGTTTATTTAGTCCCAGCAAACTAGCGTAAAAATTTTAAAAACATTTTCCATAACATTGTGCTGGACCACAAAACAGTTTTTTTAATGCATAGCAATTTCATTAAGTGGAAAATGCATAGTAATTTCATATAGTGGATAATTCCTTTTGGTTGATTTCAGAATGGTTTAACAAATTTTATTATATGTATGTGAATGGATAAGTTCAAAGATCAGTTATTGCTATCTTATTTTTGGTTAACAACCGAGTATAATTTTGATAACCGTACGCATTGAAATATATTTAAATTCTCTTTGTATAGCATTAGGATTTAATTTAATTTTAATCATTCATCATCAATCATCATTTATAGCCTGTCTTCATTGCCATTCTTTCATTTGCATCCAGCTGTTTCACCTTACCTCCTAAATTTCATTTACCTAGCAGTCTGCTATCTAGATCGCGTTTACCCCGAGGGTCATTGGGTCTATGAATATTGCTAGACCATGCCCTATACCCCATTGTGCCCCATTCTTGTCTCTCCAGCTTCTTAATCCTTTGGACTATATCGACAGCTTTGGTTCTCCGTCGGATATCATCTCGTTACGAATCCGATTCTTCAGAGATATTTCAATCTGAGCAACTTTAAAATAGTGAACAAATCTTACTGTCACTGTCCTTGTCTGATCTTCGTATTACTGTTACTGGTAGGACGTTTCATTCATCATTAAGCTTCGTATTTTCATTGACAAAAAAACTAATGAAGGTGATATACGCTCTTTCACTATTTTTGAAATGTTAATTCACATTAACGAAAGGAAATTATTTATTTTTGAGAACGTATAAAAATTTAACGTAGCAAGATTTAAGCCTTGCCTTTTGGAATCCATCCCAAAATAAGTATTTTGCTATACGCTGCTCAACAAATCTGAATTCTTCTGCGAAAGTTCACTTCGAAAATATTTCTACGTAACTGCACACCAGGCCAAGATAGATGTGATTTTTCCTTAATATATTGAGCATTCTGGCTCAATTTTCTGCTTCTATAGGTCTTCAGATGAACTTGGATAACACCTGTCCTAATACAAACTATTAAATTAAATTTACAAATATATTTAAGCAGCGTAAGATATTTTTTATTTTGATGATCATCATCATCGTCATTTAATTTTGATTTGCTTTTTTTGAACTTGCTTATGTATTACAATGTGTACGTACTTTTTTGTAACTATAATTATGTTATTCATGAATGTCCTAATCTACATTCCACAAGTGGCATTGGCACCTACTAAGATTTATTTATTTTTATTCTATGGAACAAGAGATATTAAAATGATTGTTTTATAATGCAAAACCACGATTTGTATTCTACTCCTAAATATGCAATGTAAGTAAAATAACCATAAAGAATTTAATGTAAGAAAACACAATAAATCTTAAATACTGCTGAATGAGTTTTTGTGTTTACCAAATAATGAAATGGATATGTTTAACAAAAGTAATGCCAAATATAAAAAAAAATATTAACAGTATAGGTTGAACTCACTTGCTCACTGAGCTTCACTCTGTATCCCGCACATGGCAGAGTAGGCAGAGGGAACTTGGGAACCTAGTGTTATGACACTCCCAGTTTTCAAGAAAATAAAAACAATCTATATTTAAATTGAAAATATTAAATATTTCATTTCCTCGAGTGGGGATCGAACCCACAACCTGTCGGTTACAGTCACACGCTTGTATCACTGCGCTACGACAGGCCTCAAATAGGCTATAAGTTAAACTCTGTACAGTCATTTAAATGTACTAATGGAATACAAAATGACAGATAAAAAAAGTCTAAGCAAAATGGAAGACGTAGCATATTTAATGCTACGTCCTAATTTATCGAAGCACGAGTTACGAACATCATTTACATGGCGCATTGAATTTCACGTAATACGCATTTTCCCAGCGGGAGACAATGTTAAACATACTCGTAAGTCGTAAGATAAGAACATTATTTGACTTATAAATTCAATAAACTGTATATATTATAATGTTAATTGCTTGTATTAATTAAGAGTTTTGTAAGATATAACACATTTGAAGTTTCCGTTATCTCTAACCGCAGACAATAGTTTCTTAACTTACCTTTCAAATATATATAGCCTTCCTCCATGAATGAACTATCTAACACAAAAAGATTTATGCTAATCCAAACCCTATCTTCTAATATTAACGCGCTTTATAATAATTAATATCGATAATATAATAGGGGAACGGAAGTGGAACGGAGTGTCTTAGCACTAGGTTCCCAAGTTCCTTCTGCCTACCCTGCCATGTGCGGGATACAGCGTGAAGCTGAGTATGAGTATAATTATAGGCATAATAAGAATACCTACTCAAACCTCACATACGGCGATAATAAGTGTCTTGTTTCGTTCCACTTCCGTTTTCCACTTTCCGCCGAATTTGAAGCATTGCGTGTTGAGTGGCGGAACTCAACGCCGCGCTTTGCCTTATTACCAGAGCGAAAAAACGAAAATGTTAAATATTTAAAATATTATTAAAATATTAAATATTTCATTAACCGAACCCACAACTTATCATTTACAGTCACATGCTTGTGTCGCTGCGCCACGACTGGCCTCAAATCATGTTAAAGTGTAACTTACTAAAATAAGTATTTTTTGAAATGCTGCAAATACTTGTTAAAGAAGAAAATGACAAAATCTCTATTCATTATACATTTTTAAAGAATATTTTTTATTACAGAACGCTGAGGCTTCATATGATTTCAGCAGCAACGATCCGTTTCCTTATCCACGATATACAGATGATTGGTTTAATAGGTAAGTACTTTTATATATTTTTTTTCGTATTACACATGAAATTGTAAAAATATTTATAAGAAAAATAAAATTAACCACTGACAGTCCAATAAATTTTACATTTTATTTATATTAATTTTGAATGAGGCCTGTCGTGGCGCAGCGGCACAAGAGCGTGACTGTAACCGACAGGTTCTGGGTTCGATCCCCAGTCGAGGAAATGAAATATTTAATATTTTCAATTTAAATATTTAATGTTTCATTTCTTCGCTCTGGTAATAAGGCAAAGCGCGGCGTTGAGTTCCGCCACTCAACACGCAATGCCTCAAATTTGGCGGAAAGTGGGGAACGGAAGTGGAACGGAGTGTCATAACATTAGGTTTCACTTTCGTTTCCTCTGCCTACCCTGCCAAGTGCGGGATACAGCGTGAAGCTGAGAGATTTATATTAATTTTCATAATATTCATAACCAGAATGATTTCAAACAAACTTTTTTGATGATTTATGAAACGTTAACGCTAGTTAGAAGTTTCTCTTTACAAATTGAAATAATTAATCAAAAAAGTTAAATAACATCAAATCCACTTCGTTTAATTAAATTGTAAAATCATTTCATCACAGTGAAATATACTTTATATTTACCAGAAGAATATATACTCTTAAAATTAGTTGGCGAATTTATTTATCTATGTACGTACATACTATGTACATAATATATATTACAATATATTGAAATTTACCATTTCAAAGTAAACATATATTATTTGCTTTTGAACCATATTCTTGGTTTCTTTATACTTAATATTGTCAAACTGTAACTTATAAAAAAATAAAAGTTAAAATGATGTACTTTTGTTTCACAAATTATATTACAAGTATACTATGACAAGGTTGAAGTAAATCCAAATCTTACGTCCGAGGCCACACATAATTTAAATACAGATGTTTAATGTTATAAAGGCTGAAATAGAAATGGAAGTCAGTTTATGGATGGCTTTTATTCGTGAAAGGTTTCATATTTTTATAATTTAAATTAAATGATTACGGTTGATTCACTTACAGAGAAAATAATAAAACATTGAATAGACAAAAGACACAGTAATATACAACATAATTAGTTATATTAAACTTGTAATAGCGGGGAACCGAAGTGGAACGGAGTGTCTTAACACTAGGTTCCCGGGTTCCCTCTGGCCAGCTAAGTAAGTAAGTAAAGTTTTAATATCAGTACAATACAAACAAGTCAGAACATTTCGAGGTGGAAGATGAGGTAGTTTGAAATAGTAATAGTAAAATTAATAACATTAATAGCTTCTATACGAAGTTATGCTACTAAGGTAGGTGGCACATTAAATGTTTTGACTGATGTTTTATATTTTGTTTATTTATTCGGTGTAAATTATATCTTTGTTGATTATGTGTTATTTTTATGTATGTTTTTATTTTATTAAATTAATATATACATATACACACACATACACACACACACACATATATATATATATATATATATATATATATATATATATATATATATATATATATATATATATATATATATATATATATACATACATAAACTTATATAGGTTTTATAAGATATTTAGAGGAATCCTTTCAAAAATATGTCTCTTAAGACTCTCTTTTTAAAACAACACAGCCTTATCACTATTTTATACAACTCAAAGAACAAGTTAGTTAAATGTTACAATATTCCCAACAAGTTCGTCATTTCGTAACTCGAGAAGGAAAGATAAGTGGAAGAGCCAGACATGTCTTTTGAAATAAGTGGTTAAACAGTAGTTTAACAGAGAAGTATATATCGGCAACCTTATGAGCATTTTAAATTTTTCATGTAAAGTAAGATATATGTTAAAGGAAATTAATAAGGTCTGTCGAGGCGCATAGGCACAGACGTGTGAATGTAAATGTGACAGGTTGTCAGTTCGATCACCACTTGAGAAAATTAAATATTTAATATTTTAATTTTCTGGCTCTGGTTACATGGTAAAATGTGACGTTGAGCTCCGCCTTGCACATGCTATGCTTCAAATTCGGTGGATAGTGTAAAACGGAATGGAGTGTTTTGTGTATCCACAAAAGTGGAGTAATAAAAAAATAATAATATAACAACATTAAATTACATTCAACACAAATACTTAGTCGGAAATATTTACTTAGACTGAAACAATATAAAATGGAATTTTATCGGCCATTTACGATATTGCTCACATATAAATGTCTTAATTGTTTATTATATTGACTCTTAAGTCTTAACACGTCAATCGACAAAACACATCTATGTGAATTACATATATTTTTTCTATAAAAATGATTTAGAAAATTTCTAAAAGCTTATTATTTTTATTATAGGGACTTAACAATAAGTTTATAACGTTGTAATTAAAAAATAAAAAAATATTCTTACCACATTTAAATTGATTGGCGACTTTAAAACATAGAATATCGAGATAAACATCGAAATAATGTTAGCTAGGCACGCAAAAAAATTGTAAAAATTTAACCAAAACTATGTTTTTAATGTCGTTTTTAACAAATAATGTGTTATAAATTGTTTTTTTTTTATTATGGTTACTTATTAGGTTTGAAGCTCAAATTTGGGGTAGAAACCCCTAATTGGGATCACCCCTAATTGGGGCAAGATTTATTATTTATCGTGGCGTAGAGGCGACTTTAAACAGGTCAGGTTGTGGGTTCGATTCCATTCGATTCCATAAAATTAAATGTTTTAATTTTCTCTCTCAAATTGTGCTTTCGGGACTCAACTTGCAATGCTTCACGATTTTAGCGCATAGTGGGAAATTGAATTGACTTAATGAGAAGTACATTTTTCGTTAAATTGAATTGACTTAATGAGAAGTACCCTCTGCCTCAAGGACTACAGCTTGAAGCTGAAAATAAAATTTAATGTGTGCGTTAAATCTTCTAATGTGGAAGTGAGAAACAGAAAAAAATTAGGGCTTTTTATAGTAAACATGCTTTAAAGTAGAAAAAACTAGAACTATATTCAATAATAAAGTTTTAGAAAAGGAATTTCATTTGATTGGCTTGGGAATGTCAACCATTACTCACTTAGTTTGTCTTTAATTCCAACTTCGCTAGCCACCTTAATTAGAATTCTGTTTACACAAAGTTTCTATGAATTTCGTTTCTAATCTCTTATAATTAAACAATTATAAGCGTAAGCCTACTTTTACCTATTGTTAAATGTTTTTTTTTTTTAATTTTAATAAAAAGATTTTAAAATATTTGAATATTTTTTTTGTTAATCATATTATACAATTTTAGATCGGTTTATTATTGTTCTTCATTTGTTATTCATCATATTTTACAATTGAGACCTGTCCTGGCGCAAAGACAAAAGTGTGCGACTGTAAGCATGATAATTTGTGGGTTCAATTCCCATTCCAGTAAATTATATATATTTAATATTTCCATTTCTTCGTTCGGGCAACAAGGCAAAGCGCGGCGTTGAGTTCCACCACTCGACACGCAATGGAAAGTGGGGAAGGAGTTGAAATTTCTTAAACACTAGGTCTTAAGTTCCCAGAGGCGACACGTGGAGACCTAGAACCTAGGCAGGGTTCACGTTATATACTGCAAAGCAGAGGCCTACCCTGCCTTGCAGAATATAACGTGAAGCTATGTATGTACTCATATATATGTATGTATACTGTTAATTTCTTTATTATTTATAAAATTCTTTGATTGATTGACGAACATCGCATAGCCGAAATAACTAGTTAGAGACAGCTAAAATTTGTTAGTCTACGTACAATGTAGAGGAACAATAAATAACGATTTACTGAAATTCTTACGGGAATGGCAACAATCAGACTATTAATTTTTTAGTCCAGACAAACGTAATAGCGTACTGTGACTTGATTATTTAATAAAAAAATAATTTATCTAATGTTATTTTTTTTTCTTTTCCTGTAGTCATGGCACCCGATGTGCGGGCGAAGTAGCTGCCGCCCGCGACAACGGTGTGTGCGGTGTCGGCGTCGCCTATCACTCTAAAGTAGCTGGTAAGTAGAATTAGTCGACTAGCGTTTTCTAAACCTTTCTTATGTCTTAAGTATTAACTGTAATATAAGTATATATTCTTTAAGGTGCACAGTGCTCGTTGTAATAAATTTAAAATTATATGATACATTTGATTTATGATACTTTTAGCTTTATTTTGTATCCCGCACTTAGAATGGCGGGCAGAGTGAACTTGAGAACCTAGTGTTACGACCCTTCGTTCTCTTTATAACACTTTTCTGGCAGAAATCGAACACATGCTTCATTTTGTTACCAGAGCAAATAAATGCTCTAACTCCACTGCTAAGACAAGCTCAATTATATATTTGTATGTATTTTGATGTATTTGTATGTAAATCTATGATATGCATTTTGTGGTCCTCTTTGAGTATATCAAATGATGCATGGTATATGGGTAAATCAGAAGATGTTGGAAACTGAAGAATATTTTTTAAATAGCTTTTCCTTTGATCAAACATTTAGTAATACTTAACTTACTTAACTTAACAAAAAAATTAACAATAGGAAAAAAAATTAAGACAGTGGTTTTACTTATAAAATATACGGGTACATAAATCTGTTCTATGTTACTATTCATAAAGATGTACGTACTATTTGCATAACAAAACACTGTAATAAACATACTGCGTCGTTTACTTCGCCTGCGTGTTATTTGGGTGTGTTCGGGTTATATAAGATAATATCCCCCGCATCCCTATATGAAGCTGTCAGAATGAAATTGTTTCTGCTCCAGTGGGTCGTATTATTAAACTTACATTTTTTTTTAATAATTATCAAGAAAAAATTGAAATATTATCAGACTGGGATCTCTAATTGAAATTGATAAAAACATTTGCAGAAATTAAAATATATCAATTATGGATTTGCATTTCTGCGCAAGAAAGTTAAATTTGAACAATGAAAATATAATGTCAGAAGATATTTTTCTATTTTCGTCAGTTTAAAACGGGGTAACGTTTTAGTAATAGATATTTTATTAAACGGAGTCTACGGTTAAAAAATAAATGATAAAATGTATAATATTTATTAATTTCCTTATACTCTTTGAATATGATAGATTAATATTACTGAAATCTAGAATACGAGTCACGTAGTTGTTTGAAGTGAAAATGCTTTGATAAATTATCTAGATACGTCAATGATAAGGATTTGCACCTGTTTGACTTTTATTTGTACAAATTGTGTATCAAAAAGGTAAATGATGCTTGAAGAATTCTTTATTTTAAAAAATTACAATGTTTTGCAAAGTTTTTACTCTGTGAAAAAATTCAATTTTCGCATTGACGTGAATTACGTGATATTAACGTGACAAAATGACTCGGTACTTATATTAGATCTTTGTGTTAGTTGAGAAAAATCTGTAAATATATTTTGTTTCTGAAAAAAACCGACAGGTTGTGGGCTCGATCTCCACTCGAGGAAATGAAATATTTAATATTTTCAATTTAAAAATTTACGTTTTCATTACTTCGCTCTAGTACACGGCAAAATGCGGCATTGAGTTCCATCACTCAGCAGACAATGCCTCAAATTCGGCGGAAAGTAGGGAACGGATGTGGAACAGAATGTCTTAACACTAGGTTCCCAAGTCGCCTCTGCCTACCCTGCCAACTGCGGGATACAGCCTAAGGCTGAGTGAGTGAGAGTTCAGAGCTTTATTATTAGACAACGTTACAAAAGATAAATCTTCACGTGTTGACATCCAGGTCTGGCTGCAAAACAAATTTTGTTATAAAATATCGCCAAAACTAAATATTTTTATGAAACAAAATCCTTATGAAAGATATAAAAGGAAATTCCATTTCAAATTTCCTTATCTTTATGTAAAACAGGGGAATCGTAATTCCCACACCCATAAATATTTACATCGTTCACGTTTTCCTTCAATGGCGCGAAAGGGTTGTGTTTAGTAATTTGAGAAAGGAAAATTATTTCAAATAGACTACATAAGAAACAAATCTTTTAGAATTTTAGTAGTATTTCATAAGAATCTGTTTTTATTGGAGTAAATCTTTTAGAAATTTTGGGTAAATTATAATCAAAACGAAACCTAACCTAACATTACATTTACTTATAATTGATGTGGTTAGGGAGTCACATGTTAGATTCCTTTAAAATATAAATATGTAAGTTTTATAGTATGGTTGTACTTTATCGTGCTATGAGCGGTTATTCAGCTAATAGTTTGTATAAGACTAACCTATTATTTCACGTTAAAATAGAAACTTTGAAAGGTCATTTTTAAGATTTGCTTACGGTCTTTAAGAACCTAGAGAAAAGTTCAAGTTGTAAAGCTCTACTATACTGTCTGTAAGATCCTTAAACCTACTGCTTTCTGTGTCCAATAGTTTGGACTGTTGTTTGTAAATCACTAACAAATGAAAAAAGCCTTTTATACAACATGCATGGGCCTACTCGACCAGATCATTACTATCCCCAGCATTTAAAACCGGCGTTAAGTAGTGGCTTCGGCCACTGAGTTTCGCATTGGGTAATGCCGGACTCCGGTGCCTATCCACCTTATAGACCGTCGTAGGCGGCGGTGATCAAATACCATCCGGTGACCTGTACGCCCGTTTGCCGTGTCTTATCCATAATAAAAATGTTTGCATTACGTAGACAGGAATGAGTAGTGGACTCTTCAGTCCCAAAATACATTTTGCAAACTAATATCTTTTCAAAATAATATTTATTAATAAAATCCATATTTAAATTCTATATGACTAAGTTCATCTATTCATTATTCTATGTTATTCAGATTTAGATTATTCAATGAATATAAAATGAAAGTTTAGCATTTAGTAAATAGACTCATTTTATATGCAGGCTAACCTCATAAACTTGTTTATAAGTACTCTTGATATATGACAAAGAAAAACATTTTTTTATTATAGTATAGTAACATACTATTATAGTAATAATTTTTATAAATGTACGTTTTGTTTGATACACTAATATATATATTTAAAAAATAAATAAAGAAGTATCTGCTGCAATACAGTCATTAAACGTTGATGCCAGTTGTTGCTATTTTTAAAGTGTTATTCCACACTTAGGAAAGAAAAATACTAAATTTAAAAACGTATAAAAATGTGAACGAAGCAGGAATTGAACCCACACCTCTTGGAACCCATCCAAGCGCGCTGACCAACTAAGCCATTCGTTCTCACCAAGCTACGTCGAAATTCTTAAACTTATTTATGTAGTTAGCATCGCTGTACGGGAGATTTTTACAAATTTCTGCTACCTACCTAGACGTTATTAAATTTTGTATGTTTCTTTCCTAAGTGTGGGATAACACTAAAAAAATATTTAATAAATGGTATTCTCTCTTGCCAAACGATAATTCTAAACAAATTGTCTTTGGGGAGCGGAAATTTGTAAAAAGCTCCCTAAGGAGATGCTAACAACATAAATAAGTTGTAACAAGCGTTTAAGAATTTCGACGTAGCTTGGTGAGACCGAATGGTTTAGTTGGTCAGAGAGCTTGGACGGGTTCCAAGAGGCGAGTGTTCAAATCCTGCTTCGTTCAAAGTTTTATACGTTTTTAAATTTAGTATTTGATACTAATTATCAATAGTAGCACTCACTCTTTCTAAGTCTTCACTGATTGGCAGTGAAGACTTAGATTAACTAAGGATTCTTTTAGTGACTCTAAATTATTATAGCATTTAGCAAGCTTTACCCTCTAAAATTAACCATAAATTATTAACCAGTGGATTAAAATCAGGACTAGATGACGGCCAGTTTTTATCTAAGCGTATGATAAAGTCCGAAACGTTCGTTTCTAATCAAGATTACGTGGACCGAGCTTTATGACCCGGCACCGAGTCTTGCTGAAGGACAATTCTTGGCTATTAAACATGTTGTTGATAAGGATTATTTAATACACTTGTGTCGATGTTTTGATACTTTATTGGAAAATTATGGGTCAGTCACAAGTTAATAACCATAACGCCACAAATTATCACTGAAATATAATGATGACCTTGAATGTTTATCTTATTTTATTCAATGTTCACCAAATATTAAAAAAATTGTAAATGATTGCGGGTAGAATCAAAAGAAAACAAGATTTTCTTTTATTCTAATATCTCAGCTGAGCGTTCAGAAGTTATCTAATCTATATTATTATATTAATGTTTATTGCAAAAATAGTAATTTTATTAAATGTAATTTTCTAACAAAGTAGTGTAAATAAACTGTGTACCAGGGAGGTAGATATATTCAAGTGATATATGGGATGGTTTAATAGAACAAATGGGATTGTAGGCGGTAAATTAATCAACCTAGCCATGTCACGTAAAAGGGTTGTACAAAAATAGCTCTCTCACGGAACTACATATCCATGTACTTAATATATATAATATATATGTATATATAATAGCTAAAGGTCACTAACACATGGCTCTCATAATTTTTTGGAGTTGATAGTTTCTATGGCTACAAATGCTTGAAGTCTCAAATTTTGTACGTGCTACCTTAGACGGGAGTTTGAGATATTCGATCGGCAAGGGATCGTTTTTGGGGTTGATAGTTTATATGAAACTTTCTCACTACAAGTGCTGGTCATCTCAAATTATTATGGTTATTATTTTTTCAAATAAGACCAGTAGTAGTTCCTGAATTTAGCATGTTCACAGCTTTACATCTCTATTATTACCACTCTATCGTAAACATATGAAACATTGTATCTGAGTACTGTCTGTAAGTGGAAGATGTTCGAGAGTAACCATTATTGGGGTCATTTATTTATGTAATAGAACTCCAGTAATGACTTAAAAATGTGTGTCTGTTTAAAAATGTGTTATTCCCACAAATCTCAAAAACGGTTTAACTAATTTAAATGCAGTTTTCATGACTGTATTTTGAACTTTTTTTTACTTTAAATGTTTTTGTTCTTTTAAATGTTGTGTGTTCCATTAAATGTTCTAATCGGTTAAAATGTTTAAATAAAAAAAAGGCTTTTTTTTTGAGCTTCAAGCTGTATACCGCACGAGGCAGGGTAGGCAGAGGGAGCCCGGGAACCTAGTGTCAAGACACTCCGTTCCACTTCCGTTCCCCACAATAAAAATGTTATATTACTATAAATAACTTTACTTGACAAAATTACGAAACATAAAAAATTAGGCCTGTCGTGGCACAGCAGCACAAGCAGTGACTGTAACTGACAGGTTGTGGGTTCTCTGGTACAATGCAAAAATGCGGCGTTAAATTCCACCAACATGCAATGCCTCAAATTCGGCGGAAAGTGGGAAACGAAAGTGGAACGTTGTGTCTTTACACTAGGTACCCAAGTTCCCTCTGCCATGTGCGGGATACAGCGAGAAGCTGAGTGAGTGAAATTACAAAAGAACTGCTACAAAATAACTGCTCTGTTATTCTTTAGACAATAATGCATAGAATTTGGCTTTTAGATATTAAGAATGAATGTTTAGCCCAAACGGGCGAAGCTGCGAAAGGGTCGACAGTATGAATTTTTTTGCTATTTAGCTTATTTTGATAATACACAGCTCAGACCAATTTACTTGTATGATTTAGTTAGTTCTCTCGATCTATCAATATGATAGACAATTTAAATTTCACTGACCTAAATAGCCACACATATTGATTACGTGCAAAATTTTTCGTGTTCATTTGAACCATAGACACTATTACAGATTATGATGTGGGGAAAGGAACGGAGTGTCTTAACACCAGGTTCCCAAGTTCCCTCTACCTATCCTGCCTTGTGCGGAAAACAGCATAAAGCTGAAAAAAGTTATGCCAAAGAAAAAAAAAGCTTTTATTGAAGAATGATTAATCCTGTCACTCTCGGCCTTAGTCGACTTTCACTTTATTGAAAACCAATTTTCTCTACAAACGCTAAATCTGTAAAAGATTTGCGGTCGAATTGCGGATTGGGGATTTACGGCGCTGACAGCCTTGCGGCTTGCTCAGTTAGCGGCGGTGCTGAGGGTATTTACTCAATTCTTGCGTTTAAATAAAATGTTATCAAAATTAGGTTTTATTTTATTTGTCTTGATGTGGTATACATTTTTATATTTACATATATGTATAACAGTATGGGCTGGCACTAGGGATCTGGTGTTAATATACTCCGTTCTACACTTTCCGCTAGAGTTCGAGTAGTGCGTTGCGTGCGTTTTGAGTAGTGGAACTAAGTGAGGCAGAATAATAATAATAATAATAATAATAATATATCATTTATTTATTACATTAGTTATTAAATTACAAGTGATTGCTTAAAAAAATATAGAAGTCTTTTTAGAACCTAATAAGATTTTATTGAGATATCAAAATAGGCTACTATTCATTTCAATAAAGCTAAAGAGTTATAAGGCTTATCGTGGTGCGGGGACAAAAGCGTGCGACTGTAAACGACAGGTTGTGGGTTCGATCCCCACTGGAGAAAATTAAATATCTAATATTTTCATTTCGTCGTTTTGTATTCCGTCAATTATTATACATATAGAAATATTTTTTATATAACTACAGTCCTTCACAATTGTTATTTAAATTACAAATTTTAAGTGCTTTACGTTGAAAATGAAGGAGCCTGAAAGTCCTCTTTGATCCAATTTATATGGTAAACAAAGTTAATTTGTGTTTTGCAAAGTATATACCTACAACAGTTTTGCTTTTGTCTATTCAAGAGAAGCCTACTAAGTTTGAATTATCAAATTATCCATGGAAATTACGTTAGTTAGGCACATTCAATAACTTTTAATAAATAGGTAGAGTAATTGCACCAAACCGACTATTATAAATTATTGATTTTTTTCAACTTCCAAAAATATTGTTTTTTTTTTGTTTTTTTAGCTTCACGCTGAATTACGCACGAGGCAGGGTAGGCAGAGGGAACCCGGGAACCTAGTGTCAAGACACTCTGTTCTACATCCATTCCCCACTTTCCGCCAAATTTGAGGCACTGCGTGTTGAGTGGCGGAACTCAACGCCGCGCTTTGCCTTACTACCAGAGCGAAGAAACGAAACATTAAATATTTAAATTGAAAATATTAAATATTTCATTTCCTCGACTGGGGATCGAACCCAGAACCTGTCGGTTACAGTCACACGCTTGTGCCGCTACGCCACGACAGGCCTCAAATTGTTATATTATTTCTATAAATATTAGATACTAACATAAATGTAGATATATTTTCTAATGACATCTAGCTTAATGTATATTTTTTCCCGCCATTTTGTTTAAGGACTGCGAATTGCGAAATTTCAGGTTCTCTCTGCTTATTATATCTTTGGGATATCGTGTGAAAAATAAATTAATGGCCAACTTATATCTTAAAGCATATTTATTTTTACTGATCGTACTTGTTACTAATTTAGTAACAAAAATCGTTTTCTCTCAACTTCATGCTATAAAATTCTTCTTTTACCCTATTCATGGCCATTGTATCAAAATTGTTGGTCGATTGAAAGGTTGAAAATATTGTTTTTATTGTGTATAAATAAGTACATAAAAGTTTATAACATGTTTCACACATATCTATTTAATATTCAATTGGTAAAATACTACTGAAAAATTCTAAAATACTATTGAATACAGGGTAAAAGCGTGTTACAAATATGTTTTTTATGTCGCTGCTATATCTTTTTTTACTATACAATTTGTAAAGTTTAACTTAAATATATATATTTTTTGTAAACAAAAATCTTTACGTTAGTGTATTCAAATCGGCACAGCGATCGAGAATAAGTTTAACATTTTAGCACTTATCTTGATTACCAATATATATATAGATATATATATATATATATATATATATATATATATATATATATATATATATATATATATATATATATATATATATATATATATATATATATATATATATATATATATATATATATATATAGATATAAGTGATAAATGTAATTCATTCATCGTTCATTGTCTAATCAGTTAATGGGAAATCTATAGCCTGACGTCTTCTATAAGCCTGTCCTATCTACGCAATATTAATTCATACATCATTGTAATGACAGCAGGTTTCATGTGACAAGTTTCATTGATAATTATTTTCTATTTATAGAATATTTTTCATTTATTAGTTAAAAAAATGTGTAATACTAACGCGAATACTATGTTAATAATGAAGATTCAATAATTGGGAAGGAATTTATGTGCTTAGGACGTCTTATATTAAAATTTAATGTCGTGGCAATCTGTATCCGCGATGGATCCGACACCCACCGCGGATACAGATTGCAGATATAGATTTGATCCGCACTGGAGATAATGAGTATATTTAAATTACTGCAATTCCCCCTCTAAGGTAGAATAAAAAATATATTATTTTAATATTAAAGAATAATAATTTCTAGAAAAAAATATTCAATACTTACTAAAATATTTACAAAATGGCCGATAATTATTTTTACTTTACTTATATATTATAAGGCCTTGGTTTATGTGTAAAAGCTAATAAATGAATTCAATCAATAAATAACACGAAAGGCTTTAAGTTGAAAGTTTATTAAAAAATTAAGAAGCGCCATAATCGGAACGGCACGGAAACAGCGTTAAGTTAATCAGAAATGAAAAATAATAATGATAAGGAACTTGGGAACCTAATGTTAAGACAATCCGTTCTTCATTCACACTCACTTCCGTTCCCCACTTTCTGCCGAATTTCAGGTATTGCGTGTTGAGTGGCGGAACTCAACGCCGGGTTTTGCCAGAGCGAAACTATATAATCTCAATTTATTTATTTACTTTAACAGGTATAAGAATGTTGGACCAGCCTTACATGACAGATCTCATAGAAGCCAATTCCATGGGCCACGAACCGAATAAGATCCATATCTACAGCGCGTCATGGGGTCCTACAGATGACGGTCGAACTGTTGACGGTCCCAGAAACGCTACCATGAGAGCTATTGTAAGAGGAGTTAATGAGGTAATAAAACACATATATAGCGTATTTTATTATATAAAGAAACAAGTTATATTTAATATTGTATGTAATATTTTCATTTGCAAGCAAAATATTGACGTAAAAGAGTTTGACATTTTAATTTATCGCTTATACGAACTTGCCGAAACAATTTATACCATAAATGTACTCGTTTTTTGTCGAAATAAAAATATTTGTTTCTAAGAAATAAACTTCTTACAATAAAGGAAAATATAATCCTTTCGAATCGAGAATGCTATGAATGTGGTAGTTGAAATGTAGCCGGTCAAATATTTTGTACGAACCTTCCTGACTTAATGCTATACAAAAATGTTACTAAAATATACAATAAATTGAATAAAAAAGCTAGACAAGTTACACATTCCAACTATCTAAGGCCTGTCGTGGTGCAGTGGCACAAGCTTGTGACTGTTGCTGTGGTTTGGTTGGTTGGGGTTCTATCCCCACCCGAAGAAATATTTTTTTTTTATTTTCTTTTTTTTTTCAGCATCACGCTGTATACACATGGCAGGGTAGACAGAGGAACCTAGAAACCTAGTGTTAAGACACCCCGTTCCACTTTAATAATTTTAAATGTAATATTTAATATTTTTATTTCTTCGCTCTGGTAAGAATGCAAAGCGCGGTACGAGTTTCACCACTTAACACGCAGTCTGAAATTTGGCGAAATTGGCAAATTTTTTACACATTCCTTGATTAGTTCATCATGAAGCTAACGCAACGTAAAGTATTAATGAACGATAACAGCTCCTTAATAACACTTATCAATCTCGTGGTTAGCTGTTGTATATCGTACATAGCTTTATTATTTTGACATATTTTCCGCATTTTCTGAATTAGGTAAAGGGACCCCAGCCATAAATAACAATCCGCCCATTTACAGATTGCATGCTGAGTGAAATCCAACACCGCACTTTATCTTATAGATTTACGAGTATATAATAAGTATAATTTTATCGCTATGAATTTGAAAAACAAACAGCAACCTCTAAAATCGAGGCCTGTCGTGGCGCAGCGGCACAAGCGTGTAACTGTAACCAACAGGTTCAAGGTTCGATCCCCACTCGAGGAAATGAAATATTTAATATTTTCAATTTAAATATTTAATATTTCATTTCTTCGCTCTGGTAATAAGGTAAAGCGCGGCGTTGAGTTCCGCCACTCAACACGCAATGTCTCAAATTCGGCGGAAAGTGGGAAACGGAAGTGGAATGGAGTGTCTTAACATTAGGTTCTTGGGTTTCCTCTGCCTACCCTGCCCCGTGCGGGATACAGCGTGAAGCTAAGAAAGAAAGAAACCTCTAAAATTGTTCTTACAGAATGTAAGTTATATGAAAATGGTTTTAAATTTTAAGTTCAAAAGCGTAGTGCACAAAGGTATTTTCAAGGTAAAACTATTTCCGGAGCATCAAAGAACATCAAACGTAGTTCAACAATGCAAAAGCTTCAACATAGATTTTGCAAAAGAACGCAAACAATGAAATACTTTGTTCGTGTATTGAAATCTATTCATTCCACTGCTTTTGTATGAAGACGAGGGTGTGGATTGTTTATTTAAGGAAATTGAGATTACAGTCTCTGCCGCTTATAGGCCCTAAAGACAGACGTACATGTTTATTTTAATAATGTTTGCTTAGCTCTTGTATTTTACCCTACTTAAAGAAATATATATATATATATATGTATATATATATATATATATATATATATATATATATATATATATATATATATATATATATATATATATATATATATATATATATATATATATATATATATATATATATATATATAACGTATCTACTAGTGATAACATTTTTGATTAAGAATATAATAATAATATTCTATAAAAAACCGTAAAAGTTAACGATAAATGATTAAATATTGAATATTCCAACAAGAATTTCTTCGGAATGTAGGTAATAAAAGACATTTTGTAATGGAATGGAAAGCGTCGCAGATTTCCTGTAGCCTGTGGATAATGGACCGCGCTAACGGTCGAGAGGTCAGCTGCCAGAAAAAATCCTTTACATATTTACTTCTCAATTTCGAATGATTTAGTTCGGTTTGCATTTGCTTTTAATATTTTCTTGTACTTATTTTCTTTATCGTAAAAGTATTTCTTTCACGGGTAAAAGCACAATATAAAATGAACCTCGTTACAGAGTTACATTATTAATGTACATATCGTATTCATTTTGTTATATAAGAAAAGTTAATCTACGCGTGGTTAATTATTTTTAACTTCACGTACGTAGTGTTAAGTCACTCCGTTCTCCTCAAGCCATGAAACCTATATAGGTATGACGTATAAGAGTGGCGAAACTTAACGCCGCGCTCTGCCTCGTTCCTCGCGAAGATATAAATTTATGAAATATCTCATATTCCCGAGTGGTGATCGAACCCACTATCCGTCACGTTTACAGTCGCACCTTTATGCCACGATAGGCCCCAGGTGTTTAATTTTAATAAATTAATATGTTTACCGACCACAAAAGCAAGAACTACACGTAATGCATACAATAAACTTGTCATAACAATAATGAAAGCAAAACATAGTATCGCGATTTAATTTAGCATGTAAAATGTTTATTTCATTGACGTGAACGAGTGAGCAATAAAATTTAAATTTTGAAGTAATTTACAAGTAAATTAGAGACTATACTAGAGTAAACTTTGTTAAATAAATAATACTAACTTTACCTTTCGAAACGAAAAAGCTTTATTCATATAACGTGGATTTCGGTTTTAATTTATACATCGTACTAGCGACCGAAGTAAAATTAATTACTCTTATTCCGAGATAAACGCGTACAAACGCACAGATCAACAGAAAAAAAGCTTCAAAATTAATATTTTGAGCCCAATTACATTATTAGATTATTTTAATATATCTTCCCAACTGCAGACAGATCAGCTACACATTTATTAGATATAAGTAAAAATTTTAAAATGAATAGCTAAAATTAGTATGTTTTTTCTTCATATATTTACTGGACTGTTGTGGTGTAACTGAAAAATATTCAACTGTAAACATGACAGTTACGGAGTTGATTTCAGTTCGAGAGAGTAAAATATTTAATTTCCTCGCTCTGGTAATAAAATAAACCACAAACATTCAACATGCATTGCCTTCAAAATTCAGCGATCTTTGGGGAACGGAGTGTTTTAACACTAAGTTGCCTGCCCTGCTATATGTGCCATACAACATCATGAAAAATAAAACCGTATTAAATGGAAAGCGATGTAGCGACGACTTTGAATCCATTTGTAATTAGACTTGTGCCCTCCGTTTATCTTTGACCTATATTCGAAATATATTCTTACACTAGAGACCCACACGCGGCTTCGGCCTCTTGAAAAACACTATTTTTTTTTTCAGCTTTACGCTGTATCCCACACTATTAAAATATATTGGTTTATTAATCTCAATTGGTTTTTTCTTCTAATAACATTATCAGTTTTAAGACAATATATAAACATTGAAAACTAAAATATAAGTTAAATTAATGAAAAAATTGTAGCAATTTTGTCAGAATATATATTTAAAATTTTAGCTTTTTTTTACTAACTGATTTATATAAAAAAAATATAATAGTGAGTAGTTAGCCATTTTTGACATAACCGCGCACAGACAAACAGACAAAAAAAAGAATTACTAATTTGGGCCCTATTACATTACATATATATATATTTGATTGATGATTTTTTCTTATATATTCCGTGTACGATTCCATGTACGATGTTCCGTGTAGATGTAAGTGATCAATTACAGATTTATTATAGGTATAGATATACATACATATATAGTGATATTAATTTATTAAATCTTAAAGCAACAGGTTACCTAACACAAGATGAACATAAACGTCGTTACGATCATACGTCCCGTGGGTAAAGTCTCATCATAACTTGAGGAAATAACAGATTTCCCACGAGCTTTTACAATACTTGGAAACATTTTCGGTCGTAATGATATGACAAAGGAATCTCGGTCGGACACTTTTAAAATATTTGTGTTGAAATTTATTTCGTGGGCCGCTCTTTGAAGTTATATTGTAGATGTATTGTTTTGTTTATTATTTTATTGAAAATTAGGCGATGGTTGTGGGCTCGATTCCGAGTCGTGGGGATTGATTATCGCTTTGGTATAAAAAATTAAAAAAATATATCGTCGGCTCAGGAGTTTTTTACCCCACCTTCACGGTGTAGCCCGCACATGACAGAGTAGGCAGAGGGAACTTGGGAACCTAGTGTTAAGACACTCCGTTCCACGAATTTGAGGCATTGCGTGTTGAGTGGCGAAACTCAACGTCGCGATTTGCCTTGCACCAGATCGAAGAAATGAAAACAGTAAACATTTAAATTTAAAATATTAAATATTTCATTTCCGCGATTGGGGATCGAACCCACAACCTGTCGGTTACAGTCACGCGTTAGTGCCGCTGCGCCACAACAGGCCTCGATTTTTTTTATTCTATACTAAAAGTGCTTTAAAATTTAAACTTTCTAATATTATAAAAAAATACGACTACATTGTAATATATCTTCAAATCATTTGTAATATCCTAATAGTTTTCTTTCTTACTTCTGAAATGTGTATATATTGATGAAAACTCCTTTTATAACGTTACACACGTACCTACTCCTTGTAATTTTCTATAGTGGTTATTCAATTGGTTTTATTTTTACTGCTTCGATAATGGTTTGTTTGTTGAGTTAAACGTACGTTCTACAGTGTTATTTCTTCAATTACATTCTTATTTCTTACTTTTAGCTTTATTACATCCCGAATATAATGGGATAGACAAAGATAACTTGTTTAACGTTGAAACATTGTATGACGAGTGGCAGAACCTAAAGACGCACTCTTATTTGCCAAATAAAGCGAGGAAATGTAACACCTCCTAAATGGGAAACAAAACTACAAGCATCGAGCTTACAGTTGACATAACACCACTACGTCACCACGGCTACAATTCAATGTAGTTTCTAATTGTGATTAAATGAAAGAAAGTTGAGGCCTGTCGTGGCGCAGCGGCACAAGCGTGTGACTGTAACCGACAGGTTCTGGGTTCGATCCCCAGTCGAGGAAATGAAATATCTAATATTTTCAATTTAAATATTTAATGTTTCATTTCTTCGCTCTGGTAATAAGGCAAAGCGCGGCGTTGACTTCCGCCACTCAACACGCAATGCCTCGAATTCGGCGGAAAGTGGGGAACGGAAGTGGAACGGAGTGTCTTAACACTAGGTTTCCGGGTTCCCTCTGCCTACCCTGCCTCGTGCGGGATACAGCGTGAAGCTAAGAAAGAAATGAAAAAAAGTATCACTCAGTATCCTCTACATGGCAGGGTAGGCAGAGGAAACTGGAGAATCTAGTTAAAACACTGTCGTGTCCACTTTCCGGAATATAATATTTCAACGAGTGGCAATCGATCTCACAGTCTATAGGGTTTACAGTAGCACGTTTATGCCACTGCGCCACGATAGGCTTTTAATTATGTTAATTGGAAATTTTAAAACGTAACCTAAGTACGGAGAAGTTTTAAAGTAGCTTTTTTTGTAGGGGCGTAACGGTTTGGGTAACATCTACGTGTGGGCGAGCGGGGACGGCGGGGAGGACGACGACTGTAACTGCGACGGCTACGCGGCTTCCATGTGGACTGTGTCTATTAACAGGTACTTATAATATTAACTTATTAATTTTAACTTGTTTTTAATTTGTATTAAATTTGAATGCTAGTAGTAATTGTAATAAAATGAATCTTACACTATGTTTTATATTTAAATTTAAGAACCAAAGAGAATATGGGCTTTTTCAATTTAGGTAATGAAGCGTTGTTGATATTACCATTCTACTATAGAGACATATTTGTAAAGGAATCTGTTTCTTTATTTATCGTTCAATTCACGTCCGAAATTCCAATACTTATAATGATTTCTATGTTTATATACATTTGAAAATTAGTGAATATGGATTTGTGTTCAACATTCACGCAAAAAATAATAGACAAGCTAGAGATTCAACTTTACTTTACAATTATACACAAGAATAAGAAATAGATTAAAATTATGAACAGATTTTGTATCATTTGGCTGTAATATAATATTAATATTAAGCGGACGTTGCCGCGTCTGGATCCATAGTGAATAAATAAATAATATTTTAGAAAATGTATAAAAATTGAACGGTATTTCAACTTGCATTTTTTGATAAGCTTAGACAGTTTTTAAGGCGCGTGAGATCAAATCCCGCAACGTTCTAAAGGATTTCTGAAAACATATTTTTCATTTCTAAATGCGAAATTACAGTGATAAATAAATAAAATTTACTAACAGTGCAATAAACGACGGTCAAAACGCACATTACGATGAATCCTGTTCGTCCACGCTCGCGTCGACGTTCAGCAACGGCGCCCGTGACCCCAGCACGGGCGTCGCCACCACCGACCTGTACGGCAAGTGCACGGCCACTCACTCCGGGACCTCTGCAGCTGCTCCTGAAGCAGCTGGTGTGTTTGCTTTGGCTTTACATGCTAAGTAAGTGATTTTATTGTATTATAATCATATTTTTTCTTATTCTGTTCCCCATTTATCATATATTTACGTATGTATTAATACGTGAAAGATCTTTGAGCTCGTTTGTGTTTAAAATAGTATGAAGTTCGGATTAAAGTTTATATAAAAAGTGCACAAATAAAAAAAAAATTATAATGATGTAGAATGATTGTAATTTTATACGCCTAAGCGCATGCTGGACAAGCATTTTTGTTTAAAAACCTTCACGTGTCTTATGCGTCAATCGGCTTACTAATTATCGTTATTAAGAATTTGTCTCTCTCAGCTTCACGCTGTATCCCGCACTTGGCAGGGTATACAGAAGGAATGAAAACCTAGTGTTAAGACACTCCGTTCCACTTTCGTTTCCCACTTTCCGCCAAGTTTGAGGCATTCCGTGTTGCTTCCCCAACGTGCCTCAAACTTGGCCTCAACAGCCAGCTCTCTGGCTGGTTACCAGACCGAAGAAATGAGCCAGCGCTTTGGCTGGTTACCAGAGCGAAGAAATGAGAATATTCATTATTGAAATTGAAAATATTATATATTTAATTTCCTCGAGTGGTGGGGATCGAACCCACAACCTATCGCTTACAGTCACACAGATGTGCCGCTGCGCCACGACAGGCCTCAATTTGTGAATATTGTTATTATTGTTGGCCCCATTATTTACTAGAACGTCTCATAAGACCTAAGTATAAAGTATTAAAGAAACTAAAACTGTTTTTGTAATTGACTTTTATTTTCTTTTCTGTAGCTATAATGTGTATAAAATGTGTTTTTTTTTTTTATTTATTATATTCTAGAAAAAACATCTTGTGTTTAAAAACATTTTTTATGTTATTTTTCCTGCACATTTAATATATATATATATATATATATATATATACGTTTTTAAGAATTAACTTAAGAGTTTCAGTAAGCAGACTATTTAAGCGCAGCTTATAAATCTCCCGTACTTAACAACTACATATGTCTATGAAAAGATTTTAGAGTCTGGCTGTTTTAATATAAAAATTAACTGTTTAAATGTTATTCTTGGACACACTTTTAGCATCAGATGGTTAGCAAAACTTAATGAAATAGTAAACAATTTTCAAAAACTAAAATTAGATGTTTTTTAGTAATTTTAATATGACCTATAAGATTATAGTCAAATAATAAGAGAAAAATAATTTGCAACGTCTATATATTATCATATAGATATTGACAGTGATTATGAGCCATAAAATTACCCATAACGCGTCAAAATTATCCTATAAAAGGAAATATTTTCTTTACTATTTGATACACCCGAAGCTAATAATGGGCTCTTTGGTTAATGATATAACATTAGAGGTTATAATATACATGTAAGTAGAGTTAGTTAGTCGATATGTAGCTAAAATTGCTCAAATTTTCTCAATCTGATTTACACAAAATGTACGTTTTAATAAGCACTTACAGTAGGCATATATTACCTATATAGTTTACTTCAAGAATCAAAACTAAATTTGAATAAATTTTACAATATAGGTTATAGCTTAAATATATTGAATCATCTTTTTTTCATCTGTATTTATGCTTTTAATATATGTGTAAATATTAAAAACAATATTTAATAAATATAATGTATAACGTGAGTTATGTACGTACTATTATGTTGATAAGAAAACTTTAGTTTTATTTGAAGGGCGTAGGAGGAAAGACTTGCTAATATATCATTTTGTGGGATTAATTCATACTTGAAACAGTTTTTTTTTGTTTTGTCGCTCTGGTAAAATGATAAAGCACAGCGTTAAGCTCCGCCACTCCGCCATACACGCATTGTCTCAAAAATTGCGCCGCTCGTAAGTAGTGTTGAGAACCTATACCTACCAATACTATAAAAATAAAATCTCTTTGGATTTTTTTTTAATTTACAACCATTACATTTGGCAAATAAGGCACAAGTGATATTACGACTTGATGCTTTGCATGGGACGAAAATATTTAATGAATTATATAAAAATATTGAAAAAATATATGTTTTTAAGTGATTTCTTTTTTCAGTCCCAATTTAACATGGCGGGATATACAGCACTTGACGGTGCTGACGTCAAAGAGAAACTCATTATACGACGCTAAGGTGAGTATCAAATTTAACTTAAAATTATTATACTTTACGTGTTATTATAGTCGATTTATTTTTATATTAACACGAACAATTACTATAGACAATTAATATGTACGTCATTATTAAGTTATGGTAAGTATATGTTGTCTCAATGTACTTTACCGCGCAACAAGAGTAGACAGATGGAAGTTGGTGTTAGGAGTTTCAGTTCTCCACTTTCCGCCTAATTTTTGAGGCATTGTACGTTGAGTTGGCAGTACTCAACGACACGCTTTTTCTCTCAAAGCGTGGACATTAATTTCCTCCGATAGAAGATTTGTCGATTTCAGAACCATTGAGCTTATGGCTTATAGCCTTGTAATAATATATTTACTAAATTAAATATAGTCATAATAACTAATTATTTTTAACTGAATTTAAAGCAACTTAATTTTATATTTCTAAGGAACTACGTAGGTACTTGAACGATAATCAAGCCAAGCGAAATCAATTAACGAAATGAAGCTGCGCAAAAATTTCAATTATCTTTATTACCGACGGGAAGACTATTGGAAGACCTGCCCTTTTTATTGGTTTTTACGTCAAATAAAAGATTAACGTATATTTAAATTATTTTAGAGGCTCTCATGGCGTAGTGTGCTGTCATAGACGCGATAGTTTTGAGTTAGATTCCCACTAGGGTTAGTGAAATATTTAATATTTTCATTTCATCGCTTTGGTAAAGGAGACAAGGGGCGGCGTTGATCCGCCGATGTACAAGCAAATTAAGAATTCGGCAGAGAGTGGGGAACGGTAGAGTCTTAATGGGGAATGTAATGTTTTAATTCAAAAATTACAGGGTCTCTGCCTATCCAGCTAGGTGTTTAAAAATATAATAAGATTTAATAAAATGTTGTAAATTAATTTGATATTCAGACATTATAAACCATATCGTTTACAAATGAAATCGTAGTTTACGATATTGGCGTTCATAATTATTAAAAATTAAAGAAATATACATTTAATTTATTATAATACTAATATAAAAGAATAATGTAATAAGATAAAATAAATAGAAAAATAGAAAACTTTGAAGAGTTTCAGAGAATTCCTAGTATACCTATGTTTTATGTGTGTTCCGTAACTAACAGTTACATATATTAGCGGGCATTAGCTAATGGACTCTTACATATGAGATGCGTGTAAATATTTTATTTATACCATCTTCTACAAAGCTTCTTATATATGTCATTAAGTTTTGTTCATTTAACTTTTACTGAGATGAATGAAAAAGTATTGGGGAGTATTGTAGTGGAGGGGCACAAGCGTGTGACTGTAAATGTGATATAGATATAAAATGTTTAATATTCTCAAATAAAATATTTAATTTTTCTTGCTCTGGTAACAAAACAAAGCGCGGCGTTAAGTTCTGCCACTCAATTCTTTTCCCACTTTCGTGAGAGAAGCATTGAGTGGCAGAAAAGAATAAAAAAGTGAGAAAAGGATAGAACTAGGTACCCAGGTTCACTCTGCCTACTCTGCCAAGTGCGGGAACAGTGTGAAGTTAAAAAAAAATGTAAAGTACTCGTACTTATAATAAGAAAAGTAAAATATGATGTTATATTTTAACTTAACAACATTAAAAAATAATATTTACTTTTACAAAGGTAAAATTCAGGACAGGACGTATTTTTAAAAATTATAAAACGATATGTTGTTATATAAATACGTAAATATTTCAAGAAACAAATATATTTCATGTATTTACCAAAATTATATAAGAAGCCTAAGTAAAATTAGGAACTATGATTATGTGATGAATTGTTCACCAGTCAAATAAATAAATATAGTTTCTTCTTTTCGTTTTAAATTATCAAAAATACTTGCTCTACTTCAGTCAAAATAATAATGAATACTGTTTTATATAATAAATTTTCTCTTCAGTCAATATTAGATTGGAAAGTTTATTTCCGTGCTACCATAACATGTTTTGTATATGATACATTTATGATCGACCTCGACCTTTGCGGTAGCTATCTATGCGAAATATAATTACGATATTCCGGTGATTAGTGACTTGTGCGGATATATATTTTATCATAGATCATACATAATCGATATGATAGAGCTTTGGATTAAAGCTTAATTACATATTATATAAATGCTTAATTACATAGTATATATTAAAAGAGTACGAACATAGTTTTTCACATCAGAAAACAAGAGAATGAGAGAAAAATTCACGTAACCCACACAGTTCAGTACAAAGTTCGACTTTTAATAGCATTAAATAAGATTACGGAAATAAAAACTTAGAACAATTGTAGGACCTTTTTCTTAATATTTTAAAATAATTTCATAAATAATTTCAAGCCTTTCTATAAGCATTATAGATAAATAAACTTCACATACGATCTGTAGGCGTTACATTAAACTTTTATTAATATTATTCTTAGCTTCACGCTAAACAGCATATAAAAGGCCAAGGGAACTTGGTGCTCAGACACTTTCGTTCCGCACTTTTGCCGAAATCTTGAGAACTGCGTGTTGAGTGGTAAGACTCACTGATGTTTATTATAAAAAAAATATCGAATCCGAAAAACGAACCGAATCCGTCGGATGGCCTCTAAATGTTCATACTCGTAATTTAATCAGTTTAATTTAATTCCTCCTAAGGGACTAGACGCGCTCTACTACATAAATTATAAATACCACAGGGTCGTTTCCACTGGACAATGAATGGTGTGGGACTAGAATTCAACCATTTGTTCGGTTTTGGAGTTTTGGACGCGGGCGCCATGACTGCGCTAGCGGCTAACTGGCGCTCCGTGCCTCCAAGATACCACTGTGAAGCTGGATCTGTTAATACACATACGTAAGTTAAATTCAATATTTTTTATATTATTTGCTTATAATTATTAAAAGAAAAATATAATAATTATCAACCAAATAGACGCATAAATCTATTTTCTACTGATTTCTACGTCCTGATTCAATTTTGTTAAAGATGTGATATCTATAACACAAGATGAGAGATAATTTATATGTATATTTTGAACTATAATATCAAAGTTTTCTATACACTAAGATACGTTTTCTTCGTAGCTTGCGTAGCTGGTTATTGAATATTCCTTATAAAATAGATTTCACTCATTTTACTTTTATAAATCATTTTGAGCCCTTTTTAGTATCAAGTAGTATAAAGAAATGACGTTCATAATTTAAATTGGCAACTTCTCGTCCATATCACATATCGCTATTTTTCCTGCATATCAAACTAAAACATCACTGCAATACCAACCTACAAATCTCGTTAATAAAAGAGTAAAATTGTTGTCGAAGTGAGTTCTTTAACAAAATGTTGACTATTAGATTCCCCTGCTTACTCCGCTATATATATATATATATATATATATATATATATATATATATATATATATATATATATATATATATATATATATATATATATATATATATATATATATATATATGTATATATATATAATATATATCCCCTTAATATGTGTCACTGTAAAAAAACAGTGTATGAGTGAAAGAGTACTCCGCAAAGATTTGTGAAATATATAAAAAATGATTTACCTTGGACGCCCATTAAAACACACTCATACACACACTCACTCTCCCTCACACAAACACTTTTAAACACACACATACAGATCTTTGTATAGTATTATAATTAGTATAGTATTACAATGAGTGTTTGGAATGCAAAAGCTTGTTAAAATACGCGCATATGTGATGTTAACAAGAAGGCTTTACAGTAATTTTAATTAGAAATTAGTATTTAAATTAGTAAATGAGGAAAAGTTTATGTAATTTTTATAAATTAAATTTTATTTAACAACGTTAATTTCTGAAATTTTATTTAGATATTTATCTATGTTTGTTGACGCAGTTATACTCAACTCTACTCAGTTTCACGTTGTATCCCGCAAATGGCAGGGTAGGTAGAGGGAACTTGGGAACCTAGTTAATACTAGGTAGGGAACTTGGGAACCTAGTGTTAAGACACTCCTTTCCACTGCCGTTACCCACTTTCCGACAAAATTGAGACATTGTGTGTTGAGTGGTGGAACTCAACGCCGCGCTTTGCCTTGTTACCAGAGCGAAGAAATGAAAACATTAAATATTTAAATTGAAAATGTTAAATATTTCATTTCCTCGAATGGAGATCGAACCCACAACCTATCGTTTACAGTCACACGCTTGTGCCGTTGCGCCACGACAGGCTTCGATTTATTTAGTGACAATATTTTAAATAAATTAAAGTTACCAGGCGGCCGAAACCTATATCATTAATACGAGTACTAATTGAGGCCTGTCGTGGCGCAGATGCACAAGCAAGCGATTAAAACGCAGCAAATGTAAAGGCAAATACTCAAACAGTTCTGTCACCACATACGTAATGCCTCAAGATATATTGCGTTTAGGTGAAATCAGTTGTTTTACCTTGGGACACTGCAAACTGAGTAACTTAAAACGTCTGAAGTATAGAGCAGCACTTAAATAATTGATAATTAAAACATCTGAAACAAAATTTGTAAAGAATAAATGACCAGCTAACAAAATAACTGAAAAAGAAATAAATAATTATGGTTTATAACAAAAAACTTCAAAAGATAGTCATTAAATCCTATTAAACCCCCAGTGAAATCCCCGCGCAAGGCAGCGTGACGCTGCAGATATCGAGCACGGCGTGCGCGGGGACGGCCAGCGAGGTGCGCTACCTCGAGCACGTGCAGGCCGTCGTCAGCGCCAACGCCTCGCGACGCGGTGACCTCGAGTTCTTCTTAACAAGTCCTATGGGGACCAGGTAAATATTTATATGTTTTTTAGTTTCATACTAACTGTATAACACTTAGAATAGGGTAGGTAGAAGGAATAGTGCTTGCCCACTCCGTTCTCAGATTTCAAAACGTTGCATTTTAAGTTGCAGAAATCAATGCAGCTGTTTTTCTTGAAATCTTCCAGTAATGGGTTTGATTCTTACTACAGAGGGCTGTAAATGTGACGGTTGTGATACAGTCAGCACGCACCGCTGTCAGGATCAATTATAAAAAAATTGATCGTGACAGCAATTATGAAAAGAGCAACTGTTGAGTTTCTTGCCGGCTCTTCTCAGCAGAACCGTATTCCGAGCCGGTGGTAATTTTATGTTGTGACGATTCAAAAGTGCTTGCTAAAGCCTATTTGAATAAAGAATATCTTGAATTTGAATTTTTTATACTTATAAGGTATGCGGTTTGCTTTTTGCAACCTTTTATTGGATTTAACGAAATAGGGTAATATATTGTAGTATTATGAACGTTATCGTTTTCCTAGAAGACTTATAGAAGATGTATTACCGTGTAGTGACAACGAAATTTCCTCGTCTCTACGATATATTTTTTTCTTGAATTTAGCGATTCAAGCGAAGATAATGTCACGATTTATTAATTTCCACCTATTAAGAGATTATTTATGATAAATAATATGTTCAGTATCTGGTGTCTCTATTACACGATTTTATTTAACATCGTAAATTAATTAACTGTAATCAACTAGCGCTAAAATTTTACGATTTATCAATGAAGTAATAAATGTATTTCCCATTCATTATATACTTAGTTCTAA
This sequence comes from Eueides isabella, assembly GCA_019049475.1. Taxonomy (NCBI): domain Eukaryota; kingdom Metazoa; phylum Arthropoda; class Insecta; order Lepidoptera; family Nymphalidae; genus Eueides; species Eueides isabella. The sequence goes on from CM032400.1 coordinate 4,764,599, forward strand.
ATATATGTGTATTAACTTGAATTTACGTGAATGTACTATATCTTATTGTATATACTCTGCTTACATGTTTATAACGCAGAACTAGTCATTCGAACTCTTATTCATTTAAGCAATCGCTGACTTGTTCATTTATGTAATTAATATTATTATAAGAAATACTTGATTTCTTATAATAATGTTAATTACAGTAAATCTGTGGGTCCACTACTGAAACTAGAAAGTTTCGGCACCCCCAAACTCGAATCCCTAGTTACCAATAATCAACAGCCCAGTATACCTATAGATAAAAAAAATCATGTTGAATCTTATAATATATGTAAATATTCATTCGTTATTATGTTTTCTACATATGATAAATGTAAATGTTTTCCAGTCTAATTGTCGTACATTTCTGTTAACCACAAGCTGACCCAAAACTCTTAGCTTAATTTAAATTGGTCGCCTTCATTTATGTATTTGCTGAAAATAAGGTAGGAAATTATGATAATTAATTGTTTCATTGTATTATATTAAATTATAATATAATGCTTTTATTCCTGCGAGAAGGTTTCGATCGCTATAATCCTATTCCATAACTCCATTACGGCGACGTCATAAACATTTTTCGAATTATAACAAATGTTGCTAAACTTAAATTTAAAAAGCGTATAAAAATTTTGAACGAAGCAGGATTTTTATACGCTTTTTAAATTTAAGTTTAGTATTTTCTGTCCTAAGTGTGGAATAACACTTTAAAACATAGTAAAAATATAATAAATGTTGCTAAAAAAATTTCTCGAAACTTCTTTGATTAAAAAAAAATGTTATTAAAATTCTATCGTATATCGTATTATTCCAAACATATTAATATTATATAATTGAGGCCTGTCGTGGCACAGCGGCACAAACGTGTGACCGTAAACGAAAGGCTGTGGGTTTGATCTCCACTCGAGGAAATGAAATATTTAATATTTTCAATTTAAATATTTAATGTTTCCATTTGTTTGTTCTAATAACAAGGCAATGCGCGGCGTGCCACTCAACACTTGCCATAAAATCGGCGGAAAGTGGGTAACGGAACGTAACGGAGTGTCTTAACACTAGGTAGTTCGATGTTTCCTTTGCCTACCTACCATGCCGTGTGCGGAATACAGTGTGAAGCTGAGAAGAATAAGAAACATTATAACATTATAATAATATTATAATGTTGAGAATACAAAATGTAATGCATAAGTACTAAGTACATTTAATACCAAAAGTACTTAGTTGAAAATTGAGTGTATAATAAATATTTTATATATTAGAACGTTTCACTTAAATCAGTATCAAGGTTTTATAACTACAACAATAAAGTAATGAACGAATTTATTTACTTCTACATATTTTCTTATGCTTAAAAAAATATCAAATTACGTTAAAAATACTTATACAATTAGACAAATTCAATAATGTCTCATTTCTTTTTGTACTGTAGAGGCAGCGTGAATACAAAAAGCGAATATTTATGTGCCAATTTTTTTACAGTTCGTCAATTTATTAGGACTTCTAGTTCAATACACTGTAAAAACTACTGTATACTCTATTGAAAATTAAAAAAAAAACGTAGTTTATGTTGAAATTAAAATAACCTAATAAATGTAGGTGAATGTTTCTTGTAAGAGTTATTTTCAATATTTACGTACATGACTATGAGGAAGGGTGAGCTGATATTACATTTAAATGACTGATTGTGACCGATGCTTCGTAGCAAGCTAATAAAGGTAAAGTTATATCTCATTATACAAGCTCCCTTTTTATATTGTCACTGTGTGTGTGTGTATACATAATTATGATTATACCTCTACAAACCCACACATACGAACGAAGAAGCACACAGATCTATAAAAGATGCGCAAAATGCGTTAAAATACGACATTTTCTTCTTATATTTCAGGTCTATGATTCTAAGTCGACGCGCCAACGACGATGACAGCCGCGACGGTTTTACAAAATGGCCGTTTATGACGACGCACACGTGGGGCGAGTACCCGCAAGGCACTTGGACGTTAGAAGTATGTTATTATATTATTTTAGCTTAAAATGATTATTATTTTTCTAGCTTCACATCTCGCACATCAGGATAGGGGATATGTAGTAAAAAGAACCTTTAAACCTAGTGTTAAGACACTCCGTTCTTTTTCCCACTTTCAGATGTCTAAGGTATTGCTTGTTAAGTGGTGAAACTCAACAAAGCTATTGCTTGTTAAATGATGAAACTCAACGCCATGGTTTATCTTGTTACCAGGGCGAAGAGATGAAAATATTAAATATTTCATATCTTCGAGTGGAATCGAACCCATAGCCTATCAAGTTTACAGTCGTATGCTCGAGCCCCTGCGCCACGACAGGTCTCTATTAGGTAGTTTTCTTCTAGTAAGATAACATTATTTTCATATTATTCAGTGATTTATAAACATTTAACATATTTGTATAAATTAATATTCAATTTTAAAATATTAAATCAATAGAAAAATAAGTTGTACTCGATGATTAATGTAATAGTTTTGGAAATTCAGATGTTTTTATAAAAATTATATATCATATAATTTATATAAGGATATGTATGTATAAATGTCAAAAAATCTGACCGTAAAATTGACATTTTATCCTATATTATCGATAAAGAATAAGAAATTGTAATAATAAAAAAATCAAAATACCATTATTATTATTATTTTAAAGGAAAATCAGGCCTGATGTGGCGCAGCGGCACAAACGTGTGATTGTAACCGATGGGTTGTGGGTTCGATCCCCACTCGAGGAAATGAAATAATTAATATTTTCAATTTAAATATTTAATGTTTTCATTTTCTTCGCTCTGGTACAAGGCAAAATGCGTTGAGTTCCGCTACTTAACACGCTATGCCTCAAAATTCGGTGGAAAGTGGGGAACGGAAGTGGAACGGAGTGTCTTAACTCTAGGTTGCCAAGTTCCCTCTGGCTACCCTACCATGTGTGGGATACAGCGTAAAGAGGAGTGAGAGTGAGTGAGTGAAATTCAGCATATACTCGTATGTATATTTAGAATTCGTTTTTCATTTCATATGTCTCACCTGCATAAAGTTATTTTTATTTTTTATGCGAAATTAGTTATGTTGTATTGCGACACTGGTTTTGACCTTCCACCCGAATAACGATCACCCGAGTGGTAAATCCTAATATTTTTACCTTAAAGTGAAATATTAACAGCATATTTTAAAAAAAAGTCTATAATACCTTTATAATACCAAGATTTGATTTAAAATCAAATAACAAAACTCCGGTTGGTTTTAGTTACTTTTGTGTTCTTTCTTATTAACATTTTTCACAACGCAATATTTTACAATTGTGTAACATAACAAAGTGTGATGTTGAAAACGCCACCAAAAAATTTAACGTCTCGAACTTGAAAGATGGCATGAGCGAATCTAGAAATATTTTCTAGATGGGGTCTGAATTTTAACATTTCCTCAACAAATCTGCTTGAATCAAGTTTTTTTTTTTACTTTAAAGGTAAATTGTTGGTAGTAAAATTTCTGCGGTACTAGGTTATTCTAAGGTGGGCAAATGAGAAATAGTTTTAATACTTGGATGCAGCTTGAAACTAATTAAGCTGAATTAATCGTTATAATGTTATTTTGTAATAGATGCGGTCCTCCAGTTATAAATTATAATACGTTGCTATATAAGCTCGCTCAATGCAGGCGCGGTTCTCCAGCGAGGGCGGCGGCACGCCCACAGCGGGCTGGGTGCGCGGGTGGGCGCTGGTGCTGCACGGCACGCGCGCGCCGCCCTACGCGCAGCTACAGCCGCAGGACCCGCACTCCAAGCTCGCCGTGGTCAAGAAGGCCCACGAGGACAACTATGTCGACCACTAGCTCTCTTCCTCTCTGTCTGTTGACCAATTCATGAAGTTATTGGATTTCTGGGTTTCTTTTTTTTATTTGGTATGAAATATTATTATTTATGTTAATTATATACGTACATAAATCTATGGAAATGGCAAATTTTAATTCTCACTTATAGAAAAAATTAAGTCCTATCCAAATAATGTACTTTTTACGTTATTCAATAATATATGTGGATATGTAAGATTTTTAATTTCTTCTAGAACATTTTATATTTAATTTCTTCTTTCCTCAATTTGTCTCGAGTCGGCAGCTATATAAATTCACAATAATAATTATTATATCGTGTATAAACGTTTCTTAGGTTTAAGACTCGCACAGTTTGCGGGTCGAATATACTTATTGTATAGAAGTGAATGTACGCATTTTATTATTTGTATGTAGGTATATTATTTTTTATTTTTTTTTCAAGAATATTTTTATACAATTTTGAAGTTGTTTTCTTTCTGTTAAAGATTGTTGGAGATTTTACAATCGTGTTAATTTAAATATTTTCTATTAATTTATTAAATGTGGTGTTGTTTGATAATATTTATTTTATTATTGTGAAATATTTAAGATCTTTTTTTATTAAATAAATGCTTTTTTATATTTATTATAAAAATGTTACTTCAACCCTATTTATTTTGTCTTATATTTAGAATTTTTTTTTATTTCTAATTGTTTGGATGGCAGAACTGATATTTGTGAAATATTAACAAACTTCTTCCATATGCCTAAAAACAATGTAATATCAGTATTATACTATTATAAATACGTAAAGCTCGACACAACGCATATATACGTATTCAACAATTTTATATTTAGGGAGACTGGGGATGTTTGACATTATACTATTCAAGTGTTTCACTTAACCATTGGGTACTAAGTAACTATTTTAGTAAACAATGTAATTGTAACAATGCCTATTTATTTTATTTATCATTATTTTTTTTATGGGAGAGACGGCAAACTAGCGTACGAGTCACCTGATGGTAAGTGATCACCGTCGCCCACGGCCCCGTGTAACTCCAGAAGAGCTACAGGAGCGTTGCCGTCTTTTAAGGTGGATGGGCATCGGGGCCCGGCATTACCTAATGCGAAACGCCACTACTTAACGCCGGTCTTAAATGCCGGGGGCGGTAACAATCCAGTCGAGTCTGCCCATGTGTGTCGCCATTGCTGGCAACGTGACTCTACCACATACATTATTGTCATTAATTAGTTAAAGGTCGGTTACAGTTGTTTCATTACTTATATTTGAATTCAGCTTTGTCATTTTTAATAAGACGTCATTTAGGACGCCAGGCTATGTCACTCAGTTAAAAAGTAACAAAGTGATTTGTGGGGCCAGTTATCTAATTTATAAAATATTTAATTAACCTGCAATATATGACATTAAATAACGTTGAGATAATTGCTTATACTAGGGTAGCTCTTCGAGATAACTCATCGAGACACTAAAAAGTAGCATCCCCGGTCTCCCCTGCATATATAATTACCTTAAAGATCTTTAGACTATTCTTGATTGATATTTTGATTCCTGATTATTTATATTGATTTTAATTACATATGTGATTTGCAGACGTATGTATAACTTATCTATACTTACTTTATATATATTAAATAATAATTAGCTTATTGATTGATGCAACAAATACAATTGTATTTTTAAAAAATAAGTAAAATAAATTTTAATGGATGCAGAAACACTACAAACATTGTTTACATCTTCTGCAATATTTCAAAAAGTTGAAATACGACATTTTTGCACTATAAAATAATGACATTTATTCTAGGTGGTTAGTATCATTTGAAGTTTTAACGTTTACTTATGTTTGTCTTTATATACGTGTGTCTTTAACATGAACTTTTCTGTTCTCATTGATACTATTTACACCCAGGAATTTGTGCGGGGCCATGAATGGAAGATTTTTTAATTATTAACCTTTTTTTTTATTTCGTAATGTTGGCAGTATTTTTCACACAAATATATTATTAATATTTTTTTTCTAGATGTAGCTTTAAGGGTTTTCGTTATTATTTAAACGCAAACTGTAACGCATGTATTTAGTTACGTATGAATTTTGTTCATCTTCTACAAAAAGTAACACCTATTCATCATATTGAAACATATCAGTTGTAATGTTTGCAAAATCATAGATAAAACATGATTTATATCGACTATATTTTGTATTATAATAGATTTGGAAGCTGAGCAAGATTTATTATTTTATTTAATAGTACCTATTTAGTTATTAATATTTTCAAAGCAGTAAAATTTTAATTTGTTTAAATATTTCCATTTATAGATCAGTTTACATAGTGTTTTATATTTTTTTATAGTGAAATTCTATAATCTTATATCAAATGACCTTTATTACCCCAGCTAATTAAAGGCCATTTGAATAATTTTACTTAACTCAACACCTTTCAGTGTTGAGTAACGTAAGAAAATGCAGATTATATAAATTATGCAGAGTATAATAGAAAAATAACTGTCGTTGTTGTAAGTGTAATGAATATATAAAACCTTTTCGGGGCCCATACGAACTACGAATTGGCACTTTATATATTTTCTTAAATGAATATTATTAAAATTAAAAGAAATGTTTTCATTTATTTTGAATATAACCGAATAGCACTATTATAGTTTTGTAACGGGCATGAAAAGTAGTTTTACTACAAATACATATACATATTATATAGAAAAAACATATAGTCTAAGCGAACACATATAAAAAGAATTCTTTTATGTACTATTATAGAAAATATAATGTGATTTGGTGTTGTATTTGAATTAAACAAAGTTTTTCTAATCGCTCATCCTTTCCCTTTGTCTTCTCTCGCACTACTTACGAATAAACCAATTTTTTTATACTTAACATATTTAAAACTTCACACGATATCACATAGCAGGGTAGGCAGAAGGAACTTGGGAACCTTTCGTTAACCACTCCGTTCCCTAATCTCTGCCGAATTTGAGACATTGTATGTTGAGTGGCGGAACTCATCGCTGCGCCTACTTATTCAAAATATATAAGAATATTTTTTGGTGTTCATATATAAAAAATATTTTTTTAAAACCTATCTAGACCTGGACAATTTTTATCATTATTTTTGTATCTTTTTTTATATTTCTTCTTATCATATTTTAACAGTAGTAATGGTACCAGTGTTTTACTACCTTCCTACACCGAAAAAAAAAATATAAATATGAAGTTTTAAAACGAAACCATATGGTCTTTTTACTTATTCCTTCAATAGGCGCGGATTTGAATCCTGTCAAAAATTTTTAACAAATTCCTTAATATGAGAATAACACAATGAAAATAATGATAAATAGAAACATAAGTTTTATGTTAATTGATTTTTAGGATCTGTAAGGAAATTGAATTAAAACATGTAATAAGAAATTATTATAACAACTTTATTGAATACTTTTATTAACAATGTAAATCTGCTACACTGAAATTATTCAACTAGGTAACTAATCAATTTATTTCAAATATATGGGTTATTCTTAATTCATTTTTACTGTAGTAGATTGTTGAATTTTGAGTTGAAAGTTCCTTTTAATTTCCAGATTAATCAGACTCTCCAATATCAATTCCCACGTGTGGGGATCGAACCCAAAATTCATCAAATTGTGACACTGTCGTCCCACTGCGCCACAATGGATACCATTATCTATAAAAACCGCAAAAAAGGTCTTTGATTTTCGAGTTTGTTGTATGGAAGAAACCATAAATATATTTATATTTTATTAACTTCTTAAGTATTTGTTGTTAAAACGGCAACATAAATAGATTAATAGTGAAATCTTCAACCATCCAAGTATCGCTGTTCATGTGATACAGCCTGTTGATAAGAAGGGCCTTTGGCGAAAAACTACAAATTAGGAGAATTTTAGATGGCCTGAAATATATTTTGTTTTGAAATTGATATTCATCCATCGTACATCCAGTCACAGCCGAAACTATGCAACGAGAGTATATTAACATGACGATTTTTATTTATTACTCGATATTAAATATAATTTAGACTTGTATCCATTTCAAAATGCAGTGAGTATTTACAATTTATCACATAGTTAAATTTATTAAAAAACTCGATAATTTAAAATAGAAATGTAAGTATTGAAATAGAATAACCCCAAATTAACAAGTGAATTCTGAACAGCAGTCGTATAGTTAGCTTAGATTTACGTATAGCTATCGTTCCTACAATACTATCCACACTATATACAAATACATACGTTCATATAAACTATATGTTCTTATAAAGCACGCTTATTATACTTTGAATTTGAATCAAAAATGCTTTTTGTTTGCAGCTTGTTCGATGTCCATATTGATTATAAATAATATTATATATTATAAGGCACTTTTATGATTTTCATTGAATCTTGAATTAGTAATTTGACAGAGTTATCGTAAAGTACTTATGTTGTATAATTTTATTGCCGAAAAATGTATAAAATTCTTTTAAAACATTTTTTATTAATTTCATTCTGCATTTTTAAAACAACTTTTGTAATTTTTTGTTGTTAATTTATGATTATTATGCAATAAAATATATATGCTTCAACCGATATTATCTAAAGGGACTGAAACATCTAATTTATGTGTGTAGGTACATAATTTTAAAAGGCACATTATTTTTTTTTAACTTCACGCTGTATCTTACATATAGACAGCAGAGTAGAGGGAACCTAAGGTTAAGATACCGTTCGTCACCGATAACTCAGCTTCCCACGCACCGTCCCATTTTTATGGCTTTACGTGAATGATTAACGGGACTTAACGCCGTGCTTCCTCTTTTGACCAATGCAATGAAATGAAATTAATTCAATCCCTCAAGCAGTCGCGTTTACAGTCCGTCGCAGTGCCGCTAGACCACAACTGTCTAATGATTAAATCCATAATAATTAATTATAAAATTGTACCAAAAACGATAAAATAGTATACCCTATGTAGTACGTAACTTTAAAAGCTAATTATTACAAAGCTGTGTAATATGCGAATAAATTATCTTTGTCATGTATGTATATTATTTTGTTGATTAAACGGCCATTTCATTGTAGGGGCGGCCATTTTGTTTGTCCCCATTGTGTTCTGGAATCCCGTTGACGCCATTTTGGTGTCCACGGGAGCTTAACTGTCAAAGATCTGAAAAAAATTAAACAATAGTATTTAAATACAGTAACAAATTAAAATAATTGCTATAGTATGTATTACAATTAAATAATTTCATTTATTCAATTGTATTACAATTGAATAAATGAAATAATAACTAAAGACTGTCGTGGCGCATGGGCACAAGTATGTGATTGTAAACCACTGCAACCGATTATTGGTTCGATCGACACTCGAGGAAATGAAATATTTAATATCTTGATTTTTTCGCTCTGGTAAGCAAGGCGAAGCACGTTGTTGAGTTTAGCCACACTACATGAAATGTGTTAAATTCGTAGGGACGAGAGACTTAACAGTAGGCTCCTTCCTTAGTGTCCTCATTCCTACTATTAATACTTAATCATTACGAGTTCGTTTTTATTTGTCAATTAAATAGCCAAATATATATAACCAAATTTAGTAGACTAAAATATTATACATTTTGAAATATAATGTTTGAGTAGAAATCGATCTACAGCTACGTAATTACTATTAATTCGAGTGACATAAAATATAATATATAAGAAAATACATACTCATAGTCTCCTGTTGCAACTCTAACTTGTACGCGGGGTTGTCGTAAGGTGGCAGGGACGACTCGCGGGGCGCTGAGGGAACCGCTGAAACGACGCAGTTTAATTAAATAAAAAAAAGTAGTCAAAGTCGCCTACAAAGGGCCTCGTAGCAATTTCATAATAGTAGAGCTACCTATAGATCTACATATAAAAATTAACAAATTTAAGTTTACAGCCTTATACATTGATTTTGTATAAATAAACTACTTATAGCAAGTTTCTTTTATTACTCAACAAATTTTACACAAAAGCAAGGAAAAACAAACAGCAAAAGCTTTTGAGTTTTCTTTCTGTATATAAATAACATAGTATGAGAACTATGTCACGTTCATCAATCAATATAATAAGTTAGATACGCATACATCACTCACTGGTAATGGCCACGGAGCGCGGGCGGTGCCGCCGCACCACGACGAGCAGCAGCAGCGCGGCGGCCAGCGCGGCCAGCGCCGCCAGCGCGCCCGTCACCACCAGCGCGGAGTAGTAGTCCCCGCCGCCGGCCGCGCCGCGCCTCACCGACCCCGCCGATGACGCTTCTATTGTGTCTAGAAGAGCAATTATTATGAATTAAATATCAATCGGGTCTTTTTCATACGAACATTGTCGAAGTAGTTTAGATACAATCGAGTTATGAGGTTGATTGTGAAGAACGAGTACCGCGTACTAGCCGATAGAAAATTAAAACAATGAGAACATAACGAAATTATTAATATAACTACTTGACAACGGCTGATTATACCCAATAGTTTACAGTTTTGCAGTTCTTAACCACGTATTTAAGAAAAAAAATCTTATTTTTTTGTGTATCTGCTGTCTGTGCATTTACACGCGCTAATGTCAGAAGTGGGTATTGAGATTTAAATGCAGATTCACTATTATATTTTGACAAAATTCAAATTGCTAAAATTTTAAGTTTCAATGTAAAAATAAAGTGATAATTTTATCCGAACGAAAGTTATCGAGAAGAGTAAATAAAATATTGTAATAAAATCGGACAAAGCCGCTGGCGGGGCGATATTTTTATATAAAATTACAATAAAATCCGTTATATAAAACATCTTTGTAGATGTATGTGTTTATCAATATATAAATAATTTTTATCTTTGTGTATATTGTGGCTAAATTCATTAATTTAAAATTCAAAAAAATTGTACAAAATATTTTTTAATATCACTTACTGTCAATCGGCTCGTCGGAATCCGCTGATTTTGTATGTATATCTAGTACGTTACTTGTCTTCACTTTGCCGTTCGTAAGGAAAAGTTCCAGCCAAACGCGACATCTGAAATAAAAAGATAATTAAATACAAACATTTTGGGCTTATAATATTATAATAAACAATAATTAGATACAAAGATTTTGGGCTTATGAAAATCAATGTAACAATAAAATTTTACATTTTTTTATCTCAAACTGCTTCTCAAGTACAATTCCCCAACTACTCTACAATGTAGAGATACATATCCCTCCACGTACATAGGTGTTATTAGATTTTTTACATAAAGTAGTTATGTGCCTTAGTTGCTAGGATCAAAAGAAAATTAAGTCAATCTTCTGATCCTGTCCAGTGGCTATTGAACACCCTAAGAATCAAAGGTAAATCAATTCACATAACCAATTAAAAACTTTTATTACTAATTAAATACACGATCTTAGAATCAAGTTTCCATCCCTATAATAATAATATGATGAATATTGCAATCCGTTAGTTAAAGTCTAGGACTAACGCGTGTGTTACACACGCACATCTATCAGACCGGACAGAACAAGAACCAAACTGACGATGAAAATGATTACATTGACGATATAACGCTTATGAATTCTGCTGATATTAAAAACCATTTGACTTACTTAGAATCTGGTTCCAATCCCGTCAAAGTAATATTATTGGGTGAATCTCGATCCGCCAGCTTGAAAGTGTCAGTCTCAGGTCCTCGACAGGAGTGCGCGGCGCGGTACACGCGCACCCATCTCTCAGCGGGGGAGGGAGGCCCCGACCAGGACAACTGTACTGCGGTAGCGCCTATTGACACTGACGATATGGTGATTGTGAAGTTGTATGGATCTGGAATCATGAGGTTTTCTTACATTTAAGTTTGTTTTGTAAATGTTGTTGAGGCCTGTTGTTACACGTGATGGATGCAATTTCTAAATTAAATATTTAATATTTTCATTTCTTTGCTATTAAACGGCTGCTGCTATTAATGTGGCAAAGCGTGGCGTTGAGTTCCGCCACTCAATATACAATTCCTCAGGCTTGGTGGAAAGTAAGGAACGAAACGAAATGTATTACACTAGATTTCCAAGTTCCATTTATGGATATGTTCGTTATATATTTTTTTGTTTAGTAAGAGATTATATTGGAATTATAATTAATAGTTTAATCAAGATTTTGTTTTTTAATTTAACTAATGAATATAATATCTGTTAATTAACTTAACTATTATAAAGCTAAATGTTTATTTGGTTCAAGAACTCCCGTGTGCGTTGCCTAGCTTACTTCTTCTAACGATTTACGCAATTTATTGTCCCTTCGTTAAGAAATACATCGTAAGCTTAGAATGTATTATGTGTCATACACATCTCTTAGCAACTTCCATTTGACACGTGGACGAAGCAACAAACAAACGCTGATTACTACAAAATTAATAAAAAAATAATTAAATATAAATTCTACATATAATAAAACTTAAAACTAAGAATCAACGTACCAACATAGGGCGTAGTAGTAAACTCGACTCGCTGTGGGTCGTACAGCTCGGAGCGCGCGCGCGGCGGCGGCGCCAGCACGAGCGCGGCCTCGTAGCGCGTGTGCGCGCGCAGCTCCGACAGCAGCGCGCCGCCGCGGCTGTGGTGCAGCAGTTCTGTTGTACTGTAGATGGGCGTGCCTGTTGGACGATATCTGGGGGGAACGGAGTTTATTATGTTTATTGTAGTTTAGCACTATATCTCGAAAATTCAATGATGTATGAGAGACGGAGTGTCTTACCACTAGATATTTTCCGCCTACTAAGCTGAAACCATCTATACTAATTATTATAATATTATTACATTAGTTTAATTGGGCCTTAAATATTGTTTATTAAAATGTTTGTCACTTTGTCTGTTTTTCTGCTCGTTTTTACGCGCTAATTTCAGAAGCGACTAACTTGATTTAAGTGTATATTATGGCAACCTTCACTTAACGTTTAATGTCTGTTTAATTTAAATTAATTAATAAATAAAAAAAGTGATGTACGCCTATTCAAAATATTCATATAGCCGACAAAATTGCTATATTTTTTTCTTCTTATTAGAGCAAAAATATGAAAATATTTTTTTTGTTCCCTAAAGAGAAAATGAACAAACAACCATTATTATGTTATTGCGTCAATATTACAATCAATGTTCGTTATACTATAAACGAAAGTAACACGTCTTTAAAAACTTATATACCTTGATTTTTATTTTTATGTAATTTATTGTATTAAAACTTGCCTTTATAAATACAAAAAGTAAAAAATATATATATTCACCTGACTTGTATACTATCGATGTATTGCAGCTCATCCTCAGTGAAGTGTCGCCAGCTCAAGTACGCGGTGGTGTCATTGACCTCCACCACTGTTAACTTACTATCGATTTTCTTGCGTTTCTCTTCCTGTGGCAGGACCTGTAATTATGTAGGGATGTTGTTAATAAATATATTTTTCAGCTTCATGCTTTTTCCAAATATAATAGAATCTAAGATTGTATCGATTCGTCCCCCAATTTCCTCAATACCAGACATTGTGTCTTGAATAGCGGAACGCTGCGGAATGCCAGAACAGGAGAATGAAATTAGTTTACTTCTCTGAGTGAGATCAAAACCACGATCGTCGCGTTTACAAACAGATGTTGTTCTTTTGCGCCGTTAAGGCCTTATTATAAATACATATTACTTTCCTTATTTAAGAAATTTGAAAAATATTTTCATATTAGCGATCAGATTTGCTGTGATTTTATATTAAATTGGCCGTTTTCTTTTTTCACGAGTATGTCGTAATAGAAAACTAATAAACTCGGCCAATAGTGATCTCAGTTATATGGGACAAATTAGATAATTCATTATACTTAGGTATACTTAAGTAAATATCTTTACTTAAGTATACGCCTGTTTGTGTTTAGGTCTGTCGTGGCGCAGCGGCACAAGCGTGTGACTGTAACCGACAGGTTCTGGGTTCGATCCCCGGTCGAGGGAATGAAATATTTAATATTTTCAATTTAAATATTTAATGTTTCATTTCTTCGCTCTGGTAATAAGGCAAAGCGCGGCGTTGAGTTCCGCCACTCAACATGCAATGCTCAAATTCGGCGGAAAGTGGGGAACGAAAGTGGAACGGAGTATCTTAACACTAGGTTCCCGGGTTCCCTCTGCCTACCCTGCCTCGTGCGGGATACAGCGGGAAGCTATTGAAATTACATTATACCCTATTGAAATTACAATTTTAATATATTTTTTTATAAAAATATCAATTAAACTGGTAATACGATGGTAATATCATACAAGTAAGTACGAATTTCAAAAACCAATTTAACTATTCTAATTTTTTTTAAACTTTACGCTTTATCCCAAACAAAATTTGAGGCATTGCATGACGAGTGTCGCAACTAAGCGCTGCGCTTTGTCTCACAGCGCGGCGCTGAGTTTCGACTCTTGCCATTTTCTCAAGTAAGAATCGAACCTTTAACCTTGCGCATTGCCAGTCGCATTTGTTTGTGCCACGATAGACCTCAATTTTGACATATGTTTAAATTTTATCTTACAAATTATAAGTTACACATAAAAAATCTTACAGTAGGCGTGTCCTGTGTCCTTATAGTGTATATCTCACTTTCCGGTTCCACAGGTAAGTTGTGTAAGTACAGCTTTCCCCGTATCTTATAAGTCGTGGACGGCTTCAGTCCGGTCAGTCTGAACTCTAGTCGGGGCGTCGTCAAAATCTCATCCGCTGGCGCAAACACTTGGGAGTACCACTGTGTAATGTCTTCGTCGCTGTAAACAATTATTAATATAAAAATATACTAAAAAAACATATTATATGGACACGTACGAGTCCTCCGCTTTCTGTTATATTATACTCGTATGTACTATACTTTTCTTTTTACTTCAATATACCTGCTGCTATAGCAATCCAGTACAGTATTTTCTTAATATTAACTACAAAATCATTTTACTCGTCTTTTTAAAGTTAAATACTTTTACTTTATTATACATTATACTTTATTAATATAAAAATTGTCATTGTCACTTAGAAAATAGAAGAAAGTTAGATATAATTAGTAATAAGGTAACTTAGGAACTCATACAAGATTAACAAGGACTTTATTTTCTAGTATTCAATATGAATCACAGTCATGCTTTTTGTATAATAAAATGAATATTTTACAAAATTACTCTATGCTATATTATAAAAGTAAGAGGACAATAATTATGATATTTTTTTAGAACACGTATATACATTTTGAACGTAACGGGATTGGAACCCGCGCCTCTTTGCAAGCCGACTCTAAGAAAGAATCCACACTTATGAAAGAAATATACCATAAATTTCTTTCATAAGTGTGGAATATCACTATTAAATTGTTAAAATATTATACTGACATTTTTTCATCATTAAAGAACCGAAAAACTTTAATTAAAAATGTATATAAAATTCATCCAGTTACATTTATAATATATAAAAATCTTCATCTCTGATTGGTTTTTTAACTATATCTTAATCCCTTGATAATCATATATTTTTTTTAAACAAAAAAACTTACACAGTATCCGTTGCTGTTATTGCGTTAATGTTACAATCAATATTCGCTATACTATAAACGAGAGTAGCACGTCTCTTAAAACTTATATACCTTGATTTTTATTTTTATAAAAAACTTACGCAGTATCCGTATATCTTAAATCCACGCTACCACGAAGACCAACTAAAACTGGTGGTAAGCCGAACAACATTTTAACACTCGTAGGCGAATCCGCTTGCAGTGAGAGCACTTGTAACTTCTTATTATCATCACTTCCACCATAATTGGGTATAGGGAGACCTGGTGGAAGCCCAGGGATTGGTTCAAGAGGGCTCATTGGGCGATGGATATTATTTTGTTCGTAGTCACTTTCTTCAGGATAGCGGTCGTTTGTAGGAACGGTTGGAAGGAATGGTGGCGGCGTTTGTGGCGGTATATTTGGTATACCCGGTGGCATTTGACCTGGAATTGTATATTATATAAGTGCTTATTATAATATAAAGAAAAAAATTGAACAAATCTATATTACATATACGTATTGAAAGTTAAAAAAACAAGACACGTCAAAGTTAATAGATTAGCAGTCAAAAATATTTTCTAATATATATTTAGAACACTAATATTCGAGATTTCGATATTAACCCGTTCATGTTTTAAAGCTGGTTACCATTTACCATTCACCTATTAAAATATGTTTTAAATTTAAATATTTATAATATAGTATTCTAAATGGACACATAAAACATACATTTTGGAATATGCAAACCTTTAGGTATTTTTATTTGTCATTAATGTATAAGTAGCTGGTATAATAGAATTTTTTCTTCTTGTTTAAACGAGCATTGTTAAATTTTATTCTAATTTTTTGTGTTATGAAAGAAACATTTGCTGTTTTAAATAAGAAGATAATAAACAACAACACAAAGAGGAAAGTACAAAACAATGTATATATAGTTGATAGTAGAATAATTTAACTAGTTAATTGTGTTAGTAGTATGAAAAAGCGGTGTGTAATGGCTTTTGCGGTTATTTCATTACTGTTATGAGCGTAAAGAGTCGGTCACCAAAGAAAGTCGATGTCTGTCGGAAGTATTAAGGCCATAAAAAGATTTTAGGCAAGGTCACTGACCTGCCGTTATTGTACCGTGGCTTTTATCCGCCGATCGTCCAAGATTTTTACTTGTGTCCGATTCTAATTCCATTTGATTCAGGAGGTGTTCTAGATCAAGGGACGAGTATGTTCTCGTGGGAACTCTTGGGATGGACAAAGGGGAGTAAATCAATTTTTCATCGTTTTCTACTTTGGGAATAGCTTTTAACAGTACAGTCTCATAGGGATTAGGTTCTTTAACTAGAAGTTGCGTTTGGGGATTTTTTGCCCAAACAGTCTTTAAGTCGGTTGGTTTGCCTTTTAGATCTTTATTTTTCACTACAGCTATATGCTTAGTAGGAATATTGTGAATAATTTGGTGATGAAGATTATTATAAGAAGAAGACGATTTAGTCTTATTAAATACAAACGCAGGTTCAAAGTAACTTTGTGGAGATAAGTCAGTTTTTTCGACAAAAGGACTAAAATAATTTACTTTAGTATATTGAGGTAACGGCATCTTCTTAACAGAGGTATCGTCGTTCATTTGTTTGACAAAAGCATCGTGAGTATTCAAAGCGGTCAGTTTACTATCTTTACCATATTGAGATTGTCCATCGACATGGGGTAATTTATCATCGGACATAATTATGTTAAATGGCTTAGGACCTTGTAAGCGTATATCGTGATTAGGGATATATGAATTCATATAAGTGTTTACAAACGAGTTTGAGGATGAAGGCGTTGATATTCCGGAGTTTTCCATGCTATTGACCACAAAAGGTGGTTCTGGATGAATAATTTTGTATGGAGCATCCATATCGTCTGGAGTAAATACAGTTATGTTATCACCCAGATAATGTTTTGGTAACATATTTTCATTTTTGGACGTGTCATTCATAATCAAAGTTTTAAAATATTTTGGGAGGCCAGTCTTTATAGGAGCAAACCGTCCATAAAATTCAGTGATTTTTGTTGTAGTGGGTGGAGTGGGGAGGAATGTGTTGATATTTGATGGGGCAGGGGTGATAGGTGTCACATAGTTCACAGTCTCAGATCGTGTCGGCGTATGGGTTTGATAAGAGGCGTTCATGTTCCCAGCTGCAAGCAATAATGTGCGATGATGATACATGCAATGAAATGCATTAGCTTTAAAATGATTTATATACTTGCTGAGTGCTTGTCAAATGAAAATGGTCTAAATGACAATGACAAATATCTGTTAAAAAAATGTGTACTATATAAAATAAAACTTATATTGCTATATAAATAAAATTTAAAGTTTATAATTTGAGAACACATATATTTATGTAAAATTTTAACGATTTCTTTAAAAAAATACTATAGTCTTAAATCTTAACACTGGGTTATGTTCAAAATTTGTCCTAAAAATTGTTGCTGACTAACCATGCACAATATGCAAGCAAGATTTCATACGATACATATAATAGATAAAACTTTAAACTTAAAATTTCAATCGCAACCACAATTCAAACAAAACAAAAGCTTCCTAAATTATGATTTTACTTACACTAACATATTTTTGAAAAAATATATTAGAAAACATATAAAAACTTAAACGTGGCAAGATTCGAACCCACTCCATTTGTATATTATCCAAACATTCAAGCCACCTAGCCACATTTTTTTACCAAGCTACATTGAAATGATGATTATTATTATATATATAAATAAATTTCCGTTAGTTCAAGTTGTATTATAATGTCTTACCATTAGGCACACAGCCCCACACCTTGCAGCAGTCGTCGTCGGAGGAGTTGACGGGCGCGGGGCGGGCGTGCGGCGCGCACCGCAGGTGGTGCGGCGGCAGTGCGGGCAGCGGCGCGCACGCCTCCTGGCAGTCCAGCTCCCCGTTCTCACAGAAACAGTGTTGTTCACAGCCCGTTAAGGAGATGGGAACTTCGCTCCAATTTGGTATGCTGTCACAGAATTACTATAGTAGTATTTTTTTGTTGAGTAGTTGGACTGTCGTAGTGCAGTGACAAAATGTCTGATTGTTTAAGCGATGGTTCTGGATTCGATACCCTATCGTGTGAATTTATTATTTCATTTTTCTTTCTTTGTGACAGTAAGATAAAGCGTAGTGTTGAATTCTTCCACTCAACATGAAGTGATGGAAATCGAAAGTGTCTTAAATCTTAACACTGGGATTAATCCAATATCCTACTATTAGCAGGATACAGCGTGAAACTTAAAAAATCGTAATTGTTTTCTGTAACTATTCACATTTTTCGAACCAGGTAAAAAAATGTTTTTCAAAAATTATTCATAATTTTTCCTCTAGTCTAACTAATTTGGCATTATATGATAAAAATTAACAATAATGCCATCAATATAATATTTCCTCCGTTTACAAATTACAAATTGAAGTCACTAATATGATTTTCAGTTACACTTACACTAAGCTAAATATAACTTTTATCATAAATATAAATACTTAAAATAAACTGCAATGCTTGCTCATATTAAAAAAATACTTACGCTACCCCCTTATAATGGCAGGTCCCGTCGCTTAAACACCTCGCGGCTCGTGGACAGCAGTTGGGTGGTTTGGCGGGGGGGCTCGGAGCCCACTGCACGCACCCGCGAGAGACCAGCTCGAGGCCGACATGTGTCGGACACTGGAGCGGGGCGCAGTCGCGGGTATCAGGACCGGTGCATTCGCATAGTTCCTTGCAGCCAATGTGGAATTCATCACCTGGTAGTAAATAATTCAATAAGTGGATCATATGGAAACAGCTTCACGTTGTCTCCCAAGCATGAGAGGGTAGATAGAGAGAACCTGGGATTCTAGTGTTTCAACACTTTGTTCCCATTAAGCCACTTCTGTTCTCCACATTTTTTTAAAGTGAACAACAATGTTTATAATGATATTTTGTTCAAATATTGCACATATATGATCAACGGCAATACGGCAAAATAACAATAACATATGATCAGAAGTTCCTTTAATTATAACTGAAAAATATATTGTTTCATTTTCCTGATATTCATTTGAATTTATTTCCATAACATTGAAGTGTTGTGTGTAGAAGTTCTCTAGTCACAGTCACAAATATCAAAATCAAGATACAAGTACAAGTAGAAATTGAAATAACACTATTAGAGTATACTGAGCTATTAGCTTAAATTACCTTTTTATTATTTCTTTGGTGTTATATGTTTCAATTTTACAAAAAGGTGACGAAAGGTAGGACCAGAAAGGTTTTTATATACATTTCTGCTAACATGAAATTCGTTTTAATTTGTGTGAAATAATGATGATTTTACTTACACTAACATATTTTTGAAAAATTGTATTAAAACATATGAAAAATTTAACGTGGTAAGACTCGAACTCGCTCCATTTGTATATTATCCAAACACTATAGCCCATTTTTTTGTCAAGCTACTATGTATATGAGCTAAATAAAAATTTTGTAACATATCATAAAAAAAACAAGTTTTCTTACCAACATTATAGAATTGCCCATCGTGATAGCACCCAATTTTGTCATTAGAGCCTTCTTCAACCGGCACTTCATTGCCAGCATCCGTTGCAGTTACAGTGAAATTGAACTTAGTACCCGTTTCTTTTGTTTTTATAACATAATCTTTGCCGCCTTCCAAGTTGAATATTAAATTAGAATATTTTAGTTCTACGTCATGGAAAGTATTTCCGCCGTCACTGCTTAATAAAAGATGTATGGGGTCTTCGCTATTATTAGCATGCATTAAATTGACTTGGACGGTATTGTTTTGTAAAACTTTGATAGATCCTATTGGTTCTGCGAGTACGAGCGGCCTCTCTGGTATTGAGATACCTTCAGACTTCTTTGGTACCTTAAATAATTTGATATTCATTTGATAACACATTTAATGTGATGTAATATATTTTAAAACCTTGAGTTTTTCATTCTGTCTTCTATTATTTATTTATTTTTTCTATTTTTTTTTATTTATTTACAACACTTTGTTCCCATTGATACACTTCTGCTCTCCACTTTCCGCCGATTTTCAGATGTTGAGTGGCAGAACTCAACGACGCGCTTTGCCTATTTGCCAGAATGAAGAAATGAAAACATGAAATATTTCATTTGAAAATGTTATATATTCCATTTCCTAGAGATGGGATTGAACCGCCTATCCCCATAACCGATAACCTATCGCCGCTAGACTTGTTGGCGAAACGTTAATAATAATATCAATTAACTTTAATTTTCCTAAAAATACTTAATAATAAATAACTTACTTCAGTAGTAGATGAAGTTAATGTAGAATTATCCTGTTCCTCGTGAGCGTCATGCGACACATCGCATATTTGCATGTCGCAGCACTCGTCCATAGGGTCTTGCACGTTGATACATACGTCCGATTGTGGTAAAGGTTTACATCTAAAATATTATTACTATTTTATATTTGTCATCTGGTTACGTATTTAAAAGCAAGAGTGAAATAAAGATTATTGTTATTGTAAATTTGTTACTTTCTCTTTTTAGATGACTTTTTCTGAATGACCAATTAATATGACTTTCATAATAAAATATATTAATCGTTGTGTCAGATGTTGCAAGTTTGAATTCTAATAAACGAAATTTATTTATATGTAATAGATTATTTTTCTCGAATTAAATCAACTATATTTCACCAGATAATACACAATATCCCTAAATATTATTAAATGATTTACAATTAACTTATGTTTATCTACATTGTACAAGATAAAAATAAAAATGATAAGCCCTCGTGGAGCAAAAAAACAACGTCTAATTGTCCACGTAATAACTATGAGTTCTATCCCACATTATGTTCTTTTCCTGCTTTTGGTAAGTCGCAGCGTTCAGTTGCACCAACATAACACACAATGACTCTAAGATTCATATTCGATTATTATTTTTCGGTAGGAATTTGAAAATAGGTGTACCGACTAAACCCCTGCCTGCTCTACTATATGGAAAGGAAAATGTGAACCTACATATGAAAACTAAAATGATGATTTCAAGAAATAAAGAAACAAGGTAGGCAGAGGGAAAGTCTGCCTATCTTGCCAGGTGCGAAAAACAGCGTGAAGCGGAAAAAAAATCTCTTAGCATTATAATTATTATATCACTATGGTGAATCACCTCGGCCTGCATGTGACTACGGAGTTACGTTCGCAAGAACACGTCTGCTCGCATCCGATGTGCCAACTCTCGCCCACCGGATATGTATCATTGCCGTATCGACATACCTCCGTTGGTGGTTTTGGTTCTAAAAAGACGTTATAAATGTTAGAAATTAAGAGTTAAATATATTGAAGTTATGTGTACACTATATATGTCAAGTGAATGTATAAAGAGAAAAATATTTGAGGCCTGTCGTGGCAGAAGCACATGTGTCCGACGGTAAACGCTACGGGTCGTGGGTTCAATCTCTAATCAATCAAACGAAATATTTAACATATTTAATTCGTCGCTCTGGTAACGAACCAAAACGTGGCATTAAGTTTCATTACTCAAAACGTAATGCCTCCAGAGTTTGGCGGAAAGTGAGGAACGGCACTTCCGTTCGGGATGAGAACGGAGTGTCTTAACACACCTAGTGTTACGACACTCCGTTCCGTCGCAAGTTCTCCCTGCCTACTCTGCTACATAGGGGATAACGCGTAAAGCTAAAAATATTGAAACTTTGTCTTGTATTATATTTGTAAACGTACCATACCAACTAATTTGTTTTAAATGTTGTAATATTAGTAATATCGTTATAGTTGGCGTTGCATTACAACAATATTTACAAATAAACTTTGTTAATTATAACGTATACAAATACATTCACACCCTACTTATAACGATACTTAAAACATATTTCCTGTAAATAACTAAAAATAAGTTAAGAAAATATATAAAATCCAACATATTCGTTACTTAAACAAAGCAATCATAAATAAGAGCTTACATTACCTCCATTGCTATTGACACAGGCGACGATAGAGCAACAGTCGTCCACCGGTGATTCAAAGCAGAGGGGGTCGTTGAGGCGCCTCCCGCGACGTATGAATGGGTGCTTGCATCTCGGCGAACACTCGAATACGCCGCTCGGTGTACATTCACATGTCTCTTCGCAACCACGGTCTATGTGCTCGCCGATCTAATTGTTGCAATTTTAAAGTATATTGTTGAGACTAAATTCTTATTCTTAATAAAAATTGAGCCATACATGGGTACCCTATATATGGGTAAATTAAATACATTTGTAAAATGAGAGGCCTATCGCGGCGCAGCGGCACAAGCGTGTGACTGTAACCGACAGGTTCTGGGTTCGATCCCCGGTCGAGGAAATGAAATATTTAAGATTTTCAATTTAAATATTTTATTTCATTAAATTTCATTTCTTCGCTCTGGTAAGGCAAAGCGCGGCGTTGAGTTCTGCCACTCAACACGCGATGCCACAAATTCTGCGAAAAGTGGGAAACGGAAGTGGAACGGAGTGTCTTAACACTAGGTTCCCAGGTTCCCTCTGCCTAGCCTGCCTCGTGCGGGATACAGCGTGAAGCTAAAAAAATATATGTAAGAATTTGTTAGAAAGAAAAGAAAAAAAAATCACTCCACCTATTAAAATATCCAAAATGATTAGTTAATCATTTTTCTCAATTGTCAAAAAACATTTATTACGAAAAAAAAAAGGATTTTTTTCCTACGGTACCTAAATAAACATATCTTTATATTTATACTGTCTCACCTTATATGTCACTCCACCTTCCTTACAAGTCTCTATTTCCTCAGATTTATCAGAACTTAATAGTGGATTAAATGGCTTTTGTAAGTTAGAGTAAAACTTTTCTGGAATTTGTTTATTTTTGGAATCAATACCATAATCCCTAGGTGATTCATCTTCATCCTCATCCAGATTTACATCACTAAGATCATCAATCGTCTTTTTTATTCCTTTCGTTTGATTATGCAGCACATTTGCGAAGTTTTGTAGTTCATCCACGTTTAAATTAAGCAGCCTTGGCTTGGGCTTGGCGGCCGCCTCAGTTACTTCATTGATTTCGGTGGTGATTTGTACTATAGTTTTGTTTATATTGAGTTCTTCAGCATTTGGTGTAGATCTTGTAGGAATTGGAGTAGTAGAAGTGGCCTCGACATCAGGTACCATCGATGTTAAAGAAGATGCTACGTCTTCATCTTCACCGTTTAATTTACCTTTAAAAAAATCATACATATTTATTTGTAGATATTTTAAAAGATAATCATATGGTATTACTATGAATAATTTTTAGAAAATCACCAGAAATGTTCGTCTTTCGGTATTTTTGTAATAGTGGCTAATATGCTTCAAGCTAAAATAGTCAATCTATGATTAATTCAATCAAGAACTAACAGACTTAAATATTTAAGTTAAGAAATATTTTAATTTATTAACCAATTATTGAAAAATTAAAGAAAAAGCAATTGTCTAACTCTCATTCTAAATATATGTTATTTAATTTAATTAAATAATTTAAATTAAAACATTCGTAAGACATGAGTGTTTTCATTTGTAGAATATATAAAAAAAAATACTTAAGTGAAGTTTATCACCTAACACGTCTTGGGTCTAATACAAATGAAATATAAAGACGGTAGTGATTAATCCCTAATAATTTCCCCTAAGACGTAGTCTTATAGCCATAAATTCGAATACGTAATAAATTCATCAAAATTTTATTCATGATTAATTTCAATTTATGACACCTATATGTTTTTATACATACTTCTGCTGTTAAGTGACTGATAGAAAACGCACTAACACAATTACCTAAATTAGAACGTTTAAATTGGTCTTGTATATCAGAAAATTTACTAACGCCACGAGACAATATCTCTAAAGATATTTTTTCTTTATTAGAGATCTCGAAATATCGACCAAAAAATTACGTTTTAAAGTCCATACTAAACAAAATTACGACCGATTATTATTATACAATACAAATTTATTGATTTTATAAGCTTTGCCTATATCTTAATATGTGTATATTTAAATTCATTAATTTGAATTGATCATTTAAGAAATAGCAGTGCCAACATGTCGCAGTTGGGATGTCTCTAATTGATCATAAAATTAATGAAACGTAAAATCGAAATTTAGAATCGCTCCCCACATATATTCTTTGAAACTTTAGTATTACTGTACCAATAAAGAGCTTATGAACTAACTTACATCCTGCATCCTCTCTATAAATAATAATAGCTCTACGTTCATTTTACAACTTCAGATACAACAAGACCTCAATCTTCACGGTCATCAAACTAGGTTAGATTAAGGACGCCAAAAGCTTTGAGCTCTACAACCGGTTAAGCTACAAAATTGCTTTTCATTTCTGCATGATACAGTAAATAAATATATTATAAATATAGTTTACTTGATTTTGATTATACATTATTTTTATTGCATAATATTATTTTTGGATGTACAATTTTTCATGAATATATCGGCTACCTTCATCATTTTATTAAAGCATAGAAATATTAATGAAAAAATAACTTATTCAGTTGAACCCATAAGTTATTATGATTGATATAAAACAAATTTACCTATGTTACGACCTTAATCTTTGTCACTTAGAAACTAGGTCAGTCAAAGGACGCTACGTTGCAAGAACCGGCTGATCAATGTTTACATTGTAAAGCTCCGTAATCCATTCACTTCTTCCACACTTTAATTTCGTAATACTTTAGTGACTAATATGCTAAAATGTGAACAAAATCAATAGTTATTTATTTATTTATCTTACAGCTATTTTCTCATGCTCTAAAGTCAACGAGAAATCAAGTCTGTTTATTGTTATGAATTTATTCTTATTTAATGTAAATAAAACGTGAATGATAAAAACTAAATTGAAGCCATTTTTGGTAACACGCTATGATTAGCCATACATGTATGTACGTACGTTGTGTGTGTATGTACGTTTGTAAAGGAAACTTTGAAAGCCAATTTGACCGCCTTTGAAAGTTATAAATTTTAAGTTTTATATACTTAGTAAGTATCTACTAAAAACAGAGCAATAATATGTAAAAAAGATGAAATAAATAAAAAGTAAAAAACTACAAAGTAAGATTTTTTTAAGCAAGAATTTAATGATGTTTTTATTTAATTTTTCTATTAGGAATTTTACATTTTTTTTTTCACGCTGTATCCTGCACGAGTCAGGGTAGGCAGAGGGAACCCGGGAACCTAGTGTTAAGACACTCCGTTCCACTTCCGTTCCCTACATTCCGCCCAATTTGAGGTATTGCGTGTTGAGCGGCGGAATTCAACGCCGCGCTTTGCCTTATTACCAGAGCGAAGAAATGAAACATTAAATATTTAAATTGAAAATATTAAATATTTCATTTCCTCGACTGGGGATCGAACCCAGAACCTGTTGGTTACAGTCACACGCTTGTGCCGCGGCGCCACGACTGGCCTCACACTCTGGATTTTAATAAAACTATATCTCTATATATTCACATATATTTGTTTTCAATACAGTGACGAATAAGTAATGTTGCAATTTCACAGAATTTTCCACTATACAAAACTCTTATTGCTTCACAATGCAACTACAATATTACGTTCATAACTCACAGTTACATAAATGCCTTGACAACATAAATGACTGACTTACGATATAAAAATAGTTGTTGCCAACAGAAATTATAAATCATGTAAATTAAATTAGTATTTTAGGGTAATTTTATGCATTTTTGTAGTACGATATAACTGCATTTGTGCCCCTACAGACATTGCTAACAACATAAATAAATCGTAAAACGCGTATAAGAATTTCATCATAGCTAGATGAGAAAGTATGGCTTAGTCGGCCAGAGTGCTTGTACGGTCCAAGAGCCACGGATTGCCGCTATGTTCAAATTTTTAATATGTTTTCTCGGTGTGGAATAACACTTTAAATATGATAATAAAAGTCCTTTAAATGAAAAATAAAACAAAAACCAAAATACTATTTTTTAATATAAAACAAGAAGAGGCCTGTCGTGGCGTAGCGGCATAAGCGTGTGACTGTAACCGACAGGTTTGTGGCTTCTGTTCCCACTCGAAGAAGTGAAATATTTAATGTTTTCAATTTAAATATTTATTTTGTTTCATTTCTTTGCCGTGGTGGTAAAAAGGCAAAATGCGGCGTTGAGTTCCGGCACTCAACACGCCTCAAAATCGGCAGAAAGTGGTGAATGGAAGTGGAGCGACAGAGAGCATCTTAACAGTAGGTTCCCAAGTTCCCTCTGCCTACCCAGCCATGTGCGGGATACAACGTGAAGCTGAGTGAGTGAGTAAAAATTATAAAAGTATAAAAGGAAAACTTATTATCATTGTGTGTTCAATTTATTTTTTTTATGACAAAGTTCCATGTGCGCATTCACTTGTAAAAGGCTCATAAGGAAGTCCGCTTGGAGTCAACATCGTGCAACAGGTGTACCTACCTGTACATCATCGCATCCTTATTAATATTAGATTTATTATCTATAAATTATTCATGATATTATTACACTTCATCCATTATAACTGGACCGGATGAACTAAAACCTGCTAGTTCTATAAAAGTATATATGTATCTTTTAACGGTAATGTTTTTTAAAAGGTCGTAGATGTAATTTATATATTTTTTTATTATGTTATTTGTGTAATTACACACATTAAGTATATATTAATATAATTTTATATTTTATTGCCATTAACTTTAAGCTTTGGATGACTAAATTTAAACTATATTTAAACAATATCTACATTACAAGGTTTATCGCTACAGCAAGGCCAAAATAATTAGTCAAATAACTTAGTAACATTCTATGTACAAACAAGTTTTTTGTCCTACAAATGGTAAACAATTATTTCACCAATTTAATTGATTTTATCTATTATAACTGTTTTTTAACCAGTCAAGTCATTGTTATGATACACTTTCACTTAGTCTCAAACTTTATTTATTCGGCCAATCGTATGGAAACCGTTAAATAGAACAAGGTCGTTATACAATGGTGTTTGGATCATCAATTGTATTACTATAGAATAAATTAAAATGAGTCTTATGTTTGTTTTTATGGACTTAGAATCGAAATATACTTATTTGTTTTGTTTTCTGTGTGGATAGAATTACGAAAGCATAGAAAATGGGACGATAAAATACGGCAATATGTAAAACAACCTGCCAAGTGTGAGTCAGACTTGCTTATCGAGGGTTCCGTGCTAGGCTTAGGCCTTAGGCGGGAAGTACAAATTATAAGAGCTGTTAAATTTGAGTTTATAGGCGTGTGCAGTCATTTTGTATGAGAGTATTAAAAATGCAAGTTTGTAATGGACACGTTTGATATGAAAAAGCAATAAATTTTAACTTTTTGTACTTTTTTTTTTATTTATATTGCAAGAGCTCACTTTGTGCTAATATTATTATTATAACTGTAGGTTCACGGAACTACTTGTAGATTTTTATTCATAATGCAGAAATGCGTCAATGCTCTTATATCTTTTGATTTGTTTACTCAGAAGCTTGGTTTTGTTTTCTTTGCACTGAGGGACCAAAGATCTGAGTATTTACCTCGTAATCTTGACAAACGGATATGTCAAGTTAAATATTACAAATGAATAAAAAAAATAGATATAAAATCAATAACACTAAATTTGTAATAACAGTTCTTTGATGGTAAATGGTTGTCCTTTATGGAATTAAAAAAGCGCTGTTCATTAGTTTATAATGTTAAATTATCACTATCTCTTTTTTCAGCTTCAGACTGAATCTCTCATTTAGCAGGGTAGGCAGAGGGAGTACAGTATTAACGTACTCCGCTCCCTTCTTTACGCGGAATTGTTGAGGCATCGCGTGTTAAGTGGCGGAACCCAACGCCGAGCTTTGCGTCGACCACAGAGCGAAAAAAATTAAAATATCAAATATTAAATTTCTTCAAATAGGAATCGAAATCACAACCTGTCGCGGTTACACACTTGTGCCACCACAAGCCTTATATTCAATTAATTATAATTAAATTTTTGATTGTTACTGTGAAGTACCGCTTGTATTATTCTTTACCATCTGTGGACCGTTACGCACGACATCCTGCGATTATGTCAATGACTGTATTACGTATTGCTTTACTTAATTGTTTTACAATCATTGATCTTGTCTATAACAAGAAAGTTGTGCAAAATGTATAAAAAATGTAGAAATGTTACAAGACAATTATAATCCTAGAAGCTTAACTTATAATTATTTTTATATAATAGTAATAGACCATAAAAAATGATTAAAAGCAGCTGTGGATATTACTCTAGCAATGTATTTGGCTATAGTAGTATTATTAAAAACTTACCTACCTCAATCAATAATCCACATATCTATCTCGTATATTATAATCATGAATACAATACAAGAACAACATAAATGGATGTTTATATTCACACCTATTTCGATTCCTAAGAATTTCTTAACGAATAGAAATTGAATTCTAGTGTAAATATCGCAATGTAATATCGCATATGTTAGGATAGAGAGAAGGACCTAATGTTGAGACACTCTGTTATCCGTTTAGAGACTTAGGCCTCCTATGGCCTCATTTTTTAATAAAATTCTTATAAAATATATCACAACATAAAATTTACTTTTATATGCCCAATATATACATATATAATCCATATTAATAGAGTCTCCGCCATAACGTATGACAACATTTTCACTAGTCTATGATTAAATACTATACAGCAAAATATTTTACTTGCTTATATTTAAACTATATTGATTTTTCTTTGCTTATATGTAAATTATAATTATTAATATTTCACTGACAGTATAATTTAATATATATTATATTTAATTTTGAAAACTTTACTATGAAAATATTATAATATTGTTTATGACCAATATTATAATCTCATATGGATTTATTATGGATTTATTATATATGCCTTTATAAAACCTGCATTTATTTGACAAGTATGTAACCGCTGTAATTACTTAGTGTTATTTAAATAACTTCTAAATATTTGTATCAAGCGCAGGTAGATAGATTTTACCTGTTTACACCGTGTTATAGTTACGGCAGATTGTAGCTCAGCTAAAAAAACTAATAAAGCATCTATACAAAAAACACCGGAATGTGTTGACTGTTGGTCTTCCAAACGCGGTCACGACTCCACGAAGGTTCCGCCACATTTATTTTTTTATTTCTGTTCCTTCGTTTGAAACGTTACCATTAGTATGGATTTGATTTAAAATGTTTTTGATATATATGTTTTAAATTATTAGTTTTTACTTCTTGCAACAAGTATAAAAATAATGTATATATTATTTATTTAACATAATGCAAAGTAAAATGTTAAGGAACTACTTCTATAGTTAGTTTCAAATCATCTCATATATTAAACGATTTCAATTTAATAACGCTAAGATCTTCATTCATCGTTCGTCATCGAACATTAGGCAAAATACAGTTATCCATATTCTAGTGTCCATATTAATGAATCACTAGTGCATGTTGAGATAACCTTTGCCTTTAACTAAATATATATTCGTATTAAACAGGTTTCTGTTTTTTATAAATTAATGCTATATAACACGTTCGTATTATGACACGTACAGTATTTGAAATTACTATAATTATACATATTTATATAAGCAATGTATTTGTTTTGGCTTGTATAATAATAAAAGTATCTAATATTTCTAATTTTTAATTCTAATCTCGCCATATTATCACTCACTTCATAACAAAAACTTGTTCTCTCTAACTAGGTATTAACCACGGTTCGAAATCATGGGGCGAAACTGTTATGGTAATGTCTAAAAAGTAATGGGCTTTGGCGGCCTGATGATTTCATTTGAAACGAATTTGGTATATTTCAGTAAAAAAAGTAGGTGGTCTACATATTAAAGTGCGTTTATTGTACACACAAGTGTGAAGCGTATGGTTTAAACTTATGAATATTTAGTTACGTTTCTCTATGACATATAACTGTCCTGACAATGCATCTGTTTCCATATTACTGTAGTAATTATTACGGTCCAAAGACTTTATTTACTACTTAATTTATAAAAACATATTATAAGTTCAGCTATATTAATTAACATAAGCGTAATTAAAGCAGTATTAATTATGTAAATATAACATAATAGTTTAAAATATTATAATTTATGTTGGATTCCAAGAAAGTTTCTTTTTTACGTTCATTCCATATGTAAACAACAAACAAATTTAAAGTTATAATTGCCATTATAACAAAAATATATATATTTAAATTGTTAATTAATTCAATATTTATACTCACTAAGCTCAGTATCGCAGTCTGTATACTCGTGGTTGCAGTCAACCGTGTAAGCGACCGCGCCGGCTACAACCGCGCAAAGTAGCGCCAACGCGCACGCGCCCCTCGCCATCACCGCGCCATCTGTTCAAAGTAATTACCTTTATTATTATTTTACACACAAGTACATCAGACGCTTGGCCGTACTGACCCACTAATTTTATATTTTATATTCTTTTTAGCCTCACGCACATGACAGTGGAAACTTGGGAACTTAGTGTTAAGACAATCCGTGCCGTCCCCCACTTTCTACCAACTTCTGGTGGAACTCAACGCCGTGCTTTGCCTTGTTGCAAGCGAAGATAATAATAAAAAAAATATTTCATTTCTTCTAGTGGAAATCGATCCCACAACTTTTCGCATTTACAGTCACATGCTTGTGCTTCTGCATCGTGTCAGGCCCTTTAATTATTTGCTTATATTAATTACTTTCATAAATGACTACATCATTATAGATAGTATAGTATTTATGTGTAAACGTAAGTTGTGAGTTCCGGTCGCGCTCTGAAGAATTAAATATTTTATATTTAAATATCTTCGGTTTGATAATGAAGCAAAGCGCGCCAATCAACACGCAATGCCTCAAGAATTCGGCGGAAAGTGAGAAACGCAAGTGTAAGTATATGTATAAACGGACGTGTATAAATGAATAGTGTGTATATTCAATTTCTTAATACTAAGTTACCCGGCTCCCTCTGCCTACCCTGCTATATATGAGATATCGATAACGTGAAGCTAAAAAACATTTGAGGGAAGTAGAACATGTTTCTTTAATTTTAGATATTAGAGTAAATATTCTAACTTCTCGAGATGGTATTTTTGCCTTTCATATCAACAGTTCAGTAGACTTTATGTTTTACACAAATAATATTTAATGTAACAGTTATTATCATACATGATCCATACAAATTCGATACAGTTTTTTTTAGCTTCACGCTGTATCCAGCACGACGCAGAGTAGGCAGAGGGAACCCGGGAACCCGTGTTAAGACACTTCGTTCCACTTTCGTTCCTCACTTTCCGCCGAATTTGAGGCATAACTATAGCTAAGCTAAGCTAATAAAACTTACACACAACACTTTCATACTATAAATACGCTTTAAAGTAGTAGTTTATTATTTATTAATATGTCGTATTTATCACTTGTACAATGTGGAGAATAGTTTTTAGAATAATAATTATACCATACAATAAAGCTCAAAATGGTTTAAGACATCAGTGCACCTGTTACGGAAATGTATGAGATTCCGTACAACATTGAGGCTTTACATTGTTGGCCCAAAATTATTTATGCTTTAAAGTACCGTTCGATCATAAATCTACTTCGGTATTTTATAAGGCCCAAGGAAATATTCTTATTTAATACAGTGAATTATGTTGTGTTTATGACGCTATCATAAATTAACTTTGGTTGACTTCCGCTAAAAATAATATTTACACATCTTTGCAAAGATCTACAAGCAACTCTTAAACTAAAAATCGGATTTTTTACAAAACAGCTAAAAACAACCGCGATGAACAAAAAATCGCTTTTAAATCGATTTATTCATATCGGAGCTACGTTGCCACAGACGGACAGCTTGCAGGTTATACTTATAACACACTTACTTTTGCATTGTACAATTACAATGGCGTATAGTCTATAGCCTTGTTTGTTTTTAATTATGAAAATGGGCACATAGTTTGAAATTAATCTTCTTGCCTATCATATTTTTGCCGGTCATAGCCTTAGGAAGAAGCGTTTCGCATAAACGACGAATTGCTCATATCCCACATGTATATATACATTTAAAATGGGCTCATTTTAAATTCTTCATTCCTGCGCTTATAAATTAAATATTGGCTCTCGCACTTTGTTATAGCGAAATATTTGACTTTTGAAATGCAATACTAAAATTTTTTTTATAAACATTCTCCTACTTTACATTGTCGAGAAAGAGAGATTTATAATAAATTTAGTCTTATTCTAGAAAAAAAATATTATAAATATATATTTTATTATTGACAAATTCATAATATTATTTATTACAACCGGAACTATTTTTTTTTATTTTTATGGAAAAGACGGCAAACGAGAGTACGGGTCACGTGGTGGTAAGTGATCACCGTCGCCCACGGCCCCGAGGAGCTACAGGAGCGTTGCCGTCCTTTAAATTGGAAGGGCACCGGGGCCCGGCATTACCTAATGCGAAACGCAGTGGCCAAAGCCACTACTTAACGCCGGTCTTAAATGCCGGGGGTGGTAATAATCCGGTCGAGTCTGCCCATGCGTGTTGCCATTATTGGCAACGTGACTCTACCACACGCACTTTAGTCGCCTCTTACGACACCATCAGTACCAGGGTGATCCTATTCTAAGCCGGAATCACACGGCCATATATAACATATGAGTCACTAACGAAAACATAATATACATAGTAGATGTACATTGTAGAATGTATCCGCAACGCAAGACCCCTTTCGTAACAGTGAGCATTGTTTGCGTATGAGTTAAAATGTATTACGAACTGCTTTCATTGAAGACGGCATATAGAAACTAATATGTCACGAAGAAATCGTGTTCTTGTATTGCATTACGTTTTAAGTGGGGTATCTTAAAGCGACGGTTGTACCTCTGCTTCATAGCATGGTATAATTTCTTTTTATTTATTTTTCTTTCAGCTACACGCTGTATAATGTTCAGGCAAGGGGACAGGTTAGGCAGTGGGAAATTGGGAAACTAGTGTTAAGATATTCCGTTCAGTTCCCCAATTTTCGCTGAACTTGAGATATTGCGTGTAGTGGCGGGACAAGGCGCCACACTTCGCCTTGCCTTGCCTTGTTACCAGAGCGGTAAAAATAAAAAAGAAATATATTAAATATTTCATTTGAAAATATTAATTATTCCATTTCCTCGAGTGGGGATCGAACCTAAAACATGGCGCCATTAGAGTCACATGCTTCTACTTCTAAACCACAACAGACCTGATTTTTTTTAGAAACTAATATATCGTGGCGGTTTTGGAATTACAGTTTAACATAGATATTTTTGTGTAATGACAATACATTCATTACTTTCAGCATATATAGAGAATATAGCTTAATAAAGTCCACTTACTCTCCCAGCTTATTAAATTATGAAATTTAACAAGTAATGTTAAACGATCGATCATCCAATTTCGACGTAACAGTGGTTTCGTAATGGCATCCATTGTTTGCGTCTATCAGAAAGCGTAGCATTATATTATAATAAGTTATCGCTTTCGTAGAAGGTCACTGATGACAAATTGAATTTAGTGAAATCGAATGTTAAGCATGAGATGGACGATTTGTTTAGTATTGAAGTTGTCCCTGAATAAAACAAAGTAAGGCTGTCCATATGTTTATGTAAATTTAACCATTAAGGAAAAAAAAATGTAACAAATCTTTTTAAAATATCTTTTTAATGTATCATTTTTTTTTAAATATAACTAATTAGGGAGAAAATACGTTAGGTACATTATTTCAGTACAAATTCTATCTATGTTATATACAATTCTACTTATAAGTAAATCTTTACTAATTTAATAGTTTCTTTTGTTAGATCGGGTTTTGTCAATTCGCGGTCTTAGCTTTGTCTCGTCAATGGGTCATCAATCGTCTTAATAGAATGTAGACGTAAATTAGGAAATATGGAGAAATATGCTTAAATAATATTAACGTGACTACTACTTTAAATATTTAAGTAATTTCTTGCTTACTCATTTCTATGGTTTTTTATTTCCTTTTGTCTTATTTTTTTATTAATTAAGTCACAGATACTTTGATTATTTAATAATATAAAATACTCATAAATATTAATACATTAGATATATGAAAACGTTGAAAAAAAATAGTAGGAGAAAGTAACTGTTAAAATTAACATAAGAATGAATACTCTTTTAAGAAATTTATAGGTATGTACTTTTAAAAATGTTTTTCAATGGCATTCAGTAAATAATAATATAAGTATATATATATATATATATATATATATATATATATATATATATATATATATATATATATATATATATATATATATATATATATATATATATATATATATATATATATATATATATATATATATATATATATATATATATATATATATATATATATATATATTATATATATATATATATATATATATATATATATATATATATATATATATATATATATATATATATATATATATATATATATATATATATATATATATATATATATATATCGTATATGTGTATTCGTATATGCATTTTATATTTATAAAAATATAAAATGTACAAAACAAAAAAATATTGTGGTATACATAGCTATTACTTCTAAATTAACAACGATAGATAGTTGCGAGAAAGTAACATATATAAATGTAGCTGTATGAAGAAATCGCAATTTCCAATAACAGTTTACACATATATGAGAAAAAGTAGATAAATTTCTAATCACATATATATGGTATAAGAAAATTAAATTAATTATTAAAT
Source organism: Eueides isabella (assembly GCA_019049475.1). Classification (NCBI taxonomy): domain Eukaryota; kingdom Metazoa; phylum Arthropoda; class Insecta; order Lepidoptera; family Nymphalidae; genus Eueides; species Eueides isabella. The sequence goes on from CM032400.1 coordinate 4,799,885, forward strand.
ATGTGTATGCATTTTAAAGAATTTGAATTTTTAAATACTTTCTTGCATTAATTGGTCGTATTATATTATGCAGTAAAGTATAAAATTTATGGACCTCTCCACAATTTTTGGCCATTTTAATTATATAACGACTAACGATTCTGGTTAGAAGTTAAACACAATAATCAATTAATTTTATTGGTGTCTCAAATATTGCAGGATAGGATAGAGATAGGACCTACTGTCGAGATACTCTAATTTCCACTTGTGCACAAATTGGAGATTTTTTTCCATTCTTTAAAAAATAACTATCAGAAACTTTGTTCCAAATAGAGCAAATAGGTAGTATAATTTTTTAACTGTCAGTCAGGGTAAGCAAAGAGAACTTAGAAATCTAGTGTTAAAATCCGTGAGTGGGTTCCTATTATGAAACTTCTGTATACACTCTTCCGAATGTAAGGCATAACTTACTGCGTGGCGGGACTCAACACCGCGCTTTGCCTTATTACCGGTGCGAAGAAATGAAAATAATATCATTTCCTAGAACGAAGACCGAACCCACAACGTAGCCAATTAATAGTACCGCGCTTTTTACTACTGCGCCACGACTTGCATAAAGTAGATAGTCATTTAATAACTTTCTAAATTAGCTAAAACATAAAAAAGTATTAACAGATATCAAGTTATCAACAAGAAGTGTCTCTAATGTGGGTGCAAAGGTTTATTCTAATGTAGGTCGATTTCTTTACAACTTCATCTTCCCACCGCATGGTTTACCGAGTGTTGCCATTGTTCTGTCGGTCACATTCACAAATACCAAATAAGCACAAAGTTGTAAGAAAGTAGAAATATAAGTGTAGCATGCGAATTTTATTAATGAACAAATGTGTTGCGTTTAATATTTACTCTATTTTTAATGAAATAAATACTGTCTGGATCTCGGATTTTTACCTAATTGTTAGTATCAATAACAGTTCTAAAAGAATAATTAATTTTTTTTCGACATCATCCTAAATAACTTAATATATATTTTTACTATGTTTTTAAAGTGTTATTCCACACTTAGGACAGAAAATATTAAACTTAAATTTAAAAAGCGTATAAAAATTTTGAACGAAGCAGGATTTGAACCCGCGCCTCTGGAACGGTATTCCAGAGGCGCGGGTTCAAATCCTGCTTCGTTCAAAATTTTTATACGCTTTTTAAATTTAAGTTTAAAACTTAATATATAGACTACTTATAAATTTAACAGTAAAAGCTTTCAATTTTAACACTCATATATTTTTTTATATATATTTAATAAGGCTTACCTCTGCAGTTAAACTAAGCTAAAGATAATTATAGGAAATCAATAAATAAAACTCTAACATAAAAAAATGAACCAATTTCTTCTACACCGGACATCCTCATAGTACTTACTCGTTAATAAATCGCTTAATCATTTGTGACAACAATGACTATTTCCGTTATATTATCAAGAACGGCGTTGTGTTTTTTTTTTTAATTTTCTTTTTTGCACGACGATAATGGCAACTTTATCTCATACTTTTAAGAAATTGAACACAATTTTTTTTTTCATCTTTACGCTGTATCCCGCACGAGGCAGGGTAGGCAGAGGAAACTTGGGAACCTAGTGTTAAGACACACCGTTCCACTTCCGTTCTCCACTTTCCACCGAATTTGAGGCATTGCGTGTTGAGTGGCGGAACTCAACGCCGCGCTTTGCCTTATTACCAGAGCGAAGAAATGAAATATTAAATATTTTCAATCGAACCCAGAACCTGTCGGTTACAGTCACACGCTTGTACAACTGCGCCACGACAGGCCTCAAAAATTAATTAAGAATAAAATATGTGGCATTGCTCGGCCGGTTGTCAAAAAGCTATTTAAACCGGTCCGGACCAAGCAAATGACGTTACACATACATTTCGTGTTCACTCACTGCGGCAACGCGGTCAATGAAGTAAATAGATTCTCGAAACGACTTCGGTGAGAGTGTAAATCGTCCGTTAGTTTACAAATTGTATAATTTAGTTTCTTGTTTTTTTTTTTACTTAATAACAAGTCGATTTAGTTACTTCTACATAGTTTTATTATTGTTATTAGTGTTGTTGAGACCTGTTGTGCAGCAGGGGCACAAGCGTAAATTCAGCAAATTTGGCGGTAGGTGGGGAACGGAATGGAGTATCTTAACACTTGGTTTCCAAGTTTTGAAATAAACAAATTTTGGTGGTTTAGTACAATATAAATAAATGTTTAATTCCATTTTAGGCAAAGTGTAGTATGCAGTAAAACCTAGATATAATGCACTCTGCTCTCCATATACTTACTACTACGTATTGCACATATTCCTTTACCAGTGTTGATGGTTGAAGTTAAATTAATATTGATGATATACATAACTAAATAATAACTATTGTGTACAGTGATTATTATTATATTCCACGGGAAGCATTTTAGATAACAAGATAAAAACTGACTCACATCGTTCTTTGAAGCGTAGAGTGTAGACTACGTGCGTGTTAAATTAAATTACTAATGGCCGAGGCATTGAAGCGTTCGGTAATAACAAAATTAAAAAATCGTTCAAGTGTGTGTCAGACTTACTCAATGAGGGTTCAGTACTAATTCAGAATTATTCTTCAACGGGAAGTACAACTTGAAAAAGTTTAGACAAGCTTACGTTTTCAGACGCATTCAGCGGAGTATCCGGTTTTATTTACGCGGTGAATATAATTTTCATTTCAGCGAAATCGATTCATGAATGGTCTTTTAATTGTGTTTAACTAAAAAGCTACACCTAAATATTTGATATAAATTTCAAATCAATATCTACATGCAAATTTGAAATACATCGTTTGAAAAGACTTTGTTGTCCAAAGTAATCCTATCAGAGTTCCGTTTTTTACTTTCGAGGTACACAAACCTAAATAATATTACCCTATTCATTTTATATTTGTCTGTCTTGTGTTACGAATGAAATTTAATGTTCTTCACTAATCAACCGCGCTTATTTCGTTCGCAGAGATGAGCCGTAATAGAAAACAACAACAATATGATACAACTGGAATATGCAAACAATTTTTTTAAGTACTTATCTATATTTTTCCTTCACCTATCAGGAAATATTACATTTATTTTAAATAACAAAATAACTAACTCCAACGAATGATATACCTTTTTCTTTTTTTATATATTTAGAGAACTTGGGAACCTAGTATTAAGAAATTCCGTTCCGTTCTTCATTTCCCGCCGAATTTAAAGCGTGTCGGAACTTAACGCCGGGCTTTACCTTGTTATCAGAGCGAAGAAAATCAAATTTTTAAATATTTAATTTAAAGTAGAGATCGAGCCCATAACCTGTCACGTTTACAGTCAGTACACACTTGTGCCTCTGCGCCACGACAGGCCTTAGAGCATATGATTGTAATCAAACATTAAAATAATGTCTAAGACGCATTGAACAATTAGACATGCATTTGTTTTGTTAAAAATAATAGCACATTTAAGCAAGTTTCCACAGTGAGAACCATGAAGTTCCCACGTAAACAGGCGCGAGGTTTTTCTCAATCGGTCAATTTCGTAACCCATTGTGCTTTAGCTTGGATAACCTATCGGCACTATTTTGTGTACTTATGAAACAGTTTTGAATTATTGATTTTTAATCTTCTTAACTTTGTATTTCACTGTTTCGTACAAGAAAAGACCTGTTTGGTCCCTGCCACTGGTGGCAGGTATACTGGCCCGCCTGGTGTGACCGCTAGATTGGTACAGGGGGACAGTATAACATAAACAGTTAGTCTCTAAAGAAAAAAGGGCATGTTTCGTACAAAAAAATATGGTGTTTTTATTCTCAATATATGTAAATAGAGACTAATTATTTATTCTGCAGGCATTCTTGAGGTCTGTCGTGGCGCAGCGGCACAAGCGTGTGACTGTAACCGATAAGTTCTGGGTTCGATCCCCAGTCGAGGAAATGAAATATTTAATATTTTCAATTTAAATATTTAATGTTGCGTTTCTTAATTCTGGTAAGGCAAAGCGCAGCATTGAGTTCCGCAACTCAACACCCAATGCCTCAAATTCGGCTTAAAGTGGGTAACGGAAGTGGAACGGAGTGTCTTAACACTAGATTCCCGGGTTCCCTCTGCCTACCCTGCCTCGTGTGGGATACAGCGCAAGGCTAAAAAAAAAGAAAATTATGCTGCACTGGTCAAAAAACACTTTGGAGTAGAAAACGTATTAGGAACACGTTTTCACATTCTAAATGCAACGTCATCGTTAATAACTCTCATATTTAAAATCATCTTTATAATCAATTATATATAGATTGAGAAACCCACAGACATACACCACACACTTATGTACGCATGTTAAGATTTCAAAAAAATTAAAGTCATAAGTAAACCATCTGTTCACAGTTTCAATTATAAATCATAAGAATTTATACATATATAAGCCTACATACAAACTATAAGTTCTATAATAATCGTATCGTACATTACACAGTGCTAATCCGTGACCTCTGGCACAGACGGCAAGCACGACTCGGAAACGTAATTGCACCATGAAAATCATCTTCTGACCATTCTTACACTGTAGCCAAGTAATCTTTACAATTGATTTATTGTTAACTAGAACCTCATTTTGCTGTTGCACTGGTGGATTTTTTTTGGTTTCAAAATAATATTTGCACTTCACTATTTTTATCCACAATATTACAATTCTTGCAAACAAAATGGGCACTATGGTCTATTTGTCAATGTTACAGTAAAAGTGATCCCCACAAGAACCTAATAAATCTTTAATTATTAATAATGATAATATTATATATTTTAGATTTGTAAATAAATAATTATTTTTATTTATTTGTTGTATTAAAATATACAATTATAAGAATTACCGATAACTATTGTCCGTTTATTTACCTAACTAACATAAGAATTTGTTAAACGACGACTTACATACATAGGTACTTTTTGTTTACTTATTAAATAATATTATTATTATATTTATAAATATTATTTATAAATATAATAATAATATTTAATTTATTATAGGAAATAGGCAAAGCGTAATGCCTAAAAAGGCAGAAGTGTCTTACAAGCAAGGAAATATCTTATTACGAGGCATGGCCCCTACTCTAGTTTGTTCTGGATACAGATTTAGCTAAAGTAATATAAACAAAAATTAAGTCATAAAATTGGGCATTTTTAAATTTAACTTTTCGTTTATTCGAAATACGGAAACACTTGACCGGTTTTTTTTATTAATATGAAAAAATATTTAAAATTACGAGACCATAGAGAACGACATTTTTATTTGAAGTGTAATTTTGTATCTAGTGATCCTTTTGCATTCTAAGCTTGATAAACCTATTCTCAGCTACTTAATAAACACTTAGTATAATGAAAATAAGCAATTTTTGTACTTATATGTATTGTAATAGCCACTATTACAGCTTACAATATTTTTTGTCTTTATTCCTTGGCCTCACAGTGTGAGCTTTCAAGATCGCTTATCTCAACCATTGAAAAAGATAAACACACTGGCAAAGCAGGTTTGTCTGTGTCTGGGAATATCACTGTGACTAGATTTTCTACATTTTTTTTTATTTGTAAAGAATAATAATATTTTTACAAAAATGTAACAATACAATTATTTCTGCTGCAACAAATTGCTGCAATATTTGCAAGTCTAAAATTTAGCTTTTATTCTTGAATATAAATTGACTCAATTAAATAAACAATTACTCAATTTCTTAATTTAATGTAAGCTTATATTAATGATAAACTTGTTACATTTACATAATATTTTTTAAATACTTTTATAAATCAATTAAATAATTAATCTCAGTAATGTTAAGTGTAAAAAAGGCCTTAGTTTATTTTTCGAAGCTGTGAAATGAATGTAATTTTAGAAGCGTTTAATTCCCCTCATATTTTAGCGTTGTCCTTGAAAATTTGTATAGGCATGCTTACGGCGTGCGTGCCATAGAAAGGTCTGGTCGTGAGGTCAAAATACACGTATTATGATAGCCCCACGCGTAAGAAATATACGTATTATTCATCTCCTCTATTCTTATTTAGGAAGTACCTATTCGTTTATTTAAATTCTAATATATAATACAAATCTGACTATAAACGTTTCAAATATCACGCAAAATTATTGAAAATCTGTATATATAAAAAATCTTTAACTGATCATTATCTGTGGAAGATATATTTTAAAATTCTTATAGGGAAAGTTTCTTATTGCAATAGGGCCTAAAACATTTTTTTTGTCTGTGCGTGTGCACGTGTTAATCTCAGCAACAGCTAACCAGATCTAAGTAACAACTATTATATTTGAACAATTTTCCCTTATCATTTAGTGTAAATCGATGTGTTTTATGCAATTTTTTTCAGTTTTTGATGTACAGATATTGTTTTAAAAGTGACAATGTAATAACATTTCTTATAGGAACAAGAAAGTAATTGAGTTTAGTATATAAAATAGTTAAATTCAAGAGAGCGAAGCCGCGGGAGGGTCGCTGATTGTAAATATATGTATGTAATAATAATATAATATTGACACAACTGGTAGCAGCTAATATGAAGTTGCAAAATATAGATTTAAGCGTGAACGTGAATATTTAAAATATCGAAACATATTTTCTTTTCGTCACAGTAAATCCTTATAATTTATAACAAGTTTCCTTAAAAGCTATTATGCCAAAAGATGATGTCATTATACAAATATTACAATTTTATAAAGTGTTGAATGGAAATCTGCATTATAAATTCGTGTGTTCGTGTGATAATTTAGTCAGTTTTCCTTATTTTGTTCCTGATTTTGCGTTCCCGATATGACACTTTCATTCCGTGCATTCATTGCGCGTGAGTGGCGGAACTCAACGCCGCTTAATACCAAAGCTTGTCTTGATACCAGAGCAAAGAAATGAATATATTAAAATATATCATTTCCTCGAGTCGGAATCGAATCGACTATCGGTCGTGCTTACAGCCGCAAAGACGGACCCGTGCGCCATGATAAAAAAAAAACACTTGAACGTTTAATATACTGTTCACATAATAAAAATGGTAAAATTAAGAAGAGTAACGTCTATACTAGGAAACAATAACTTCAAAACATTCATGCAGTAAGATTTGTAAAGGTGGCATTCATTTATTTGCATGTGAATAGGCTGTCCGGCCACCACGTGCCGATCCGGCTATCGAACGTCGCCGGCCTGGCATATTGATTAAGCTAAGGGTCACCACTAATATATTATTTAAGATTTTTGTACCTGATAACAGCCTTCTTTCTGTATAAGTAACATCAAATAACTAGCTTAAAATCGCTTACAAGAAGTTAAAATCTAAACATAAGCCTACATATAATATATAAAGATTCTAGGAATAATATTTGTAAATGTTTAAAGATTTAAACGTAGCGGTACTAGAAACGGCCACGTTGGCTCCGAAAAGCTCTAGGTAAGCTTTAAGGTCTTAACAAGCAGTTTTGAAATTATGTACTTGCTACAACTTATTGGTGTTGTTATCAAATCTGAAGAGCTACAAATATTTTCTCATTGTCTATTATTTTAAAATGCCTAATTACTAGTTTATTAAAAGTAATAGTTTGGATTTATGTTTTTAGTCTTTCCACATCTTCGTTCGTTTGCTATATACACGTGTAACTTGCATGCAATAATCTTTTCTAGATTTAGACTTCGCGAGGGCATTGCGATGGTGTTCATTCTTGTAAATGTAGTTTTTAGGAATTCCTAATAGTACTATTAAACAACAAAAAAAAACTACCCATTTTCGAAGTAAATTGTGAAGACAATTTAAGGTTTTCATATTTTTTTATGCATATACGAACAAATTGAACTTATTAAATATAATTTCTTATTTTTACTAAATAAGCGATATTAGAAATAATTATCGAAAGATCACTTACTAATCTTAAACTATAAAACACAAAAGAAAGCTGTCACAGGTTTCCTGTAATCCTATTTCTAGTCGCAGGGCTTCATTTCATTATCAGCTTTATAAAATGAGGAAGAGATTACAGAATGATGACCCGTTATCACTAATCTTGTAAACATGGCGTAGGTATTTCTATTAAAACGTATGTATAGTTAATTATAGTTTATATTTATTGATTGTTGATGTAATTATTTAATAATTATACCTCTATTGGAATCTTATCTTGTAGTTGATATTTTTATATCATTTTATTAATACGGCTCTGTTAAGGTAAATACTAAACATAAGTCCATTTCATTAGAGGTAAATACCATAATGTTATTTTTGTTAAAGACACTTTATAATATGTTTAGGTGATATTGAATATAATTTAGACTCTACTATATAAAAGCTTATAACTGTATTTTATAGTTTATAAGTAAGCCTTTTAAATTGTTAATTATCGTTTAAAATAATAATTTTATATGTCCCTTTTTTTAAATATATAGCACATGGCAGAGTAGGCAGAGAGAATTTAAGAATCTAGGGCCAGGATGCTTTGTTCTTTTACCTACTTCTCGTTTGATTTAAAGAATTATGTGCACAATTCATCGCCGCACTTTACCTTTACCTGAGCGAAGAAATTAAAATATTAAATAGGGTTCAAACCTACAACCTACCACGTTTACAGGCACACGCTTGTTCTTGCGCCACGACAGGTCTCTATTTATTAGGATATTAATATTTCGAAATTAAATAGAGGCCTGTCGTTAATGATTTAATTTTGTCGATAAAAATAACCTTTAATTAGAGTAAGTAGTAAGTCTCTTACAAATCTGTCAAATTGTTACTGTTAAAACAATAGTCAAACGATTTTAACACAATATTTTTTACTAAATGTTTTAACTATTAAATCTCAGCTGGATATTCACAGTAGCTTGAGTTACTTTGACAAGTGCATCCACAGGCTACGCCTTATTATCGATGATGTCATTTAATTGCAAGTAATTGACATTTTCCATATATGAAGATAAATAATTATACTATTATAATATATAATAAACATACTATATTTTCTGCAGTACTACTTGAGATATGAATAAGTTCTAATAAAAATAATTGTAGACCTTTTGTCGGACTACTCTTTGAACGATTTAGGTAAGAAGTAATCTGTTTTCAATATTTTCAGTTTCACATTGTGTCCCGCACTTGGCAGGGCAGCAAGAGGGAGTTTGGGGACATAGTGTTAAGACACTCCGTCCCCTTCCCCACTTTCCGCTGAATTTGAGATATGGAGTGTTGAATGACGGAACTCAACACTATGTTTTTACCTTAATAGTCAGAGCGAAGAAATTTAAGCTCAATTTTTATTTATACAAAATATTATACTAATATTAAATAATTATTTATTATTATACCTAATTTGCATACATAATATTACAATCTATAAAACACCTTTAAAATACTTTGATTTCTATAAAATCATGATTTTGTTTCTTTAAATTTAGCAGCCCTGTACAATGAAGGAATGCTCGCCGCAATATTTATTTCACACACGATGTTTGCGTTTAAGTAACGTATTGTACGTTATGTAGTAAAACCTAACAGTTTTTTGAGCACATACCAACTGTAATGTTGTGTAAACGCGTCTATAGCATGTAAACTATACAAAAAAATCATCGATTGAAATTGCATAGAAAGCATATATTAATGACCGCATATTATTTCTAACCATAATGAAGATTTTTTTAAATATCTTTGTATCTTTGTATATACGTAGGCTGTGTATATCTAAAAAGCATCTGCTTCTATATACAATTCATATACGATATTGTATATGAACTGTCGAGTAAGAGGAACCAGTCGATCGGATACAGTAACTTGTTAGGTGTGTGCGTAATAATAAGCTTATATCTTATATTATAATCCCGTTAAATGTCTGACCAGGGTCACGGAATGTTTACCGAAGCTATAATTTTACATGTAATATATAATAGTTTTTATATAAGTTTTTTTTAAAGGAAAACCTACAGTGTTGATGTTATGAACACATAATTTTTGTATAAAGAAATAAATTGTTGAGTTTAATTTACCTTATTACGTTGATATTGGATAGGCATGCAATAAAATCTAGTCATTGGGTAATTTTGAAAAATGGTTAGATTAAATAAATAAATATAAAAAAAGACAAAAATAAAGAAGAAGAATAAAGAAATATAAAGTATTATTAATATTGTTATTATTTTAATATACATATAAAGCTAAGAATTAACCATTGAAATTCATATGTAATCCGTCACTAAACTGCACGAAACGAATTTACTAACTTAGTAATTAATATATTAAAGAAAAGATCAAGTTGCACTACCGAGATAGCCAAGTTGTTTTTCTTTTTAAGTATCAAGACTATCATATGAGATTGTTTGTAGCATTGTATTTAATTTCAACTGTTGACAATTTGTTTATTTATGGTATAAAAGATACTATTTATCTTTTCTTTAATAAAATAAATAGTGCAATTTATAACTAAATAAATATTTGCAGACGTTCGAAAAATATGAAGCCTTTTTAAATTATTAAAATGTTGAAATTAGTGAAGTTCCATAATATTAAATATTTTATCAAACAACATAAGTAAATTATATTAATTAGAGTTTTGAGTACAGTACTCTACACATCGGAGACAGTTAATCGTTGAACTCTATTATATGAAAGTTCTGTAACGCTCATAATCAGATCTTATGATAATGCTTAATATTTTAATAATTGATGATGTAATAATATGCTATACTGATAACAATACTAAAAACAAACAAAATTATACATTAAAAATATTTATCTATAAAACTTTTTAGAAAATTATCAAGAAACAAACTTTAAAACATTTCCTGTTACTTCGCAATTACTTTCCGCTCCTAATAAAAAATGACAGACTGTTTGTTTGCAGATGAAAAGATTCCGCACACAGCCGAGATGCCAATTGAGCTTCCTTTCTACGTTTGATGAAACGCGTCCCTAAATAATACCGCTATTAAACGTACCGGTGGCCCGCAGAATCACTCCACAGCACTTTCTAATGAAAAAAAGTTTACACAACACAACACACTCGGTGCGGATCACAAATATAGCGTACGAACGATTTCGTCCAAGCCGTTTAAAGTTTCTCAGGTATATATAGTCGTACAGGTTGTTGACACGTATATCGTACGTACAGTAGTTGCGAACTGGTACAGTAGTACAGGTGACGTGTGACCGCGACGCGCGATACTGACGGAGTGGCAAGCCAGCCAACCGGTCTCAGATTTCTCCCTGTAAACATCGAAAGCGAGCCTTCAAGCCTTTCTTCGCGGCGAAACGCATCGGCGAACCTCTACTACAATACCTCGTTGAGGAGTCGAATTTGAATTAGTTTTTTAATAATGTATGTATACGAAAAAAATATACAACACAGACTTAATTTATATTACAGTGTGTGAGTATAATTAAAATGATGTGTAAATAAAGTTCAGTACAATAACAGTGAGACATGGCATTTCATGTATTTTGCGATATTTATTTATTAATATTAATAGCATAATTCATAGATTAATAGAATAACTGTAATTCTAACTGCGAGCTTTCTTATAAAGTAGAAAATCACAAAGAACATTATTTGAGAATTCGTTCACTTTTTGTGTTTGCCATATATAATAGGCAATGCATAAAACAAAAAAAATCCATTGTATCGTAATCTTAAATATCTTTAAAAACATCAATACGTATACAAGTGGTAGGGGCGTTAAAGGCTTTCTTTTGACTCATAAAACGTTCGATGACGTCTACCCAGTCAGGATGTATGCAACGAAATCGGTCAAGGTGCAAACGTTGACAACAGGAGATTGGTGATTCAAATTCGACCTTAAAAGTTACAACAGCTTCTTTAGAACACCGTAAATGGTGTGCTCCTTTTTAGTCGGTGTTCCGATGGCCTAATCAATACCTACGCATGTAGTTCATCAGTGTAGTATTGAGAAATTAACTTTTAAATAAAATTAGACGCCATCGTGGCGCTCTTGAAGCAAAAATAACAAGTAATTCGTATGCAATGTGGAGAGCCGCGTGCTATGTCGATATTTATAAAGAACAGTATGAACGCCTCTAAAGAAGTTGTAATAAATATTATATTTTATAATAATTTTAATTTGAATTGTGAATCATCACTATTTATTTAATATAAATATTTTGAAATACAACTTTTACCACGTTTCACTTGTGCTGGTTCTAGACGTAACACTTACGTAGACTCTCTAAGTAATAAGATAGAAATTATCTAATTATAGCTTAACTTATTCCACAATCGCCTTGTGATTTGTTTTTTTCTTTACTTTACATCACAGGTGTTAAATTATACCAGTTTTATTTAGTATAAACCAGTGGGCGTATTTTCTTTTAAAAGCTTTAGATTATGGTTAAGGTGCTAAAATATATACTTGCCTTTCCGCTTGCACCTACGTAAAAAATGTTAAAAAAAGTGTCCATCGATATATTACTACAATCGAAGATATCTGATGATGCAGTAAAAAAGCGTTTGATATCGTAAACGTGGTAATTGTGGGTTTGATCTTAAATCTCGGAAAACCTTTTTCTTTTGTTAATATAAAACTCGGCGTGATAACGCCTCAAATTCGAGAAACGTAGGAACGGAGTGTTTTGACACTAAGTTTTTTTTTGCTTCCATACGTATTGTTTATCAATCCGCAGTGCACGCTCTGCAACAGGGGTAGTCAGAATGAGCTTAGTCTTAAGACACTCTGTTCCCACTTTTGTCGATTTTTTGATTTGATACATTGCTAACGGTTTGCATTGTTACCAGAGGGAGCCACGCTGTCGCGTTAACAGGCGCGGATTCTATTTTCTCTGCCTAACCTGATATATGCCATGTATGACGTGACGCTCAGAAAATAGATTTCATCTCTACATAATAATTTACTTTAAATAATTAATATATTTGATGGGATAGGTACTTACAAAACAAAGCAAGACACTTGCTATCAGCCCGCTCCACAAGATGATGGGAGATATGTAATGCTAGAAATAATATTTAGAAGTATGAAGTCATGTGTAAACAAACAGCAGCATTGTACTGTCTATTTATTCATGTGGTTTACGATTTCATTGTAGAGGACAATAGCAGGATATAGCGCTAAGTGTTTTGAAATATCCTATTGGAAGTATCCACTTGTGAGGTATGTGGATAAGAATTTTTGTTCTTTTTTCTATTTAATTAAGTATATCGGTGTACTAAGGACTAGGGAGTTTTAAAACATATTTTCACTTATGTAAATTTATAAAATATATTTAAATTAAATAATTACAGAAAATATTTAACCTACTAAAATATCACAATACCTTTTTTGGTTGTATTGTTATTCAGTAAATGAGATGAAATAATGAAATATCACGTGTATTAATTTTTTCGACACAATCAAAAACATCACGTGATTGAATTGAATGACGGCCCTTAACTCCATCAATGTTATCATAATTTGTATATCAAATTATTATTATTAAGTTGTTTTTATGTATATAATTAAATATAGCTTTATTACAGTTATCATCTACTGAACTTTTTAATAAATACAATTTTTCGCCAACGTCCATACTACGTTGAACACACCGGTTCTCGTCCGATCACCGAAATTAAGCAACGTCGGGCGCGGTCGGTCAGTACTTGGATGGGTGACCGCCTGGGAACACCGCGTGACGTTGGCTTTTTTGTTACAACGTATGTTAACTTTTTGACCCTTTCTTTTACTTTGGACTCCTACCTTTTTATTTAATAAATTATTGAATGTGATATAACCGTCCTTTTTGCATGTCCTGATAAAATGAACATCTACCAAAAGATTATGCCGTGCTTACCATTATCATCAAACCTTTTACAAATTTAAAAAAACATCTGGCATTTTATTTCATTTACTTTTAGAATGTCATGTCGACCGCCGCTTAACCTGGAAAAAGTACATTAGAGAAACGAAATATCCATACAACATCGAAACCTCTATTGGATGTTAGGAAAAATCTCTAGACTATCACTGGATAATAAGCTCTTACTTTAAAAAGTGGTAATTAAGCCAATATGGATGTAAAGGATACCCTACAATTATAGTAGTAATCCAGAAGCAGCAGAACAAAATACTAAGATCAATAGCTAATGTACCCTGGTATGTCACTAACAATGAGATCATGCAGCACCAATCAATGACCTCTGTGAGGCATGAGATTCGATCCACTTCTATAATATATAGAGAAAATTTACTATGCCTCCCCAACGATAGCTAGCCCGACGGACGATTGTATTAAAAGACTGAGAAGGCATAATATTCTGGAGCTACAAAACAGACTCTAGACGGAGGCACACTCAGCCACAGACATATCTCACAACAGATCCGCTCATAGTTTAAATGGACTGATTACAGGTATAGCTTAAAAAAAGAATATATTTTATAGACTTAAACTTAATTTAATTTACTTTTATAAGATCATTTGGAGTTTGGTAAAATTCTTTTGGTAAGACTGAATTGTGGTGACGAGTTTTGCACTTTTTAGAAAAGAACTCATACTTGGTTCACAGTTTTCAGCCACTGAAAAAAAAAACGAAAATTACCTTGCACATACATAATAATCTAAAGCATTAAATTAATAATAAGATAGAAATGTGATAGAATATTAAACAGAGTCAATAAAAAAATTATTCATTATTTATTTGTCATTACTTATTTACGATATATGTATATATTTTTATTGGCATTATTTAAAAAAAAATAACAAAATCTTTGTAAAGCATTCACGGTAGGTTGGAACAGTACAGTTTTGATAATATTTAAATTATTCTTTTCCACATGCTATGTCTCGAACACTCGCAACAACAAAAATGGCAACGATTGAGGTGTAGTAGTCGTCAATCTCAACACTATGTTGAAGCCATCGTTGTAATTATATACATAATAAGTAGACAAAAGTACGTTGTCGAGTTCCGCCACTTAACACGCAAAATTAAAAAAGGAAGTATCTTAATTGGAATGAAGTGATTTAAAATTAGGTTCCCATGTGCCTTCTGTTTACTCTGTTATAACAGAGTAAACAGAAGTATATTAATTTGAACTTAATAATTATGTTTTCATAATTATTAAGTTAAAATTAATATACTATTATTGAACTTATCATCTTAATAAAGTACTCGACCTAGGTCTAAATTGAATATTGTCTCGTTTGTTTACAGACGTAATTTTATGAATGTGCAAAATTATTATTTTTTTTCGGCAAAGCGCGGCGTTGAGTTCCGCCACTCAAAACGCAATGTCTCAAATTAGGTAAAAAGTGGAAAATGGATAGGAGTGTCTTAAAGCAAAAATCATCTGTGGGATGTGATACAGCTCAATAAAACCTTTTCCTTTTTATTCATACAAAAATCTATTTTGCATGTGTGTGAACTTTAAATACTATCAATTACTATGTGACGCCTGAAATTTTATAATAGCAATTACATTCAAACATTGAAATATAATTTGGCATTATAATATTTTTATTATATTATTCATGTATACAGTAATTATTAAGTAAAACTATTATTAATAACATATAAAATATACATAATGATTGAAAAATATACATGGCGCTATATGGGTTGCGAATTTTAGTTCTTAATCGTTAACCCTAAGACTACTTACACTTATTTATACTGGTTAACTGGTACTTCTTTAAGCTTCACGTTGTATCCCGAACATAACAGTATGTAATAACAGTAAGGCAAGTATGTAATCCAGTATTAAGACATCCCGTTCCGTTCCCCACTTTCCACCGAATTTGAGACATTGTGTGCCAAGTGGCCTAATTCAATGCCGCGCTTTGCCCTGTTACCAGCGTGAAGAAATTAAAATATTAAATATTTCATTTTCTCGGATGGGGATTGAACCCACAGCCTGTTCCGTTTACAGTCACACGCTTGTGGCCCTGCGTCACGATAGACCTGGCGAAATATATTATATCAATAGGGTCTTCAAAACATAATTAATTAATTGTGTATAAATAAATAATCATTTGTAACAACTTGTTTAAAAATAATCAGGATATAAATTAAATAATATTAGTAAAGATTATAAAATAAAAAGTAACAAAAAAGGCCAACGTCACGCGGTGTTCCCAGGCGGTCACCCATCCAAGTACTGACCGCGCCCGACGTTGCTTAACTTCGGTGATCGGACGAGAACCGGTGTGTTCAACGTAGTATGGACGTTGGCGATTCTCGATTTAAAAATATTGTACATATTATCAGCATTAGTATGTAAGTATATCATTATATATATACATATATTTTAGTGATAGTTTGTTACATTCCGACAAAAATGTTCGTTCCAGTTCCGATTTGATTTTGTTTTAACGAATGAATATGTACATAAGCTCAGCCGTACACAATTTAGAAAGTATATTTTAAAAATAAATCGATAAAGTTTGTTCTAATTCATTCAGAAGATATGCTTTTTGTCTACATCATTAATATTGGCGTTATACGTTTTTAAAACGCTTTTATTAGCTTGGGTTGTATGTATGTATGTATGTAATGGAGTCATTAAGCATGAATATCAGCAATTTCCAGAAGTTGGATTAATTTGAAACTTTGCACACCTATCAAGGACCGATGACAATGAAATAATATGAAAAAAGTTTCCCTTTATCATTATGAGAACCGTCAGGATTAATAAATTCTGTAACTCCCCGAAAGAGCTATAGAGCAAGCGCATCTGCGCACGCTAAGAACACCTGAACAAAGAAGACACCTAAGAAAAGGGAGAAAATAATTAATAGCTTAAAAACTAAGCGTGTTTCTTTAGTTTTTTAAATTATTTTGTGATTATTTATGAATCCTTTGTTGGCGCAACAAGAATTAATAATAACATGGGCGAAACAGAATAGTGGCATAATTTTTCAATAAGCGTACTATCAACGTTATTTTGTATGGGCTAAAGACGCTAATAAATAACGCGCCAAATGATTAGATCACGCAAGGATAATTTTCGATTTTTGAATTTAACTAATGACTATAGAAAAAGATCACTTATTTACATTCGATACAATACAGATCACACGATTAACACATTTTTTTTAACAATTTTGGTATGTTCTTGGACAGTTTAATATTATTAATAAGGGTTATATGTCCTTTTAAATGTTTTATGTAAACATTAGGACGGTATATAAATTTTATTTACTTACTTAGCAAGGCAAAACGCGGCGTTGAGCTCCGCCATTCAACACGCATCGCCTCAAATTCGGCGGAAAGTGGCTGACGGAAGTGGAACGGAGTGTCTTAACACTAGGTTCCTAAGTTACCTATGCCTACCCTGCCACGTGCGGGATACAGCGTGAAGCTGAGTATTTACTTACTTAGCTTCACGCTGTCTCCCAGCCGGGACGTCAGATGGCTACAAGCTAGAGAGCTAAAACCAGCCAGCCAGCTAGCATATTAAAACACATATATATGACAATAAATTTATTTAGAGATCTACTCCATTAAATTAAACATACCAACGATAAAATACGAATTAGATGAATAAACATAATTTACCAGGCTTCTATTTTAAACCACCATTATGCATTATAACGTCAAAATATTATCTTAGCAGTCCTATAATACAAAGGCACATAAAAATTTTGAAGTACTTCAACTCATTGTTATGTCAGAGCTTCATATATTAAACTTATTGATAAAAAATAATGTTTCATTCAGTCTGAAACAAAAAAAAATATTATTAATTTTATAGTAAAATACAATGTTAATAATCATATCAGCACAGCATTAGATGGTAAATGTGTCATATATAGGTTGAATTCCCTGCACAGGAAATGATTATTTTAAATTAATGGCACAGATTAAAAAGAAAGCTGCATTTTAATTCAGTCACTCAACAAACAATGTCTAGATAATTGGATGTAAAATGGGAACACTATGTACCCACTGTCTTACAGTACAATAAGCGGTATACAGTGTGAAGAAAGAAAAGAAAAACAAAACATATATGTATGTTATAATACCTTCACTGGGTTATTTTTAACGCCGCCATTTGCAGCAACTTCTGGGAAGAAATAACTTTTCTTTTTCTTTACATACGTAGCATCAAGGTGGAGATCTCTGCAAATACAAAATAAATTAAATTAACTGAAACATAAACCAAATACATTTCAATAACTAATTAAACAACAACATATCTAAGAAGAAAGAACACTGTTTACTACAATCATAGTTCTGCAAACCAACCAAATCTTGCCTAAATACTATAATCTACACAATTTAAATACTCATATGTAATATTTAAAAAAAAATAACAATGGACTACTTCAATATATGTCTACGTAAGCAATTTGCAGAACTATGCACTTACAAGTAAAGTTAAGTGCTTCCTTCCTTTTAAATATGTGCCAAATCCCAGACAAGTTTTTATAGAAAGTGTATTTTTCGTTACGCCTTGAACAAAACAAATCATTATATGGCATTAAATATTAAAATGTAAAGATACAAATTAAAATACGGTAAGAGCATAGTTCGCAGTTGCAAGTTGAGCAATGAGTTAGAGATATTGATAGTAATTAATTAATATAAAATGTCATAATTAAATAATATTAATAAAATATTTATCTGCACTTGGTAAGGTAGGCAAAGGTAGAAGAAATTTGGGATGCTATTGTAAAGACACTTTACAATAGTAGTCCCTATTTGATGTATTGCGTGTTCAGTGGTGGAATTTAACGCCGCGCTTTGCCTAAGAAGGGATCGAACCCACAACATGTTTAAAACGGCATGCTTGGACCCCTGCTCCACGACAGGCAGGCAATTGTATATATTTATTGAACAGTATTGGAATGTAAACTTGTCGGTGGCAGATTGGAATGTATAGGAGGATGAATTATGTTAATTATTATTTTTATTAGACAAAATGTGGCGTTGAGTTCCGCCACTTTTCCTGCAACATCGGGATATCACGCGGTGTATAAGTGTGAATTGCTTTTATGTTATTATTACAAAAATATCACTTAACACATACATACATTACGAAATTAATTTAAAAAAATATATAAGCAACGCTAACTTTCATAAATTTAATTTCCCCTACAATACAATAATTTAACCTGTTTCATCAAATATTTAAATACAATCGAGATCACATTATATTTAGCAACATCCATTCCATATTGAAACATGCTGCTCGCACAGTAACTTGACATGGGTGCTATGCATACGTTATACAATATCAACGCTAGAGCCCATTGCGTTCGAACGTTTGTCTTTACACTTCTATCAAATAAACTTTGTGCAAATCTTGAAGTTCTTTTGTGAACGATTTTCCTTTGTAGGTCTTCTAGTTCCTGTGATGTTTGAAAACTGGGCATTTTCATATTATTTACACATGTTTTAGTCAAATTTGAAAATATTTAAAGTAGAAGGCTTACCGTTTGTCGAAGTATGAGGATCGTGGCGTTGTATTTAGAGAATGCTCTGTACTAGACGGCTGGAACAAGAAGAAAGCTGATATAAGTAAGATTTTTATTATTTGGAAAATACACATTGCCAATTATAAAATATAATAATTATATTACGATTTAACAATTTACTAAAAAAACTGCCAGAACAGCTATAGGACCTTGCTAGAATTTCACAATCGTGGTGCAGCGGCACAAGAGGCCTGTCGTGGTGCAGCGGCACAAGAGGCCTGTCGTGGTGCAGCGGCACAAGAGTGTGACTGTAACCGACAGGTTCTGGGTTCGATCCCCAGTCGAGGAAATGAAATATTTAATATTTTCAATTTAAAATATTTAATGTTTCATTTCTTCGCTCTGGTAATAAGGCAAAAGCGCGGCGTTGAGTTCCGCCCCTCAACACGCATTGCCTCGAATTCAATGGAAAGTGGGGAAAGGAAGTGGAACGGAGTGTCATAACACTAGGTTCCACTTCCTTTCCCTCTGCCTACCCTGCCTAGTGCGGGATACAGCGTGAAGCTGGAAAAAGAATTTCACAGCAAATCATATTCTTTAAGTAAATGGCTTGCGGCATACTCTCGACTAAGATCAATAAGAGGTATTACAATTACACACCTTGGCAGAACTACTTTCCCTTTATGTGTAGATCTACTCTACACTTGCTTGCTTGCACTTGAAAAGTTAAAAAACCTTTGTGCTGTATCCCACATACAGCAGGGAATGCATAGTTAAAAACTAGTGTTAAGACTCCCAGAAGTTTCCCATTTTTGCACAATTTACCATAGATTTTGTATAGGGGATATCTAACGTCGCTCTTTATTTACCAGAGTGGAGTAACGAAAACAATTCAAATATAATCATCGTATGAGGATTATCAAAACTTTATTTACAAAGTTTGTGATAATATCCATTCGTGTTTGTTCCACTTTCACCCAAAAACACTTAACATAGTCAGACGAAACAATAGCAATATAAATAATATACCAAAACAAGTCCTCTACAAAAAATGTAGTAGCTTTTCATAAGTTGTCTACAATAATACGTAACGCACATTGTTCTCCTTGTCGTCGCTGTCGGAGGAGGCGCGGCGGCGGTTCCTGCAGAGCTCGCGCTGGCAGCGGCACGCGCCGCCGCAGCCCTGCTCCGCCTTCACGCAGCCGCACATCTTGGTGGAGCAGCTGCCGCGGCACGTGCAGTGCGGCGCGCCGTCGCTGCCGCGCTTCACGGCCTCCGACGTGAAGTTCATCGTGAGGCGCGACCGCTGAGCCTGTATCGCATTTATATCATATATACACTGTCTAACAGAGGCCTGTCGTGTGCCTGTCAACGATACGTTGTGGGTTCGATCCCTACTCAACGGAAAATGTTCATTTCTTCATTCAGGCAAACTGAACACGGAATGCCGCAAATTGAAAGTGGGGAACTGAGTGTCTTAACACTAGGTTCCTAGGTTCCCTAGTTTCCTCTGACTACCCTGCCATGGAATACAGCGTGAAGCTGAGAAAGAGATTGTCTAAATGTTTTTATTATCTTATCATCCATTCTTTTCTGTTCTGGGGAACTGAACAGTATCTTAACCTAGTATTAACATACACACCACATGCCCTGATTGAATCAAGAGTTACACGAGAAAATGACTTATACTTATTCTAAATGACCTACTCCTCATTAAGACCATCCAACGGAGCGAGTTCAAATCCTTATACATCTTTATATGTTCGTTCATACATTTTTATACGTTTTTAACATTAGTATTTTTCTTTCTCAAGTATGGAATAGCTCTTTAATAATAACGAAGATAATACCTGTATACGTTTAAACAATGGCGTAGCCCGCCAGTCCGGGTCTTTTTCCGGGTCCTCAAACTCATCGTCCTCCTCATCAGTGGGCTCCACATACTCCACTTTTTTCAAAGCATCAACAGCTGGTTCCTTTTTAGTTCGCTTTTTGGCTTTTTTACCTGCATTTCGTAGTTCTTCGAGTTCGTCTGCTAACTTTTTCTGTAATGTGTTCAAGTCATATGAATGAAATATGTAACAAATAAAATTAATTATACATTTTATACAGTATAATAACCTATACATTCCAGAAATTTCAAATTTCGTTATCA
Source organism: Eueides isabella (assembly GCA_019049475.1). NCBI lineage: Eukaryota > Metazoa > Arthropoda > Insecta > Lepidoptera > Nymphalidae > Eueides > Eueides isabella. Next base: position 4,821,437 of record CM032400.1, read on the forward strand.
TTTCATTTAAGCTATCCTTGCCATAATGTTTTATAATCACTATAATAGAAAAGCAACAAATAAATCATTAAAAATAGTAAGTCATAAATAAAGGAAATAAAGTAACAATTGATAAAAAATATTAAAGTAATAAAGGAAAAAACCTCACTCTGAAGGTATTACCAATGTAATTTTTGAAGATTTTTGACCCTCCCTTCACAATATTGAAATACCTAAAAGTGACACCTAGCTACAAAACTAATTTAATAAATCCTAATCAATAGAATTCGTGGTGCCATCTGTGGAGTACAATCAATACCTCTTAGCTCTTACTTTTTTAACAAATTCTCTATTTTTTTTATTTGAATATAAAAAGCAATGTTAAATTGCTCTCTGTTGTGACTAGAATTTATAGCCCACATTGTTTAATATGGAAATATAGAAACTAGATAACATTAATATTAAATACATACATTTTCTTGTTCAACTTGGTCGAGCCTATCTTGTTGGTACTGTATCACGTTCTGCAGATGCTTGCACGCTTCGCTTCGGTCGCCGCGCCCCACGACCCCGCGCTGTAGCGCAACAAGGGCGCTTAGCTGAAAAATACCATCAATTATTTCTTTATAAATAGGTAAAAACTTATTTCGGTTTTTTATATGTTTTATATGATTTTATTATGTTCGGATAAGTTAATTTAAAGATAAATATTTCAAATGTATTTTTTTATAATAGATTACTTTGTAATGCTAGACAAGCATGTCTGACATCTGATAATCTATGTAATTAAAAATAAGATGAGGTTATTGAGTACGGCTACCCTATACATAATGTCTTACTGGAGGCAGAAAATTAAGAATAAACTTTAACATTTTTTATTAAAGGAAAAATTTATACTTTTATAGATAAAACTTTCTTTTTAAAATTCAAAAAAAAAAAATACAAAACCAACCTTCTGTTCATTCTGCAGCTTAACAGACGCCAATTGCTGTTCAAACTCCGTCTTGCTATTCTCAAACTCCACCATTAGCCTGTCATACGACTCCTTCACCTCCTCGTACCTGGCCTGGAAGCCTTTCTCACTCTGGTTCTGTAGCTCCCGTTTGGCATCCACTAGAAGCTCGAATAGACATTTGAGTGCAACTTTAGCTTCTAACATTGATTGTATGTTGTCCCATTGGATGCGGGATTTGTTTTCTGAAATAATGGAGTTCGAAATAAGTATTAGCGGTGGAAACCTTGGACACAGGGGCCACAATTAGGGGACTGTAAACTCAACGACTATGGACTCGATTTTACGCGTAAATATGTAAAATATTTAATACTTTCATTTCCTAGATCTGATAGAGACAAATTCACGGTGTTAAGTTCCATTATTCAAAATGCAATACCTCAAGAATGTAGAAGAAAGTAAGCAAATGTCTGAACACTCGATTCCCTCTGTATCCTGCTATGTGCGAGATACAGCAGGAAGTTACAAAAAATTATATTATTGTCATTCCCGAGAACATCAAATTATATTTAAAGTATTGCAATATTTTTAACTAAAACTATGTTTCATGAAAAATTACAAAATACATTTAATTAAACACCTTAAGATATACTATACTTAAAATAAGTTATTTACCCTGGTCAGCAGTTAATATCTTTTGCTGTAAATCAGATATTTGCGCCTTGCGGAGTGCTAGGTCATCTTCTAATTCGGCTATCTTCTTCCTATTGGCATCATCGTCGGTACTATTGCGTAGATTTTCTATTTGCTCTGTTATCCAGGCTCTAAGAATAATTAAATTACATGTAAATTATTATGATATTTTAAAAATAATTAAATTGTATAGAGAGAACTTGGGAACCTAACTGGGTGTTAAGACACTCGGCTCCGTTCCCCACTCTTTATCGTATTTGAGATATAGCGTAAGTAGCGGAATTCAACGCTGCACTTTGACTTTCTACCAGATCGAAGAAATAAAAACATTAAACAATTTGAAAATATTTCCTCGAATGGGGATTGAACCTACAACATATCGCGTTTAAACTCACACTTTTGTGCACCTGCATCATAATGTTTTATAAAAATCAAATTATTACTTTAAGGGCTACAAGAACTATGCCAAGACGAGATAGTGATTTTATGAGTTGTAACTTTTCTAATTATAAATTTTCCAAGTTGCTACTGTTCATCATTTCATCCCGACAGCATAATGCACAAAAATTCAAAATCTAACTTCAGGGGGGCCATGACCCGCGGACCATACTGTACACTGAAACATATTTAACCTATATTCCATCAATTCCTCCAATGATTTCTCAGCCTCCACAATACTGAGATGCACTTCCAACTCTTGCTCAATGTACTGTTGCACCGCGCCCGCCTTCACGCTGCCTTTGGCGTTGCGCTTCATCGCCGTTTGCTTTTGCCTGTCTAGAGCTTCCTGTATAGTTACAGGGAAATTATCTTTATACAAGTCAAATATTATAAAAAAAAAAACATTAATTATGTTCGATAATAAAAGTGTAATAATATAATATTTACAAAATAAGAAATGTTTTAAAGAAGAAGGGGTCATTAGCTTTAAGGATTTGCGGGGCAGCTCTAAAGAGTTGCAATCACAAACCTTCTAATAATAGCTATAGCTATGTGATATTAAGCATATGAAGCTTGTGTGCAAGACTGAGTAAAAATAAGGCCACTAGTTTTTTTTAGCTTCGCTTTGCATCCCGCGCACGGCAGCTTAGACAGATGGAACTTAGTGTCAAGACACTGAGACACTCCATTCCGAATGGCGGAACCCAACACCGCGCTTTGCCACCTAACCGGAGCGAGGACATTAAAATACTAAATGTCATTTCCACGAGTGAGAATTGAACGAACAACCTGTCGCGTTTAAAATAGCAAAATAAACACAAATAAACAATACCTTAAGCCGTTTATTAACAGCCACGGCCTCCTCCATTTTCCTCTTGAGCACATTCTGCTGCTTGGCGTGCAAGGACTCCATCTTGGCCATGGCGGTGGCTCGCTTGCGGTCCTCGTTGCGCAGGCGCAGCAGCGCGCGCTCGTTGTCCGCCTTCCACTTGCGGAACTTCTCGCTCTCTTCGCGCATTTGACGGATTATTTTCACCTGTTTTGAAAATAGAATTTTAAAAAAAATTTCAGTCTTAGCTTCACGCTGTATCCCGCACGTGCCAGGATCCCAGGGCGAGGAAGTGAAAACATTAAATATTTAAATAGAAAATATTAAATATTTCATTTCCGAGAGTGAGGATTGAACCCACAATATATTGGGTTTAAAGTCACATACTAGTGCCCCTTCGCCATGAAATGTTATAGCGTTATAGACATTTCTTCAAGACATATAAATTATACGCACATAGAGCGATTTTAAATTAAAGAAAAAAAAAACGGAATCATATTTGCATTAGATAATTTAAAATATTTGACAATATGCAAATTTTAAAAATAAAACACACCTTAGTAGCCTTCATAGCTTGTAACTCAGCATTGAGAGCGGCGATCTTGGCTTCGTTCTTTTCCTTCATTTTAATAATATTGGCTTGTTGTTGACATTTCTTCTTCAGATCACTTATCTCAGACTCTAGAGACGATACTTTGGTACGACGTTCTTCGTGTGAGGGATCTTTACTCTATATACATAACAAAAAATATAATATATTTTTTTTTAAATAATAAAAAATATATATATTTATTTACATGAATTAACTAATTTTCAAACGAAATTTTCAGCCAATAACTCTATTAACTTAGATATTAGCTTTTACAAGTCAGTGCCAAACTATTAATTTTTTTGACATGGTACTTCAATACATATTCTTTTTTTATTCAGCTTTACACTGTATCCTGCACATGGGGAAATTTGTATAGTATTAAGATACCTAGTGTTTCAGATACTCCGTTCCGTCCTTTGCATTCCGTGTCCGTGTTAGTAGCGGAACTCAACGCCGCACGCCTTGTTACCAAAACGAAGAAATGAAAATATTAAATACTTAATTTCTTCCAATGGGAATCGAACCCACAACCTTTCGGGTTAATAGTCGCATTAGTGTTGTGATAGACCATATGATATACATATCATATGTATATCATATTAAAAATTATATAAATATTTTTTTACATGTAAAATATGTATGTTTCTTCATTAATTACAAGCACATTTTTATCGTTAAAATGAAAACATTACCAAAACGATAATTATGAAAGTAGTCTCTTGTTATAATGAATGATTAGTGCTAATTTTGATTTCTCATTCAGAAAGAAAACCAAGGGCACATATAATTTTAAAAAAAAACCATCGCCTTATTATGTAAACCTGCTAATATCTTATTAACGTTTTAAAACACAACTGACTTAAAAAAAAGTCGATATTGACTGAAATATGAAATAAAAAAGATAATTTATTTCAGTACACATTTATTTACAATCACTTGTGACTAAACAGGTTTTTATAATCAAATATATATTTATATATATAACTACTTGTCAGATTTTTTTCTAAACAAAACCAAAATAATACTTTTCAAATATTTATAACAAGTAAACGACAAATCTCTTTTTAAGCTGTTATAAGCAAATATTGACTAAGATATCTATTATAATTTAATTAAACTAAATACATTGAATATTACATATTTTTTTGGAACATTTTATTATGCTACACTATTACTTTTAAAAGAAAGAAAAAATATGAAAGTAAAGTAAGTAGCAAGTGAGGCCTGTCGTGGCACAGAATTAACAAGCGTACAACCTAATAAATAAATATTAAATATTTTCATTTCTTCGCTTTGCTAACAAGGCATAATGCGGCGTAGAGTTCCGCCACTTATGTCGCAATGCTTCATATTTGGTGAAAAATGGGAAACGGAAGTGAGTCATAACAGGTTCCCTATGCCTGCCTCGCCGGGATACTAAAGAAAAGGGTGATGGCTGTATGAAGAAGTTAATGACAGTGGATGAGGCGAGAGGAGGTATAACCCAAGTGAGTCAACGAGAAGCCAAGCAGGTATAAAGAAGGCAAACATAAATAAGTCTTAACATACATAAACATCTTAAATCAGTCTCAACATTAAGTTATTCCTTATGATGTGGTAAATTATCATAATAACTATGATATTCTTCAGGTAACATATGTTTTAAAAATTGTAAGTCATCGAATTTTGTTTTAGTTATTTTCCTTTTCCTACGATGCTGCCTTGGAAGTGCATCAAAAGGCAGAGCAATAACTGTCGGTGTTCTTGGTTGTGGTAATACAGTCCACTCTTCTGTAAATCTTAATTTGTAATACAGTTTACCATTAGGAGTGTACCGGAGAGCTTTTATATCAGTCACACCATGATCACCTTTAACATGTCCGGGAGATATGCTTTTGAGAAATTCAACATTTTGAAAACTTTTGAAAAAACTATAGTCTAAGTATGTGACGTCGTAAGGTTTGGGGTGCTTTCTTGCTAATTTGCAAATGGCGATATAGTCCGAAGGTACATTGATGTTCTTATCATTGACTGCCCAGTCCACAGAGGAATGAACACTGCAAGCTTTCATTTGTGTATGCCCAGTTTCTAGAAACTTTTGTTCTATTATGATATTGTTGTTTATAGCCACACATAGCAATGCATTAGACATTACACAATTTCTATTTTCATAGATACAACCGTTGCTATAAAAAATGATCTTTTTTGGTTTAACTGAACCTTTCAGTAAGACTTTTTCTTCAATGAAGCTAACCCATACACTAGCAAGCTCCTCAGAATTCAAGCCTCCTTCAGTTTCATCCCATAAGTAACAATAGCCAGCTTTGTTGTTTGAATTTAAAAATGCAAGATTGTGCATTTGGAGCTTTGCCCTATAGAATAAGCTATTATTATCGAGTTTAGGTGCCATGAGAACTGCTTGCAAGTCAACAGTAAAAACAAGGCTTTGCTCTCGTATATCTTTTTCTGTCTCCAACCTGGCTTCTTTTGTCTTTTTTATGTGTACAGCATGTTCTTCCGGAGATTTATTTCCAATTTTAAAGAGTGCACATATTTCACAGTGTTCTCTTCTCGGTCGAAAAAATGCTAAGTTGTTGTTATCAAATTCTTCATGAAATTTACATACAGATAAAGCAATAACATTGCGCCTTTTACACCAATCATTCACATAAAAATTATAAAGAGATCGTTTCGATTGCCACTCTGGCAACAAGTACTTCTTTTGTGTACAACCACGACTGTAGAATGATTCCATTGTTGGCAATGATTGTAAAAACTTAGTCAGCTCCGTACACTCTACTTTTAAAGTCTTAGATGTAGCATTATTTATCTCACTAGACTCTTTGGTATTGTTTTTTATTGAATTTTCTATGGTGTTCTTCCAATGTAAAACAGTCCATCTGCCAATTCCAAGTGTATTCAAAAACATTGTCCTACAAACTTTGATTGACTCATTATCCTTTTTTAAATAATAAATTAAAGACTGCCCTCTCTTTGATTGTTCCTTACTCTTTTTTCCCCTTGGTCTCTTAACGGGCAAAGACTTTATAAAATTATGTACAAACATCTTTTTTTCTGGCCAACTAATTCTCCAGAATTCTTTGAATATATTCTGTCTATCTGTCTCTGTTAACATTGAACATTTCAAAGATCCATGTTTAGTTGGTTTACAGAAGCATCTACTCTTCATTTCTCTAGATGGCCTTGAAATTTCATAATTCCACTTTTCCTCTTTTTTTCTTCCATTGTATTTTTTTCCAGTCTCTCTCAATTTTCTATTTTTTGCAGCATACCAATCCGATTTTTGAGAGTCAATCCTTTTCCTTCGTTTCGTGCTTTTCTTTGGACAGCTTTCGTGATCAGAGTCAGAGTCTGAATTAATTTTGTATGGTACCAGGCCTTCAGATAATTCTTGAGACATTATTGTATCTTCACCTGTTGCCCACTCTTCGGGTATAGGAGTTTCGCAAATCGCTTTTTGTTGGTTGCGAGCTTTTTTACTTGCACTCAAGTCTAAGGTTTTACGCCTGCGCGGGGTTTTATTCGACGTCATCTACAAATAAAACATGAATTAACACAATCTCAAATAATTATTTCAGAAAAAACAAATATACAATTAAACACAACGCCCAAATTAGAAAATTAAATTTAAACCTAAATGTATAATTTTAAATTACGCTTTAAAATTCGCGTAATCAATTATTTGCCTACATTTGTAAAAAAAATAAAAAATAAACAAAAAAACTTTAATTAACACATACCTAATATATAATTCATAATATATACAATATTTTGTTTTTGTTGTACTATTTTTTAACTTTCATATATTTGTGTTATAGGTTAACTGAAGTTTTACTGCAATATTATTTATTACGGAGCGCCAAGAAATAAATAAAATAACAAAACAAATACATACCTTTACATTTTTTTACAAATTTACACTTTCGTCTACACTGTTATCACTAAACACTATATATTTATTTGCACCAGCGTATTTGCTACCTCCGAAAACCAGTCCAAAATGGCGCTTTAAATCGATTTAGCCGCCAACTTTTGAAGTACTGGATTTGACAGGTTTATTCATTATTAATTTTTGCCAATTTCAGGTGAAAAACGATAGTAGTTGCTTTTCTTGATTTTGTTTTCTTTTTTGTACAAAACGAGCATAACGGCAAAAAAGAAACGGATTTAGCAGGTTTACTTTTAATATGAACAACAATATCACTAAAATTTGAAAAGGTTCAAAATTGGAATTTCACACATTAAAATTTGTATGTTTTCTTAAAAAACTAAATTTCCCTTAAGAAAAGAGGTTACATGGACAGGATGTTAGATAAGATATATAGGACACGTTATAAGAGTCTGTAGTAGCAAAAGGGGGGACACACCAGTGATTGAGTTTGACCTCCTCTCAGGGGAATTTAGAATACCCTAAAGTCCCAAAAAATATTAAATTATTTTTATGTTCTAACTAAAAGTATGGGAACAAAACCCTAATATGGGTAACAGTGTGGAGGTATAAAAAATATAAGTACCTTAGTTTGCTTCAGCTGTTGTAGAAGCTCATCTCTTTCTCTTTCTAGTTTAGATATTTTTTCCTCATTTTCTCTCAAATTGTTGTGGCTGTCCAACATTTCCTTGTTGTTAGCTAATATAGCTTGAACTACGGACGCCTTGATGGCCATAGCCCGGTTGAGCTCTTGCAGTTCTTGGTTCAAAGCCACCTGTAAAATAAATGCACAGTTAATAATATGGTTTATAATATTCTTAGCTTCACGCTGTATCCCGCACGAGGCAGGGTAGGCAGAGGGAACCCGGGAACCTAGTGTTAAGACACTCCGTTCCACTTTCGTTCCCCACTTTCCGCCGAAATTGAGGCATTGCGTGTTGAGTGGCGGAACTCAACGCCGCGCTTTGCCTTATGACCAGAGCGAAGAAATGAAAACATTAAATATTTAAATTGAAAATATTAAATATTTCATTTCCTCGACTAGGGATCGAACCCAGAACCTGTCGGTTACAGTCACACGCTTGTGCCGCTGCGCCACGACAGGCCTCAATTATAATATTAGAACCTTAATAATTAAAAGTAGGTGTCTTTTTATAAAAATATTATTTAAAAATTATGAGTGATTGTATAAATATGCTCAGTAGAATTATATGCACCGTGTAACACATTATTTTTTAATACTGTTGTCCATTTATCTGTGCTTTTGTGGAAACTAATCTCAAAAAAGGTTTAAATATTTAAAATGTTGTTTTTACTATGTTGATTCGGCAACCGTGTCTTAATATTTAATTTTTGTTTTATTTAAATTTGTTTATAAATGAAAGTTATGACATCTATTTTATTTTATAAAATTAAGTTAACATGTTATTGGAACACTACAATAATTCAGATTAGTAAAAAAAAATGTGTAGTTAAAGCGGCTGAAACCGCATGAGGCACCCCAGTGTTTAAATATATATAAGAACTATATACAACCTGTCCCATAGCCCTCTTCTCTTCTTCCAACACTGCCTGATCTTCATTCAATAGAACTTCTACATCTACCTTCTCCCCTTCTGAGTCTTCCTTCACAAAGGATAATTTAATTTCGTGATCTATCAACTCTTCATTTGTTTTTAAATTAACTGATTGTAAATCTTCTAATCTAAAATTGAACAAATTATTGTTTTAAATTTATTGCCATATATTATTCTATATGGACACTTACATAAAGGTGGATATGCAAAAACAATTTATTACCAAGACACGCTCTGTTATGTACTTTCCAGTTTAATTCAGAGATATTACATGTTAAGAAGTGGAATTAAAAATTGTTGTTCCCACTTTTAGCCTACATTTAAGGCATTGCGTGTTGCGATATGGAACTCAACTCCGCAAAAAATTAAATATCAAATATTTTTTTTCTATATAGTGGGGACCAAATCCATATTCCTGCCATTACATATATTACATTTTAAGATTTACATTTACCTAGATTTGACCTCCTTCAAATAATCAACCACAGATGTTTTATGCACATTATCATCCTGTGAGCCTTCAGTCATGTTAAGATTCTCTATAGTTTGATTACACTGTTCCGTTAACTCATTTAATTTCCTTTCAATCTTATCTTTCGCCGCCTCAGCTAGCAACGCTTTTTCACATAAATTGGTATTTTCTATTAACATATTGCTCAAGTGTTCAGTGACTTGTTTATGTTTCTTCAAAAGCTCTGCATATTTACTTTTTTCTCGGTCTAGCTCTTCTTGCAGCTGTTCATTGTTTTGTTCACTCACTGTTGGTAATTTGCCCAGTAGTTGGAGTCGGAGTTCATTTACTAAGTTGTTTAATCTAAAAAAAAAACAATGTTTATTTTATATGTATATTATTATTTTATGAGATAGTACTTTCTCATTCACAATGTAATAACAGACCCAAAAAAGGTAAATAAGCTTTAAAGCAAGAATAAAAGTTTAATACTGTTTATATATATTTAAAAAAAAGCAGCTAAACAATTTCGTTAATGTTACACTTCACTGGTTCACTTTAATATGAAAACCAATGAACAAATTGAGGTCAAATTTTACTGTGATATTGCATTTTACATCAGACTAACACACAGGCTAAAATTTATATATAAAAATGGATAATTGAGGTATTATATTGAAAAGTAGTTTATGCAGGTAAAACTATATTTGGGTCAACAGTTTTTTTTATCATCACACTGTATCCCGCATATGGCAGTAAAGGCAGAGGGAACTAGTGTCAAGGCACTTGAGACATTGAGTGTTTAATGGCGGAACTCAACACCGCACTTTACCCATGTTACCAAAGCTCCCATGTTCCCAAGTTACAAATGAAAATGTTAAATATTTCATTTCCTCAAGTGGGTATAGAACCCACAACCTGTCGTATGTACAGTCGCATGCACATTTGTGCCCCTGAACCACGACAGTTATTATCACTAGTAACTTAATAAAAAGCATAGTGATACAAAAAAAAATCAACCAAGTTTACCTAACAATTTCAGCAGCTTTAGCATCTTGGTTTATAATCGGCTTGTTACGTATCCGTCTCGCTCGGTCCGCGTACCGCAGTGTGGAGACCGTTTCATCCAGGTTGTAGTCCGCTGGACTCACACACGCCACCATTAGTGTTAGAGAGTTACCACCTAAGCTGTCTGTGGAGTTATAAATTGATTATTCATACTGTACATGTTTTGGTTTTAGAAGCACACAAAATTTCTATGGGCAGAAAAAACTGTGATTTTAATCCAATTCTTTGTAGTGAACTGTAAAATTTTGGAAAACTGGCATCAAAATTGTAGCCCTTTACTCAATGTTTTATGTATTATTATTAATGCTGTCGCATCTCACTACATGTTTTATTCCGATCATTTTGGCCATATTAATTATGAATAAAAATAACCATGTATTAAAGACAACTTATTATAATTATTCTAAGACTGAACTATTAAAATTGAAAATATAACATTAAAATTATTATTTTACCTTGTAATAATCTAGTGAGCTTGCTATCTCTATAGCTAATGAAGCTTCTATTGGTGCCATCGCCGAGAGCAGATATTACATTGCCTAACGCCAACAGGCCTTGGTTAATCTTCACACCTTCTTTCAAACGCTCCCCACTCGCTTTAGTCTTTTTAATACGCTCCGAACCAGCTAAGTCCACTAAGTGGAACTTTGATGTTGTTGCTATATTTCTGAAATTAATAGATATTTTTTTTAACTTCACACCATATATCTATGCTATATATGCAGGGTAGGCAGGACGTTTAGAAAGCACTAGCACTATTTTATATATACTAACTTATTACTCCGGCTCTCTTTAGCAATGATAATAGTGAAAACTGCATGACTTCTACTGGAGGCCTGGTTCATAGCTGTGGAGCCTGTCACGCGGCCTGAAGAACCTCTTTCTAAGACCATCATGGTCTCCATTGTCGATGTTACTGGTAGCTCAGTGATACCTAAAAGAAGCTAGTTTGTAAGGTAGGTAGAAGAAACTTAAGAACCTAGTGCTTAGACATTCTACTCCCCACTTCAGTCCTAATTTGACAAATTGCTTGTTGAATTGAACAACTTAACATCATACTTTGCTTTGATACCAGAGTGATGAAATGAAAATATTATATGTGCTCAAGTGAACATTGAAACCACAACCTGTTTACAGTCCAACGCTTGTGTGTCTCCTTCACAACAGGTCTCAGTGAAGGTTAAGACATAAGAGCTTTAATATTAAAGAAAATTTATCTTTTATTACAAAATAAAAAAATATATTAAAACAAAATTAGAAAAATATAACAGAATTTAGTTAAAAAAAAAATAGTAAAAAGCAAGACAATGTTAATGAAGAGTAATATTTGAACTTTAAGCAACCACTAACCAGGCAAAATGACACCTTTGTTGACATCTTCTCTAATTTCAATAATGCTGTGATTTCTTTCTTTACCAGACAACAAATCATAGCATTGCTCCTGGTACAGCTCCATGAATGAAACACTAACTTTAAATATAAATTTGTCCTCATGCAGTTCAATGAAGTCAAATATGTCGGCTACAGCTTGTGGTATTACACCTGTAAAGAGATTTTTCAATGATACATGTATATATTCATATATAATCATACCAACTACCCCAAAAATTTTCACTTTTAAATGAAAATATTTAGATGACATTAATTTTGTTATTTATGAATTGATCTTAGAAAATATAATGATATATGTTTCAGTAAATATTCTATCTTATGACTATATCAATCAATCAATCAGACTTAGTATAAATGTTATAGCTTGATGTTAATCTATAGGCAGTCACAGTGACTGACTAGATTTTATTGACATTCTTCTAATTTCCTCACTGGTAAACAATTCAGTTAACAACGTGTGGAACGGAATGGAGTGTATTTACTAAAGTTTCAATTTCCATATGCAGTTTACAGAGTGAAGGGAAAAAAAATCTTACCTAATTTAGTGGAGTCCCCATCAGAGCCTGAATAATTTGTTCCCATTGTGTAAGTTTTGCCAGAGCCAGTCTGGCCATATGCTAATATTGTTACATTATATCCTGTTAAAACAAATTATTTTTATATAATGTATTTATTTAGTAACAAATCAGAGGTAAGTGGTAATTTGTTATATATTATTTAGATGTTAAAATGTTGTCTTATATAGATGTGGACCAATTTTACTCTGTTTTATTTTGTGTATATGAAAAGGATTTCAATTATAATTGCTTTAGGAGTTTCAATTGAAGATATAAGATTTTTTACTGAAAAATTAATTAAGTTAGTGTTGAAACTTAAATCAGGTCTGTTTATAGTAAAAATAATAATTATAAAAATAATCAAATTTATAATGCATACCTTGAAAAAGTTTCTCAATTAGTCCTTTAACTGCAGTGTCATAAAACTCCTGTTGAGTAATATGTTGAGGAAACACAAAGTTGTATGTAAATGCTAAGTCTTTTATTTGTACTTGAGACTCCCCAGACACAACGTCTATACATTCATCACAGCCTCTCTCGATCTCAGTTCGCATTAAAGGCCTTATCCTAAGGGCGACTTGCACCGTGTCAATAGTACCTTTATTGGTTTCCCCTTCCACCATTTTGGATAATTTTGTCAATTTTCCGTTAAATATAAGCCTTAATATTAGTGGTTTAATATTTTTCACGTCCTAGTCATGACCGTTAACACGAGTAATGTCAGCTTTTGTTTTTTTAAATGGCCTAATTCCTAATGGCCAGTAATTATAATTTGACTAAAAATAAAATGTACACGAACAATTAAGATAATTTAATTTTTAATACAGATCTAAATACGCAATCAGCAAGAAGAAATGATAATAAATTGACAACTTAGTATAGGAAAATCATGTAACGGTTTATTTACCTTCAATTACATTAGAACAACAAAATATTTTTGGCAATGTTAAGATCGAATGTTAATAAACTACTATAATCACGATCAGTTTTAACGAAGAACTTCACTTTTTAAATTCCGACACAAAAACTTTTAAAATTATTAAAAAGAACGGTTGGTTACGTTCCAGTTGAACATTCAAATTTAGTGTTGCCACCTTGGAACATTATAATTAAAAATAACTCTATACTATAGAGCTTTCTTTTTATTATGAAAAAAATATATATTCAGCTTCGCGCTTCAGGCAGGGTAAGCAGATTTCATAAATTATGAAAAGTAATACAATAATATGAAATATTATTTTTTAAATAATATTTTTTATATAAATAAATTACTAGATTATTAAGTATATAAGATTTACTAAAGAAGAAAGTGGCTTATAATTAGGTATTTATTTTGTGTAGGGCATCCATTTTAGTATATAATCTTAAAGAATATTATATACTAAATAAAATATAAATACTTGGCACATGTAATATAACACTACAAGGACATGTAACAATTTAATATACCATAACTACCATGTTTTTAATTAAATTGAGGTTTGTTAATAGTCTGTCTTCATTTTCTTAGTTTTCGTTTATCTACATATTTTTTTATCTGTTTGTTTTGATTGTTGTCAAACGTTGATAAAAAGGAGCGAAAATCATAAATTTTGCTCAAAATAAATAAGATAATAATTATTATTTGAATTTGATTGACAATATTATCCTAAATTTGATAGTGTATATGGTGATAATTTAATTTTTAAGAATGACTTATTTTTAACATTGTGAAAATCTACGTCATGCCTCCGAAAACGCGAAGAACGAAAGCTTCTAAAGCATCAAAAGAAAATGATTGTGTCGTTAAGTCTAAAACCGTAAAAGGTAATATTAACAATACTAAGCCTTCGAGGAAAGCTTTAGCTGATAAAACAAATTCAGCATCGGACGACAATACTTCGATACTTATTGAAAATGCCACAAAGTCTCCTAAATCTTTAACAAGATCTCAGAATCAATGCGAAAATAATAATATAAGGCCACGTCGAATCAGAAAACTCCCCAGCCGTTACAAGGAGAATATAATATCACCGAATTTAACAGATGGTAAGGAAAATGTTTCCACTACCAATGATAATCTTAAAACTGTAAAGGTCAAGACACCAGAAGCTAAAAATAAACCTATTGTTATAACTCCAGTGAAATTACCCATTTCTAACAACAGCTTACTAAAAAATCGTCCAAAACGAATTTGTAGGTTACCAAGTAAATTTGATGATCATTCCATTAGTCCAAATAAGTTTATACCCGTCCAACCTTTTAATGCATGCAGTACTCCCTTAGCAAACAAAACAAAAACAGTCAATAAAGAAAATGTTAAGAGTTCAGAAATATCATATACGAAAACTAAACTAAAATCAGATTATCAAAAACCATTACAATCTTCTAAAATATTTTCATCACAAAATACAATAAAAAAATATTTAAGTAAAACACCATCTGACACAAATAATAATGCAAAACAAAAAAAGCAAAATCTTAAAACATCACCTAGCAATCCGCCTGCTACAAAAAATAATATAAGGAAACCGAGGAAAGATATATCTGATAATGTTAATGAAAACACCCTCAAACGAAATTCTAGTAAAGTTGATGTTTATGAATTTACATTTGATCCTAATGAGGAGCCTCCACCACCTAAGAAAAAAAAGAAGAAAGTTGTAAAGAAGCCAGCCAAACCTAAAATATTTGCTGTTAAAAATAATTATGATAAAAATTTGGCTAAAACCTTAGCAACACTAAAGCAAACAGTTGCTACAAAATCATCATCACCAAAGGCCATAAAGGAACAAGTACATTTACAGGCAAAAGCAGTGCCAAATATCTTAACAAATTCTAATCTGAAACCAAACTTGAATATAAATGAAAGTATTATCAATGAAAGAAATTACAATTCTGTAAGAGTAGAGGATATAGCTTTAGATATGCAAGTTGAAGATAATAACATAGACTATTCACCTGTTAACTCTCCAAGTCGACCCAAGACCCCAGTTAATATTGTAAAACCATCAGAACCATCTAATGTTCAAGATATTAGTTTCTTTGATGAACTACCAGCTGCATCTAGTAGTATGAATACTTCAAAGCATCCCTTAGCTAGTCCTTGGAGGGTAGAATTTGGTAGCTTACCTATAAAATGGCAAGTAAATACTTATGTAAAATCAAATATGACTCCAGCATTTGAAAGTTCTTTCATAAATTTCAATGATAGCAAAAAGAAACATGTGTATACAAATATTGTGTCAGAAGCTAATGAATCTCTTCCGCCAATAGTAGAAAGTCCTAATTTAAAACAGACTAGTATAATTTCGTTTATAAAAGAAGTTGTAGAAAAAAGTGCAAATAAGAAAAGGAAAATTAAAGCAACACCTGTCAAAGCAAATTCTCTGTTTGAGGATACAAACATGTCAGTTGCAACAGAATATTCACCCAAAAAACAAATGACAACATCTAATGAGAATATTACACCTACAAAACATGTTTTAATTGAAAACAATAGTAATAACACTAGTTCTGGTACTGATAATGAAAATGCACACAATGAAGAGCAAAATGATAAATCAAATGAAAATAAAACTTATTTTGGTTTTAATGATACTGAAGATCAAGAAAATATTTCGCCTAAAAAGAAAAATAAAGCTCGATCATTGAGAGCTAAAACAAGAGGTATATTGCAAGAATTAAATATGCAGAAGGGTCCGATGCGGGCAGTTATACCAGTCATTGCAAAATCTATTAATAATACGGAAGGGTTAAACAAATTATTTGGTGAAGCAAAGTCTGCTACAGAACCACCAGTTTTTCCAGAACCATCTGTCAATAGTAATACTGAAGTGACTGTTACTGAACCAACTTTGCCGGAAGCTGTGGACAATGATGACTCTCAATCAGTTCATTTGTTTGAAGATATAGATGTAGTACATCATCAAAAGGTATTTTTTTATCTTAGTCGTTCCAGGTACAGACTAATTACTGTTGTTAATATAAATAATATATTTTGTCTTCACTCAGTTTATTCTAGCTTCATACAGTATCCGGCACATGGCAGGGTAGGCAGAGGGAACCCAGGAACCTAGTGTTACCATACTTCATTCCATTCCCCGCTTTGTCTACAAGATTGGTTAAATATAAAATAATTCTTTTGATATCACAAATAGTTTAAAAAAATTATAGCTAATATTTTATACATATAAATAAGATATTTTTGTAACAAATACATTGTCATAGAGCAACAAAATATAATAATAACATTAATTTAAATTTCAGCCTATACGTAAGAGCTATGGTAAACCGAAAAGGGTAGCATTCCGCAAGAACACCATGGACAGTGACACCAGCCCATTGAGTGATGTTGATCAGGCCTCCAGTGATGAGGACTTGGATGACTTATCATTCAAATTGCCTGTAGAAAAACCTAAAAAGGTTATTAAGAAAAAGAAAACAAAGAAGCAACAGTTGTCTAAGAAAGAGGTAAGAAATCTTTTTTTAAGTAACACCCACTCCAATTAAACTCTTATTTACTAATCTCAATTTCTTATTGTAATAAAATATTAACTTTTTAGACAATATCTATACATTTATGCATTGAAATTGAAATTTTTTTCTTACAAAAATTTCAGCTAAATTAATGAAAAAGTATAGATAGATATTCCATGGTATGCAAGGAGACCCCAAACACAAAATACACCTGCATCTCCACCCCAAATCGTAAAGCATATCAAAGCCCAATCCGTCTCCTGGCTACTAATGATAAAAAAAAGTCTATTATGTCTCTCTCACTCTCAGCTTCACATTTTGTCCCACATTTGGCAGAGTAGGCAGGTGGAACTTGGGAAACTAGTGTCCCGTTCCCCACTTTCCGTCAAATTTGAGGCATTGCATGTTGAGTGGCGGGACTGAACGCCGTGTTTCGCCTTGTACCAGAGCAAAAAAATGAAATCATTTAATATTTAAATTGAAAATATTTCATTATTTTGAGTGATCGAACCCACAACCTGTTGGTTACAGTCACACGCTTGTGCCGGTGTGCCACATCAGGCCTCAGTCTACTATGTTTTAAAAGATATCAAGAAAAACTATTTTACATTGTGTTTACTGTACAGATACTAGACTTTCTGAGACATTGGGCTTTGTATGGCAGAACTTGATTGAATTGAACTAAGAACTAGTGCATTCACAATCACTCATTCATATAGCAGCTTACTTGTTATACATAAATTTTAAATAATACTTACCGCTAATTTAAATGAAACAAATTTAACCAGATTTATCAGCTTTATGATGTATCTCGCACATGGCAGAGGTAACTTGGGAACCTAGTTAACCAAATTAATCTTGTATATATTTATGCAGTAGTCCATGGTCATGCATAGACTTCAGTCTTCTAGTCTATGGATTAATCCAGTTAAAATGGTTTCATATGAAATGTGTCAATCAAATATTATTATTAATAATATTATTCACTGTTTTCAGGAAAAGGAAGTGGAAGCTTGGGCGGCGGGCTTCAATTCCATGTGTGAAGATATTGATGAGTTCGACCTGGTAGTCGAATAACTAAGCTGTTTAATTTACATTTCATTTTAACAGAAAAGTGCAATTCACACTCAAATAAGAATTTTTTAAACAATTATTGTTTTGTATCATGTAATTTTTAATTTTAAAATTTTACTCTGCTAACATGGTTGGGGACTTAATATTAATCTGGGATTTATTTATATTTAAAATAAAACTTTTTTTCTTAAATCGTAATATGTATAAGTAAAGTGGAATGCATACAGATTTTATGTTGACATTCTCTATTTATATAAACAAGCTATTATATAAGTGATAAGTACTAATTTATAATATATAACAGACTAGGGTTGCCAATACTACTTTTTTTATGACTGTGTGTCCTTTATTTCTTCCTTTATAAAAATATATATAAATGTCTGTTTACAGTAACTTTTGACGGACGAAATTATATTGAAAGTTACAAACAAACAATTTAGAAATGGCCATAAAAAAGAAAAAGATCTAATAAGTAATAGATAAAACATCTATTTATTATTATTTTCCTGTAAAATTAATTTAGACATGTTTTTATAAAATGTAATATATTGTTTGCAATATACTATATTATTCATATGTTATTTAGGAATTTCTGTTACATATATTAGCAACCCTAAAAATGGGACCAAGTTTTATATAGGAAAATATTTAAACTTATTTTGAATTAAAATTATGTATGGTGCCATTAATTATAAACTTCTTTAATTGCCATATTGAAAAAAAAAACAATCATGATTATCTAATGACGGGTGTATTTTAATTAATATTTTTTTAAAGTTGGTGAGATGCCGGAAATACATCTCATTTATTATTTTAAAATCTCATATTGCATGACATTATTTTATAATTTAAATTAATGGATAATTTTAACGTTTTATTGTTAGTAAGGACGATGATTTGTTTTAATTTAAGAACAAACAATACTTGCTTTGGCATTTATTATTAGAGTACAGTGCATATAATGTAATTTTATTGTCGTAATAAAGCTATTGAATAAAATAAAGTATTTATTATTATTATTATATTCATTATAATTGGTATTAATATTGGTTCAACAAACATACATCCCACGAGAATCCTATTAAACGGATTTATATGAAACTTTACAATGACATAGCTTGGCGTCAGATGTATTTCATTTTAAGCAAATATTTCTCATTATTTGTGTTTTATATATGTATGTATTACATACATTTTTTTTTACAATTTTTTGTTGTCCAAATTAATTATATAATATATTAAAATTAAAAATATTTCAATGTAATGAAGCAGGAAAATAAGTACTTCCAAAAGCATTTGTCAAAAATGAGTAAATTTTTAAGGAAAGCGATAGTAAATTTAAAGAATGGAAAACTGATATTAATAATAAAATACAAAGGCTTGAGTGTATTTAGTAAGAATTACTCGTAAATGTAATAAAATCATGCATCAGACAAAAGACAAAAGTATTCAAAGTCAAAAATCAAAATATTCTTTATTTAAATAGGCCATTACAAGCACTTTTGAATCGTCAAATTACATAGAAAAATCTGTAGTGTCAGTCCTTACAGGGAACTACCACAGGCTCATAGGCGGGTCTGCTGAGAGGAGCCGGCAAGAAACTCAATAGTTGCTTTTTTCAAAATATCAATTAAAGTAGATATATAACATAGCTTCCTGAGTGAATACCAACAGCATTTAATACCACGTATTCTTATCATGATAATAATCTTGAATTGAATAATATGAACTCTGCCCAACAATATATTTTTCACCATGTCCCATAAAAGATTTACTAACTTCTTCTTCTTTATTCAAAAAGATTATCATATTATATAAACATGATCAAAGAAAAGTATGGGAAGTAGTCGATAGAATAACAGGTAGAATTAAAAATCTCTAGACAGAGTAACTATTAAGGCTTTTAGAAGGGAACTCTTCTAAAACAATTGTCAATAATTTTGAGTTCAAGAATTCCATAATAAAATTGAAATGCAATATACCTATACTAGATAAGAATTGAACGATCATCCTACAAATATATCGATCAGATTTAAGAAAGCCAAAAAAAAAATTGTATATTTATAACTATAACTTTTATTTCCTCGCTCTGGTAACAACTTAACAAGGCGAAGTGCAGCGTGCTCCACGGAATGCCTTTAATTCGGCGGAAAGTGGGTAACAGAACGGAATGTCCTAACAGTAGGTTTTCGAGTTCCCTCTGCTTACCCTGCCATGTGCGGGATTCACCTTGAAGCTCAATAGAATTACCGAGTAGTAGTACTATTGTGAGTTTCCTTCCAAATAGATTTACTCATAGCAAGGTCTTTCCCTTTAGTACTACGGAAATAAAATTAACAACAATACATATACCGCACAATTGATAGATAGATATTTAATTGATTTTTTTATGAAATTAAAATTCCTAGTAATCTTACTAAGTAGGTACAAGTTGAGTGTAATTTTTTTTGAAGCAAATTGTTAATTTGGTAAATATATAGTAGGGATATTTTAATTTTTAGCAAATTATTAATTTGGGAAATACATTATAGGGATATTTTAATTTAATCAAACTCCCAAAAGTTATACTGGTTGATTACTCAGTAAAAATATTGATTATAAATAGGCCAATAAATTACAAACTTTCTTGCTCTAGCTTTAATTTAATCTTTTATATGTCATTTCTAAATATTTTTGTGGGCGTTTGGTTTTTTATTTTTTTACGTCTTAGGCTTTGAGTATAAGGGGCTAAGCAGCTCCCTTATCAACGATTGCAATAAATTTTCACTTTAGAGTCTTTTGGCTATGTATTTGGCTATAATTTATCTACGTTCAAAAAATATTAAAAAAAAAACTGACGATCCATTTAATTTATCAAATTTACCAGTATAACAATTTACAAAATAAAGTTTTTTAAATATTTTTTCATCGCCATCTAAATTAATCATAAAAATGTTTTGTGTTATTATCATTAGTAAACAAGAGATGGCGTTACTTTATAATAGTTTCTTTTTAAGGACTGGGCGGGCCTGGGATACAGACGATTAACGATACTCAACGTAATACATAACACAAATAAATAATATAACAATATTTTAGGTAGAATTCTTTTAGCTTACCAAACGTTTTAATGGCTCTCTTTAATTAGGTAATCTTGTAATAATAAAGAAGATGGCGCTATATATATTTGTTTCAATTTAACTTATATATACTTAGCTTTATAGCTTATGAAAAAGTATTTTTTTACACGCTTAGGCTTAGGCTCAGCTAAATTCTAAAAATAATGTAACAGATTTCAGAATAATGTAACAGATAAAATATGTGAAGATAATTAATTATTTTATTCATTTAATTATTTCATTTCGTCGCTGTAGTAACTCCGTGGGCAGCGGAGTGTCTTAACACTTGATTCCTTCTATCTTCTTTTCGAGGGAGAAAGCGTAAGGGTACCTATAAAAAAATGTACCTAATGAAATTTTATAACATGTATAAGATCATATTTACGAAGGATGGAAGATTTTTTGTATGCGTAAATATAAAAATGTCATACCTACATTGCTGATAGCATAGTAGCATAATATTTTTGTAGAATTTTATGTTGTGTAAATAGTCACGCACGCAATATGAAGCTGTGCGACATGAAAAAACATGGAATAAAAATCTTTATCTGGTTAAAAACGCGGCTAAAATATTCTTTGTTAACGGTTTACCTGTTTAAAATATCTCCGAGCAGATGGGTCCGACTCCAAGATACATTTAAAATCATAGCAGAGCGTTTGTTTGTCTGAGTTTCATGGATTCGGAAGATTCATAGATATAAGATACAGAATCAACGCTTCGTTCTTCTATGGCAATATGTTTTGTAGGAAATATTTTCTTAGCTTTTTATTATCTAGTGGGATAGCCAAAGACGATGCTACTACGGTCTCTGATCACCTCTTTCGCCTTGTTCACTGTTCACCTCTTCATACGTGACCACCTCCTTCCTTTCCCTTCATGCTTTTTACGTGACTTTCCTCCATTTTCGATACTGTGTTCTAGAAGGTCAACCAAAGTCTCCCCCCAAGCTGGCCAGCTTTTCAATCCTTAATAAAGAGATATACAGTATAGTACGTAGATGTAACAATAAGAATGCATAAAAGAATGTACTCAGAGGGTTTAGGCACGTCGAACGAATGGGTGTTTCATCACTCAATGGCAGAAAAGATTTCTGAAGTAAGAGTTAATGAAAAGAAAAGTAAGGGAGACTTTGGTTGACCTTTTGGAACACAGTATCGAAAATAGAAGAAAAAGCACATAAAAAGCGTGAAGGCTTGGAGATGATGAAGGCTTGGAGATGATTGATAAAAGATGCGTTCTCTAGGCCGTGCGGAGTCCTGAATGTCCATAAAGAACGCTTTTTCATACCATTCATAGCCACGAAAAGATCCCATCTTCATTTCCAACATCATCATTTTACAACACATCACACCGGTAAAAAATATCTATAATAATTTCGTTCTTACAGCCCTGTCAAGGCCTCGCTAGTCCAAGTCCAAGAATTTTTCAGGAGATGATGCTGATGTTGGAGGAAAAAGATCTGATCAATACACCCTCTTCCTGATTTGAAACCTCTTTGGACTTCACGCAAAAGGCTTTCGGATCCTTCTTGCACTCTTCTCGCTAATATAAATGATTATAAAGCTACAACAAGTATTTTTTTTTCCGTACGATCTCTTTGTTCTGTAGGCCGTGTACGTGTTAGCAGCATATTCGAAACAATGTGTGACTGTTAACATGGCAGTTGTGGTTTTAATCTCGCTTAGGGACTTATTTCGCTGCATGTTATACAATACTCGAAGTTAAAAAAAATGTCTTAATTCTCTCTCTTTTTATGGTTAAATAGAGGCAATTTTAAAATATACCACGGTTCACTGCTTTCCACACATTTTTGTGGCGTTGGTGTTGCGAATATCAGCGTAATTGAGACTCAAAAATACTTAAAAAATATTTATATTCAAGTTTACTTTTTTACGTACTCAGTAAATGGATCAAATAGAGTCGAGTGTATTGAGTTTCTTACTGTACATTTCACAACTGTGTCATGAGGGCGTAAAAAAGTGTTTACAACTTACTACACACAAACATATGATTGTAAGCGCGAAAGGTTGACGGTTCTATCTCCATTCGAAGAAACCAAATATATCTTGGAATTTTTGGAAACCCGCCGCCGTTTCTAACAGTTTGCAGTAGTCCGTGATCACGGATAGACTGAGGTGGCATTCGTCTGTCATTTAATTATTTTATCACTACAGATTTTTTTTATTTCAATAGCTTCGCGGATCATTCGGGATATATCTATTCTCCCTAGAGTATATGTGGGGCTTAACAAACCTGATGTAATGACTGGATTTGTTCGATGTATGCTCACATACACCTGACTTCAATACATGCCCATTCTTGTCATCGGAGATGGGTTCCTTCACCTTAACACCTTTACATATGGTAAAAGTGCCGTTTGCCTCTCAACTGTGGGTGGCTTGTTGATCTTCTGACAACGATGGCAGGGAGCTGGCAGTTTGTTCGGATGAAGGGCAGTCTTCACCTATCGAAGCTCGTCCCCTAGGTGTTCAGCGTCTTAGAGGTAGTGGGCTCTCTGAAACAAAGATTTGCCAACGGTAGATAACTGAGTGGTGATGAGATTCACCATTGAGGTATCTATTGGTGTGCGTAGGTTTCCTATATACTATATACTATATTGTGGAATTAGGATTCTTTATGACTAAAACATCAAGAAAAGCTAAA
This sequence comes from Eueides isabella, assembly GCA_019049475.1. NCBI lineage: Eukaryota > Metazoa > Arthropoda > Insecta > Lepidoptera > Nymphalidae > Eueides > Eueides isabella. The sequence continues at coordinate 4,845,191 of CM032400.1, forward strand.
TAATTATTTGCCTGTAATTTCATTGTCAACTGAATAATATAATAGAATTAAAGTGGAGAGAGTACTTGCACGACGTGTTGAGCCAATTTATACGTCGAACGAAAAGGGTACCTACATCTTTTTTGGGTATTTTCGGTAACCCATACAATTTTAGAGGTTTCACAAAGCTAGGCACGAGAGAATATCCAGATCTAACGATTTCTCGTGTATTTTTATTTAATTAGATGACTTGTCTGCATTAACTTGCATTAAAAGACACAAAATCGACATAAAACCGTATGTAACACAATTAGTGTAAAAAAAGACATGTTCCGCTGAGTTATTTGCGTCGGTTCTTCTCAGATCTGCGGCAGTAACTTTATTGAACCCGTGGTAAATTGTTTGACGCTCAAAAATGAAGCTTGTAACTTTATATTTTGAATAAAAATATTTGAATTTGAATTTGGTCGACTTTGCATATGTTCTTATTATCTCACAATGATAAAACATGTAGGTACATTGTTATACTCTAGACAGGCGTTCACCAACAAGCATATAGGTACTAGCCGACTTCAGTAAGTAAAATAAAATAATACTACATATAATATTCTTTTTACGTTACATATAGAAAGAATGCGAAATGAATTACGATTCGAAACGAATCATGATTTTTCCTTCTTAGTTAAAGATTAATCCATTCACCAAAGTAAGTATCCCACTTGGTCCTAATGTGATGCCTGACGATATTAAAATGATTGCTCTTCGGCAAATATGGCGGGCCGCTGAATTATAGCGGAAGCAAATATTACCCTAGCAAACATTCGTCCCGGGAGAGCGAGCTAGTTCGCGCACTCAAAATTAAAAGCACACAATGAAAATACTGTACGAAAGCCCCTACTCCGATACCTATGTCGCGAAAAGTAAGTGCTCCTGCTACTCCAAGCTCCGCTCTTAACGCGATGCCATTGTTGTCAATGAAAATAGTCGCTCAAGTGTTTTTTTGTTTATGGACTCTTCGATGTTGCCACTCGAAAACAAATAGCGGTAACGAGCAATACGCCCTAACAAGCTGCTACAGCTTTTCACTATCCACTGGCCTTTATTGTTTGTTATTGTTTTAGACTCGGCTAATTGCTGGATTTTTGTCTTATGTTAATTGATTATTTGTTTAGGAAAATACATGAATTAGTATCAAAACAATGAAAAAGTGATTCAAAAATGAATCTTTCAAACAGAGCAAAAGCTAATGTTTATTGAAAGTTTATTAATATATAGAAAATATTTATTTTACTATGTTACATGTAACATATTTACGATATGGAATATGCAAAGCAAAATTACTGTTTTGTTGGAGTTAATTCCGAAAGTACCAAATGGCTTACTTCCTCGGAAACAAATGTAAGTTCAACTTAATAAATCGACAATCGGACTGTTTTAGTCATTTAATTAAAGGGTGACCGCGCTCCAGGTTAGTCGGGTCGGGAATATTAACCGCAATTCTCGGTCAACATTCACAAAATTGACACGTCAAATATTTGTAACTTCGTCCTGGGACCACGTTAGACGGCAAACAGAATCGTGTCTGGTCCTCCCTTAATTTCCGATGTTTCTACACCGGTCCGACTCGATTCCAATAGAGTTTCTAATATATTGGTTCTAGGTCTAAATTTGTGTGCTGACCGACGGGCGACACAGCCGCTTGTCAAAACAAAATGGCGCTGACTATGTTTGAATTGGGCCGTATCAGTCGCGAGCGGAGATTCATTTTGTCGCCTTGCTTAAGATCGTAGTAGTGTTTCCTACATATTGTCTCAGTACACACGGTGAGTGTGTGCCAGCGTGTCGGGCTTGCATTTAAAGCTAGCTACAAATTTGTTGTTTCAGTACAAATACAATGATGATATTGTTTGCGGTTCGACTTTGCGTTCAATCGAGGAGTTTGTTCGGCTGGCAGAGCAGCGTTCGATGTAGCGAGTCAACACTCGTAAATTGATTAAGAGTATTAAGACGATCGACTCTCTTTTAAAACCATTCGTAAGCCATTTTTAACAACTGAACCTTTCCCTACACAAGCTCGAATACAAAACATTTCATGTAAACAAAACTGACGCAATATTTACACATTGTACATAACTAAGATAGAATGTATAACTAAATAAAAGAGAGCGTAAACATATTTATTATTATTTGAATGACATTTTAATTTAAAACAAATCAAGTGCTCAATTCAGTGTTTGATCTCCAAATTTACCTTTTATTAAAAACCACTATATGAGGTGTAAACACAAACTTTCAAAGAGGAGCATACTTGACAAATATTATATTGTAAACTTTACATTGCGATAGTAAATATTAAATAATATGTGTACAGGTAAATAATACTGTCGCTAGCCGGTGCGCGGAGCCTACCTGCCGCTCAGTGTTGCCATTATCATAAACCAAACACGTCAATATTTGCCCACACAAACAAGGGCGTAATTTTTAAATAAATTGTGGCATTTCGCGAAATTGCTTCCGCAAATAGAATTGTGGACGAGTCCGCGTGAATGTGTAATGAAGTTTTCTCGTCTCTTTATTCTGTAATGAGCATTTTATTGGTATAATAAGTGACAGTGTTATATCATTTATTTCATTACATACTGTGATTATTTATTTAAATATGATCTAGGTAAAGATTGTGTTGCCTATTTCTTCTACTCATTGGCAGATGGCGTTAGTATATATCAAAATTAGGTATTTCATGATAAAATACCTAAAATTATATTATGACATTGTTAACTTATCATTGAAACTGTCGAGTATTTTTTTATGAACATTTTGTTTTTTTTTTGGCTTCAACCTTCTAATTAGGCTATAATCAAATATTTTTTTTACCTAAAAACTGGACAACTCACGAGGCGACTGTAACGCAATTGCTGCTCTATACTTTGCTCATCAGGTACTTCACTCTTCAATCATATTGATTAAGTGTGTAAGGGGTATTTTATTATTAGAGCCTTAAAGTAACTTCATTTACACAGCTTGGATTTTAAATCGATTCACATCAATTAATATTATGTAGAGATAGATAACATTAGATAATATTTTTAAATTATGTAACATAAAAGGTACATATCTTATTTATATAATAATAATTACATTTCATATAATCTGTTCCGCCGCCATCTTGCTAAATTTCCCGCGCTCAAGGAAGATAATCCCGCGATTGGCTACACGGACGGGGAGGATATCTTGTTACATGCGGGTCCGACTTACTTGGAATTTAATAGAAGTCAGACGTTCAGTTACAGTGAGAATGTTTCCATTGTTTAATTAAATGTATATAATAATAGGGATTTCTTGACGACAAAACGTCGTGGAGAAGTTAGAAACGATTTTCACTAAGCAAATTGGTGCGGTCATTTATGAGGCTTGTTTTGGCACTTAAGCACAATTGTATGATCTTAAAATCAACTCTTTGTGGGTTTAAATCTCATTCGATGAAATAAAATATTTAATATGTGTATGTCTTCGCCCTCCCTGGTACAAAGGCAAAGAGCAACAAAGGCATTGGCCTTATTGACGGAAAGCGGGGATCTTGATGGGAACGGTGTTTTTCAACACTATGTTCTCAATCAGCTTCCATTATTCTTAATATGTATGTTTAATATAATTGTGGAAAGATGAGGTAAGTTATTTATTGGCAATTTATAATTATTTTAATATTGCGTTATCATTTCGGTTTTTGCTTGCAGGAATTTTCATTTTTACCATACATATATTACTATGTCATGTTCAAATAAGACGAATTCTACGACTGAAAAAATAGAATACTCGTTTCCTCATATTTCAGAGAAAACTGCGTTCTAGATATTTTACACCACTTAACCTCTAGAAGCGACATTTTAGGGAATTTAATTTTATTTAACTGGAGCCTACTTCAAAGAACACTTTATATTATAAATCTCCTGAAATTCACACCAATTATTTACATACACGTTTCTGACAAAGCCTAATCCGGCTATGATAGCATATATAATATAATTACATGTGCTATCACAGCATAATTTAAATTATGTTTATAAAACATCAAAAGCAGAAATCAATAATAGAAATGGCATCTTTCATTTCAAATTTTAAAAATACATTTTTGCAATCAATGATTTTACAGCATATGCAATATGCATATTTTATTGAATTATTATTTCATGGGCAATTTCGGGATCCATACTAGTATATTTATAAAGCACACTGCGACCCGATACGCTTATCGAGGTGGGGCGCACGGCAGATGCGTCGTCGCATATTTACTTAGGCGTCCCATTTTATCGCATGCACGTCTAGGGGAAGCTTGATAACTTGATACTTACTTATTGTATAGGTTAAATATATAAAAAAACATTCAATTTTCAACCATAGATGTCCTATAAGATGAGACGGTGGGAATACTAAGATAATGTATATCGATTTGTTAAGCCACCTTCTTTTATGTGTATTTTTGTCGGTATCAGTGAACTGAGTTCTAGAGAATTTAAGAGACATTTTTCCATTCAGATTTGTTTACCATAAAACTGTTGTGTTTTGTCTGGTTGTGATTGACTTTGAATTTTATTTGAAGGAAAAATCCTTTATATGTATACCTATATTTTTATAAATGTTTAAGAAAATTCTTACCGAAAATAACTTATATCAGAGTTGTAAAAGTGTTTTGAATTAAAGTTCAGGGGAGTTACTTTAGAACTCGACATGAACAAACAATTTTAATATTATATATATTTTTAGCTGTATCCTGCACATGGCAAGGTAGGCAGAGGAAATTAGAGTGCGAATTAAACGGAGTGTCCTACACTCCGTTTAAAGAATTAGAGAATTAGTAAGTGGGAAAACTCAACGCCGCGCTCGACCAGAGCGAAGAAATGAAAATATTAAACATTTAATATGAAAAAAGTAAATATTTATTTTTTTCGAGTGAGGTGAAAGAACCCACAACATTATATCTGTGACTCTGCGTCACCACAGGCCTCTACATAGTTAGGAATATTACATAAAACATGTGTGTGGATTGTAATACCCATATTTACTACATCTCTCTCCTGTTCTAGAAACATAATTTACTATCGGAACAGGTAATAGTGTTAGTTTTAACTACATCCAAACTTCCTAAGCTCACGCAATACGTAGCTGAAGTTTAAGCGGGCGAATGTAGAATTTATGTAAAACAAGCCGACGGTGTGCAAACATCGCTCGCTAATACTTGGTAACTGTGCTCGCTAAGTAGATTAAGCACACTGCTATAATGATACTAACTTACTTATATTAGGATATTGAAGCTTTTACAATGTGCAAAAGATGGAAATACATATAAAGCTCCATAAAGCTGTGTTTATTTTCTTTGATTTTGCAAAGTTTTATGGAAACCTGTAGTTTTTTCTGTGTAAATGGTGTATTAATATTGTGATTGGTTGATTGTTATAAGTATTACTTATCTATGATAATGTAATGCGATTTGAATGAGCGGAATATGTTGCATTATCTTCACGCTTTTCCCTTATTTTAGGGAAAATTGGTCGTCGGTTGTGAAATAAAATAATTCTTAAATTAATAAATATTGTGTTAAAATGTTATGCTTTCATGTTATGCATTTTTTGGATTAAAATCCATTTTAGCAAAAAAGCACAACAAAACAAGGCACTAGAAAAAAATATTTTTGCTAGAACGAAGAATTCACGTTGTTTGTTGAATAATTGTGTTCTCTTTTTTGCACTGAATAAGTACTTATTTTATTTAGATGAGCAGAATCAGTCATCATCATCATTACATTTCTGAACTTATTTCATTTCATTTTTGAACTTATTTCATGGTTCTCTTAATGGTTTCAGTATTAAAAATCAGATTCGACCAAGACACAGATCATCAGAAATTAACTATTTATAAGATTGTTATTCTTAATTGAACAGTTAAAATCGTTGCCGATCCGATGAATCCAGGGCAGTGTAGGGTGCTCGTATATACCTAGGCAGGTATCAATGAAACGATGCTTCATCATTAAATTTCGCCCTCACCCTGGCCGAACGTTCCCACCGGCGTGGCGATAAAGCCCATAAATAAAGCCGGCAAACAAAGTGCGCAAACACCATAAAACACGGAATGATTGCAATTAAAAACGCATCGCGGTCACGTGGCCGACGCCATCTTGCCTGTGACTAATGTTTGATGATTGTATACTTATAGGTTAGAATTTAGGACTTTTAATTACTTTATATTACTTATATACCTACTTTATGTACAGCACAAATGTAATCTATCCAATTAAAGATACGTACGTAAGTAGTACCAATTGGTAATAAGCAACTGCTTTGGAAAGCGCAAATTAACCATAAGAAAAAAAATAAAACAAAGTTATGTTTTTGCATGTATGTATGTAGCGAGGTATATATAATAACAACGTAGTAAACAGCGCCCGCTTGTCGGATACGTCGATATCCGAGCTGTTTGCCTCTACTAGTGATTAAAGTAAACAAAACCGAGCGCATTCGAATGTTATAGGCAATAGAGATATTTTAAGAATTGTCGAAAGCCATTTTTGCTTAAATTTCCTAACGACAAAAAAATATATACAGTTTAAAAAATTAAAAGTATTATATTAAAGCCACTCTTTGTATTTATTAATTTATTTTTAGAGATACGTATTTCAATAGGGAAAAAAAAGAAACCCTTGTAGGATCACTTTGTTGTCCATTTGTACATCTGTCTGTCGGTTTGCCTGTCTGTATGTATGTATGTCTGTTGTTTAACCTTTTATCAAGACAAGTTTTCATGATCGTGGTATCATGTTATAATTATTACCAAATATCCAGATGGCAGTCCCTTAGAGCACAGGAAATAATAGAGTACATATAGATTTTTTTTTAAGTTACTGCTGTAAGGCATATTTTTTTTTTTTTTTGTTATAGCTTCACGCTGTATCCCGCACGAGGCAGGGTAGGCAGAAGGAACCCAGGAACCTATTGTTAAGACACTACGTTCCACTTCCGTTCTCCACTTTCTGCCGAATTTGAGGCATTGCGTGTTGAGTGGCGGAATTCAACGCCGCGCTTTGCCTTATAAGGCATCAGAGCGAAGAAATGAAAGATTAAATGTTTAAATTTAAAATATTAAATATTTCATTTCCTCGACTGGGGATCGAACCCAGAACGTGTGTGCGCCACGACAGGCCTCATTATGCAAGCATTTGGTATGAAATTTGCCTCGAAGTCAAAAGTATTTCACGTGGGCTTACAATAATGTAATTTGCCAAAAAGTAAGAGTTTACATACCTATAAATAAAGAAAAATCACAAAACTAATAATTACAAATTGTATTTCAAATTTATTTCAAACAAAATTAGTGCGCCCTTATGCGTAGGCTTGTCAACTACAATAAGTCACGATCCTGTTGACCTAATATATCATGGAATTGGTACGGAACATGTGAGCGAGCCCAGATCGCAATTGACTTTATTTAGAAAACAGACACATCTCATATAGAACCAAAAAGTCCAAATAAATTACAACAAATAAAGAAATACCACTTAAATTGAAGAACTTTTTCAGCGAAATAGGCTTTTTCTATTAACTACATAAAAATCTATATCTAAAACTTGTAAGTCAACTTAACCATAGAAAACCAGAAAATATCTCATTGCTTTTTTAGCTTCATATCGGATATGGCTTCATATTTTTAGCTTCATATCGGACATGGCTAGGTAGACACTTGGAACCTAGTATTGAGGCGCTCCGTTCTATTCCTCACTCTCCGCCGAATTTGAGGCATAGTGTGTTGAGTGGCGGAAGTCAACGCCGCTAAGGTATGATCATATTTCAATTGTTTTCAAATTTATTGTTTTGAAGCTTTCAGGCTGTATCCTGCATAGCATTATAAAAATATTATTTTTGGTTCTGGCATCGATTGATTAATCCATTCCATCCATTAATTGATTTTATCATATATCAGGTATTGACAGTGGTCAGTTGTCTATATGATAACTGAAGTTATGCAAGAAATAAGAGAGAAAGAATTGCAAGATCTATAGAATACTATGAATAACATAACATTTGTTATGTTCAAAAACTACTTCCAGCTTCCGTTTACAAACAAACGTAACGCCCAAACAATTAAAACTTTGAAAAGCTCAAATCTGCGCTTCACAAAAGTCTATTACATATTTATATTCACCCTAGTAATAAGTATTTTTTATTTATGAGGCTGAATTGCCCGCGGTGCTAATATCGGTAAGATGCGGATCATCCCGTGCTTAGGGTCCAAAAGGCCCGGGGCTTTTATGCACCGTTTCGTACATTTGACGTTTATTAACCGGCATGTTTGCGGATTGCTTGATTTTTTTTTGTATTATAATTGTTTTATACTTAATAGTGAGCTTATTGTTTGTTTGTAGGATTGTTGTTCGTTTTGTTTTTTTTGTTTTGATGATGGTTGTTTTTTCATTTTATAGAATTTTCACTATGAATATTTCTATATTTCTTCTTTTTAATGAAAAAATATATTTTATTAGATAATACAATATTTATTTTCGTGTTGGTTTTTTGTGTTCTATGTACCTCTGGTCTTTACATTACTTGCCTTTTTTGTTTTAATTCAGTAAAGTTGTCCTTCTAACTAAAATCACTTAAGTATTAAAAACTCTTAAATATTTGCTAAATGGCAAACATTGAAGTAAGTAAATAATTAGAATCATTCTTCCTTTTTGGCTCATTTGCTCGTTAGGTGACGGAATCTAACGCTGTGCTACTCAAGTATAGACGGTTGGTTGTTACGTATACGAAAACAATCGCTTGGGTGAACTTTGAATCCGCAATCTTTGCGTTTATTCAAGCAAAACTCAACGCAACTCAGAAGGACTACAAGTTAAATCATAGTTTACACATATATATATATATATATATATATATATATATATATATATATATATATATATATATATATATATATATATATATATATATATATATATATATATATATATATATATATATATATATTTCTACTGGGACCGTTTCTTTTAAAATTAATTATTGAGGATATTTAGGCTCATTTAAAAGTTTTTTCAACAACATTTCCGTTAATATTAAAACGTTATGCGCAGAGTTATCGTTTTCTGAGAATTTCTTGCCCAAGACGTTGTATATGGAATATTTTAAGATAGCGCCGAAGTTTGTTCAGGGAGATAAGCAACGTAGCGGATGCCCGCTGTTTACTTATACCATACATGTACATATTAGCTGTATATACCTTGGTTTTGTGTTCAAAACAATGTTCTTTTTCTCTTGCATTAAAAAGGTGATTCTTTAAAGAGATTTTAATTTAAATTGTCGTAATATAAATTTCTTCTTCAGCCTTTCTTAAAGTAAAATATTGTTAAAGTAAAGAAAAGAGGTCTTAGAAAACGCTATACCTATAGATATTTAACAAAGTATATTATTACTACTTTTATAATATATTTAAATATTTAATATATCTTAATTTAGTATTAATGCCTTATTGTGCATTGAATGTGTCGTTTCTACTAGTGACCTCGTGAGTGACTTTCATTTCTTCTTTCTTATCAAACGATATACAGATTAGTTCTGTGAAACTAATAAAAAAATATATACCAAAATGAATTCTCAATGAAGAAAATCATCGAAAAGTTGAAAAATACATTAAAAATGCGTCATGGTTCAGTGACATTGTGTCTAGCTGCAAACACGATAGATGTGGTTTCATTCTCTACTCGGAATACATAAAAAAATTAGCTTCTCGGCTATCTTATTTGTATAAGAAGAGTGGCCTTGAGTAGTCAATGTGGTGAATCTGAGCAAAAAGTGGAGAAGTGGGAACTTTGATACTAGTACACTGCTATGCGGGGTAGATGCTGAAAAAGCAATATGCTTTTATTGTTATATAGCGATGTAGGGACTGAATTCTAAAATTTTGAAAGTCTTCGATATAACTAAATGAATTATGTATGCTGTTCGTAAGCACACACTAAGTGCCACTGTTTTTCCCTTCCCATGGGGCGTGGCAGTACATTCAATATTTATGTAACGTTTCGCGGAATTATGCGCATAAATAAACAAAGTAGTAAATATTAAAATTTTGTTTATACACTCAGAATATTAATCTAAATACTTTTTATAAAATTATTTCTCAAATATTTTCTGTTAAATTTAAAAAGATAGTAATTCAGAAAATACTTATATGTTTTTTCAGCTTTTTGCGCACTTTTGTGTTATAAAAAGTTTTGGTAAATAGCGTTGGATTTTTATTTCACCTTTTATATATTTAACAATGGATAGGGTTTAACAATCACAAATATATTTACGTTTTATCCTGTACATGGCAGAAAAGGTAGTGGGAACTTGGGAACCTAGAGTTAACATTCCATTCCTTTCGCCACTTTCCGTTGCGTGTTGAGCGGCGGAGCTCAGCTCAATTTATATTACAACTATAATTTTTATACAAGACATTTTATTTTAAGTAAAATAAATATATACGTGTGCTATCAATATATATACTCTTTTTACCTCATAATTAATTTACAATAAAATGCACATTCCGTTTCCAGCGATTTACAAAATTAATGTACAAAACTTCAATAACCATTAAAAGTCGTATAAGAAAAGATAAGTTGATCGGCTGCACCGGCAGACAAGCCTGTGTCAACATCGGAGGAATTAGTCCAAATTATGTGCCTCCCACCCCTCCTACCAGCCTCCGAATCAATATTTGTTGTCCGCACTCTTCTGCCTTAATACAACACGCACAATATCCACATATATAAGATTTCTAGCGAAAACATATTCTAAAATGTAATATTAAAGTCAAAATTCGCTAAGCAAATAATGTGTCGCGTACAGCCTTGTATCGGCGAGTTGGCCAAGACTCATCCCCGCTGTTGCCTTCTCTTTATACACAATGTCGTCTCTCTCTAACTGTGTTTTCCGGGCAGTCTTGCTGTGTTGAATATATTTCTGGAAATGTTCAAGCCAATTCTATGATAGCGTAAATACTATATACTTCTATGTAAACTTGTATAGTATATAACTATGAACTGTAAGTAAGCGTTATATGTATATAAGTATATATAAAGAATTGAACTATTTCAAACGAGTTTCAAATAAAAGGTTAAGTTTCACTTCTACGTGAAACCACTTAACACACACCCACGTGAACGTTCACATACTCGTACATCCATTTACATGTAAGTCACACGTCAATTAATATAAAAACCCGTATCTTGTTGAATATTCATAAAGAACTGCTAATTGCACAAGTCGGCAAATACGAGCGACGGTTCCTAAGGCCTCCCTCCCCCTCAAAAGGCCAACCCTGCACACTTGCGTATGTATGTATATTGGTACACGCACACGCGGGCAGAGAGGCGCGCGCATCGGGAAAACTACGGCTTTTACGCTCGTATTGTGCATGAGAACGCGATTGTGTATCATGAAAATATTAGAACAAGCTAAATATTTATGTTGTTGTTTAGGCAAATATTATAACTAAATATAAATTTAAAACAAAATACAATAAATAGATTGTGTGCAATGTTTGTTATTACTTATGTTATAATCACAAGAGGTCCTAATAATAATAATATTATCAATAAATAAAACTTCTCTCTTCTTAACCTTTAATACGTTTTTTAAGTAGAAACAAAAACATCTTAAGCTAATAAAAAAAATATTTAATTATAAGCATATATTTATACTACTTACTTTAATACATAATAGCTATCATACATAATTCATACAGATTAATAAAAAAAACAGTTTCATCTGTCACTTTTCCACAGTCTACACGAAACGCGTGTTCGCTGTGTGCGCATCTATTTACGCGACAAGTAAATATGTACCCGACGTTGGAGGCTGCATTAATAATTCAATTGGTTGTTCGCTCAGGTACCGTTTAAACGATTTTTAACTTGCCGTCAAACGGATTAATTGGGGACGAGAAACCACTTTTTGCGTACGGATATAGAGATTTAATAAAGATTTGAGTATATGACCAAAATCAGAGCTTTTTTTTAAATGTTAGGTATAACAATAAAAAGAGTCTTTTTCAATTTAAGTGTCTATTTTTTTTTGTTTTACATTGTGTCCATATATAGCAGGGTAGGCAGAGGGAACTTGGTGTTGAGACACTCTGACACTCTACCTCAATTTTCTAGATATTATGCTATAGGAGATATTGTTATATAGGAAACTTAACTCCGAGCACACAGACTTGTGCGTTTTGTTACTAAAGGAAATGAAAATATTAAATAATTCACCTCCCCGAAGTGGGAGTCGAACCCACAATTGTAGCATTTACATTCCATTGACACTGTTCCACTGCACTAAAGCGAATATAATGTTGCTTATATCTATCTTATCTTCTTCTGTGACTACGATCCTGTTGTGAGATTTAGTTAGGTAAGGTCTTATGATAAATACAAATTTTGATGGTGGACAACATACACATGTGTGGAACACATGATATTTAATTTATTTTTTAATTTAATGTTTATGTCAAAAATAAAGAATAAAAATCAATAATGTAATCCAAATTTATATATATCGCTCTATCATTTGGATATTTAATCAAATAGACTACGAAAGATATAAATAGTTTTTACTGTAAATTTTGAAAATTGTAATGTTTACTGCATTGTTTATTTTTATATATGTTTAATATTATTTATTATTACTGGCAATACCTACTGCAATTCCTAGTAATAGTTTCCAAATATGGTTAATATATACCTGATGACTATTCCATCTATTGTAATATTAAATCATGTACCTACATATAATATTATATATCGGTATTTTTTTTTTGATTGTATTTAGCATAAAATATTATCAAAATTTATTTCATTTGAGAGAAATATTTAATATTCTCAAACTAAACATTAAATGTTTTCATTTATTCGCTCCGGTATCAAGGCAAAGCGCGGTGTTGTGAGTTCCGCCACTCAACACGCAATGCCTCAAATTCGGCGCAAAGTAGGGAACGCAAGTGAAACGGAGTGACTTAAAACTAGGTTCCCATGTTCCCTCTGCCTACCCTGCCATGTGCGAGAAACAGCGTATAGCTATTTCATTTGAGAATGAATCTTAAACCAAAAATTTATAAACACATATTTACTATTGATCTCCCACCAATTTACATTAACAATTAAGAAAGGTTATTTTATAAATAAAATAGCCAATAACGGAATGACTAACTAACACAGTGACTTACAGCTGATCGGGGTCGCACAAACAGACAAACATGCGGCCCCGCTTCTTTGACAAACACTAATATTTGAAAACCTCGCGTATTAGAGGACGATTTTGCGAGTGTGAATACGACTTTATATGTTTACTGGATGGGTGGGTACTGTTTGAACTGTTCTTGTTCAATAATTAACTGTTTATTATTTTTATTGTGCTTTTGTATTGCAGTTGATGTTTTTTGTTTTCATTTTATTTTTTTAGTAATTTCTGCATTTCGGAATATATGAACTTACGAAGTACCATTTATAATTTCAAGGTTCTTCAGACGATATGACCCAGAATTTTATACGTATATACGAATAGGATTTGAACTGTCTGGTGAAGTAAAATTAAAAAATAAACAGAAAGGTTAAAAAAATATTATTTTTCATATTATAACATTCTTTGTGAAAACGTGTACTCTACTATTTATGGGTAAAAAATATTTAAGTTTAATTACTATATATAGGTAAAAAATATTTAGGTATTGAAATTCTTAGTAGGAATATTAAAAATGCTTGTTTCAAATTGTGTAAAGTTAAATATGGTAGTTACTGGAAGTTCCTATTCGCAAATACACACTTAAATCTCGTACTTTAAATTATAATATATTTATAAATCTTTTGGAGCCCCCTGGTTGCTGGTGCACATGTATATGATCCCCACCACCATATCTCCACACGAGAAAATTATATATTTATTCTTTTCATTAATTCGTTCTGGTGACAAAATAGATCGTGGCGTTGAGTTCCATCATTCAACATGTGATGCTGCGAATTCGGCGGAAAGTAACGAAAGAAACGGAGAGTTTAACAACAACGTTCTTTCGCAGAAACGGAACGGAGTGTCTTAACACTACGTTTCCTCTGCCCTGCCATGTTTTGTCTCTGCCACTGGGGTAAAACCCGGTGGCAGGTATACTGACCCTCCAGGTGTGACCTTAAGGTTGGTACAGGAGAATAGTATAACATACACAGGTAGTCTTCCATATGTTTAAGCTCTAAAATGCTGATATTATTATGAGAAATATTTATCAATAACAATCATTACTTTCAGGGCCTCTCTAAATCAATATCTCATTGATTTATAGAGAATTAAGTACATAGAGTAATTAGAGTATGGTCTTATCCTATAAAAATCATAAACGTCATAAAATGTCACACTTGCATAGCATTGAAATACATACTTGACAAAAAAATTTTAGAGAAGTTGTAGTCGAAACGCGAAACGCCGCCGGCCAGAGAATATGCATAAAGTACTTTGAGATTTTTTGTCTATATAATATATCCATATATGTGTCCAGCTCTAAAGATAGTTCCTGTCTATTGAATGAAGACAAATCTATACATTTGTACGTTATATTTTCCGTTTAAAACGTTAACATTTCAAGTATATAAAGAACTTAGAAGTGGTTAATGAAATTCCAAGTATATATGTATATCTAACTAAGCACGATCACTATAGGTTCCGATTTCAAGGTGCCTGTAAGATTAATTATTGACAGATAAGAAATTACTTGTTATATAACAAGTAATATCTTATCTAACGAGCAGAGAGTAAAGTACGAAGCGCTGTATCTGCAGTCTCAGTTCTCGAAAAATAAATATTTTTTAGGAAAAATGTAATTAAAGTATTTACAATAAAATTTTATTTTTAAAATTATTCGTTTAAATAGTGATCTTAAAACAAAACATGTGTCATACATGCAGGGCATTTTTAGAGTTCCGTCTTAATTCATTGATGTAAAATAAATCAAATATGCAATTAAATAAGTATTAGTAAACTATTCGCTTTCATAAGCCTGTGTACAGGTTAGTTAAAGTTGGAGTTGAGCGCCCCTGTATCTTTGTTGAAATATTTGCAGTGTAAGCGGTGACTATACGTTAAGCCTTGCACACACTTTTGTAACTGAAAAAATATAGCATATGGAAAAAGAATGTATCCTCTAAGTTACACATGCAATAATATATATATATATATATATATATATATATATATATATATATATATATATATATATATATATATATATATATATATATATATATATATATATATATATATATATATATATATATAATTTGAGGCATGGCGTGTTGAGTGGTGGAACTCAACGCCGCGATTTGCCTTGTACCAGAGCGAAGAAATGAAAACATTAAATATTTATAATGGAAAATATTAAATATTTCATTTGCTCTAGTGGGGATCGACCCCAAACTTGTCTGTTACAGTCACACACTTGTACCGCTGCGCCACGACAGGCCTCTTTTGAATTGATTCATTAAAAATCCAAAAATAATATATTTTATAAACTGTTATTAGAAATTTGTGCATACAAATGAAGGTACTTCTCTATTCTATCTTCATTTTACGTCAAACATATTGAAAAGATTTTTATAATGATTACTTAAGATATACAGACAAAAGTAACTTTTTGTTTAGTACGTGTCACCGTTTTTTTTATTTATGAAGTGTAGACGGTCCCTTAGGCATACGTACCGATGTTAGGTGCCAGTTGATTGTTGATACAGCAAATTTGTTCTTCGTCTCACTGCGATAGGATTAGCCTGTTTTTACTAAGATAAAACTGTGCTTGTTATGTTATAATAATTATCCATTTGTAAATTTGCAAAATCATTATGGTAGTAATAAGATTTTGTGATTCACGGAACTTTGGTTACGAATACCCGAAAATATTTAGTTTACAGCTGTTTTGTAAACGTCTTGCTCATTGTGTCCTCAAAAACAACTACTTAGCTGATTCATCATTTTGATAATCAAAATATCTCTGAATTTTCTGTGATAAAAATTAACATTGAAATAATTTGAAATATTTAGAAAAAGACATTGTTCTCTACATAATTCCAATAGCATTAAATATTTGCAAAAGAAAATGCTTTTACTTTCAGCAGAATATTGAAATAATTCATTTGCGTGTAGGTATAAAACGTTGGTAGTGTAAAATGCAATCATAATTTAAATTTGCCATGAGACGTCGTAACCTCGATCCGAGCACAAGATGGCGGCTTATCGCTCGCCATGTTTGCAGAGTGAACTGCGCAAGAGTTTGTTTTCTGGAACCGAGACCTTATCATGTGACTTTGGAAAATCTTTCATAATAAAACGCAAATACATTAAGGTCCAGTGCAAATTTTTAAATCAGAAAACAAATGCAACATATATGAATATTGAGGATTGTCGAGTTGCAGGGGCACAGGCGGATGTAAACGGTCCGATCCTTCTCGAGAAAATTAAATATTGAATATTTTCATTTTTTCACTCTGGTAAGGAAGCAATGCACAGCGTTGAGTTTTGCCACTTCCCTCGCAAACTATCTAGAATTCGGCGGAAAGCCCGCCCGGAAGTAGCTTAACGAAAACAGAGTAGCTAAGGTCCCTAAGTTCCCTCTACCTACCCTGCCAAAAACGGCATAATGTGTGACTAAAAAAATATTTTATCAGATTCGTCTGAAGAGGAAGCGAATTATTTACGCAGGTGACATTTGTATCATGATTCTGCTTTAATTATGATTAGAAAATCTAAATTCATTAAGTTCAATAGAGGTTTCGTTTTTATTCTTTTTACCTCTTTCTTATGTTTTTATTTGACAGATGCTAGGAATACGGCTCTCCATTTTGTAGCATTTGTCTACCTTTTTCATATATAATTTTTGATGTTTTAGCATTATTTTATATTTGCACTTGATCTATTTATCTATATATCGGGAATTTTCACATACTCCGTAGTGAAAATGAACTCTCATCCGGTCCAAATACTCCAGAATAGTGTCAATGGCCTTTTTATTTATTAATAAATAAAAATGATACTAAGTAGTTAAAACATTTATCTCAAATGAGCAAAGGTTTGAACACAATCTGCCTACTATGTAAATGAGGACTTTAGGATTAGAGTGTTTGCGTAATTAAGAGCCGTATTTATCTCTTTGTTGGTTGCTTGTTGCTAATGTGATTCATTGCTAACACACGTATGAATGTACTTGCTTATCATATCTCCTTTGTACTTCTGAGATGTTGAAAGAAGTGAATTTAAATTATATTTTAAAATTCCATTTTGTTACATGTATTCTTTTTCTTCTTTTTATAAACGATTTTAGAATGATAATTTAATTTTAAATATTTTTTTTTGTTTCTTTTTTGACAAAAATAAACTTCTTTTAAATATACTTATTTATCGTTCGTCTTACGAACGTATGGCTTAGTTGGTCAGAGCACTTAGATGATTTCCAAAGAGGCGCGGGTTCAATTACTACTACGTTCAAATTATCATACGTTTTCGAATAAAATATTCATATCAATACATTAATGTTGGCGTTGAATTAGAAACGTGCACCTAAATGATCTCAAATATAAAATACGATTGAGAAACGTAGAAAATATATAGTTTTATGACATACTGACCTCATATTAATGACTTTGTGAGGGATTTCTTCACTTAAAGACTAAGGAGTGGGCTAAATAAATATTATACAGAACACACAAACTGAACAAACATAGCGTTTACATTGAAAATATTTGGTAACATCAGTAAAGTAAGCCAAGGAGTTGAACTTAACGATACGTAAATAAAACAGCTTAAACTTATGTACCGGGATGTATCGAACCTTGAAAACGAATAGCATAATTTAAGATCTATTAAATTATTATATTGTTATTGTCTTACTGAGATAGTAAAAAAGCTCGTAGATATGAAGCTTTCTAAAGTGTAGACCCAACTGGGCAAGTTCAGTGTACGACATCCTCCAGTAAGATGCCCGATAAAGATTTGGTGCAAAGAACCGAAAATTCAGTCTAGTTACATGTCGTTAGAGTTGTCTATATCCAGTAGTGGATGAAGACAGGCTAACGATGTGGTCATGCATTTTGGTAGTTGAAAATCTTTTGAAAATCCATTCTGTTCCTCAGGTCCTATTCAATAAAGGGAATTCATTCAGTTAAAGATTCCATCAGGAAAAAACATATCAAAAAAGGTAAATTAAGAAAAGATTCTCAAAATATTATTTTAAGTGAATGATCCAATTTTGATAAAACATAGCTAAGCTAAGTTAAGCTAAGTACAAACCCGATGAAAAGGCTTTTAATTCAAAAAAAAAACCGCATTCGGTTCATTTATTCAGGAGCTATAGTGTCACAGACAGACAGGTCAAACTATAAAACTTCTCCTTTTGTTTAGGGAATTCGGGTCGGTTCCTTGAAAATATAGCAATAAGTATACTTATTAAGGAAACGTATAAACATATGAACCCGCTCATCTTAGAAACCAATCAAATTATTGTACGTTTTCTAAATAAGATAAGAACATTTCTTCCTTCCTAATTGTGTTCCAACATTTTAAAAAAGTGAAAATGTCAAAAAGAAATAAAAAAATATATGTGAAGAATTAAATGAAATATGAAACTTAATTCTCTCTGGTAGCTTTAACGAAAGTTATTCAATTGTGTTTTTAGCTGAATTCGTGATAAAAATGTAATCTACCGAGTTATTGCCGAAAGTAATATAAAAGAAACTACCAAATAAAATGGTTATATAAATTCAATAATTTGTTCACATGTTCTTTAGTTTCACGTGTTCAAGGTTTTTAATTATTGTAATAATCGACAGACACGTCAGAATTTTGTGTGTGTAATTAAATACGATTAAATACTGTTATGTGAAATAATTTATGACTGTCTTATATAATCATTAAATTATAGCATTACCTGTTGTGCGAACATTTATTGATGGAAATTAAACGTAAAAAACACAATTTTATAACTTTTATTTATTTTAAAAAATTTTATTTATGTAAAAATATATATGTATTTTAAAGATTATAGCTGTAAAGACAGGAAAGAAAGCCAACTATATCTCTAGAAAATAATGAGAGTCAAATTCGTCCACCGAGGGCTCAGCACCAACTTTAAGATTGTATGTTAACGGGAAGTACAAGTTATATAAGTCCATATAATTTTTTTATGAACTACAAATTTAAGTTTGTAATAATTTGTATATCTAAAAAGATTGTTCAGATTATTGCCTTTATTTGTAATGTAAGTTCTTCTTTCGTGCCTTTAATTATGCGACTAAAATTCATACAGAAGCTTGATTTTTTTTCTGCAATTTAAGTGGACATTAACTTGAATACCTATTTGCTATCAATTTCAGCTCGATGGTAAATTTCAGGTATCTGTACGAAACAGACGAAATCATATATATTTCCATACAGTATCTGTCATACAAATATTTATAATCTAAAATATTCACAGATATAACATATTCAAATTGATTAGCCAATTCATTCATAAATCCAAGTTACTACATTTTGAAAACATTTTCAATATTGACAAAGTAAATTGTTCATTGTTAACCCTGACCGTGATCTTGTGAGCAGGTTCGGGCGTGATAGCTAGTGTTAATATTGGCACCGTATACTGTACTGTTTGATGAACGCTTTACTCTATCAATATATAAACATAATATTTATATTTGAGGCACTTTCGGTTCGCTCACAACACCACTTGTGTAATTTGTCGCTGAAATTGATAATCTACGGGCCTAGTGTACATACGAAAGTGGTTATTTACTGTAGTAAAGAAAATTGTGTATGTATGTAAATAATTTTATATTTGTAATTTAGTTATTGTGTCTTTGGTTTATATTTAGATAAGCAGATTTGATATAATTTCAGGGAAATTTATGTCGTCATAAAATTTTAATATTGAAAGTATTATATAAATAAGAATGAATAGATTTTCCTTAAATTATATCAAATTTACTTAATACAAAAAAAAAAAAACAATTGATGTGACGAAGTTGATTCTTACTAACTACAACATGTAGACAGGATACATATACATTCCAGTGGTTAAGATTTTAGACTTATATAGATAAACCCTATAGTCAGAGCCATTAAAGTAACCCTTCTCTGCTAACCTTGTATATATATATATATATATATATATATATATATATATATATATATATATATATATATATATATATATATATATATATATATATATATATATATATATATATATATATATTTATATGTGTAGTAGTATTTGTATAGCATATATCAGCAATTGGAATCTACAATTTTCACATTTGTTCGTAAAGTTGACCATTTTTTTTATATTAGCAATGATTTTATTACTAAATTAACGAAGTCTTTGCTTATAATTAAAAAAATATATGTAAACTGCTAAAGCAGTCAAGAAGCTAACGATTCTATCTAAATAACTACTGTTTACAGTTTAAATTGTACTTAGCTATCGGTCTTGTAACACGCCAATACTAATTTGTATTTATTTGGCAAAATATATGTAATTGTAGCTTGACTACTATTCTAATATTATTCCAACAGGTCTTGCTGTTTGATTGAATAATATAGTTGTACATGAAAATTTTATTTTAAAATTCACACACTAAAAATAAGTTAGTATAAGAGTAACAATATATCTATTAATATCAATGTATTAAGGGCAGGGTATATACTATTAATTTTCACTTTTTAAATGTAAATATTTTTGTATATATCAATATTTTAAGTGTCCTGTCGTAGTGGGTTCTTTCCCCACTCGACGGTAGTAAATATTTAATATTTTCATATCTTCGATTTGGCGCGGCGTTGAGTTCCGTCAATTAATTCATCATTTTATGGGATGGACCGGAGTGTCTCAACACTACATTCTCAAAACTCTCTTTGCCTACTCTGTAGAGTGAAGCTGAAAAAATATTTTTTATTCTATTACTGATATTTCTTTAAACCGATAATTATTTCAATTTATAATATTTAGCAAAACTAAGTTTAGAATATTTTACTTTAAAATATCATAATCCTTGTCCAATAAGGCAGATCAAACACACGGACGTGTGACTTTCAATAATAATCATGTTTGTTGAGATTGTTAGCACTAACGGCCATCTTGTATGGCCTCGGACAAATGTTGTGGAAAATTTCAAAAGGAAATAAACTTGTCATGAACATGAAAAGCATAAAAAGTATTGCGCGCATAAATAAAAAAAATCCACACTCATTTACGTATAGTATGCTAGTTAAAACAACTTCCTTTTCAGATAGACTGATTCCATTTGTCGACATATTTAAAGACATTGTATGCTTAGTGGCGAAATCAAAGGCAGCACTGTTTTTGTCAGAGCGAAGGAATAAAAGTACTTAAAATTTTATAAAGTCAAGGAAGACGCTATAAGAAAAAAAAATTGTAGTAAAAATACTCCACATCAATCTGAGTTCTGAGTAGCTTATCAAGCCTAGAGAACTGTAGAAAATAAATAAGAATACCACAAACACTAACATTCTGCTCAAAAATAAATATTATTTATGAAACTTTAAACGTGTACAAAGAATCTCTAGTGATAGTTTAGCTTCATTTAACTCTAGGATAATCCTAGAAAGAAAAACTAATGTTCTATAACTAAGTTTTATAATTTTAGAAACTAATACAATCAGAAGTAAGTTTAGAAGTTTTATTATAAAAGAAATAAATATATAAAGCCGCCGTGTCGTAGCGGTGTGTAGTTGTGATAGCGATGGTAGTGTGTTTAATTCCCGTTCGTGGGAGAAAATAATTCTGTCGCTCTTTCCACCACTCAACACACAACACGCTTTATCCCAAAAAATATTAATCTAGAGCTAAAAGTGGAGTGAATTATTTTAACGGTAGCGACAACGGTAGGGATTATAATCAATACGAAGCAGTTTAATTTTTTCGTACATATTAAATTGCGTTCAAACTATAGTCTTTAGTATAAAATAGATTTAAATTTAATATATATTTATTATAAACATTTTGTTTTTCATGTTCGAGCTGTATCCCTAATATGGTTAAACGCTTCGTTCCGTTACCTATTTTTGGCCCAATTGGAGGCATTGCCTGCTGAATGGCGGAAATAAATGCCGCGCTTTACTTGATACTAAGACAAAGACTTGAAAATATTAATATATATATACAGTCGTATACTTATGACCCTTTCGACACTACAGGCCTCAATATAGGTTTATTATATATATTTACTTATTTTTTTAATAGTCAATTGATTCTACGAACATGTAAATTATGCCCAAACCATTTAAAAAACGAAATAACATAGCGAGAATATATTAGATTATAAATTGAAGTTAAATAGTTAAACTGTAGTTTTAATATAAAAATACAATAGCACCTATTATAAAGCTAACGTTTAGCAAATAGAATTAATTATATTTTTGTTTTTCTATGTTAACTTTGACTAAATTATTTTAAATACACGCAATTAGGATTCAGTCTAAACATTCCGTATTCTTTTTTTTTTATTTTTATGGGAAAGACGGCAAACGAGCGTACGGGTCACCTGATGGTAAGTGATCACCGTCGCGCACGGCCCCGTGAAGCTGAAGAGGAGCTACAGGAGCGTTGCCGTCTTTTAAAGTGGATGAGCACCGGGGCCCGGCATTACCTAATGCGAAACGCAGCGACCAAAGTCACTACTTAACGCCGGTTTCAAATGCCGGGGGTGGTAACAATACGGTCGAGTCTGCTCATGCGTGTTGCCATTACTGACAACGTGACTCTCCCACATCAGTACCAGGGTGATCCTATTCTAAGCCGGAATCACACGGCTAAATTCAACGTTATTCAAAAGTTAAATAAATTAGAGAAAGAAAAAAAATGGAGATTCAGTAACAAATCGACAAACTGGTTTGAGTTTAACCATTGAGCTTGAAACAAACTGTTTATTTCCAAATATTTTCTTACCTACTCAGCCCCATAAAGAGAAAAAATATGTACATTTTTTTTTTCAATTCAATGTTAAAAAGCAAAAGTATACGATTGACTTTCATCGTTGTTTATCGAGTGACTTGAAGCAACATTCTAAATTAATTTGTAGAGTCTTAGATATTATTTTACCAGCAAACAGTTGTAGCGTTTATTGAAGCAAATATTTAATGTTTAATTCGAATATACTCTGGATTGCAACGAAAAATATTGTTTGTTAATACTATTATTTGATATTGACTTTATTTTGTTTAGCTGTAAATATTTTGTATACATACTTGTATAAGAACGTGTGTTTAATAAAAGCGTAAGTGACTAACGTTAATTGTTAAGTAAAGAATTTGGATTGACTACTTTCATGTTCTTTGTCAAATAAAGGTATTATCTTTTGTAGTACTTATGATTAACCGTAGATATATGCCTCAACTGAATCATTTCTAAATAATTTCTAGCATTTTAATTTTTAACTATAATAGGTATTAAGATAAAATATTTTAGACATTAATTTTATTTTGTATTTTTTTGCTACCATTGTTTTAAGTCTCCAAAAATAGCATATTATGTCAGACAATTTATCATATTTAATTATATTTCTTTTGATACATATGCTAATTTTTATATATTAAAATAAAAAAATATCTTATATTAGATGTTCGGTTCGTTTACGACTTTCCCGCTAAACAATGGAGTTTAATACGAGTTTAACAATAGAGTTTTATAATTCATAACCAGAGAAGACAATTTTCTGTCTTTAAAAACGTATGTATAAATGATTAGAATTTAAAGTATGAACTTGTGGGTACCGTTAAAAATAAAATATTTAAATCTTTACCAAACATGTCACAATAATTTACATTATTTACAATGTTTATGATAGCAGCTCAAGTTTTACGCCCTACTGCGAACAAAGAAAATTTTTGCGTTATTTTAAGCCTGGGTAATTAAAATGGAATTTTCCAAGACGCCACTTATCTAGATAAGAGATAACATTTAGTATTTATCTTGACATTATTCGCGAATGCTGACACCTAGGATACATGCTCTATCTTACAACGTCAGTTTTAAGTCGCGTGATTTCCTGTTTGTATACTATAAATTAAACTCATTGCATGATAAAATAATATAATGTAATTAACATTATTTTATATTAAAATTAATAAGCAATTATTTTATAAATTTATGTATCATTTACATACATACAGCAATACATGACAAAACTAGCCTAACCCAAAATATGATAGACTGACCACAACATTATAATATAGGTACAGAACGGAAAACAAAATTTAAAATTAGGAAATAATTAACTATAATTGAGGGGTAACTGTTTTTTTTTAAAATGTATGTTCAACAAGTACATCAAGATTTGCCATTATTTTTTTTTTGTTATAAAAACTACGAACTTTATAAACTAAAACTAAAAATCAAGAAAGGAATGAACAAAAATCTCTCTTAGGAATGTTAAAAACTAAGTTTCATAATCATATTTCCATGGCTCTGCTTCGACTCCATTAGGCCCGGAAGCGGCTAGTTTTGAAGCAAAGGGGACATTATTTGATTAACACTAATTAGAGAACATTTCGAAGTTGCTAAGAAAACCTTACTTTACGACTTTAAATTACCAAATATTTCTATTCAACAAGCCGTATGGTGAAAGGCATAGAACTCAAAATTGTATATTTTTGACATTTTAACAGCAAAAATCTTTTCTAATTGCGTAAATCCAATTTGGGATAGATGGTGAAAGCTGCCGCTTTCTCGACTCATCTAACTTTTGACAAAAATTATAATTATACACCAATATTATATTTTGCTTTAATTAAGCTCTGTTTTAATACATCTTATAGGAACATTTTAAGAAGTTTCCCTTAGTTTAACGAAATATTTAAAGAACTTTCATAAATGAATTACAATAAATGAAACTAAAGCATAAACCCTATAAATGTATCACGTTACTCACTCACTTACTCAGTTTCATGCTATATGCAGACCATCGCAAGGGAACTTGGGAACTTAGTGTTAAGGCACTCCGTTCCACTTATGTTAGCCTCTTTCCGCAGAATTTGCGGTATTACGCGTTGAGTGGCGGAAGTCAACGCCGCGTTTTGCTTTATAACCAAAGTGAAAAAAAATGAAAACATTAAATATTTAAATTGAAAATATTAAATATTTCATTTCCTCGAGTGGGGATCGAACTCACAACCTATAGTTTACAGTCACAAGCTTGTGCCTCTGCGCCACGACAGGGCTCCGTAATAGTTAAGTATTAGTATTTCACACATTACGAACCCTCCTCTGCAATTAGTAAAACCATCAAACCCATACAAAGAGATAAAAGACAATAAATCAATCTCATCTCGAGCGATTACACAAGTAATTTTTCAACAAAGGACGAGTCAAACGCATCCGAAAAGCTCATTCATTCCAAACGGGGGCTAACAACATTATATCCATGTAATACATATTTTATTATTACCTTTATGGTATGTTTAATTTTATAGCAACCCTGATTTTTTTCATTGCTACAATAGCAGTTTTTCTATTCAATAGGGGGCGTTGTATTGTTGTACAATATTATACAAACGTTTTGATGCTGTGAGTACGGTCGGAAGCAGCATCGTAATAATTTATTGCATTTTTTTTATTTTTTATATGAATAATTTAAAATTATAATAAAATATACCATATTTAAATTCTTAAGTTAAATATTCTGAAAATATATATATATATATATATATATATATATATATATATATATATATATATATATATATATATATATATATATATATATATATATATATATATATATATATATATTAATTTATTTCTGTTTAAAAGCGCTTTTTATAACATAAACAAATACAACGCGGCTGCGGTTCAGCCATACCCGGAATTGAAAAATATTTAAAATAACGTTAGTGAATAACTATTAGCATCATACTAACAATATTTTATCACAGTAATAAATTTAGCAGAATGTAATAGGAATATGCTGTCCGTACGTCCGTTGACGTTTCCACATCGACCTCAATAGTTCCTGAACGCATCTAGCCGAGCCCGCTATTCAGTAAGAGACACCGGCATTCACTTCCGCTTGCCCTTTCATTGTGTAATTCGACAAGGCAGCTTCACGCCGCCGACGGCTATTCCGACAATGGCTTACCAAAAATCGAATCTGAATTCAAAAGCGCATCGTTGAGGTTTATTGGCTTAGCGCTTGATTGATTGTGCGAACAGCAGCGCAAATTTTTTACACCGCCAATTTTTTTCCACCTCAATTTATAGATCGATAATATATTTTGATTTGGGCGTGTCGAATTTGAGCTTTGTCGGTACAGGAAGTTTTACTTGCAGCAGGTACATTGTAAGAGCAATTTGGGAATGCAAAGAGTTTGTTACACTTGTATTTGCGTTACGCATGTCAAAATATTCTATAGATTCGTGTATGTAGTTTCAAATAATTCATAATGTTCTTTTAAATAGTCTATTTTACATTATTTCAAGTTTCTATTTGTATGCACAATTTTTCTCTTCATAAGTAACATATTAAAATTGAATAGTGAAATCCCTTAAGATGACTCACATTTTTTGCCAATTCTTGCGGACGAAACTTTAGTAAAACATGTACCACTAAAACCTATTACAGGACAAACCATTTTGGCTTATGAGTAAAGTTTATTTTTAAATGTCACCACGATGCTTTCGTGTATTAAAGTAATATTAGCATAAGTGGTCATGAAATGTTCTCGGTTTCAACTCACGCGCAGGGTGCTTATTACGTAACCAAAACTTGCGATCCGCCTTTATAAGCTAACAAAGATATTATGCGTCCCTTTAAGATAATATGTTTTAGGTATAGCTCTTATAAAAAGGGACTAAGGCTTGTTTTAATAAAATTTCTTATTTATAAATAGAAAATGTAAGCTAAGCCTTCAAGAACCGTGACACGTTTGTGCCACCGTGGATAAACGGACACACAGACGGTTGCATATACATACAGTATAATACCCACTCATCGAATTCAAATTTTGGAACAAAAGAATGTATTTACATTACAAACCATTATTTGGAACAATACGGAAATGATTTGTTTTCGTTGTACAGAAAATAAATTCTATAGATTTAGAATATTAATATAATTTAGTTCAAATTTAGTACAAATATAATATTAATATTTGTCAAGCTTGATGCATCTATATATGTACTCTATGCTGTACATGGCTGTGTAGGCAGATAGAACTTGAGAAGCTAGTATTAATGAATTGAATGGAAATCATAGTTAAAACCGATCCGTGAAAGCTATGATATATAAAATTATATTATATTTCTCATCATTCTGACAAATAAATCTATAAATGCTTGGTAGACAACGACACTAAAGTCAATTAAATAAAAGTATCAAAAACCTATTCCTATAGACAATACCAGATCTATATTAGGCTGAATCACTTACCATAAAATTTTATTTCAATAATGAATCCAAAAATATTTTTTTATATTAAATTTCTTATTTACATGTTTTTTTCTAGCTTCATGTATTATCCTTAGTTATAGTATAACTAACTAGAACATGAAAATGAAAATAATTTATTCACCCAAGTGAGAAACGAAACCACAACTAAAGTGTTCACACTTTGTCGCAATATTCTCAACCAATATATTTTATTTATATTTTTTTTAATATTAATATTGATAAAATATGTATTATGAATAAGAAAAAAATATTACTTTAAATATGTATAAATTAGTCACTATCCTATTTGCCAGAACGCTTGTTTGGGTACAGAAACTAGTTTTGTTTATCACTTCGTTCTATTATCAGGAGCTGTGTTTGATCAACGATAATTACGACAGAAGCCAAAGTTGAATTTTATTTACGAATTATCATTAAATACAAAGGTCAAACTGATCACGTTAGCAACTGTGGGACCCATCATTCATTCAGGGATTCATTAAATATCTATTTAGAAATTATTTTCGTTCTCACCTAACAAAAGTATTTACATTCGATGTCAGTTTGTTTTACATCCGAAACACATTCAATGGAGGCATATTTCTTTCCATACATTCACGGTGCGTTTTTGCTTTGGACTTGTCACTTATAATACGGACTATAGCTCCTTGCACTGCTTTGTGCTACAAAAGATGAATGGATAGAATAATAATAACATATGTCTGGCCGGTAGGAAGAATTGGGAATAAAAAGAAAAATGTTTATTGATATGACAACACTGCCACGTGTTGTCGTCACAAAAGAATCGGACTTGGAGCCTTCCATTGTAATGTTTTTTTCAGAATCTAAAATATTAATAAATTTCTCTTGTTTGTTAATCAACGGTTATATATAGTTTTGAAGTTATTACCATAACTTACTTTAAGGATGACTAATGGAGTTCGTTATAATTATACACTTAAAAAAAAGAATAAAACAAGTACTTTTTTTTTATTTTAAATTTACTTTAATATCGCATCTTTTACATCAGTATTTCACATTAGGCTAGCGTAAAAAAAACGTACAAGCATCCTGGAAAGCTAATAATAATCCAAGTTTATTATCTACATTTTTTTAGATTCACGCTGTATCCCACAAATGGCCAGGTAGATAGAGGAATCTTGGGAATCTAGTGTTAAGACACTATGTTCCGTTTGCCACTTTTTACCGAATCTAAGATATTGCGTGTTGAGTAGCGGAAATCACCATGCATTGTGCTTTGCTTCCAGAGCAAAGAAATATTAAATATTACATTTGAAATTATTAAATATTACTTTCCATCATCCTCTCGTGGGGATCGAATCACAACCTGTCTCGTTAGCACACACACCCTCGTGCCTGTGGGCCTCTACAGAATATTAAAAAATGTAATAATATATTTGTTCTCACATAAAACTGTTTTTCTTTTCAAGATTATTACCTATACGATAGAACTTTCTTTTATGAAATGCCTAATATTAATATATTTTAATAAAATATAAACAACAACAGCTGCTACAAACTTAGTTTTTCATGAAACATTTTTTCATTTCGCGTTGTATTCTTTAATATAGTATGATTCGAAAGTCCCCTGTATAAACCCATAGGTGGGTCCAATATACCTGTGGCTACGTCGTAATATACGCGTCCCGCGGTTAACCTGTGGCTACTAATTGGCTAGATTTGATCCCAGTCTACATGCATACTTCCCGGCTCTCATGCTCAGCAGACATGTAGAGTCCTGCCAAATGGTCCCTGCCACCGGTCTAAAGCCCGGAGGCCTAGTAGAGGAGGGTATGCTGGACCCACTAGTGTGACCTATGGGTTGAAACAGGGAGTCAGTATAACATAAACTGTTAGTCTCGAAAGAGAAAGAGGGATTTGTTTTGTTACCAGTCTATGCTGGGCCGCTGTCCCACAGTCATTTAGCTCAGCACATTAAATTCTCCTCTCTAATAAAAAATAAAATATATATCTTACGAAAATTACCAAGGTATTTAGATAATTTTAATACACGTAATAAATTATAGGATGTGCTTTTTATATTTAACGCACACCGTGCGATACTACGCATGTGTACCGCGGGCTCATAAATTTGCGAACGTGATTTATATTAGGATTAGCATCTTATCAGTGTTTCTCCTTGTAATATAATACAAGTGTAAAATTACTTTTTATAGAATAATAATAGAAAAATTCAATTTCAGTATATACCTACTTTGTGTATGAAATATAAAATAAGAAATGTAAATAAAAACGTAATAACTAGGTATTTATATTGAATTAGGTTAGGTTTCCAGTCTAGAATTCTTAGAAGTTCCCCACTTGCCATTGAGTTCAGAAGGCAATGCGTAATGAGTGGTGAAACTCAACGCGCTTTGTCTCATTTCAAGACATAAAATATAAAATATTTCATTTCCTCAAGTGGCAATCGAACCCACAACGGTCGCGCTTACCATTTACGCCCCCGCGATACGACGATTCCAATATGTTTAAATATGTTTTGTAATATATATTTTTAATAATATATAACTAAACAAAATAACTTTAATGTAGGTTTTATAAATTGCTAGCTTGACAATGTTATAAAATGTTGTTCTTTATAGGGATATATACAATATTCACGAAATATTAACTAAGAACTTTATACCGAAATGTTTTATTTTCTTTTGTGAATAAATCCATATGACATTGCAGATTATTTGTTGATACACAAAAATTGTGTGAACCTAACAAAAGTGCCAAAAACATAACACAAAATGTAATAACTACAAAGACACGTTTTCGCATCTCGGAACCACTTGATGTCTCGTGTCGTATGCTGGCAACATTAAGGGCCCTCAAATATGGCGCGTAAACTGACAGCTCACACTCTTGTCTATAGAAAAAATAATAATCCGCATTATAATATAAAAACTTTTCGTAACGTGCCAGATTTATTAAGTAATTACATAATGTTGAAGAAATAAGGAATAACATTACAAACAAAGGTTCATTAATAAATTAAACAAACCTTACAGGTTATTAAATAAATTAAAACAAAGCATTGTATTGTTAACTCATATATATATATATATATATATATATATATATATATATATATATATATATATATATATATATATATATATATATAAATATATATATATATATATATATATATATATATATATATATATATATATATATATATATATATATATATATATATATATATATATATATATATATATATATATATATATATATATATATATTATACATTTGATATTATATAATCTGATCTAATGAACATAATGAATGAACATAAATTCGCTAAAACTACTATCTTATTTTATCTACTTTTTACCTTTTACCATGTCTTATTGCTGATGAGCGTCTTTCTTTAGTTCCTTTTCTTTTTGTTTTGTCAGCTGATATTCTCTCCCTCACTCTCAGCTTTACGGAGTATTCTGCGCATCGTCGGGTCGGCAGAGGGAACTTGGGAACCTAGTTAAGACACTCCATTCCGTTCCCTACTTTCACCTGATTTTCGTTTAGGTATTATCGATCTGTTTTCTACTTTTGGCTACAATAGTTACATAGCGTGTTACTATTTTAGTTCAATAAGTATTAAAATACAAAACAGAGCTTAGAATCTTAAATTATAAAATATGTATCAAATTAGTTATTTATATCTTCTACCTTTATAATTAAAATATACGTACATTCTTTGTTATATATAAACGAACATAAATATTTATAACAACCTATATAACATTCATTTATATGCACTATTGTTAATATGGCCATATTTGCGTCATGCAACAATCAATGTCGATAGTCTAAGCGCTGCGGATTTTTTGGCCTCTCGAAAGGGATTATGTGTGACGTTAATCTTTGTACAATATATTTTATAAAGCTTTATTCTGGATTATCGATGACAAAATGAAGCAATAGAAATGTATAATTATAAGGGAATAATATGTTATATATTATTATTATTGTTTAAAATTTACCACAAAACTAATATGTACAAAAGTCTTCATATTTTATAAAAATCTGTCTAAGTACTTAGTGAGTGCTATTAAAAAGACTAAAGTTGTAAATTCTCCTTAGCTTCTTGCCGTATATTCCAAATAGCATGGTGAAGACAATCAGTTATACACTTTCCGTCCGAATTTGAAATATCTTCATTGGCGGAACTCAACACCGCGCTTGGTCTTGCCACGGAGAAAAAAGTAATAATTTATTCCCTCGAGCGGGGTCGAACTTACACACAATCATTGCGCTTTTTTACTCAGATACTATTCTACTTCGCCTCGATGACAATTATGTTAAGAATAATAATGATGGTTTGTTTAACTTTACACTGTATTTTGCACATAGCAGGGTAGGCCAAGATAATCAGGAAGCCTAGTGTTAAGACACTCTGTTATTAAGACGTCCGTAGCCAAAGGGAAGTAAACGAGAATAATATATAGAAAATATTGTAATTTATTATATTTTTTATGTATAAACTTTATAGTTACCCTGATAGTGAATTAAATATGTATTTTACATAAGAAATTTTGTATTCATTTTCAAATGAAAATCTCCATGTAAAATTAAATTAATTAAGAACAAGAAAGTTAGTTGTATTGGAGTTCGGAAAATTTCCGTTAATGGAAGAACTTATAATTTTAGTAAAACTAAGCCATATTGAAGAAGGTTGCTACGGCAAATTGAATTTAATCCCATATATAAAAATCTGTACTGTATCGTGGTTCGACCGCCTCCGTCGTGGCACAGGGCCACAAGCATGGGACATTAAACGCGAAATGCCTCAAGTTTTCAGCGGAATGTGGAGAACGGGGTTCCTTATTGGGAACGAAGCTTTAACGCCAGGGTCCCAGATTTCCTCTACCTACTCAGCAGTGCGGAATATATTGTATAGTTTTTTTTTACGTCATGGTGTTTCTCTACCGGGGTCGGTTAAGAGAACGAAGCGCCAAAAGCTACCGTAATCAATCTTTTCATATATGTCCTTTTGGGGGTTTCTCGTTTGCTTTTTAAGTGACCTTCGTCCAGTATCATAGATATTCCTCTTACTTCATACTTCTAATCACCTAAACATATTTTTGTTTCATTCTCATCATTTTATCCTCGGAAGTACCTACCATTCTGTGTGTCATCACTGGGTATGCGGTCAGCCAAACTCAAATTGGATATCCCACAAAGAGATCAGAGAGCATTCACGTATATCAGCGTTGGTACCAACACACCTTTGTGTACGCCCAACATGCTGAATGCAGTGTTGGCACCGAAAAGTCTAGTACTAATTGATAACTACATGGTTATAGCAATTTAAATTACGGCAATATAGGCATATTTTGATCATACATACATTTTTACAGCAATCATCACTGTAAAAATGCAAAAAAACGTGAATATATGCATCTAAAGAAAAAAGTACTGTTATTATTATTTGGATAATTCGTTTAATAGCGACACCTCAGCCACTGATGTAAACAATTTTTAATCGACTGTACAAACGGTGTCGGTTACTTAAACCTCGAATAAAAACTGTCTACACGAGAAATTTGTTAAGACAACAAGACACAATGAGTCAATATTTTCTTGAGCGTTCTTTAGAATGTCAAATTGTTTGCAGCTCATGATAGCTTCGATTAAATCAATTCATACAAAAATATTTGGCTTGTGTAATTAGCTTGATATGTTTATTTTACTTCAATTGTGGAAGATTTGTTATCTTTTAGCATGTTTAGATGATATTGAGAAATATTGAAAAGAAATTTAGGTTATATGTTTTAGGGTTTCGTTATTCGAAAGAGGAACGAACCCCTATGGGATCAATATTGTCCGTCTGTCCGTCTGTCAGTATCTATTATCAAGAGTTTGCGTAGTGATATCAAGCTGCTTTTAATATCAAATGCTTTACGGTCACTTAGAACTTAAAAAAAGATTTTAGTCAACGCTATCAACTATTAGATATTGCTTTTATTGTATTTTGTATGATTTTGCAGCCTAATCAAAACATTCAAACCTTTACCTATGAAAAAAAAAATCCAATAGAGTCTAAATATCTATACATACATGTTTGTATATTGTGTTGGATATTTTCTATATTACATATGGTATAAATGAACTGTAAATTTAATAAAAAAAAATAAATTAAAAATTTTATATATAAATAAATTCCATTTTATAATCTATTTATTAATAAAACAATTCAAACATTTCAGAAAACAAACTAAACAGCTTCGAGTCTTAGACGTTTACACAGTGTTTTAATTAAAATAATTTAAAATATAATCGCTTTAGAGAGAGTTTCGAGCAGGGGAAGTTGAAATTTTCTGAAATGGAGGTACAAGACAAAATAATAAAATATTAATAAAGGCCCGGAGACGGAAAAGTTTCATCTGGGGCAAATATTTGTGTTTTAAATAAGGCTCGCTGCGATACGGCGCGGCGGGGTTACTTAGTTACTGGATTCCAATCCAACATCGACAGGTTAGTCCTTTAATTTTATATATGTAATAAAATTAATTTTATATATATGTTGTACCAACATATATATTTTCTGTACTCCGCATAGGCAGAATTGACAGAGTGAACTTAGTAACCTAGTGTAAAGACATTCCTTTCCGTTCCCCACGTTCAACACGTAACGCCTCAAATTCTCCAAAAAAGCCTTAGTGTCTTTACATTAGGCTTTTTTGTAGAATTTGATGCATTACGTGTTGAGTGGTGGAACTTAATGCCGCGCTTTACCTAATTACCAGAGCTAAGAAATATATGTATTTGTATTTAATATTTAATTTTAAAATATTAAATTATTATTTCATCTCTTCGAGTATGGATCTAATCCACGACCTTTCGTTTACAGTCACACGCTTGTACCCTTGAGCCACGACAAGCTTCTACATATTATTTATATTATTTTCGATACATAAAAATTTTATCAATTAATCAAATATTATTATCATAAATCACATGTTTATGACAGTGCTGCCTACTTATGGAAGTTAAGGTAATTAGTAAAAAAGAACTGTACATTCTGTTAAAAGTAATTTATATTTAATATAAAATAAAACAATCCATATAACGATATACTCGATCGATGATATACTAACAATACATATAACCATATATAAGTAAAGTTAGACAATACATTAGAAAACCTTAACATCTCCCAAATAGATTCTAATGGTTTTAAACCACAAACTCAAATCTCAGAGTGGTAAAACCGACTAACTACAATAAAAACCTAACATTGGAAGCTATTAAAAGCGAGTGCCTAGTGTAATGAAATATTAAAATAGTTTGTAGACGGTTGGCAAAGGCCCGCCGGCAAAAACAAATCAAATAGAAAAGCCCAACTTGTTAAAATTCCCTCACAACGTTTTCGAAACGATTGTTACAGTTTTTTTTATATGTAAAACCTGTTCGACACATGACTGAATGGTGTTATAATGAAACTGAAATATATATTACATTGATATTTCATACTTCACATAACCTTATTTAGGCAGAAATCCTGAGGGGCATGATGGAAACCTCGGACGTTCTAAAAACTTTTAGTATAAAGGAAAGCTTTTGTATCTGAACGAGCTAGAATGTATTTTAATATTTTTTTAAGTTAACGTAAAGGAGCCAGATATAGTGACATTGAGTGAGATGGGGGTTAAGAAGGGTCCTAAATTTCGTGCTAAACATTTAAAAATATAATCATTATTAAAGTTTATATGAAATATAATTACAATTATTTTAAGTGAGATATTGAAAAAATTGCAACAATTAGGTTTCTTGTCTATAGTTATAATTCGGCTTCATTTTTAAATTATTCAAAGTTACACCGCAATCGAATGAATGAAATACAAACTTAAGTATAATTTAATTGTAACTGAATTATCACATACATATATATATTTAAATAGCAGAGCAGTGAAGCCTGTCGTGACGCAGCGGCACAAGCGTGTGACTGTAACCGACAGGTTCTGGATTTGGTCCCAGTCGAGGAAACGATATATTTAATATTTTCAATTTATAAATATTTAATGTTTCATTTATTTGCTCTCTCTTCGCTTTTTGGTAATAAGGCAAATTGCGGCGTTGAGTTTCGCCACTCAACACGCAATGCCTCAAATTCGGCAGAAAGTGGGGAACGGAAGTGGAACGGAGTGTCTTAGCACTAGGTTCCCGGGTTCCCTCTGCCTACCCTGCCTCGTACGGGATACAGCGTGAAGCTGAAAAAAAAACTCGAGCAGTGCAGAAATGTATCAGAATTATGAGGCGAAATTCAAACACTAATTGCATATTTTGTAAAATTACTCTTGACTCTTAAAACTTCACCATGACAGATAAAAAGTAGAACTAAATAAAATATTACGAACAACTAAATAAAATATTAAAAAACGAAATATAAAATATTACGACAATTATAAATAGCTGATAGCGCTCAAACGCTAAACAGCAAATATAAAAGGAACGTATTTGGGAACCTCTGATGGTGATTTTTCCACCTCCATTTGAAGCTGGCGCTGTAATTGAAAACAAACACGCATTGTTGCGGCCCGTATCAATCAGGGCGATAGTTTTAGCAAACAGGGGTGAGGGACCCTGAATTATCTTTATTAAACCCTGTCTGTTCTGTCTTGCGAATGTTAATTTGGAAAATTTGTCTAACTATTTGTTATGTTGATTTTGGTCATATACTTTTGTAATATTTGTATTTCAGTAATCTTTTACAAAAATAATAAAAAAGCAAGCTAGTACTCTCCTTGGCGATATTTAACACTTTTTGGGCCAAATATAGTAAGATTTAGTGTGTTTAAAATATTCATCACATCATGTAACTAATCTTATACTAATTAATGCTAACTACAATTTAATCTACTAATAAAAGCGTACATAGAATAACATGGTATAGTAACGTGGCGTAGAACACTTGAAAATATTTTATGGCAAAACTTATATTGCTTATCCAAAGATATAAAATAAACAAAAAAACAATAAAAAAGAGCAAGTGATTTCCAAAACCAACCCTCATTATAGTAATGAAAATTAGTAAGTAGGTGTGGCCCTCGAAGGCCCGCGTGGCGGTCACGTGGCACAAACACCGACGCGTGCGCAGTACAATATTAAAAGAATATGGAAATATAGAATATATCGGGACGCGTGTACTGTACGTGGTTGATCAGGCTCGCGCCAGATTCTACCACTTAATGTCACCGATACAAAAGGTTTGTTTTATTACAAAATAAGTGACGTATTGTTTGAATTTGTGATGCGGTTTTCTGTTTTTATTGTTTAAGATATCTGGACAGCTATGTTAAGTATTTATAAAATAGATACGTTAAAATATTTTTTAAAAAAAATTACCAAAAGGCAAGTATAATACTTGCCTTGTGGTATTTTTTTTAAACTGTACATAGATAATTGTTAATACATGTCGTAACTACAAGTGAAGCATTTATTAAATATTTGAGAAATAGGCAATGAAAAATATATAACTAACTAGATTATATTTTGAGGTATGTAGTGCAGCGGCACAAGCGTGTGACTGTAAACGATAGGTTGTGGGTTCGATCCCCACTCAAGGAAATGAAATATTTGGTATTACTAAACATTTGATTTTTTAATTTTTTCGTCATGGTTACAAGGCAAAGCGCTGCGTCGAGTTCCGCCACTCAACATGCAATACATCATATTCGGTGGAAACTAGGGATCGGAAGTGAAATAGAGTGTCTTAACACTAGGTTCCCAAGTTCCCTACCCTGCAGTTTGCGGGATACAGCTTGAAGTTGAGTAGAGTAAAGTAGATTAGTCTGTATATCGTCTTCCTTAAAAGAATATGTAGGACTTGCATGAACATACACACTACATTACAGTCGTTATATTTAGTTTTGTATTATAAAGTTGGTTTCTTGGTAAGTTTAGGGTCGTCGCCCGTTCTAATCCCGACGCGAAAAGGGACGGCACGGGCACGCTATCGCAAGCCGACAGACGCCACGTCTTCGCATTACTTTAAAATATAGATTTATTTATATGTTATATATCTTTATATAATAGGTACACATATTATAATACTGCTAGCTAGATAAATTGAATTTTAATAACAATATAATTCTTCATTGTATTAATTTGTGCTATTTTACTTTGAAGATGTAGAAAATCAAATTTGGCACAGTTATATATATATATATATATATATATATATATATATATATATATATATATATATATATATATATATATATATATATATATATATATATATATATATATATATATATATATATATATATATATATATATATATATATATATATATATATATATATATATATTGTTTATTATACTACCAAAAAACTTACATTGTGTTCAAAACGTAGCTCATATTAATCACATAAAAAATACAAATTAACAAAAGGAAAAATTCATTAAAGTTGAAGTATTTGCTTAGAATTTCGCAATTATGAAGCGGGTGCTCTAGCGACATCGCGGAGATAGCGTTTAATTTCACCCGGGCTGTTTTATTACACAAATTAACCCGTTTTTACTGCGTTGGGGGGATACATAAATAATTAAAAGGGATGGGCCTCCGGAAATGGTTCTGTATACTCTTGCTCATCTGTATATATCTATATAGAGAGGATAGGTATCTATCATAAGTATTCAAGCAGTCATGGAAATAATCGTTGTCTTTTGTTTCTGTTTAGCGTCGTTCGTCGCCTTATTGATATTTTTGATACCTTTGTTAAATATTTTAAAAATATTGTATATTTATTTGATATTTATTTATTTGGCATATTTGTTTAGAATCATAATACATTGAGATGTACCAGAAGTAAGTCATACATACTCGCATGTATATTTTTGTCTAATGTTAAAAAAACATTTGATAATGTTGTTTAGGCGTATTTAATAGAACAAAATATGTATATTTTTACATAGCCCCAGAGTATTTCTTGGTCTGATGATGAATAAGTACATCGGCTTGCACCGGTTTCACAGGATCTTGTCACTTACCTTATTTTAAATTTTATTATTGCAAATATATTACTGAGCGAAGTAAAATTCACTTTATCCTAATACAGTACAATCATGTACAACCAATTATATAATTTAGCACTCTGTACATATACTTTAGTACATACTTCAATTCAATAATTATAATGTGAGACAAGGAGCGGTACCGACGTTTCCAATTAATTAACGTCATAGTATCACGTTTCCTACGGCTCTGTGCCTAATTACATTGTAGATGTAGTATAATATCGTTTATAAGGTAAGTATACCGTTAATATTTATACAATTAAGGTAAGTATACCGTTATTAACGGTATACTTACCTTAATTGTGATTTAATATAATTGTGAATAGTTAATATCAATTGTTTAAATTTTAGTTTTAAATCACATACATATGTGTTTACAGTAATTATTTCTTCTGCAGTTTATTGTGGAGTTCGATCGAGTTGAGTCTAAAATTTAAAAGCTAAATAAGTTTTTCTACATTAATTAATATCTGAAAATCCTTAATTTATCGATGTCTATTGACAAAGTACAGCTTTTTTTGAAAGCAAGACAATAAAATTATATTCGAGTAACTTCTCACTGTCTAGTTAGGATAACGTAGATGTATTAGAATAGTTCTAACCATAATAAAAAGTAATACTTAACAAGAACTAGTGAAGAATGAGCCTTTAAATATTTATAAATAAGATATATTTCTATCTTCATAATAAAATTTTGTAAATATACTGAATGATTATTTTTAACACAGACACAACTAAAAATGCTCGTTGAAACGATTGACATCATTTACTTTTACATATGCTTTTTAATTTTATTAATTATAGCTTTTTGAAATACTTTTTCAAAATTTTTTACTACCATCTTTATATGAGCAACAATTAAAAGTACTTTAAACAACAATAAACTTAAAAATAAAATACGAGATGTGAATGGAGCTTTCAACATTAACAGAAAGTTTTAATTCTAATTCTGTTGCTTTTAAATATTATATATGAAATTTTAACACATTTCTGTTACTCTTGAACGACAATCACAATGAGGGGCAATAAATACTAAATTGAAATGTTCTTTTTGACCCTATGCAATATGTGAAGGATTTAATTTGACACATAGTTTATAGGCCAATATTATATGGGGCTTTTCAACACATGTCTAATGGTCAGCTACAAATTACTATTTGGCGAAGTAATGTCCTTAAATGGTCCCTGGTATTAATAGGAATAGATACAGATTCGTTGTTAAATTTGCTAGCCTGTCAACAGTTACTTTTATGGATGTAATTTTTGAAGCTATATTATAATTCTTGTCAATTTGACCCTGTATACCGCACATGGCAGGATAGGCAGAAGGGGCTTGGGAACCTTGTGTTGGCATACTGGGGTTTTCCAACGAAACACTTGTGTTCCTCAATTTCCGCCGAATTTGAGACATTTTGAGTGGTGGAACCCATCGCCGCGCTTTTAAATATTAGTAATTTTATAAAAATTGTACTTTTAAAGTACCTAATATATAAGATCTGTATTAATTAAAACAATAATCTTTATAATAAGAACGCGAAAATATATTGATTCAGTAAAAGCACGCCTTGTTATTACTGAAAAAAAGAAATAGACTTTTTAAACCATTCACATTTTATACATCGTAAATATTTTTAAGTTCTCTGATGTACTGAGATCATAACGACAAAAACCCGTATCTAACACTAACAATTACCAGTCGATAAAACCTCCCCCACGTAAACGGTTAATCTTTATTAAGGGGTATTATATTGGTGCGATTCGTGCTTTCAAATTTCACTAGATCATTCGTCGCACGGGATTTCAAATGATTTATTAGCATTTTGTTTCCTAATTGTTATTTCAGCAATTATATTTCTGAAAATGGTATACCAAATATTCTGTTGATAAAAGTTATAATGAT
The DNA here is from genome assembly GCA_019049475.1 of Eueides isabella. Lineage (NCBI taxonomy): Eukaryota > Metazoa > Arthropoda > Insecta > Lepidoptera > Nymphalidae > Eueides > Eueides isabella. The sequence goes on from CM032400.1 coordinate 4,885,615, forward strand.
GATAACGTTTGTCGTTTTAGCAATTTGAGCTAATTTAATATAAATATATTGAAAATGTGTTTAACTTTGATTTCTATAAAATACACACAGAATTTTTTATATATATATATATATATATATATATATATATATATATATATATATATATATATATATATATATATATATATATATATATATATATATATATATATATATTTATATATATATATATATATATATATATATATATATATATATATATATATATATATATATATATATATATTTTTTTTTATATACCTATATATTTTTCATTATATTTCATATAACTTAATGATTTGAAGAATCCAAATTCCTATCCTAAAGCCAACGATGAAGCATAAACTAAGAAACCATCCCACTATCAATCCAACATAATTTTCTTTTATACTGTGCATAATAAAGCTATAATAAAGCTCTGTAGGTATTAACATCAAATTATGCTTCAACTTATATGCTCGTGCTATAATTTCTCCTTTAAGCTTTCTCCAATCACTGTTCTGTGATTTCCCTGCGAAATCCCAGCAATCAAGCGCATAGTTGAGGGCGGTTTATTTATTTTTTATGGTCCAACAAATTCCTATGTGAGGGCTCTTTAATGAGATGCGGTGCAAACATACGGATACCCTCCTATTCCTTGGAGACTAAGATTTAGGGTGTTTTTTGATTCAGAATGTATTTGCCGATTTAGTGTGTGGCAATTTGTTTACTAGTGATAGTTGTTGTGTAAAATATATTTACTTACGAGGCCTGCCGTGACTCAGGAGCACAAGCGTGTGACTGTAAACGTTGTGGGTTCGATATTATTGATATTTTCAAAATTTTCCAACTCCACGCTGTATCCCGCATAGGGCAGGGTAGGCAGAGGGAACCCGGGAACCTAGTGTTAAGACACTCCGTTCCACTGCCGTTCCCCACTTTCTGCCAAATTTGAGGCATTGCGTGTTGAGTGGCGGAACTCAACGCCGCATATATATACCTAAAGCCAACGATGAAGCATAAACTAGAAAACTATCCCACTATCAATCCCACATAATTTTCTTTTATATTGTACATAATAATGCTATAATAAAGCTCTGTATTAACATCAATCAACGGTGATCACTTACCACCAGGCGACACGTACGCTCGAATATCTTTAAAAAAAAAAACAAAATGTAATATTTATTTCTTCTTCGTATCAAATGTTTTTTGGAAAGAAATACTTATGTATATTATAAAATAGAAATACGCACATATATTTAATTTATTATGTGTATTAAACTAAAATAATGTGTATTGTTTGGTACGTGTCACTTACGAGCAGCTATGAATTTAGTACTTTTTTTTTAAATTTTGATTAAACAAGCAGTTTTACATCTTATTTTTTTACTTTGCGTGGTCAATCCTGAAGATTGAGCTAACTTCCCAATCTAAACACTGTCCAATTGCATATTTATTATTTGATTTCTATTAATACCGACATTTGTTTACTCCAAGTAAATGTAAAAATTTCAAAAACGTACATTATATGAAATTAAAGTTCCACCGAGCCCCTTAAATTATTCCTATATTCCTAAGCAAACAATAGATCTCATTATTTCATGTTTTAGTTCGTTATCACAATTTTGTCACCAGCACGTTTGCCGTGTGTATGTATGTATCAGACATTTTTTTTAATTATTCTCTGGGACGTGTTTACGCAGGTGTCGGCTGTCCTAAATACCGTATCGCAAGACAGTAGTCAGGCCCACTTGGAAGTGCATTAGTAACTTATAAAAAGGAAGCATATAATTTAATAAATATACAATTCATTAAAGAAATTATTTATGCATTGGCATGTCCAATTCTAGTTATTAAAAATAGTGAGAAGAAACGTCTAGGTAAAACTTGAAAAGTTCAAGAGTCATTTTACTAACAGTTTTTCTTATGGATTTAATTATATGAATAGAGATCTCTGATTCTGGAAAACGTAGTGGTTCATAGTGGTTAGATCAATACTTAAATGTCGTACGGCATTTTTTCTTGGTAGGATGTGTTATCTGAGCACCATTGAGGGAAAAGCTGACGAAGCTCTGGTTTTTGTTATATCTATTTGGACTTACTATATGTAACAAGAGCTTATTACATATGTTTATCATTTATTCATAAAAATAAATAAAATTGGTGTGTCTGTCAGTAATATCAATATATTAGTATAATAGTGTTTTTTTTTTAAATTAGCATATATTTATTTACTCGAACATAAAACATAAATAAATAGTTTTAAAATGTTCGCCTTACTGACACTCAAAGGTAGAGACAGAATACTTATTATTAATATCTCAAGACATCATCCAGACTGTTATAAGAAATAAGTAACAATTTTTGTATTGAAAAAACATTTTTTTTGAGAACATATTCAAAGATTTAAATTACGACATATTTTTAAAGAAATATTATAAGATTGGGATTGAAAGAAACAATAATGATCAAGTAATAGCGTTTTTAGCGCTATAGCTTAATTGTTGGGCCTATACGTCATAACGCGGGCTACAGTTTATATAAAAATTACATCGTTTAAGTATACTACAACAATGGGTCTTAAATAAATATTATGAATAAAAATAACTAGTTTATTTTTATAATTAGATGCAGATTTAAGTATTGAGATCAGTATAAATGTGCCCGTGTTATTGACATGAGAAGTCGCATCTCTTCCGCATGCGTTCGACCCGCGATCATATTTACTTGCTAGACAACTAAGCAAACTATGAATTCAATTAAACTTTAAAACTAGTGCAATCTGTCATTGAAGAAAGTAGAAAAGCTTGTTTTCAAATTGAAACATAAAATATTCGTTGGCAGTAATCTTTACAAATCTATATAATATATATACTCAGTTTAACATCGTAGGGTAGGCAGAGGTAACTTGGGAATCTAGTGTTAGGACACTCCGTTCCACTTCCGTTTCCCCATTTTCCCGCTGAATTGACGCTTTGCTTTTGAGTGGCGGAACTCGTGCCTCCAGAATTCGACGTAAAGTGGAGTACGGATGTATATTAATAGGGAGAAAGTGTCTCAACTCTAGGCTCCAAGTTCCCTCTGCCTATAATGCAATGTGCCGGATACAGCGTGAAGCGTAAAGAAAAAGTGTACTTTTCCAAAAGTTTAGTATTGTTGTTATTATATGTATTTAAAATTTAATTTCATCAGCAAATAGAAACTTCATTAATTTCCATTTTAAAGACATCTTGTGCACGTCGTGTCCACTCTTGAAAACGGCTCTAGCTGCACCGGTTCAGAAGAAATAATATTAAATGTTTTCAAATTAAATGATTTAACGTTATCAATTATTCGCTCTGGTAATAAATAAGGCAAAGCGCGACAGTGACAAACACGCAAGCCTTAAAATCGACGAAAATTGGGAAATGTAGCGGTGGATCATGTTTTCAAGTTCTCTCTGCCTACCCTACCTTGCACGGGATACAATGTGAAGCTAAATAAGACTTAAAAAATAGTTTTTTGTTATTTAGAGTTTGTCTGCTCTTTTATATATATATATATATATATATATATATATATATATATATATATATATATATATATATATATATATATATATATATATATATATATATATATATATATATATATATATATATATATATATATATTCACGGTTTTGTTTTTCCAGCTTTTTTGCACTTATCTATCTACTTCATCAGGATGATGGGAAAAGTTATTTCAGATAAATCCCGTCCGATATGAACAAAATTTAATTAGATTACTGTATTTTCGCTTATGTATTTAGTGCGATAAAAAATATATTATACAATTTATGACTCCATATGTGTCTCTTACTTCATACTAAACGGTTACTGGCACAGTGAAATGTAATGAAGCCTGTCGATATGCACAGCACGCTAGCAACCCGCGCCTGTGTTTGCTCGCGACTGTCGGGCACACGCTACAAACATACGCTTTCGATACCTAAATACAATGTGATCTACTTGTCTACTTGTGCACGTTTATACGTGCGAACTCGATGTTTGTATGATTAAATAAACTGGTAATGATTGTTACATTACTGGAATTTATATTTTTTTTTTAGTCTCATGTATCACTAAATGTTTAGGTTTTTCTCTAAAATCATACATTTAGGCGCCAAATTCGGTTTTCATTTCCTATTAATGATTTTCGTTCTTCAACACTGCTAATTTAACTTACATAAATACTCTTTTAAATTTCGAAACTTGTGATAATGTCAATAATGATATAGGTTACGTGTGTGTCCCTGCATTAAGAAAAAGAAATAAAATATTACAAATATAAAAAGTATCTAATAAGGATACAAGTAAAGCAGTGTAAAACTGTACCGCACGCAAAATATTTTAATTTTAAATCAAACTTATTCAGATATTTTATATGAATATATATAATTAAAGTTTGAACATTTGACTACGTGCTTTTGTTATAAAACTCTTTATTTTTTAGTTATTGATTTAGTTTAATGTTCTATGTTAAGTAAAACTGGTCCATTAAAGCTTTCTAGCTTATATATAGGTTCATTAAGATATTTTCAATAAGGCCTTACGTACTTTTGTTGAATACTTTATATTGTTTTTTTTTATGGAAGAAACGGCAAACGAGCGTACGGGTCACCTGATGGTAAGTGATCACCGTTGCCCACGGCCCCGTGTAACTCCAGAAGAGCTACAGGAGCGTTGCCGTCTTTTAAGGTGGATGGGCACCGGGGCCCGGCATTACCTAATGCGAAACGCAGTGGCCAAAGCCACTACTTAACGCCGGTCTTAAATACCGGGGGTGGTAACAATCCGGTCTAGTCTGCCAATGCGTGTTGCTATTACTGGCAACGTGACGCTACCACACGCACTTTAGTCGCCTCTTACGACACCATCAGTACCAGGGTGATCCTATTCTAAGCCGGGATCACACGGCAAAAAATTGTAAAGTTTTTATTCTAATGTCTACATGTAACATTATATATTATTAAACAAAGTATTTAATATTTTATTTCTGCGGAAAGCGGGGAACGGAATACAATCTCCTAGGGGCCGTCAATTAATCACGTGAGGTTCGAAAGGGGGTTTGGCGAAAATCACGGAATATCATAAGGGGGTAGGGGGGATGCAGTAAGATATCACGTGTATTTATTTTTTCGTTAAACGCGTAGTGCAAGAAAAAAAAATCACTAAAAATATATATAAAGGAAGCTAATTTTGTAAGCTTTAAGGTACATTTAAGACTCTCTCTCAGCTTCACGCTGTATCCCGCACGAGGCAGGGTAGGCAGAGGGAACCCGGGAACCTAGTGTGAAGACACTCCGTTCCACTTTCGTTCCCCAAATTTGAGGCATTGCGTGTTGAGTGGCAGAACTCAACGCCGCGCTTTATTACCAGAGCAAAGAAATGAAACATTAAATATTTAAATCGAAAATATTAAATATTTCATTTCCTCGACTGGGGATAGAACCCAGAACCTCTCTATCTTTCCTGACAAGTGCGGAATGCAACGTGAAGCTGAAAATAAAATAAAACATTTATCGATATAACAAATTCACACTATCAGTAGATAGTGCTAAATGAAATCATTTTTATATTCCGTTAATGATTACAGGTCATATTTACCCTCTTGTAGCTTTCATATCTTTTTGATCGCTCTTCCTAATGTGTTTCTAATGTTTTGTTAATCATTGCGTTTGCTGTTTATATATATATATAGGTACCAATGTTATTTGATAATCTAGTAACGAAATTTGAAAATATGTATAGTGAAAATGGTTTTTGTAATTTGTTACGCAGGTACGTGGGTGGTGATGATTGCCCACGATGGCTTTCGATTCGAACTTCGATCGAGACAATATTTAAAAGTTTTAATTATTAAGCTTGACACTTAATATTTCAGCAAAAATAAAGAATATCAGTTCTGAAATTTACCGAAACACTTATCATGTAAATAGGTTATGTATAAATAAAAATATATGTACAAATGTATTTAATTCAGTTAATTTTTTATCAACTTTAACAAATCATTACCTGTAAAATAAAAAGTGATAACTTAAAATTTAAATTAAACCCTAACACAATTTAAGACTGGACAGATATCTTCACGTATTATAAACATAAGCCTGTACTTGTCCACTGTTGAACGTAGACTTCAATTTCTAGGGCATTTGTCATAAAATGAATATGTGACCGTCCCTGAAACATTCCATCATAATAGGCCGAGTAATGCTATATTCAATTCTGAATGCAATTCCATAATTAATTAATTTAGTTCCTTTGAATTTCTTCTAATTTTTAACCCCAGACGCTGGATGCTCTGTGTTTATGGCATCGTAGCACCGTTTTTTAATCGAAAATTTGGTTCATCGTGTTTGTTCTTAACTACTATTTTATGAAAATCAATAATCATATCAGTAGCTTTTACCTATAAGTATTTTGCTAAGGTAAGTAGTAATATTTTAGGTCGAGTTTTTTTTTAATTTTCAATTTCTTAAATTCGTGTTGAAAGATGAAAATTCAAGATTATCTATGCCTTTTATTCTATACGCTGATTATATTGCTTAATATTTTAGATATAACCTCATAATAAAAGTATAGTTCTAAATATGTATTACATCTGCAAATGTGTGTACTCGGTAACTCAACATGCAGTTATTTTATTTTTTGCTCCAGTCTAGACATCCCTAACATGGGCGTAGTAGACATTTTTCATTAAACTTGATGGCATATCGTGAAGCAAGATCCTTTATAAGAAGCCTCCGTCTCATCTTGTGAAATTAAGTTTCAAATATTAAATTTGTTTTGTGAAAAGATAGACTATCCAATGAAATTTAAGAAAAAGAGAAGGCAAAATATTTTTTTATGTTATATTTATATATTAATCAATTTTGTTATATATTTTTTGTGGAATAATTTTTGGAACATTACAAACACATTTAAATATCGGTTCCAGGTCTCTTTAATCATCAACATTTTATTCGTTTAAAATTATTAAAAATTAAAAAGAATAAGTAGACAAGGTTATATTAAGGTTTATAGCGTTTAAAATTTACTGCCGAATGAGACGATATTTATGGATAATTGCAAAAGGAATAGCATTTTTTAAGTTTCGTAAATAATATAAAATAAATTACATATCCTGTCGTTGCGCAGGGGCACAAGCGTGTGACTGTAATCGCTACAGGTCGTGGGTTCGACCCCCACTTGAGGGAATGAAATGTTTAATACTTTCCATTTAAACATTTTATGTTTTTATTTCATCGTTCCGTAACTATGCAACATTAAGTTTCGCCACTTACCACCTCATAATCTCAAACCGTTTCAAGCGTCTAATTCAGCGGAAAGTGGAAGTAGGCAACTTCTACCCACCACGCCATGGGAGGGATGTAGCGTGAAGCTGAGAATAAATTACATATATGTATCATATAATTCGTTAATGTTGAATCATTTTATATTCTTGCTATTTTTCTTAAGCGATAATTACATATTAACATTCAATACGATATCAAATAAAACAATTAACTATTAAACGTCCCTCACATTGTATTAATTCAACGCGACGCAATAGAATCACTAGGTCGCGAAATAGGGAGGATTATCTTCTATTAGCAGACGGGACGTGACTGGAGGGGCTTGCGATCTATGTATGTTTTGCTTTAGATAAAATAAATTGTTAAAATTATTGTAATTTTTCATATAAGCCAAAAAATGGTAATTTAATATAATTAAAAGAACAGCTATCAGACTAACCAACTTTCTTAAATATTGTATTAATATTATTATATTGTATTCATTATAATTATGAAACGATGATTCTGAAGACATATTAAAGTAAAAAACTTATATTTACTTGACGGAAGACTCTATAATTCTACTCAATTCAGCTTCACGCTGCATCCCTCACATGGTAGGTTAGACAGAGGGAACTTGGGAACCTAGTGTTAAGACACGTCCGTTTCACTTCCATTCCCTACTTTCTGCCGAATTTTAGACATTGCGTGTTGAGTGGCGGAACTCAACTCTGCGTTTTACCTTATTCTAGAGCGAAAAAATAAAAACATTAAATATTTAAATTGAACCCACAACCTGTCGGTTACAATCATACGCTTGTGCCGTTGCGCCACGACAGGCCTCTAAAACTCTTAAACTAGTTAATTTATTTTACTAGTCCAATTTTATTTTACTAATTAGTAAATGAATAATAAAAAAAGACAGACGTCTACTCTTTATGATCTGTGTAAGTTTAACTTAACTTTCAAAAGCACATAATATTAAAGAGAAGTTTTACTAAGTATATTAACCACAAAAAATCACACTGATTAACGTTCTGTCATTTTTTTATGAAATATTAAGCCTACAACCATCCTGTGCACAGGCACTATTTCACTGTGCTATAAAAAAATCAGTATAAAATATATAAATAATATGTATAAAATATAAACTTGTTTCTTGCTTAATGTATGTACGTGAATTTAAAACAAGCTTTGAAGCAACTAATATACAGCTTATTGTAGTCACTGAACACTTGCGCCCGCTGTCAATTCCCTCCTAATCGCTAAACAAAAGCGAAAGTTTTATTATAAATGGACTGCAATAATACTATTGACAAATTTTAAATACAGTTTTTACTTTATTTCTGTAACAGAAACTTCATTTATACTTTAATTATAATAATTATTAACTTAATTTTAATTAAAATATTCAAATTTGCAGGTTTATTTTGTTCTATTTATTGCTATACTGTACGTATTATATACACATTTTATATAACAAATATTTTCTTAAATACATACATAACAATAAATGGAATAATTATGGTATATTAAAAAAATATGCAACAATTTTATAAGAGTGTACTTTCCTATTATATGTCTTATGATACGTATAGAAAAATATAAGCAGAAATAGAAAAAAAATAATGTACGTTTGTACAGTTTTGCAGTAGGAATTTTCAATCTTTAGAAAGTATTAATGGCAGGTTTTTAGGATTCTGTACTGAGAGAGGAAAACGGATCACTTCCGGAATCACTTTGCTGTCCGTTTCTCCACCTGTCAAGAGCCTTTATCTCGAGGTATTGTGAGAGTACCAAGCTAAAATTAATATTAGGTTATATAAAAATTTAACTTCTTCGCACACAGAAAGCATGCAAGCAAGTTTCCGGGTACACAGCACAACAGCTACGAGTACTTATGAATCGCTGGTGCTGCATTTTGTGTGAAAATCACTGTGTAAAACAAATATATAGGGTACTTTACTTTGACTTACATATTTGACTAAAAAGAATTATTGAAATTTATGGTTTTATAACATAAGCAAACGAAACCTTACATGTATTTGTAGTTATTTTCATACAAAATCATTGCATATGCCCACAAACATTTGCTTTTCAACTTTATAACTAACACTTCCGGTTGACAGATTTTATAAAGAAATTAACAAAATCGAATTTATAAAGAAACTAACTGTAATATGTATAAAATAGACACGTAATATAAGTCGTCACTATAATATAACAAAAAAAAAATAAAAAATAACATCACGGGTTCACTCTCTCTTCTCTTCCAAAAAACACTGGCAATAAATTATGAAAAATTTAATAACCTCATATACGTCAGTTAAGATTCGGCAACAGCGTTTATCGAGGCTTATTCTTGTAAGCCCCTTCCACTCTCGCGCCCTGCAGCGCTGCTAATCGCCGAACAAAAGCAACGGTTTAGATATAAATACAAATCGTGTTGTTTTCGGTTGCACCCCGTCGCGTGGTCCCTTCCTACAGCGTGTGATGTGACCCCTATACATTGAGATATAGACGCTGTTCAGTACAGACGCGTAGTCAACACCGCTACGATATGTTAGAATTTTCAACCTTTGCAAATTGTATACTTGTTGAGAAAATAAACAAAGGCATTTTAATTTTCCAAATTGTAATTTTTTTTTTTATTTAAGATCCCATTGTAATGAACCCATGATCCCACAAACCAGCGTCTGTGAACATGTTAGGTTGCAGGTTCGATCCGCACTCAAAGAAATGAAATAGTTGATATTTTCAGTTAATCAAGCATGTCACGGTGTTGAGTTCCAATCAACATCCAATACCTCAAACTTTAACGGGAAATTGGGAACGGAACAAAGTGTTCCCAATTTCCCTATATTTAGTTTACTTTAAGGCGGCCACGGCTCCTAAACAGTACTGTAACTATAATTTTAATTTATTGCTGTTTTTTAAGGTGCCCAATTAACCTACAATGACACACGTTTTATTTTTTTAATTCTGCTTAATTAACATGTTCTCCTCAAACAGATGACTATAAATATATTTATAGGATTGTTTCCCTATTAAGAAACTTAAAATATGTAAGCTTCAAATTCGATGTTAAAATGAAGAATTACTAAGATTTTTCATTTTATAATTCTCTCTTTCGTTTTAACCTCAAATATAGCACAAATAATTACACCTACAGCAGAAAATATCGAGATATATTCATTGATGCTCTCCTAAAAGGGCCTTTACACACCCTCACGGTGTTGTGAGGACCCCTGGACCGAGTGCAGAGATTTTTATTGTTCACATCTGATCGCGGATCACGGCTACGGATTATTGGGACGCGAATAAATTATTACAGTTTTATTAGGGCTAGGCTGCTAGCTCGAGGGGTGCAGGCGGAAAAACGCTGATCATAATTGTTGATTCAATTATATTGTGACAAAATAAGGGCATCTGTTGAAATAATACGCAATTGGATTTGGTATAGTAAAAAAAAAATCTTTTTCTTGCTGTTTTTTTTCTGTAAGTAAAATTATTTTTTTCATTTGTTTACGTTAATTATTTTTTTAATAAGCAGATCAAGATATGTTTATATTGTATATAACCTTGTTACCCTTTCATATTTCTCTTTTGATACGCCTAGCATATTATAAGCAAATTATAGCATTTTTTGTAGTAATAACTAGATAAATAAAAAAATAATGATTACTTCGTAACTAAGTTATAGTTAAAATTAAACTATTACTAAAATTATTAACTAAGGTATTGTTTAACTAAAATACATACCTACAATACAAAACAAAATACAACAAAAATATATTACCTATAACACAAACAAACATAGGATATAAAATAAATATTAACCCCATATCATTATTATAAATCAAACTTCATACGTTCACTTAAATACCGTAAAATCTACCTATAAACAAACCAACATATCATTATGAGGATGCATTAGAGCGAAAGTGCCCATAATGTACGTGTACTGAGGAATTTCATGCACAACTAAATCAATTATTCTGTTCCATAACATGCGCGGGAGTCGGACGTATCGGGGGGACAGCACAATACTTGTCAGCTAAACGCCTGTAGCAATGCTTAAATTATACAGTGTGATCTAAAATATTGAATGTTAAAAGAAAATATTAATATATAAATATATGAGGCATGTCATGGCGCAGCGGCACACATATATGACTGTAAATGACAGGTTGTGGGTTCAATCCCCACTCGAAGTAATGCAATATTTAATAATTTCAAATATTTTTTTTAATGTTTTCATTTCTTCGCTCTGGTTACAAGGCCTCAAGCGGAAAGTGAGGAACGGAAGTGGAACGGAGTGTCTTAACACTAGGTTCCCAAGTACCCTCTGCCTACCCTGCCGTGTGCGGTACAACGTGAAGCTGAGAGAGAAAAAAAATATTAAGTTGTGTGTCTTACGAAAAGGGGCAGACAAGTACTTTTTTATATATGTGCATTGCACTGCATTCTACAGTTACAGTACAAGTTTATTTATTTTAGTTATTTTAAACATAATTTATCTTAGGAAATCCAAACATTTTTCAGGAAATTTGTTTAAAATATTTTGTTATGTATTTTTTTGTTTTATCTTGTGAATCATAATTTACTTATAGTTTACTGTTAATTCAGCGTTAATTTAAAGCATGAGCCGTGTAGTTTAAAGTAGTATTTTTATTGTGTTTACTTATTGCCAAGGCGAAGTAATAATAAAATTTAATCACCCTGTGTTCGACTGAGCTAGCCACGCTCGCTAATACAGAGAATTGACTGACGGACAGTTAATAAAGTCGTGATATTACCCATATGTTGTCACCCTTTTATATATACTATATATTGCTACTATGCACTGTTCAATAAAATATATTATTATTTGGATGCACCATTGTAAATTATAATGGTTACAATTTTGACGTAAGGTTTATATTTAAGGTTTATTATATCTTTGTCATATATATATATATATATATATATATATATATATATATATATATATATATATATATATATATATATATATATATATATATATATATATATATATATATATATATATAATATACATATATATACATATACATATACATATAGCAGAGACCGGAATATATGGTAGTGTTTTTTCCCATAAGGATATTCAAGCTATTCTTATCGCTGATACATTTACAATATTTTTTTTAATATATTTTCATTGTTTTCTAACTTAATACATAAGATCAAATGCCGCTCAGTTATCTCAGTGTATATGGAGCGATGTTTTTGCAATTAAAAAATAATGTGAATGATCAAAAAAACAATCTTACTACTTGAAATAACACTTGCACGAAAATGTCAAATAATGCTATTGTACCAATATTGCACCAAGAGGTACCGTAGGTATCACGTATCAATAGATATTGAATTTATATATAGTATGTAGTTAGTGAAAAAAATTACGTTTCTGTAACTTACCATTATATATAGATATTGACATGTTTATTCTGCCAATTCAACGCCTTACTTTATCATACCATAAAACGAAAATGAAAAAAAGTAATAAAATAATAATGTAGTAACAATATGTTTCATTTAAAAAATTCCTATTTAAAATCAACAAAATATTTAATTTAAGGGTGGTCTCTATACATTTGGGAATAGCAATAAACGCTATTCTCAAAGGAGTTACGCAGAACGCGGGGTGCACGCCACTCCGCGGTGGCCACTTCAAACGTATTTGCTGTACCACTAATTATTTATATGCTCCACTCACCTCCTCTTTACTACCGACCTCATCAATATTAGATGCTATATACCTCTACTCTGTCACGTTATGTTATAGTTAACTGAAAATCATCTTTTCTGTAGTATTAGGTATATATGAAGTAAATTTCTTTATCTAGAACATAATAAGAACTTAAAAGAGTGGAAAACAGACAAGTAGCCACTTACCACTGGGTTCACTTATTATACGCTGCAAAGGCAAAGCTCATGGTAGGGCTGGGAACCTAATGTTAATACGCTCCGTTATATTGAGACATTGCATGATGAGTGGCGGAACTCAACGCCGCGCTTATCTTGTTATCACAGCGAAGAAATGAAAATATTAGATATTTAACTTGAAAATATTAAACATTACGGGTTTATGTGTTTAATTTTATCAAGTATTTAAATGACTTGGTATATATGTAAGTATTTTTAGAAAGACTGCAAGTGTTACTCATTTTACATTAAACAACTATAATCTAAATAGCTTTAATAATTATATTAGAACACGCAAACCGTTCTGGCCACTTGGGGATATCAATAACGTACAAGTAGATTGACAGCAATAAAAAATCGCCATGTTTTTGCACCAGGCGCTCCTTGAGGCTGTCAATAACAAATCCGCCCTGAGACAGCACGCAAATTTTGTTTTAGCTCAACCTGTGTAGTTGATCGTTTATAATATTGTTTTAAAATTATTTTATGAAGAAGTCTTATGTAATAATATTATGTCACGAAGAAATTTTATTCTTTATTTTTGGTGTCTTTTAATATATATTTTTTATTTTTTCTGTTTTAGAGCAATATATGAAGTATATATGTGACGTATATACTTCATATCACAAATCACACCAGTCGTATTCCATCAGACGCAATGATTCAGTGCTTAATACAATATATATTAAAGAATTTATTTGGTACCTATTATATTTTAATAAAAAAACAAAGGAATTTTTCGAGTAAAAAGTTATTCAACTTTAATATAACCTATAAAACACAAAAAGATTTAATATTTTTTGCTATCTGGTCGCAGTACACATTAGTTTAGCGAGTATTGAACATTGAACAAACGTCGCCAGATGGCCTAGTGTTTGCTCGACCTGTTCGAGTGCAACTTTGAATTTTGAACTATTAGTCGCCCCCCACAGCACCTGTCGCTTAGTGCTTTGTTGTTTATAAGTTTATGGGTTAATTGAATTTATTTATTGTATTGTATGCTTTTGTAGATAAAATATTATGCCAAGCTTCGGCGCTCTACACCGCATAGTTTCGGATGAGCGTCGTCTGATACGGACTTAGTGGCGGAAGAGTTTTATATAAAAATAATTAGAGTTACTATCATATTAACTTATACCATTTTTTTACGTTTTAGCACACAATTATCGGGGTAGACGGAGGGAAACTGATAAAATAGTGTTAAGACACTCCGCTTTTGCTGAAACACTAACGAGCTCCACTTTCAGCAATTCAAAAAGCTTTGACATTTTCTACTGAGTTTGCGGCATTTCCTGATGAGTGGCGGAGCTCAACGCCGCCGAAAAGATAACATAATAACATAATGATTCCACTCCCCAAGTATTGTTTGTCATTAAATGTTTCAATAATGAAGCGGAATAGTTAACAATTAAAATTATCCGTTGCATAAATCAACGTGAAACACGACATTAGCTTCTATTAAACTTTACACAACCTTTATAATTGTCTGTGCTATCCAGTGTCCATTATACAGCGTTTTCTATTTGGCGCATGTTATAAGAGATGATTACATGAATAATTAACAAGAAAAAAACAGGTGTTGTTATAAGCTTCACCTCATTCTCGTCCTTTCTGTGTGTTTGTCTATGACACCGTAGCTCGTGAATAAACAGTTTTGAGTATAGTATATATCTTTTAATTAAAAGCCTTGTTCATTCCGGTGGTTATTAACTATGTTTTATGAAAATCGGCTTAGCAGGTTAATAGCTGAGGCATGTCGTGGCGCAGCGGCATAAGGGTGTGACTGTAATCGACAGGTTGTGGGTTCGAATCCCACTCGAAGAGATGAAACATGTAATGTTTTCAATTTAAATATTTAAAGTTTCCACATCTTTGATAAAAAGGCAAAACGAGGCGTTGAGTTCCATCACTCAACACGTTATGCCTCAAATGTGGGGAACGGAAGTGGAATGAGGTGTCTTAACACTAGATTCCCAAGTTCCGTCTGCCTACACTGCTATGTGCGGATACAGCGTGAAGCTAAGTGAGTGAATGAGGTTAATAGTTACAAGCACGTTGACAAAATGAAGTTGCGATTTTTTGGTGTTATATAGTTTAAAATTTTGTTTGCTTGTTTCTAAACTTTTTCTGCAGAGTACTCATGAGCATATCTATAGATAGAAGTTCGTATGGTAAATTTAGTGGCGGGAAATTCCAATAGGTACTATAATTATGTTTATTTGTAAAACTAATTAATTTTCAGACTATGAAAATCCAATTACTTCTAAAAAATAGGGAAATTTAATGTAATATAGCAAGCAGAGATAGCTTTAAATTGTAGGTGAATAAGTTTTTTTTGTTTTTTATTTTTAGGGCTAATTACACTCTGTAATATTTTGAGCGTAGCTGACTTTGTATTTTGGGCATACATTAAATATGAAATTAAATATGTAAACATTTATAATAAGCATGCAATTATTTAAGTCGATATGAACGAAAATAAAAAATCGATTGCCTACCAATTAAAATTTATTTTGTACTTAAAAGAATAAATATGAAAACATTTTAACATACTTTTCTAATACAAACATTTACACCAATTTAATGATAGTTAACCCTAATTAACGTTTCTAGGGAATTTACAAAAAACGCTATTCATTTAAAGCTCATACTGTAGCCCAAAGAGGCCGCACGCGATACGAAATTGCCGACATAAGCCAGATAAGGATCGGGACACATGGAAAGCTTGTAAAGGCCTCATTTATACCACATATGTAGTTATAGCTTACTACGATATTTGCGTAGTGCGGTCAGGCTTTATGGGTATTGAATTAAAATTGTTCAAATTATGTGTATCCTGTCATATTGTATTATTTGTTTTGACAATAGTTTTTTAACTTTTAAATATGTCATGAAAACAGTGGTAATAAAGCTTTTTATGGAAATATTATCGTGTATGGTTAATTCAAAGGCCAATTGAAATATAATTTTACAGTAATATTGACGTTATGCATTTTTATGAAAAAAATCTAAATATTATTAAAAATTTTAGAGCATTTATATTTATAAATCACGAGAATTACTTTACACAAAACTTTTGTTATATAAAATCAAACAAAATATATTTGATTTAGTACTTACTTCTATATATTGAATACCCTATAGAGGACCCTTAGAGTATTTGTTAATATGATTATAACACCTAATTTTTAATGAATTATTTAGATATAAGCTCAAGTGGGTACCTGTAGGTATATACAATGGTAGTAATTCATTATTATTGTTTCAGCCATCTTCCTGGATTTAAAGAAATGATGAAGAGGGGCTCGTCTGAATCTCAATAACGCTGTAAAGGGCTCTTCAGCAGACTGCGCTACTGCTGAAGCACAGATTAATGACAACATAGATTCTCATCTAAATTATAAACAAATATTTTTTTGTCTTTTTTAATTAATCAGCTTTAATATGTTTGTGTTTTTCAATAAACAACGAGTATCATATAGTATTATTGTTATTATTTATTTATAAACAGAAATGTTACAAGATGGGGTCAATGTATATTTGTTTTTTTTTTTTTATTTCTATGAAAAAAGAGTAAAATAAAGAGAACATATTGGTTATTTTATAAAAGCTAATGGTTTAAAATTTATATCCATAATATTTGCTAAATATCTATGTATAAATATATATTTATATATATATATATATATATATATATATATATATATATATATATATATATATATATATATATATATATATATATATATATATATATATATATATATATATATGTATATGTATATGTATATATATATATATATATATATATATATATATATATATATATATATATATATATAAATATCTATGTATAAATATATATTTACAATATACGTACACATAAATATTTTTTCCAAAAATCGTGAAACTCTGTTAACTAGCTACTCTGTAGCTCGCTATCGCCAGGGGGTTTAATATTAAAAATAAAATATAAAAGAGGCGATCTCAGTGTAGTGGCTCAGCATTGTGTGCTTTTTAATAAATGCCCGAATCACTCGCCATTTATATCTGCGTATTTTCTGTTATTTCTGTATGGCGGTTATCGCGTAGGTGGTTCTTTAGACCAAAGTCGTACAAAAGCTGTACCTTGTTTATTGAGTTATTTTTAAAGTTACTTTAGGTTATTGTTTATGTATATATAATCATATAATTGTCTTAAATTTTATTAAATTAAAGCCAAAAAGAATATCAAATTATATCAAATCAAAACATATTATTTATAATATATATTTTTGCAGATTTTCGGTTTGACCGTATATCAGGAAGCAGAAAGAACGAAGGACGAGAAAAAGGTAGGCAAAGAGAACTTGGAAACCTACTGTCAAAATGACGGAGACGTTTGACTTCCGTTTCCCACTTTCCGCTGAAATTGAGGCATTGCGTTATATATAAAATATATTATAGTTTAAAGTAACATAATTATATTCAGCTTAAATACTACATTTCTTAATAGGAAAGTACCTTAACACTAGGATCCACGTACTCTCGGTCTTCCTTGCTATATACAAACACGTGAAACACCAAGTACGTATATCATATTAATGAAACAAAGTGCATATCACACTCAAAACCGATACTTATAACAACCAAGCGTTTGATGCAACCATGATGAATAAAACATAGCAATCGCGTTTGTAAAATCAGCACATGTAGACAATTTCGTCAAAGCCGCAGCCTTTGACAGTGTCTGAGCACATCAAAGGCTGCCGCTGTTTGCCTCTGCCTCTACAGGTGCCGCACAGAGGGAATATTGATTGATGCACACATCCAACGTTATGTTGATGAGATGAGAGCATGGTTAAGATATATGGTCAAAATTATAGAAAAACTGTAACTGATCGCTATGGGAAATATATTTATTTGTCATTGATTTTCCATTTGTTTTAGGTGTTTTTCATAAGTGTTAAGGCGAAATTATAAAAATTCTTTATTTTATTCACTCACTCACTTAGCTTCACGCAGGCAGGCAGGGTAGGCAGAGGGAACTTGGGAACCCAGTGTTGAGACACTCTGTTTCACTTCCGTTCTCCACGTTTTGCCTTGTACCAGAGCGAAGAATTGGAAACATTAATATTTAAATTAAAAATATTACATATTTCGAGTGAAGATCGAACAAGATGTCGGTTACAGTCACACGCTTGTGCCACTGCGCCACGACAGGCCTTTCTTTATTTTATAGGCTTAAAATTACTCTAAAAATTAAACGATATTAGAGTATGTTATACTATGACGTATATAATTTTTAAATTAAAAGAACGATATAAAAATCAATCTGCGTTACTTCAGAGGCCATCACAACAAAGGTTGTTAACAACACAATCATAAAGATTGTATATGAATTAATAAAAATGAAATTGAAATTATATTAAATTATATATGTAATATTAAAACACTTTTGTAGTCTCAAACTCGGATGGAAAGCGACGATAGGCTTCAATTAAACTACGCTGCTACGCCTACGCTGTTACTTATACAAGAAAAAAAATACTTAAAAGTTAAAATATAATTGAATGAACTAACATAAGAAAACATACTTATATTTGTGTACCATTATAACTAATCATAACTATAATTGAATAAAAAAATATTTCTTCTTTAAAAGTTCTACGCACTTAGAGCACTACGCCGTGACCAAAGGCTGAAGGAGTTCCTTTGAATGATTAGCATCGTCATTACGGTGAGTGGATTAGCACCTTGTTGCAGCCACTTATTGGAAAAACGTGAGCACGTCATCAGCTTAAGAGGAACTATGTCAAGGAGGTGAATATTATACTGCCTTAATACGTTGAAATCTTTGGTTTACGCAAATATGGGGATTTCTCTTTGGGGCCTGTCGTGGCGCAGCGGCATAAGCGTGTGACTGTAACCGATAGGTTGTGGGTTCGATCCCCACTCGAGGAAATGAAATATGTTATATGTTCAAATTAAATATTGAATGTTTTCATTTTTTCGCTCTGGTACAAGGCAAAGCGCGGCGTTGAGTTCCACCAGTCAACACGTAATGTCTCAAATTCGGTGCCAAATGGGGAACGGAGTGTCTTAACACTAGGTTCCCAAGTTCCCTCTGCCTACCCTGACATGTGCGGAATACAGCGTGAAGCTGAGTAAAGCAACTCTTAATATGTACATATGAAACCTGTTGTAGAGTAAAAGCACAAATGTACGACTATTAACGCGACAAGTTGTAGGTTCGACTCCCGCTTGTTGAAATGAAATGTTTTATATTAATATTTTCTTCGCTCTGATAACAATGCTAAGCGCAGCGTTGAGTTCCGCCACTTAACACAAAATGCTTAAAATCGGCGAAAGGTGGGGAACTGACTAAACAAATCAGACGATTGAAAGATGATTAAAATTGTGAGATAGTTGAAAACATTAAGATTTTATATAACTTATAATGTGGTTTTTATGGATCGTTCCGAAAATATTTAAAGTTCTTATAGCAATACGCCGTGGCCCAAGGCGTAGTGCGAAAATCAGTGTAAACACTTTTATATATAATATGTCTAAGATATAAATAAGTATGAATATTTTATAGTTATATATAATATGTCTAAGGCGTTAGGTATAGTGTTGAAGGTAACATAGGTTACTCAAACAAAGATTACACGCGACAAGCGGGAACACAAATAAAGCTCGGACCTTCATTGAAATTCTCAAAAACATTGTCTTGCTTACACCAATATTTGTTCTGACCAGTTATTGGCAAGTACGCTCCAGCGGGACTATTTTAGATATATTTTTTTATGTATTTTTGTTTTTTATAGACTTTTATATTGAAATTGCAGCGAAATATAGATTGTGTAAATGTCAAAGCCTCATGTTATTATATTTTTTCTTTTTAGCTTCACGCTGTATCCCGCACGAGGCAGGGTAGGCAGAGGGAACCCGGGAACCTAGTGTAAAGACACTCCGTTCCACTTCTGTATATGTATAGTTTTATTTTCACCCAAATTGTGTGTCTAATGCAGAAAAAGGAGAAGACTCCACTTAATAATAAAACACAAGTAATACTTACTAACACTTTAGTTATTATTATATAATTTAAGTTTAAATTAGAATTACTTAAAATTCTGTGTAAATACATACATAAATACAAAAAGAACTTTATTTTTATTACTAAACTTATTCATATAATAAATTAAGTAATACACATACATTGCTTAATTTAAATTACACATATGTATAAAATCTTAGAAATAAATAGTATATTTATTACTTAAAAGATGAATTCTTTCAAATTACAAAACATGAAGGCGACTGTACTTTAACTTTTTCTATTCCAAAACAGACTTGACGATTGTGATAGCTCACAGTACACACCATAACGTTTGTTTCTGGGAGTATTACAAATTTCTCCCATAACGTAAAAATTTGCATTTTACGTACACTGCCACGAATAACGTATGTAAAAAAGAATAAAAAGCCTAGAGCTAGTATGCCCGTGGCTGAGGGGGTCGCAGATTTGATTTTCGTAGTACGTTTCTGTTTGCATTAGTCATTGTAACGTTTGCTTGGTTTGGTAAAAGGCACACCGATATGGACTGTCAATCAAGGGTCACTACACGTATGGGAGATTTTCTAGTTCAGTTTCTCAGTTGTGTGTGTCACAATAATAAAGATAAATGAGAAAGACCGCTGATTTGTAAGCTGTAACGACTAAAATTATGTTTTAGACTTTGTATACAGCTTTTCAAGCTAGCAAGCTTTTTGTGTGTGTAGTTTGATGGCGTACCAATACATAATAATGTTCTAACATTTTCACTTTAACAAGTTAAGCTTTAAAATGAGATATCTTATGTTTGTGTAAGCTTAGAAATATATAGAAATCTTCTCTCTAGGACTATTCTTAAGTACTATATGCCATAGCAAACAGCATGGTGTTTAAACACCATAACTTGGCGTAAGATTCTTAGAAATGCCATATCGTTAGCGCCTACATGCGAAATGACCGACTTGTGACAACATCGTATTACTCAAAATTCCAAGCTTATTCACAGATGAGAAGCTTTCAGAAGTGACATTTGTGACGAAGCTCGTTTTATTTAAACTATGTAAAGTTATTTCTTTATTCTTATTCATCTATAGGAGCCATATATTAGGAGCCATGAAATTTCTTCGCTCTGATAATATGACAAAGCGCGGCGTTGAGTTGAACTGAACTGAACACGCTATGCCTCAAATTCGATGGAAAGTGGGAACGGAAAACACTCTTAACACTAGGTTCCCAGGTCCCCTCAGCTCACCCTGCCGTGTGCTAAAAAATATAATTCCGTATTTTTAAGTTATATTGATACAGCCCAGTGGAGAGATATTTGACTATTTTCTTTCTACCCAAACACAGTTTAGAGAATTGTAGTATTCAATAGATATATTACTGACTACGATGAACGCCGATGATATAGACATGAATGTTCAAAAATCTGGCTTTTTACACAAATACGAATTCAGCAAAGGGTAACAAGTCTTACTTATTTCCGTTTTGTATAAAAAATCTTACATTTTCGTCTATTGGTCTATTGTTTTGTTTATTTATTACATAACTAGGTTACAGATACATTTCCTCTAGTTGTTTAATAAAAATTAAATAATGATAAATTTGAACGTATCCCGTTTTCACGGCAACAGTTATGAAAGAAGAGTTATATAGCGTTCAAAATTAATACGCTTTTTAAAAAACTATATATCTCCGAAGTATAGAAGAAGAGTTTAAAAAAAAATTGAAAATGCTTATTATACTTTCATAAATTTCATTTATTATCGATCTCACAATATTAGTATCTCGTGATTCCTTTACATTCGTCTCCAAGAAACCAAGAGCGGTGATCACCAATTATTTTTCTATGGTCTTTTATTTTCTTGGTTAAAGTAATCTAAGTGTAAAATGTACCGTTTCCACGCAGCTTACCTAAGAGGCAATAAGTAAATATTAATGTCTATTTATTACTAGATTGTACACAGCAAGCTAAAAACTATAAACATAAACAAGAAAAAAAACAACAAGAATAATCTATATTATATTGTAGATAGCCTTGAGTAAGTAGATTTAAAGTTGCAAGAAATCATTTAGAATTTCATTGTACTACTATACTAACTACTAGCACACAACGATTCCAATATTAAAAGCATTTTCTATATTTACAAAGCTCATTTGCAGGCACAAAGGGGTAGGCTTGCACGGTAAAGATTAATTACCACAACCCCGTTAACCATCCGGCTCCAAAGAGAACCAATCTTGCAGCAAGGCCACTAATTCTTCACTTCAAACGACTGCATCACAGATTATGGTGGATTGACTCATTTAGAATTCCCTGTGTCTCGACCCTAGCTTCTTACTAGATGCACTGGCTTGGGACACAGTGTTTGTTAGAGCGGATACATCTTGGTATCTGGGTATTTCATAACTTTGATGTTAAGGTTAATTCTGAATGTGTCGAATTTCTTTAACAGTTCATAATTGGTCAATTAATAATATACTATATTAAAATTATTTGGCAGTTGATTCTCTGGCTTTGCA
Organism: Eueides isabella; assembly: GCA_019049475.1. Taxonomy (NCBI): domain Eukaryota; kingdom Metazoa; phylum Arthropoda; class Insecta; order Lepidoptera; family Nymphalidae; genus Eueides; species Eueides isabella. The sequence continues at coordinate 4,908,423 of CM032400.1, forward strand.
TATCGATATGAATTGAGTGGTGAGTTAAAATTATAAACAATATTTACAGGAAATCATTTGAGATCGTCATTGTTCTGAGTTCGGTTCCTACTGGCAAGATTTCGGACATTCCTCCGCGCTGTAATGCGATAACAAGATTGTGAAGTAAAATTTCACTACATAACACGCAATGCCTCAAACAAATTGTGGAAAATGGTTAACAGAGTGTCTTATCACTAAGTTCTATCTGCCTACTTTGCTATGAAATAAAGTGAATCTGAAAAAAATAACAGCTAATGTATATGATTAGATTACTGATTCACTCACTCACTTATCTTCACGCCGTATCCCGAACATTAAAAAGATTTCTATCATTCTATTATTAATATATATTAATTTTATATCAAAATAAACAGTTCTAATTAAAGAACTGTTATTTAATTTTGATATAAAGCAATAATAATATTATATGATCATTCATGAAATGGTAAAGTTTACATTTTCTGACTATTCCTAAACACTGAACAATATGTTTTAAGTCAGTAACTTATTATGACCTGATTGTAATTTCGTTTTCTTTCATATATGTAAGGAATTAATGTAACACAATACATATGTAGAACAAAAATATGTTTTAGAAGTTGGAATATCTTTAATATAAAATGAAACGTAAACAACGCAGTTTAAGGGAGAAAATATTTAATATATCACATATTAATGTATAAGGTATTATAGTTAGACCAGTGTCTGTGATTTCATGGACACAAAAGGAAGATTTCATACAAATATAAAGTAAAAATTATTATTACAGTCAAAACATTGTATCTTTAAAAACTGCCACTTTTATGAAGCATAAAGAATCTTGAAAGAAAATCACCCTCGTTTAAAAGATATAAATGGAGATCTAATAATGTTTAATGGGATTTATTTTTTTATAGAAATCTAATAATGTATATTAAATTTCTATAAAAAAAAATAAACCCATTCAATCCGACATGGCGGCAGTTACACAAAACAAGTGAAATATTTTCATTTCCGTGCTGTGGTAACAAGATACAGCGTTGATTTCCGCCAATCAACACGCAAGTAAATATTCTTATAATTATGACTAAGTTTAAAAGTAGATAATACGTATATCTATTTGTTTATAAATCTTGTAATGTTAGATATAAAACGTTAAGCTTTCAGTGTCACTCGTGGTTATCAGGCATCGAACCCACTATCAAGTTTACTATCAAGGTGGACTGCACTTCGTCAGTCTTATCTAACTTATCGATTTGCCATCTCGTTTATTTACACTGTACTTTGATGTCTGGAAATTATGTTTTACCTACTTATAATTGCGAAATTCGTGTACAGATTGATAATAATTATCTATTGGTTGTTAAGAAAATAAAATAAGTGTCATACTTTGTAACCCTTATGATTTTTCTAAGTACTTAAACATATATTTTATGACAGTTATGCTTACTACTTAAAAAAATATTTAAACATTAAAGCTTATTGAATTCCTTTGCAAAGAGGATGAGCTTATTGGGCTTTTGTACACGTAAAATTTGAAACTTCAAACCAGATAAATTGAAACGCTTTTTACAATACTAACGTAACAGAAGCGGCTTCGCCCGTTTAAACAATGCGTAAAACCTATACGTAAATTATTACCATCGATTATTTTGACGTATAAGATATATTACTGTAAAGTTTTTCAAATGGACGAACACCATCCTCACTAACATACATTTATAATATTAGTAAGATTACAGTTTTAAGTTATAATTCTATTTCAATATTAAGATTTGATACGACAGTCTGTTAGGCATAAAAAAATTATAATAAAATTCCTGCATAATTAAGAAGGTGTGTTGTTTGGTGGAACTCAACGCCGCACATTCTTTTTTTAATACCGCCAGAAAATTAAAATTATTCGTTCCCAAGAGTGATACATAAGCTGTAAGGCTGCCCGCTATGATGGCTTCGTGACGTCATTATTATGAAAAATATTTTCTTATAATCTTAGGACTCAACTAAAGTCTGATTCATAAATAAACAATGTGATATTGCTCCTAATTTCAGGGTCTAGATAACTACATATATAGTACGTATAGGTGTTACACCTGAAATTAAACAAAATTAATTGAAGATTTTTTTAGTTCTAATTATAACTGAATACACACTATATTATATTAATTCTATACATGTCAGTTTATAGGAACGCCATTTTCTCAATTGGTGTTTCCTTGAAGCGTACGTACACTTGCCTTTGTTTACTCAACTGAGATGGCAAGCGGAACGAAAAAACTACCAAACCGGCTCGTGGACGATTTCGAAAATATTTGGCCTGATAAACGTTGTACTGGTAGCATATTCATATTTATAAAGTTATGCTGGATTGGATAGATATATAAATAGCACGTGGTTGTAAAACCTATGGTTATAGATTCGATCTCCACTCGGGGGAATACATTATGTTCAGTTTCGTGCGAGAGTGCATAGACAAAACGCGGCGTTTAACTCCGTCGCTCAACACGTATTATCTTGAAAATCGGGCAAAAAGTAAGCAACGTAGTGTGTCAACACTAGCGAGCTACAAATGCAATTAGTTAATTAAATTTGAATCTAGAAATAAATCTATTTGTGGCCTGTCGTGGCGCAGCGGCATAAACGTGCGACTGTAACCGATGGGTTGTGGCTTCGATCCCCACTTGAGGAAATGAAGTATTTAATAATTTCAATTTAAATATTAAATGTTTTCATTTCTTCGCTCTGGTACAAGGCAAAATGCGGCGTTGAGTACCGCCACTCCACACGCTATGCCTCAAAATTTGGCGGAAAGTGGGGAACAGAAGTGGAACGGAGTGTCTTAGCACAAGGTTCCCAAGGTCCCTATGCCTACCCTGCCATGTGCGGGTTACAGCTTGAAGCTGAGTAGTTGAGTAAAAAATTCAATAAGTCGCATACGGCAAATTTCAGTCAGCCAACTGCATTGCGATGGTGGTTTATTAAAATATATCGTTTAAATAATAAATTATTTCCTGAATGTATATCTGAATGTATCTTTATGAATGTCAATTTATAATGAATAAACAATCATTCCATTAATAAATCAGGTTTATATCAATTGTGTGCCGAGTTGGTTAAAATTATATTTCATTATTTAAAATAAGAGTTTTCATAGTTAAAATGATATGTAATCGTTATTTTCTTATAATTAACATGTACTTGATATGAGAAAGTATTACTTTACGGGTGGCTTACTTACTGCAATGTAACATATATAGAATTATGCCATTTTTTTTTAACAAAATAATTTCAAAAATTCGGCGCGGTCAACAAATTAATATTAAGATAGCTCTTATACCACATATTATTTCTATGATAAAGAAAAAGTAATAGTTATTGGAATTCCAATTTTTTTAAGGAGAAAATGTTACCCATTTGTTTCACTGTCAAAAACATTTGACAGAAAGTCACGTAATGGTATAAAGTTGAAAATAATATAAAATATTTACGTCTACGATTCTTTGAAAAACAAGGCGTTTATTTTTGCTATCTTTGTATGAGATTCGCTGTGGAATCAAAACCTACAGGGTAGATAGTTCTTGTGGACATACAGTTATGAAGTTTGATATATAATTTTGTAAAGGCTATAATTCGAGAAGTGAAAAATTACTGTTAACTCATAGACAAAGTTTGTATTTGTATTTTTAATTCATTTTATCGCAAACAAATATTTATCATATTTAGGTAGGTACCTCCCGCTTACATTTTCAGAGTTATAAACCCTGAAATATGTACAGAACTCTCAGGTTTTAATAATTAAGGTTTTTATATTTTTATAAAGACGTGTCTCAAAATGATTTAACTATTAATTAATAAAATCATTATTTTTCTATATTATTATATAATATTTATTTGTTTATTATAATGTAACTATTAATATATTAATGATTTGCAATAATAATATACTAAAAAGTAATCTAATTCACAGAACATTTCTTTTTATGTAGACAGTACAAAAGAGTATAAGATGGCGGCACGCAATGACGCGGAACGCCTCACGATGAGGCCTGAACTCAGTAATGCTACGTGTTTCATATAACAGATGGTATACTTATATCTATAAAACCTTACGTTAATACCTAAGGTAAGGTTGGTACTACTCTATTCATATATATATATATATATATATATATATATATATATATATATATATATATATATATATATATATATATATATATATATATATATATATATATATATATATATATATATATATATATATATATATATATATATATATATATATATATATCTATATATATATATTATATATATATATATATATATATATATATATATATATATATATATATATATATATATATATATATATATATATATATATATATATATATATATATATATATATATATATATATATATATATATATATATATATATATATATATATATATATATATATATATCTATATATATATATATATATATATATATAATATATATATATATATATATATATATATTATATATATATATATATATATATATATACATATATATATATATATATATATATATATTATATATATATATATATATATATATATATATATATTCATATATGTATATAAAGTTACGTATAGTACAATATATAATTATTATTCTATATGCAAATATAGTGTGCTGGTTGTTACTTAGCAATAAAATAAAGATAATAAATATTACTGCTAAATATATTTATTATAACTTAAAATTATTGACTAACTTTAAATAAAAATTAGCACAACAGTTGGGAAGTATATATTTGTGATGTATTTCCATTTTTTCATTTTCACGTACCATCCAAATCTAACACATGAAATGGATGGGCCTTCGTGGTTCTTAATTTAACATGATATGTAGATAATTAGATATATAAACATTCGTCATATAGATGATAAAGGATTACTTAGAGCTTATGAAAACAGATTGGTGTATATAGACATTTTAGAAAAAAGAGTTGTGACTATTATCATATTTCTAAAGTGTTTCTTAATATTTATTCAAAATAAAATATTTTGTAGAGGTATTTGTTATTTATTTGAAAGAAATAGTAATTTATTAACATAAATCGTCCATGCTTATAATTTCTTTATTAAAATATATAAAGCCCAGTATACAATATTACGTACATATAATACGTTACCTAAATAAAATCTAACGTAGCTATTATGGCGGCATCCCTTGATAAGTGTGTTTGCACACCGCACGCCTGTCCGGGATGTCGCCGCGCTTATCTAATGAGAACTGATAATAACCCCTCACAATTCTTCTTATAGCAGGTGATTTCTTATAATATATATAGTTTGTATGTTAAACACTTAGGTATTCATTTTTTATACCTGCCCAGTACTCAGCTTCACGCTGTATCACACACATGGCAGGGTAGGCAGAGGGAACTTGGGAACCTAGTGTTAAGACACTCCGTTCCACTTCCGTTCCCCACTTTTCGCCGAATTTGGGGCATTGCTTGTTGAGTGGCGGAACTCAACGCCGCGTTTTGCCTTGTACCAGAGCGAAGAAATAAAAACATTAAATATTTCATTTGAAATTTATCATAATTTCATTAATCAATGCTATATTTATTAATCTTGTATCTACACTTATAAGTAGTGAAAGAGTTAGAGTCCAATAAAGATCGGTTCTGCTTACAGTAGTTACAGATTTTCAAAACACTTCATTCATCATTAATTTTTCTTCAGCTTATCGCGCACATAGGATAGCCAGGCGAAGAGGGAACCTAGTGGCAAATTTCCATGCAGACGCTTACGTTTCCTACTTTCCGCATAGGTTATGCGTGAGGTGTGTGTGCATTGTGTCATTCATTGCGTTTATAAAAACGCCCTAACATAATTCTTTACTTTACAAAATCTCTTAACTTTTAAAAATCTTAATTGATTATGTAAAGAGAATTAATATAATCTAATTTGAAGTTTTAACAATTCAATCACAAATTCAGAGTAAATATAAGGATCATTGGAGTACTCCATTAAACGGACATCGCGAAATTTTTTAAAGAAAATTTCAACAAATTACCGATTTCCAACGGAACGTTCCTCTTTCTTGAACAAAAAACTTCCTTTTTTAATTCAACCTTAATTGTTCGCAAGGATGGTTCGTTCGTAGAGAACCAAGAAAGCTTTGGTTAAATTGATGCCACATGTATGTACTATTTTATCATAAAATTTTGTAGATTTTTCTAATATTTTTTTAAATATTTTAGGTATTACTAGTATTATTTTTATCTGCCCTCATGAAAAATTGTCACGTTCCGCGTAAACCGAGAGAGCAGACATCATCAGAAAGATTACGAAATGACGAATTTATCGAAATTTGATAATTTGAAATTGATAATTTTCAATAAACTCGTTCTTAATATTATATAAAATATGATAATTCTGTGCTTTTATATTAAGTTTTTAATAATATTCAATTTGTTTAAGAAAAGTTTAAGTTACCACGTCAAATGATAGTCCGTTAACCGACTTTACAGTCAACCAGTTCATTGACGTGATAACGTCTTATAAATCTATAAACGTCGGCTGAACGCTGGTACAAGAAAGTAAAGTTTAATATAATGTTATTATTAACTCTAAATACAATGCACTTGTGCACCTATGCATAAAAATGTCCAAACAATGTCGTCTCGTGATTAGTCCCGGCGATTTTTTCCGTTCAATTGAACTTATGAAGTCCAAAGCCCGTCACTCTAATCATTATTTGATCTCATTACGCAGCCAAATCTAATGAAACAGTAATGAAGAGAATGTTTAAGTAATCTCTAAAAGAATGTTGTAATTTAAATTGTAGAAGAAAATTATGGCGTTGTTGGGCGTTGGTACAAATCTATGACTGTTACCGCGGTGGTTGGATTCCACTTAGGGGAAATATAAACGAGATTATATTTTACAAATAAAAAGTAATTGATATAATATCCACACTTCTTGTTCTATAATAAATTAAATTTCTAATTTTAAATTATCTCCTCAATGAACAATGTGACCCAATAGAGCACTAAGATATCAAAAGTTTTTAGGCTTCGAGTAGACTTGCCGACGGGCCTTCAGCTTATAGATTATGCAAACTGCCACTTGATGATAGAAAGCTGTCATAGACTTGGGATAAAAGCTCTTACCCTTGTTATAATATAAAATTAATCTTTAATAATGTTTTTGCTAGTAAATTTCATATATAGTTTACTATTTTGGCAAATATCTTTATATGTATACAGGTTTTCTATATAGCAAGGTAGGTACAGAGGAGCACTTCCCTTCTCCACTTTCCACCCGAATTTGATCAAATGGAGGTGGAGGTATCAAAATCATAATTGTCTGTTTTTTGCAGTATCCCGCAGATAATGTAATAAAATTTTCTTAAAAATTTTAAAATTTTCAATATAAATACATGAATAAAGGCATTTAATACATGAATAAAAGCATTTATTCGCTTGGCTCTCTCTCAATATTAATGTTTTACTGTTAAAAATATATTTCAATTTGGTACTATACAATAGGTTTTTGCCAATAAAAAAAAAGTAAATTGATTGGATATAAGTATTTTAAGCTACATTTACAAAGTTGGGCTTACTAAGAGCTTTTTCAGTCTTACTTTAATTATAGCAAGTTTCATCGCTTAGTATGCGGATTATGCAAACTACAGCTTGATAATAAAAAGCTGTCGTAAAAGTGCGATAATGACTTTTACAACCACTAACATTATTGTTTCATAGATTACTGTAATATTTTTTTATTAAGATTGGTTTGCATTTCGATAATATTATATAAAAGTTTATGACAACGAGGCACAAAATATGTAGGGCAGTTAAAACAGCCAAATATCAACTAATGACCATAATGACTGATTTGGTTGCTTTCGCTTTCTAACGATAGTGTACCTAATAATGAGTTAATGTATATTTACATTGTTTATTACATATTAAACATCATAAAGTACAGTCAACTACTAAAATATAGAAAGATAAAACGGTTTCTCTGGCTTTATATAACAAATTGGATTATGAAAAAAAAAATATTGAATTATACATTTTTAGTAAATTTATAAACACCAAATGACCGTGACGTTCAGCATCGACGTTGTATCTTTGAAAATCGAAGTATCTGATGACAAATCAGACAATGATTCTTTTTATTTAGATAAATTACTAATTTTTACGATAATTTAAAAGTCCATGGTTCTTATTAAAATACACAAGCATGTGGAGTGCTTGATGTTCTCGACGTCGAGAGCTTAAAGCTATCGGTCGTCCGCCTTTATCGTTTCCTTCCGGATCTTAATCTAGCTACAGTAAAAGATGTAGAGCTCATATCCATCGCCTTTACACAGACAAGGTCCAGTGGTTATATAGATTAATATTTTTACAGAAATGTTTTAATAGGCAAAAATGCGGCGTTGAGTTCCGCCATTCAACACGCTATGCCTCAAAATTCGGCGGAAAGTGGGGAACGAAAGTGGAACGGGGTGTCTTAACACTAGGTTCCCAAGTTCCCTCTGCCTACCCTGCCATGTGCAGGATACAGCGTGAAACTTAGAGAGTATGTTTTCAAAGCTATAGTTATCTATATCTTTCAAAACTTTATGTATATACCTACTACTTTTTACGTCCTAACAAATAATTTTATTTTTCAAAAGAAAAAGCAATATTTTAAATGATAAAACGTTTACTTTTCTTGCTTGTTACTCTACTAGTTAATACGTACATGTAGGTGAGCTGTTTTTCAAAAATAATAGGTAATTATACATTTTTGTGACTGTAACGGCCTGTGAATGTTATTTGTTACATTCCTTTGTATTTATCGCTTATACATACATATCAGGATAGTTAAGAAATACATATTTACGTATCTCACATAATTCATTTGAACATACAATTATTTCAAATTTCCATTCAAACTTAAAACAGTAGTAATTTTTATCCTTTTTTTACAAAAGCTACGTAAATAAATAAATATTTTTTAACGTGTACGTTTAGTAAGCATTGTGTTTTCAGGTGTAAAGAAACGACAAGCAACTCTCAGGTTTACAATGAGAATAATTTCAGCGTACGGCGCGTCGCCCCACGCACCACACAGTATTGACTGTGTCCATTGCGCATGCCTCCCTTTGCCGGGGTCTACAACGATACAGAGTGCTGGATATGAAAAACTCTTTAAAGTAATTTTAATAGAAAGCAGAGTAGATTGACACTATGCTCTGTTCGCCGAGTAATAATGTCAAATTTGGATTTTTCAATGTAGGAAATAAAATATGTATAGAATCGAAATATGCGGCTAAGCCGACTTAAGAGTTTTTATTTTAAATGTGTAAACATCGCAATAATCATATACCTTATGTCTGAATACTGAAAGACAACGAGGACTAGATAGAATGTTATTCTTATTATGTTCTGGTTGCGTAAGATGCGACACAGCACCTTTGGAAGTAAAAGCTACATAAAAGATTGGTCATATGCATCACCAAACTCGCCCGCTTCCCTCCGAACCTTATAGTGGGTCAGTGATAAGTACAATTTATAAAGATTGACAAAAGTGTACAAGCGTTTAAATGGCTGGCAGATACTTAATATTAATAACAACAAAAAAAACAGCATAAATATAAAAGGAATGCCTATGAGTATGAAATGAACTACAAATATAAATATGTATTTTTTTCTATAAAATACGTCGCTTTTCGGATAAATCTTCTTTTTCTTTTAATTTCCCTATTTATAAATAAAGGCTGTAAGTTCTTACTTTTGTGGACTTACAGTTGTGATAAATTTCACAACAGAAAGTATTCTATAAGTTTCAATTATGGCACAATAAAGTCATTCTATAAGGGATACGGAACCGATATCGACAAAGAAATCGAACAGAAATTATATACACAGTGCCACATTCTGATTTAAAAAAGTCTATTAAGTGGTATTGAAGAATTTATTTTTGAGCTTTCCGCATGTATGATAATGAATTTCTAAATTTTCTATGATACTTTTAATTAAAATACTATGAAAAAGCAATTAAAATAATCTCTATCTCCATATAGCTTATTAGTTTATTATATCGTATTTAACTGAATGGTAGTCTTATATTAATTACACTATAAAATTATTTTATCTGTTATATTTTTTATGACATTGTCTTCATCCGTAATCTTTGTGAAATTATACGCAAATTTATTTAAATGATTATAAAAAGAAGGCTGTAAAGTGACGAAATCGCTTATCGCTTCTAGTTGTTATTTGTATTTGATAACAGTTAACAGTGTAACGGCACGCTAAGTTATACCAAGTTGTTAAGGATGCAATTATGTGTTAGATTCTCAAAGAAATACTAAATTTTGTTGGTTTTTTTGGAAATATATTGTTTTACCTATAGCTTATAAAACATATAAAAACGGTTTTATAAGTGTCTTATGTCGAATTTGAATAGATGTTAAAGTAAAGCATAATTTACGCTTTTGGTCTATAATAATTGCATCAAATTTAAAAATAAATATGATAATATTATTTTTCTATTTTCATGAAGTTCTCTCATACAACAAAAGCTAACGATAATCTATTGATAGTTTACTTAGTAATGTCCTCCAAATATTTAATTCACTAATTTTAAAATGTCAAATAAAGGAAACATTTATCATATAATAATTATTATTTAATCCTCTAAATTAGATAAGAACTCAGGATCCTGCCATTTTCTTTTGGCAGATGTTAATTCCGCCATTTAATTTTTTACTATATATATATATATATATATATATATATATATATATATATATATATATATATATATATATATATATATATATATATATATTAAATATAAATATTTAAATCAAATTTTCAGACAGAATAACGTATTAATGTGACCATAATAAGAAAAAAATGAGGACACTAAAAACAAATATATAAATCAAAACGAAGAACAATCCATTAACTCGATCTAAAAAAAAAAATAAGAACAGCTGCGATTGGTTGTCTGCCGGCACCGAATATGCGATTGGTCGCCTCACGTCGGGGAATTCGATACTTTTTAATAATGGCTCCTTTAGCTAATGCGATCGGCTTTATATCGCGTTTAGTATTTTATTACATAGCCCAAATGTGTTTAAGTGGTTGATTGTGGGAAGATAAACGATTGTTATGGATTTCTTGGAGATATTGGGGAGGCTTGTTTCAACCAATGTTAGGCTACTTTTGTGTTAATTAGTTTTAATCTGTGGTTTTCTTGGCTTATATATGAACAGATTTGATGTCCAGATAAGCTATTGTTAAACATAATATTAATTTTTTGATAGTAAGTTAGATTAAGATATTACAGGCCTACGTAAAATCTTTCTAATTTATTAACATTTTAAAGTACAAAAATCTTACATTGTAAGAATTTTATACGTCATAAATGATTATGGCTCAGGGGGGAAAGGTGTGACTGTAAATGTGATAGGTATTTGGGTTCCAGAAAATGAAACATTTATTATTAATAATATTCTTTGGTAATAACACAAAATAGGGAAATGTAAAGAACGGAAATGTGTCTTAGCACTAAGTTCTCAAGCTGCCTTTGCCTAACACACCATAAGCGAAATACAGCATGAAGAAAATATTTGAATTAAGTTGACACTGAAATTCATTTACGAAAATCTATTATTATAGATAAACAAATATATATACGGGAATGCACGTGAATATTGCACAGCGTAATATGCTTTAGGTATTAATAGAACAAACATTCAGATACAAATACAAATAAAGCTCTCATATTGAATACTCAAAATGAATTACCTATTACCTTACGTATCTTACATACGTTTTATAGTGACAGAACATAGCGATATGTCAGGGCTATAAGCGTGACTGTAAGCATCAGATAGTGGGTTCAATCCCCACTCAAACAAGTCAAATGAAAATATTAAATATTTCAAATGAAATATTTAATATTTTAATTTATTCGCTCTTATAACTAGGTAAATAGTGGCGTTAAGTTCTACCACTCAACACACAATAGTTAAAATTACGCGGAAAGTGGTGAGTGGAATGAAGTGTCTTAATAATAGATTATCAAGTTCCCTCTACCCTGCCATATGCGGGATACAGCGTGTAGCTAAAAAAAATAATATAAATATTTTACCAACTAGAATATGATAATGCAACCAAATAAGTTGCTTGATATGTTTAATCTGTGTCTCCTACAATTTAACAACAAAAGATATTGAAAAATACTATGAATCATATGTAACATTTTTTTTTAAAACATCAAATAACGAAAAGTGTCTAATAGATAAAACAAAATGTAGATATAAGTGTAGTATTGTACTATCTGGCGAGTTATTCCTTAAATACGCAAGACACTCAAGCAACTCATTGATGGTTCTGTGCAAACAAAAATATCGACTATTCGATAACGGCGAGAATCGATACTGACCCCGCGATACGGCAATGAGCAAATACTAGGTACGTAAGACGATAAAAAGTGAACGCGCCTCGACTAGGCACCCCATCTCTTTTATATGTTTTTCAATAGAAATTATATATATTTATATAACTACTTGGCAAGAGTTTCAGTTATATATTTTTTCATGATGTTATCTTATTATAGATATTTATGTGATAAGTGAAGAGATATTTATCAGGTGTGACAGAAATATATGTATTTAAAATATTTATTCAAATGTAATTGACCATATCATATTTCATTTTTCAATGTACAATTAGCTTCCGCTGTATTTCTAGCGGCACTAAGGCAATGTACATATAATCCGTTTATGTTTTATACGGGTTAGAAATAAAAACATATTTCTTTAATAAAAATTTAAGTAAGTACAGACCGTAGTGTCTTCATTTTTAACGTCCATAAAGTGATATTAAACACTTAGAAGATGCGCCGACGACTCTAAGAGACTCTATTTATACTCGTAATAAATATTAAATCTATAATTTAAAAGTCATGAAAGGGTCGTGAATTGTATAATTTTCCTAAGAGAAAAGTAAAAAGGTCACACGTCTCTTAGAGTCGTTGGCATTGAGAAAAAAATAATAAACATAAAATACCTAAAAAACTCTTGAAAAATTATTTACAAATATAAATGATTGTTACTCTACTGTTGTTGGAAAATTGCGCGACGTGTAGACGCTAGACGTATCTACAAGAGCAAATAGTATGTACAATTTGGGACCTTGAACGATTATGGTGACTTTGTAAATGTCATATTTTCTGCTCGAAATTGTCCTGTATAATAATATAAAGCTTCATTTAAAAAATATCATTATATATAATCAGAAATTACGCATTGAATTTATGAAAATCAATTTAAAAAAAATCTTCCATCCTCCCTTTAAATATTATTTTCAGATATTTTGAATGAAACTCACTCAGCTTCACGCTGTATCCCGCACATGGCAGGGTAGTCAGAGGAAACTTTGGAACCTATTGTTAAGACACTCCGTTCCACTTTCGTTCCCCACTTTCCGACGAATTTGAAGCATTGCGTGTTGTGTGGCAGATCTTAACGCCGCGTTTTGCGTTGTACCAGAGCGAAGTAATGAAAACATTAAATATTTAAATTGAAAATATTAAATATTTCATTTCCTCGACTGGGGATCGAACCCACAACCTGTCGGTAACAATCACACGCTTTTGCCGCTGCGCCACGACAGGCCTCAGAATGAAGCTCTTGACAATAAATAATCTTTAGGATAAATATTTTAGAATTATCCAGCACTAAAGCCTCATCCAACAACCCACGCTATTTGACTATATGAATTAAAATTTTATATACATTTATTATGGATAAATATCATAGATCCTCTGCCATGCCACTTCATTTTTTTGTAGGTCGTCGTTAGTGACGTTACGTAGATTGTGCACTTGTTTTAGAAGGATAAATATTTCGTTATTAAATTCTTTTAATCAGTCTCAATTGTGGCGTATAATTACTGAATATGGTTTGTTAGCCTAAAATTATCGTATTTCATCCAATAATATTATGTAAAATAACTAAATAGACACATCCACTGATACCAACATAAATATATAACTAAACTGTACTACGATAGCATTGCACGTTATCACAAATTCTAATGTTTGTGTGTTAATAAATAAGCTTTGTTTAGATCATTCGCTACATTTTGAATATGAGTTTAATCAATAATAATCAATATGGCAAATATTGTCTGCGGTGGTTCGTATAGATGCCGAAGTGAATGTTTTAATTGTCGCTATGGTTGATAAGGATCTGAGTACACGCGGCTAATCAATTAACTGCCAAGTAACAGTTCAAATGTTTTCAAATATTTACCTTCCTTGTAAACATTTGCTTACTCTTGCCATTGCTTTGTTTATAAGTTGCTTAACATCGTCGGCTAGACACCATTCACTCTTACTCATTTGGAGTACTGTAGTATGTGATATGAATGTACTGTGGCTTTTAACTTTTTGAATAAATGTATAAGTATATATAAATTACGTAGTTATGTTTGTTAATATATAATATAATATTTTATAATTAAATATATGAGGTCTATTGTGGCGCAGGCACAAACGAGCGACGCTAAAGGTTATGGATTCGATTTCTTATCGTGGAAAAAAAATATTTAAATTTTTCTCACTCTGGCATCGAAAGACCGCTGAATACCGCTACTCGACATGAAATGATTGTGTTAATGGGAACGGTGTGTCTTAAACTAGGTTTGCAAGTTTTTTTTGGCTACATATATACAGTGCCCAATAAAAAAAAAAAAAATTGAAATTCACTTTTGCCTTAAATATGACAATAAATAAGATAAAGATATTGAGATTTCGAGGAGAGAAGTTTTCTCAGTATTTTCGCAATAAATTTAAAATAAAAGCTCTTAGAAAAGCTTACCTAGTTAGTAAAAAATCGTAACAAAATAAAATAACAAGTACAATTGTCATATATTTTTAATTATTTTAAACAAAAGGATTGCTTAAAAAGCAACTTGCTTGTCTATGCGTAATTAAAAATACAAGATGGCTGCAAGTCAATTCGGTCAACGCACTGCGTAGCCTCCCTCTCGCACTCGCTCTTAAGTGGCACATTGAGATGATGTTAAAACTGCAGTGTAAACATAATGCAGCTATATTGAACTCGTTTGAAATCAATTCTAATAATCGGTTGGTATTTACGTCTAGATCATATTTTTATATGAACATTTGTATTTCATAATTTCAAAAGAATAAATGGGAACACACATATACATACATATGTATTTAATGATAAATAATGTCGCTGAATAAGATTCTTTCTTAAATAACTTGATTTAGAGAAACCCGATGTTTCGAACACTTTGCAGTAAATACTTTTAGTCTATAGTCACCACTGACAAATACGGTGAAATTTATTTCTTACTCAGCTTCACGCTGTATTCCGCACATGGCAGGGTAGGCAAAGGGAACTTGGGAATCTAGTGTTAAGACACTCCGTTCAATATATACGGGAGTAGTCCCGTACCCCACTTTTCTCCGAATTTGAGGCATGGCGTGTTGAGTGGCGAATTTCAACGCCGTGTTTTGCCTTTTACCAGACCGAAGAAATGAAAACATTAAATATTTAATTCCCGTCGAGGAGAATCCTAGGACTGAACCCAGAACCTGTCGGTTACAGTCACATGCTTGTGCCACTGTGCCACGACAGGCATTTTTGTGCATTTATTTCTTTTTAAACTTAATTTAATGTTTTAAATGAAACACTTTTAATCGGATTAATCACGGATAGACTCTACCCGTGACCACGGACTACTGTAAAGTGTTCGAAACGTTGGGTTTCCAAAAAACATGTTTAACCAACAATATACGCGATTAATCCGGTTAAAAGTGTTTCATTTAAAATGTGTAACAATCGCGAAAATCAAATCAAATTTCATATTTTCAAAGGTTTCTTAAATGTGTCTCAGTTAAATATGGACAATTTGATTTCAATTATAGCGTATACGAGTACTTAAAATTATAAATTCTTATATAATATTAAAAGTCCTTTTTTTTAATCTTCACGCTGTAATCCCCTAGGTATCGGCCATCGGTAGGGATGGCAGAAGGTACTTGGGCACGTAGTGTTCACGCGAAGACACTTCGTTTCCACCTCAAACTCCGCCAAATTTTAGGGCATTGCGTGTTGATTAATAAAAATCAACGCCGTGTTTTGTCCACTTTGCCTTGTTTACAAGCTCGAAGAAATTAAAAAAAAAATATTTCCTCAGGTGGGGATTAAACCCACAACCCATCACGTATACAGACATACACTTGTGCCTCTTCATCACGGCATGCTCAAGAACATTTTATAAATTATATTTGTTTAAATAAAAAATATTGTTAAATATACACAACGTTTAAACAAATATACCAAATACCATACTTACAATGTAAAACAGAAACCCAAAAAAAAACTGGACATCATAAGCCTTTTACTCAAAAGGATATATTTGTAGTATAGTCCGTGACAGTTATGGATGCTACTCACCTCTATGAAACAGAAGCAATTTATCGTGCCCTGAAAGTTTTCCGTCGGGTAAATCATCATAAATCACAATGACGTATGACTTAGATAAGAAAATATAAAAGTTACATATTATTAAATATAATTTCATTTAGTTTTAAGCCTGCTTATTTTACGTATAAGGTAATGATAAAAGTATTTTCTGGGTTTTTAAAGTATAGCCATGAATCTATAGGTTTAATTATGTAATTTTCTGTTTTTCTTTTTTAGCTTCACACTGTATGTAGCACATGGCAGGGTAATCAGCAGCAGGGGGAACTTGGAGACCTAGTGTTAAGACACTCCGCTCCGTTCCGTACTTTCCGCCGAATTTTTAAAGCATTCTGAGTGGCGGATCTCAACGCCGCGTTTCGCTTTGTTGCCACAGCGAAAAAATGAAAATATTAAATATTTTATTTCCTCAAGTGAAGATCGAACTCACAACCTGTCGCCTTTACAATCTCACGTTTGTGTCCGTGCGCCACGACAGGCTTCTATAGAAAGTAAATATGTAAGTAATAAATATTATTAAATGTAATATTGATATATTATTTACGAAACACGCTATTTTCAAAGTGAAGAGAACACCATAAAAAGAAATAAATTAAAAAAATCATGATATTTTTTGGTGATTTCTTGCGGTTCACAAAAGTATGTAAAATACAGGGCTAGTCCGAGGCCGGTTTCATTCCGGCAATACGGCTAAGTGCCGGCCGGTGATGGATGGTGTTTGCACTACAAATAGTTTTCAATTTTATGTCGCCACTCGCCCGCTATCGAGAGATTTCACTCACGAAATTGATATTAGGGACGTAATCTGAAAAATTCTAAAGCTTAGACTTAAGTACTTACTTGGGGTTGACCAGATGTTCGGATGTAAGACACGTTTACACTATATGTTAAGTTAGTATGTTCAATCGTGAAATTTTGCAATCAAGTGATTATGACGTTCAATTTCGTCACTCAACACGCAATACCTCAAATTCATCGGAATGTAGGGAATTAAAAAGGATTCCTCAATACCTAACGATAAAAAACCTAAATTTACTTTAAACTCTAAATTTGCTAAATTTACTGCCCTATAATACAGGATGTTTTTAATAAATATTAAATTAATAAAATTTATGTTAAACATACAAAATATTTTACAAGATGAGCTTTAATTTCATCTTCGTAGTTTAGAAATAGGAAATAACGGAAATTGTAAGACTTAGTTCGATAAATGATAACAACGTAAAGTTTATATTGATAATATTTCGCTCAATCGATAGATCGATGTAAATTCAAACTGACCAAATGAATTGTTAAATCAGTTGTAAACCGTAAATAATTCGATATTCATAGAACATTTTATGCTCAAATCTTAAACTTTTTAATGCATTTAATTAGTGTTATTACACTAACTATTGCATTTACACTAGTAGTATTATGCAACAAAATGCAGGTTCGATTCTCAGTGTGAAGAGTTCTACATAACGTTTATATTATTGAGGCCTATCATGATGCAGTAGACCAATCGTGTGACTGTACACGCGACAGCTTTTCGTTTCGATCGCCACTAGAGGAAATTTAACATTTATTACTGATGAAAACAACTTTATTATGATGATACCTTAAAAATTATACAAACAAATAGGTATTAGGTATATTGCAAATAAACTCTTTTGAATTTATGAGGTGTAATATATAATTATACTTATTTTATTCATAGAAATGTTATCAAATAATCAATGTCATAAACTTCACAACAAATATTGTCTGCCAGTGACGCCATTGTAGTTGACTTCTGTATGAGCTATATATATATATATATATATCATAATATTTTAACATGAACGTTGTCTAGAATATCTAAGAAAGATTTATCTCCAAATTGTTAACACTTAAGGTATTTCTGAGAACAGCAACTAACTCATAGCAAGGGCAAACATCCGATAACGCCAACACAAGCTAAAAAGGTTCCTGCATCCTTCCAGCTAACATATTTAGCACCTAAGTGAAACACCATTCTACCAACGTTTTATGAATTCAAAATATGAATAATATGAATGAATATTAAAAATATATATAAATTATGATATTACAAATAATTCAAATATTGGAACATACAATACTTGTTTATTTCTATATATTAAAAAAACGAAAGTTAAGCTTGAAAGTCTTGTTAGAAGTATTCTAATAAGAAAAATGTTATGCTTAAGTTAAGTTTAATATTATTGAAGAATTTAAATTTAAGATCAACATAAGTATCTTAAGTTAAAAAAAACCGTAGAATATTTAATGTCAATTGTTTTCCATAGTTTTAATTATAAGCAGATTTTCTTTTTTAATCTATATCGATCGATTCTGCCTAAATTCTCTCTTACTCTATGTTATAAAATGAAACGTTGAATATGGCCGGCCTGATAACATTGGATCAAATATTTTTCCTATCATGGGATCTGAAGCCCAACCAACTTTAAACTTTTGCCGTGTGATCCCGGCTTAGAATAGCATCATCCTGGTACTGATGGTGTCGTAAGAGGCGACTAAAGTGCGTGTGGGAGAGTCACGTTGCCAGCAATGGCAACACGCATGGGCAGACTCGACCGGATTGTTAACACCCCCGGCATTTAAGACCGGCGTTAAGTAGTGACTTTAGCCACTGCGTTTCACATTAGGTAATGCCGGGCCCCGGTGCCCATCCACCTTAAAAGACAAGACAAGACAAGGCAACGCTCCTGTAGCTCCTCTGGAGTTACACGGGTCGTGGGCGACGGTGAACACTTACCATCAGGTGACCCGTACGCTCGTTTGCCGTCTCTTCCATAAAAAAAAAAAAAACAATTTTAAAATACCCATTTTAAAATACCCCATATTTAATATATACATTTCAACATTTCACTAAGAGATTTGAGCACCCAAATGTAGTTCAAAAATGTTAGGGAATTAAATTTTACTATTTGTAAGTTTATGTAACAACTGTAATTTCCAAATGTACCCATAGAAAAAAAATATCAGATTACAACACTATACTATATTATTTGTCTATTAAAAATTCTGTAGAGAAATCTTGAAAATATTTTTAAAACGTGAACGTATACACAAAAATCTTGATTTTATATCCCTAGATATAAAAAGTGACATTTCTAAGAAGCTCATCATATCGCTAACTAAATAATAAGTGCTTGATAGATATTTAAAACAAATATTTATCATTAATATTTTTATTATCCTCATCACACACATGACAAAAATATAAAATATGGAATTGGGGTACATAGCTTTACAAGTGTTATTTATAAATATAAAAATTGTGCATTTCAAATAAAAATATTTTGACCCTAACAAGGCATAAATAAAATCCTCATAATAACAATTCAGAGCATTTTAAACTTTTTTAACCTTTTGTTGTCTACATTAATTCCAGTATTCGCATCCAAATTGTCTTTTTTGAGCATTTCCTTTAGCATTTCCTTCAAAAGATTTTCTCGATAGTGAGCGTGTATGTGAACTCGTTTAAAATATAAGACAACGCTTTTATACTAAAGCTATGTCTTAAAATGGCAGGCCAGTGGTCAACGAATTATTAACTGGCATCTTTAATTCATTGCTTTGACACGTTTCCTTAGTATTAAACCTTGGATACTATAAAATTGTGAAGTACAGACCATTGCTTCACATTTTCTTTGATATCTTGTGTATAAAATGAAAAATCACCTGAAATCCACAAGTTACTGAATATTAATTTGCATACATATTTGCAACAATAATTGCGTGTAAGAGTATGTATTCTTATACAGTTTTAAACTGCGTACTCTTGTACACTAGTTCTCTATATCGTAAATGTACTGTCGCTTAGGGTTGATCCGAATTACGTTTGATTCATACTATATTATTTAGTATATTGTCATTTCGACACCAGTCTAATTCTATTCTGAAAAATACTCACGTAATATTGAAATTATTTCATATAAATTGACGTAAATATTAAGTATTTTTTAAGATTTATTTTTTACACAGAATTTTTCTCAAAGTTAATATCAAAATTGAAATGAAAGCTAACAATACATTGTTAACTACTTCAGCGCAATAGGTTTTGCGCTTAGCTGCACCTCAGCTACGGAGTATATCCCGTGTACGCAGAGGGAAACCTAATATTAACTGCGTTCCGTTCCCCACTACCACATTACCACTACCCGTTTTGCTCCGTTCGCCGAATTTGACGCATTACGTGTTAAATGGCAAAAAAAATTCGACGCACTTGGCCTAGTTACCATAACGAAGAAATGAAACATTAAATATTTACTCAGCTTCATGCTGTATCCCGCATATGGCAGGGTAGGCGGAGGGAACTTGGGAACCTAGTGTTAAGACACTTCGTTCCCCACTTTCCGCCAAATTTGAGACATTTCGTGCTGAGTGGTGGACTCAACGCCGCGTTTTTGCCTTGTACCAGAGCGAAGAATCGAACACATTATTTAAATATTTCATTTCCTCGAGTGGGAATCGAACCCACAACCTGTCAGTTACAGTCACGCCCTTGTGCCGCAGCGCCACTACAGTCCTTTGTCTTAAATATTTAATTTGAAAATATTAAATATTTTATTTCTTCGTATGAGCATTGAACCCACAACCTATGACATTTACATTCACACGCTTGTGCCCCTTCGCCACAACAAGTTACAATCATGTGTTATATACATATACGAGTATGTAGATATTATGTACTTTACAATACTATACCATACCTTACTTATATTAATATGCAAATAAAACCTTTAAATATGAATACTCAATCATTTTACAGCACTAAATACCGAACATATTAATTTTATTATAAAATGAAAAGAAAGAGATAAGACAGTAAGTAAAACATAAATATAAAATAAGAAACTAAAAAAATAAAGTAAGTGAATATATCTAGATAAAAAGTTATATATATTTTTTTATTTCATCGTTTTTTACACAGATTTTTTTTCTCAAAGTTAATATCAAAAATGAAATTAAAATTAGCAATGCATTGTTAACTACTTCAGCGCAATAGATTTTGCGTACTTACATATATTTGCAATCATTATAACAACCGATGACAACTTATACGATGAAGTAATAGATTTATAATTTGCCAAAGAACATTATGCAATCATATTGAAACCAGTTCTAAGAGATTTGAAGACAAGATGAGCAATCATATGAGGAAAGAAGATTATTAAATATTTTAAAATGAACTTTGCAAAACGTGATATAGATATATTTAAACATGTTTTTTTCTTTTCTTCATTTTCTTATATATATATATATATATATATATATATATATATATATATATATATATATATATATATATATGTATTTATGTCTATGTATGTATATATAATACTTTAAAACGTTAACTTCCACCTGAATCTGGGCCCCGTATTAAGTGGCGGAACTTAACGCGGCAAATTACTAAAGCAAGATTATAAAAATAATAGATGTGAATAAATAATTTATTTACAGCCACGTCCCATTGCACTATGATGACCTGATATTGTTAATATGAATAGTTATATTATATCAATATTTTACATTTATTCTTGACTAAACAGATAAATAAATATTTGCTTCGACCGGGAAAATATTTATTATTTTAATTTAAAATTTTTTTGGATGTAAAAATTGTTTAAAGAAGACATTGTGATATAGCCCTGAGCGACGGAACCCTATAACGCACTTTGTCAAGCAAGATGAAAGAAAAGGTAACCAAAACGAACATAGTGGAATTTGAATGTGCATCTCTTGGAGAGCGTCTAAGATATAAATTTAATACACGGAAGTAAGGCTGATTTTAATATCTAAAGAATTTTTAAAATCACATCGACCGTTTTTATGATAGTAACATTTATTACACGCTACAACAACAGTGTCATGTCTATATTTAGAACGTTCGCAATATAAACTACTCTTACATGAATGAGTACTCATTTATATTATTATAAACTATAAGTAATATTATTTATTATACAATAATGCTAAATAAACAACATTACATATTTCTTGTTTATATAAAAAAATTCTAACTCCTCATATTCTCGCTAACGAAGGTTGTGACTGTGTAGACTGTGTTGCTTTTTGTTATAAATAAAACATGGAATAAAATTAAAGATGTTTTCCATTTAATCGTACCTACTGACACCACTCAAGCCTCTCTACCGTTCCACGAACAAAGAGATTCATTCTTATTGTAGATACTCAACCAAAATTCAATATCCATGTAGCCCCTGACATAATATCACACGAAGGCTAAGCTTCAAAAAACAAAATGAAAGAAACTAACTATGAAGAGTCCCACAATAAAAAACTTAAGCAAAGATACGTTAACGTTATTATAAAAGGGTTTCCATAGAGTATTGGCTCTTATTAATTTGTGATAGAGACGTTAGTATTGAAATTAAATATTGTTGACATGTAAATGGCGTTAAGATTTTGAATGGTTATCAAAGTGTTTGGACGAAGCCCGGTAGCCCGTGAGTTATAACAAGCTGAATGAAGTGACACATTAAATCAATAAATAAAAATTACAACGCCCACGCATTGTAGATAGATTTTGTTAAGCAAACATATTTAAAATTGAACCTAATCGTTAGAAAGATATCTAATCTTTTATTCTTGTATATAAATTTTCTAATAGTATACAGGAACAATTAGATGGAGGTATCATATTTTTCAATTGTTAGAGCGTAAGGAAACTTTGTTACCACTGTGGAGGCCTGATTCTTATATAGTTTAATTACCAAGATCCCCGTCAGAAATACAGGAAAACGCCTTATACTGATTTTTTTATCTTATATTATTTAGAAGGCTGTGTGGCTTATTTTTATCTTATATTATCTTATATTATTCTATGAAAGTAGCAATACATAAAAATTTACATATAAAATAAATAAAAAAAGTAAAAATAACCAAAATATAACGATTTTTAATATCTAAACATTACAAAAACAAATATATTATAAAAATACAATGATGTAAGTAAATGAAGTCGAGTCATTCATTCTTCATAGAAATCGACAGTGAGTGGTCACTTTTATGAAGGCAGTAAACCACCCGCGTAGTCCCACCTTG
Source organism: Eueides isabella (assembly GCA_019049475.1). Taxonomy (NCBI): domain Eukaryota; kingdom Metazoa; phylum Arthropoda; class Insecta; order Lepidoptera; family Nymphalidae; genus Eueides; species Eueides isabella. The sequence continues at coordinate 4,932,033 of CM032400.1, forward strand.
GTTTGGGATCATCTTACTTGACTCTAAACAACTTTATTTGTGGGTGATAATCTATACATTAATATGTGAACATCGAAAAAGTTTAGTTTTTTTGTTTGTTTTTTGTTTTTTAGTAGATATAAAAGAAGTAGATGTAATAATAATGAGTAATTTTTGAGGTGTATTTTGTAATTATTATTATGAAAAACAAAAAATATCTAGATAATTTAAAAATCTTAAAACTCTTTTTTCCGTTCATTCTGTCAAATTTTCGACACTGTATCGTGTGGCGGAACTCAACGCCCTGTTTCATCTACAAGTGTGAGCAAGCAATATAATTATTAACTAAGTTCACTGAGAATTAAATCAAATCCAGCCAGTTCAAATCCACATGTTTCCACATTTGAATTCGCTTTCACAGATGCAGTAGGACATGGAAGGCAGCCTCGTCTCCAGACTTGCCTGGCTTGGTGTCAGAGAATGATCTTTGTATATAATAATTTGATTTTTCTTTTTTAATTTTATTGGCATCCATCTCCAATAAGCTGATAATATGTACATATGTATGTATACAGTACTTATAATTTTCGTACCTACTAACAAAGCAAAGTGTATTGAACTTTAATATCTAATTAATGCTTCATTATCACTTCTCCTTACTCACAAAGAATATATATACATACTGTACACTCTGGTGAAGTAATAACATAATTGAATTTATCATATACCCCTCTTTGATGTGAAACTAGGAAATGTTTATTAATACCAGCTTCGATTAGGTTCTCCCCAACATATAACCAAAAAGTTAAAATGAAATATTGTTCACTAAGTCAGTAATATAAGAAGTTATTCTCGATTGCTACTCCATTTCACAAAACCACATGGAATTATTTATTTTCAAAATTTACTGACTATTTATATATTTATACCTTTAACGCAAGATGTAAAGTACTAATAAAACGTATCTTGCAAAAGTATTAGAAAAAACTATGTACATATATAATAAAAATATTATATATCCATTATTACTAAAAAAACTCGGTAAATCCCCGCAAAAATCCCAAGTAAATAATAAAGTAACAAATTCACACATCCTATTCTAGCATATTATAGAGAAATATCATGAAAAATTAATATAATTTTAGAAATGACCGTCCAAAGGTCCTTCCCTGCGACATTGCGGCTTATTAGCACTAGTTTCGCGGCTACGTTCATTCCTTTAAACAAATTAACACTACCACGTGTTAACCCTTTTGTTGCTTTATTGCTTTACGAATGTCATTGTAACTTGAAATAACTTTATCTTACGCAATGCCGACAAAAGTGAAAATAACTGACAGTAAAAGTGTATGATAACTATGTAGGTACTAGCGCCGACAGGTACCTGTGCCTACAGATACCTGTACTATACTTTGTTTTAAACGGAAGTATTAAAATTATCAAAAAAATATATATTATGTTGGAACGAACCCCTGAATAGGTTTGCCATGGGAATTTTTATTACTTTGAATAGTGTGGCGTTAAGTTGTATTGTTTCTTTGTGTGAATGAATACAAAATGCCAAAAGAAATGTAGAGATTATCTTTTACTACAATTGTTGTATGTATTTGTGGAAGAAAACATATCAGCTCGTTAAGCAATGTTAATTAAATGAAATCTTTATTATATATTAAATGTAGGCTTCAATTTAAAATATCTTTTCAATTCTAACCCTTAGTCAGACACCCCTCTTCTGGCTGCGGGGGTATATAATAAAAACATCAAATATTTTTGTAAACTTAATTTTATTAACTCTGGAACTAACAGATGATATTACAAGTTACCTATCTAGATTCGAGAAACACACAATATGTATTTATAACTACAAGAATTAATTTAGCATATAATTTATAAAAAGCATTCGACAAACGTACGCAAATATATATAGTTTTAAAATAACCATATATATAACATGCTGACACCTTAAATTGTCACTTACAAAGGTCAAACAGTAAGGATGGACAGAGTCACGCGTCATTCAAGGCGATCGCCGTCACCGAATTATTATAACTACTTGTTAACAAAAGCCTACGTATTTTCCTTCACATTCGCTTATATAACGTAGAATTTAGCAACTTTATGATATAATACTCAGTGATATCGAAATTTGTCGCGTATAAACTAATACCATACCAGTTCTATCGCAATGAATTCACAGTGTAGTGTTTCTTTGTAAGTTACTGCAAAAGAAGCGCACGTTTGTCTTGTTTAATATCATATCAATAATAGAAATGCTAAATTGAAACTTGCATATAAATATATATTAATATAATGGAACGTGCAGAAGCGAGATAGGTACCCAATTACACCAAACACCTTTATTTAGAAGTAATTATATATTTTAATCTATATATACATGTATCTACACTCCTAAATGCGATGGTCATAGGACAATAATTCCGTTTTCCTATCTATTTATATATATAATTAATAATTTTATTTATACATATTTGTTACACAAACATTGCACTGTTCATTCCACGATATGATTACCTCTCGCGCACTCTTATACCAAATCTTTTAAATAATATTTACAAGCTCTATGACTTTATCTATAAAATTGTTCTCTTTGAATATAAACTAAAAGAGGTATAACACTGCTTTTAAATAAATCTAATATTTAAATATTTATATTTACATTTAATAATAATAACTTTCAATATTATTAACCTAACAGCGTAAATTATTAATAATTCGTTTCACATTAAAAATAATTATATTTTTTGGCGCGTTTTACATGAAATCTTTACCGTACATAAAACAATTGTCAATGTAACGTTTCTACAAAAGATTTCAACGCGCGAATAATCAATTTATCAAAACATCGATAGATAAGGCCGATAAGGGAATCGTATTGATCGCATTATCGCCACGATTATTTCAAGCATTATGTGATATGTGCTTATTGTTTTGGGCGGAAAAGTTTAGATATCATTGTTCATTGAAAAAGCCACGCTATGTATGCTTACGTTAATACGATAAGTGAACAGCCCCAAAGATTAGTAAAACCGAGTATTTCGATCGTAATTCTAATTAGATTTGGTATACGAATGTGCTACTAATAGTTCAGAGGACTCAGAAGGACACTTCACGCGAGCCCTGCAGACCAAGTTAGGCCTAACTTTGCCGCCGCTCGGGGCGCGTCACTCGTGCATCGAACAACTACCTACTAAAATGCGCACAACGACTCTTAAAATCGAAAATATGTACACCAATAATTTATGGGCCCCGAGCGACGACTGTCGTCGTATTTATCACAAAAACACAAATCACGCTCACATGAGTCCGAGTATGAGACGGGGGCTGGTCGGTGGCGGCAGCAGCGGTCACCCTCGGCGTGGCCAGGAAGCCTACGCCAATGGATACTGTCACAAGGGCGGCTGCGCGTGTGCGTGCGCGTGCGCGTGCGCATGATGGTACAGTGGCGACTGGTAGTAGTTGTCAGCAGGCGCGTGCCCGTATCCGTAGTTCACGTCGTACATCTTCAGGTCGGACTTGGTGTCAGCGCCCGGCAGCAGCCGCGTGATGCTGAACGGATGCGGCGCCGGGGCGTACCCTGTAGGCTCTTGCTTCAGCTGGGCATAGTGTTCCAGCGCGAGCGGTGTATGCTCCGGCAGACATAGCTCTGGCGCCGCGTGCAATTGCGCCAGCAGCTCGTCACGCATCTCCTTCTCTTCGCCGGAGCCTGCGCCTCCGCCGGACTTTTCGTGGCCATGTTCCCGTTTATCGTGTCCACCGTGATGTCCATGAGTTTGAGCAGCCTTTTGAGCTTGCCGAATAGTTTCCTTCTTTTCATCTTTGAATCTTTTCTGTCGTCGCAGAAAGCAGCCGTTTTCAAACATATTTCCGCTATCGGGATGCAGAGTCCAAAACGACCCTTTACCAGGCTTGTCGGGCGTCCGAGGTACTTTGACAAAACAATCATTGAAGGAAAGCGAATGTCTAATAGAATTCTGCCAACGCTGTTGGTTCTGCCTGTAGAAAGGAAATAGGTCCATGATGAACTGATAGATCTCCGAGAGCGTGAGCATTCGTGAAGGGTTGTTTTGTATGGCCATAGTGATCAGCGATATGTAGGAATACGGCGGCTTGGCGTGCGTGTAGGAGCGACGGTAGGTCTTGTCGTTGCGGGCGCGTTGTAGGGCCGAGGTTGGCGAGGCGGCTTCCTGCTCGCGTGGCAGCGTGCCGTAGGGCACAGCGCCGCCGCCGCCCATGCAGGAAGCCATGGTGCTGGGCGGCGAGTATCCGACGCCCGGCGAGCCCATACAGGAGCCACCCGCAACCATGTTGTTGGTGTAGAGGTTCGGGTACGGCTGCGCTGGCATGCAGCCCATACCGTTAACGTAGGGAGGCGCGAGGCCCGGTGACAGCGAAGATAGCGACGCGGACGTCGGCACGTCGCCGTACGACAGCTTCTGCGAGATCATGGCTAGCGCATCACCCGCGCGTGCACGCCGGCCAGGGGCAAACACTCGCACTGATTGAAAGAGTAAATAGAAGCCGGGGGCCCGCGCGCCCCTCCACGCCGGCCATGAGCGCCGTGCCGGGGGCGGGGCCTCGCCCGGCACGCCCGCCGTGCGCGCGCAAGCCCCCCTGCCGCGCCGCCCCGCAACTCTACATGCCGCGTCCGCTAATAATACCGCAGCGCGGCTCGGAAAGATAAAAACATGGAATAATCATAAGTGCGTTAGCGGGAATGTGTAGTTGTGTGGAGCTTTGAACGTCGCCCGCGATCTGTTCTTGAACGTACGCTGAATGTCGCGGCGTTTTACTCGATTACTTACCTACTGTACTCTATTAGGCCTGATTAAAGCGTCTTCTTTGTGTTCAGTGTTCATTTATATAAAAATATAGCGGCTCTACTTTAAAAAAAATATCACGATATAGCTTGTATGTTTTTGAAATCCACTAGTGATCATTAAGCCTCATTGACTTGACAAACATTCTCATAGCTTATTCTAATATCATATATTGAATAATAGTAGCGTTTTGTGGCTTTCGTTCAAAAATTTAGTAACTACTTACGTTTTACATTACGTCCATATTACAAAGTTAATAATATATATTTAATAAAATCAAATATAGTATGATTCAATCTTAACATGAAAGCAAGAATCAAAAACATTCTTTTCAACAATAAATAAATTCTTACTAAAAGTTTGCATCTAAGAAGTCTTGTTTTAATTTTAATTATTTGTAAATACTGACATCAAACTTCAAACGAAAAAATACTGATATCATAATTACAATAAATAAGTAGAAAATGTTTAAAAAGTGCGTTTGTAGCGCAAAGTTTTTTTATACCACCGGCGGCGGGTATAAAAATAACGCAAATTTCAAAATAGTATATAATCCATAGGTATTGTAGATCATTGAATTACTTAATAGATTTCAAGCTTGTTGTATTAATAATAATAAATAAAATATATTTTGGTAGGATAACTTTAATAATAACTTTTTTACTACAGTTCCTAATTATAATTAACTTCAAAATAACAACAACAAATTAAGCAAATGGACTAAATACCACTAAAGAGTAGCTTGTGTTTGTAAAAACAACACATTAGACGTTCTGTTTTGTAAACAAAGTGATTACTACAAGAAAAAATAGATATGGTAATTGTATTAAGTACAAAAGCTTTAAATCTATACTTATAATAAGTCTGTAGCTGATCGCCGTCTGTACATTGAGTTATATAAAAAAATCTTATAGGCAACGTATGAATGTGATAGGGCCCAAAATTGTTATTTTTAATTTTTTTATTTTTTTTGTTTGTTTGTGCGATTAAACGCGTCAATCTCAGAAACGACAAAACAAATTTAAATGCAGTTTTTCTATCAAATTTTCCTAATTTTCCGTTAACATTAAGTGTATTTTTCATTTAGATCATTTAATAAACAAAAAAGTTTCGTTTTTAAGTTTTAAAGTATAAATTTAAAAGTCTTAAATTTTAAAGCTTTAAGTTCGGCAAATTTGTTACAAAATTTGTATTAATTTAGCTGAAATTTTAATTTTCAATGTATAGATAATCTTATAAGGGATAACTTTATTAGAATAAGAAAGTAGGTGAAGCTAGTAAATAAATTTGTGTTATTCAAGCGGCTGAACTGCGGACGGGTCGCTAGTGTTTAATCAAGTTATTTTTATTCATTTACTATTAAAGAGCAAACTAATTATTCAATATTTTCATTCTCTCTGGTAAAAAGGCGACGCGTAGCATAGGCGTGACTCCGCCGCCATTTAACACGCTGTATGCAGGTACAATTAGGCAAAAAGTGAGGAGTGCAAGTGTCTTTATGGGAACGATTTATCTTAACACTAGGTTCCCAAGTTTCCTCTAGACTGCCATGTGCAGGGAACAGCGTGAATCTTAAAACAACAATTATAAGTTGGGTTGATTTTCAATGTGGTTGGTTCAAATTAATATATATTTTTATATTGGTAGTCTATTTATGGAGAAAGGCTATATGACATTTTGTTAATTGATATAATCAACTGTACTAGCGTTCAGAGTTACTATAAACAAAAATTATTTTTTTTATTGGATCACACGAGCGAAACTATATATAAAGGCTAATGTAAAAAAAACCTGATTAATTATTATTATGTAATTTTGTTCAATAAATAATTTGATCCTTTACCTGTTAATAATAATAAAATTATTCAATTTAAAGAATAAAAATACTGTTGAATGAGCTATGAATGATGTTTTGTAGAGAAAACTCAAATATAAATTACTCCGGTATAAGATTTACGGTAAAGATATTTAATATATTTTATAAATTAATATTATTCAATACTAACAAAACATATAATTTTTTTAGCTTCACGCTGTATCCCGCACGAGGCAGGGTAGACAGAGGGAACCCGGGAACCTCATGTTAAGATACTCCGTTCTACGTCCGTTTTTCGCCGAATTTGAAGCATTGCGTGTTGAGTGGTGGAACTCAACGCTTCGCTTGGCCTTATTACGAGAGCGAAGAAATGAAACATTAAATATTAAACTGAAAATATTAAATATTTAACTTCCTCGACTGGTGATCGAACCCAGAACCTGTCGGTTACAGTCACACGCTCGTGCCGCTACCACGACAGGCCACGACAAAATCCAGTAATAAGTAAATTGCTAAAGTCAGTAGGAATTAACAAATTAAGTGAATCTACAATGTTAATAAGTATCAATTTTTGAAATAAACAAATATCTTTTCCTTTCATCCACTAATCTAGTGTAGGTACGCCTTAATTATATACGAAATTGTTATTTCTTTTAGAGACACTGCATTAAAAGATTTTTGGTACATTTACACGACGGCCATTATAACCCAAGACAGGAATCCTTATTTATTGTAGCACAATTTGCAAATGCCACATACTCATACTCAGCTTCACGCTGTATCCCGCACACGGCAGGGTACGCAGAGGGAACTTGGGAACCTAATGTTAAGAAAGTTCGTTCCACATCCGTTACTCACTTTCCACCGAACTTGAGACATTGCGTGTTGAGTGGCGAAACTCAACACCGCGCTTTGCCACAAGGCAAAACGCGGCGTTGAGTTTCGCCACTCATTGTCATTTATTCGAATAAATGACAATAGTAAATATTTAATTTTAAAATATAACATATTTCATTTCTTCGAGTGGGGATCGATCCACAACCTGTCGTTTACAGTCACACGCTTCTACCGTCAAAATGCTACAAATATTAATACATATTTAACATAAAAAGATATTTATATAGGTAATCTGGGGGTAGCAGATAAAATTTAAGTATATTAATAAAAAAAAATTACCGTAAGGAACCTTAACTTTGGCTTGCCCTTATTTATTTATTTTTTTATTTTCTTTACTCATATGTATATCTAGAGATTTCATTACTTTTCATAGAGAAACAATTCGCTTCATCGAGACTTGTCTCGTTTTTTGCAGATGCTTTTTTGTTGGAAATATTGGTATATTGGAATTAATCTGATCTAGTACATTTATTTGTCACTGTTTTACATAGTTAGTGTGTAATAAATTTTTTTATGTACAAAAACTGAACTAATGGTTGTAGAAAATAATTTTCATCAAGATATTAAATCTATAACTATATTATTTAATATTTTAATTTCTTCATATTCTTCTGTTAACAAGGCAAAGAGCAGCGTCTATATGAGGAATGAGGCTTTTTAACACGTGGCAGGCGTTTCCTCTGCCTACCCTGCCATGTGCAGCTTCTTTTGGGCTTATTAAGTATATAATTTAATAAATAATATCCTAACATATAATCGGTTAAGAAGATATTCAATATGGGCAATGCGTATACAATGCAGTTCGTGTTACACGCGAGGGACACGCATCGGCCATTAGCCTGGATCCGGTGTCGAGTTGCAACGGGTGTCATCCACTTTGAACTGATGATTGTTGTGAAAATTTTACTTTACATAATTATATTCCTTTTTGTACAATAATTTTGGATTTTTTTCTTATAAATAGATACTACCTTTCCCCTGTATATAATAGGAAAGAGATATGAAAACTTGTGTCTGTATGAGATTATGATTAAGAAAATGTTTAAACATTTGGCCATTTACCAATTTTACGAGAAAAATGCTTATGTTGTTATTTTGATCTCAAATTCAAGTGGAAAGTGGACGATGGAGTGTGTTGTAGCTAAAGTCTCTGCCTATAATGCTAGTTGCAGGACAAGGAGAAAAGAAAGAAAAAAAAACTGAAGAACAACCTATGCGAGGTTCAATATCTTCACAGATTGGCAATCGTACACATAATTACTTACTTGCTTACTTAGCTTCACACGCTTCACATGACAGGGTAGATAGAGGGAACTTGGGAAGCTAGTGTTAAGACACTCCATTCCACTTCCGTTCGCCACTTTCCGCCGAATTTGAGGCATTGCCTGTTGAGTGGCAGAACTCAGCGCCGCGTTTTACCTTGTACCAGAGCAAAGAAATGAAAACAAATTTAAATTGAAAATATTAAATATTTCATTTCCTCGAGTGGGGATCGAAACCACAACCTATCGGTTACAGTCAGACGATTGTGCCGCTGCGCCACGACAAGCACATAATTCTGGCTCCTAATTTTTCTAAAATCTTACAACTTTTCCGTTTTTAAAAGTAAAATAATGTAAAATGGGACCGCATTAGAGTGTACCATTCATGTGGCGCTCAGTTTCCGCTATTCTATTGGACATTGTGCGCTATGTTATTTATTCTTATTTAGTATTGAGCTAAGTAGATGCATTACTGTAAATGAATATAAAAGCGTATACTTATATGTATATTTATATATATATGTATCGTAGTACTACGCGTAGAGACGCAAGCGTGCGACATGTTGTGGGTTCGATCCGCCCTCGAGGAAATGGAATAATTAATAGTTTCAGTGTCTTAACGTTAGGTTTCTAAGTTCCTTCCGCCTTACGATGTACGGGATACAGTGTTAAGCCGAAAAAAAAACAAGTTTCACTCAGATTAAAATAATATTCTTATTTTTAAATTATGATATGAGACCTGTCGACAGGTTGTGGCATCAATCCCTACTCGAGGAAATGAAATATGTGATATTTTATATTTAAATATTTAATGTTTTCATTTCTCCGCTCTGGTAACAAGGCAAAGTATTCGTTGATAGTCTTATACATCTCTAATTAATTGTAAAATAGTGTATGCAGAGAAAAATCTTCTGTTGTTCTCCATTTCTTAAATATTTAAGAAATGGAGAATAAAAGAATTGTAGTTTCTAGATGGTTTAAGTAGAGGGAATCTAGTGATAAGTGGAATGACATAGCGCTTGATAGTGTGTGTTGATCAGAGAGAAGAAATAAAAATAATTGAATCCCATTGAGGAAATCATGGTCTCAAAATTTTATTTAATTAAATATATAAATGATATATTTAAAATTAAATAGTAAATCATACAATATATTATGGTTGTCAGATACAAAGTAACGTATCTGTTTACTTTGTAAGTCCAAGTGTCTATAGGAGGGTACTTGCAAAATTTCCGAACAGCTTTTACATTTTCAATACATGCGAGTATTGAAAATGTAAAGGTAAACAGCAAATTTGTTTTTTTTTTTATTGATAAGACAGCAAATTGATACTACTCTAAACAAGAAATCCATACACTGATGTCTGACATTTATACATACAAGTAAACAATGCATACAATAATGTCTAACATTAAATTCGGAATTTCTATCGCAGTCTATTCGTGCCATAAGACTTATAAGAGGTAAACACAACAGTTAATTAGGTAAACAGCTGGCGCCTGTCTTGGCAACAATGCTAATTACCGCCATAATAACGCAAATAGAGTATCGCTTTATTCCTACTACCTACTGCATTTCGTTTTGCCAACGGAGTCGTCCTTCATCTCATTATTCATCTTATTTGAGATGATTTTAACTATATATCTGTATGCAAACATTGTTATTTTAATTAGTTAAATTAACTGTAATTAGTTACAGTTAGCTTTTGTTTTTACAATGTATTTGACGTACACATTGCAAAAAACACATTAATATTTTATTTTTCCTAGCACTATCAATATATGTAGTGAAAGCCAAAAGAATGTATCTGACTGTATATAACTAATTCCAGTTAATTTAATGATTTAATACATACTTATTACATACAATGGCTATAGGCCATAATTTAACCGACAAAGTGGTATGTCATGGCGCAGGGCCACTCGATGAAATTAAATATTTAATATTTTCATTACTTCGCCGTAGCATTGAGTTTTGCTACTCTGATATTGCCTCGAATTCGGCGGAAAGTGGTAAAGGTTTTTAAAAGGAAAGGTGTGTCTTAACACTAGCCCTCTGCCATATGAGCAATACAGCTTGAAATTGAAAAAAAAAAGAACAGAACAGAACAGCAAGAAACCATTTGTACAGGCCTAGAGTGTAGATACCAACTTAACAACTTCAGCAACCATGACTACTGTAATTTTTGTTTAAATATGCATATGGCTTTAATTACTTACTTCAAGCTCAGATCTAACTTTTACAAGCCAAAAGCCACGTGCAAATACACAATAAAGATCGCCTTTAACCCTACATATTTATTTATCTAAAGCATAATTAGTAACAATGGAGCTTCACGCGTTATCTAACAAAGGTCTGTATCTTGACCACCTCACGCCTAACCAGATAAACCAGGTACATAAGCCGAGGTGCATCAAAGCCAGCACGTCCATAATCGCTGTCGCTATCCTATCCCATTGTTAATAAGATCGAACTAAAATTGACGTGAGAATTTGCGATAATTTGACTCTTTTAGGAATAAAATTGTGTTATGATGTCAATTTTTTTGGATTAACGCTGCATACCTTAGATATTTCAATTCCCAATCTCCGCTGAATTTTTGGAGACATTGTTAAGTAGAGGAAATCAACGCCGCGTCTTATCTTGTTAATTGTATGAAGAAAAGTAAACATTACATAGGGATGCAGCTTCACGCTGTATCCCGCACGAGGCAGGGTAAGCAGAGGGATCCCGGGAACCTAGTGTTAAGACACTCCGTTCCACTTCCGTTTCCCACTTTCCGCCGAATTTGAGGCACTGCGTGTTGAGCATCGGAACTCAACGCCGCGCTTTGCCTAAATAAAAATAAGGATGCTTATAATAATTATATATTTGAAAAAATAATATAACCAATAGCAAATAAAGCATGATAGTTTTAAAATTGGTGGAAATAACATGTTTAGTCTACACGACTAGCGCCATCTAGTGACGAAGAGCGCGTGGCACCTGTTTATAATACGATTCATACTTTTATAACAGTCAATTTATAATTATTTTAGCTTTATGGTAGATAAATCTTCATAGCAGGGAGCCCGGTAACCCATGATTTGATCATAGAGACACTTTCGTCCTCCATTGCCTGCCAAATTCTCGTAACTTTATGTTTGAATGGCGTAAGTCATCGCCGCGATTTGCCTTGTTACCAGAGTGAAGAAATGAGAATATATATATTTTTTATTTCTCTAAATAGGATTAGAACCGTCACGCTTACATTCACCGTATCACCGTACACGCTTTTATAAGTAAGAATTAGTCTTTTGTACATGATAATTTTGGTAGAGAGAAAGTAGTGTTAAAGTGATTCATTTCCCCTATTTCCAAGAAGTTATAAGATATTGTAAACTGAATAGCAAAAGTTGATACCGCTCTTTCATTCACCATGGATAAAGAAAATACTACAATTTAATTAACTCATTCCATAGAGTGAGATCGAACCCCGAGCCACCGTATAGGTACTATTACCCTCGATGGCGTTTACCTTTGGATTTATATCAAATTCAAAAAATCTAAGCCATAGATCTAATTTAGGTATACCAGTTTGCATGTAAACGTGGTGTAATTATGAAACTTATTTCCCTAGAGGCCACACACCGAAGCCTTTGCCTTATAAGCATGATCTACAAAGAGCTGTAAGTTCGACCAAACGGTTGTAAATATTGTGTTCCACTTGAGTTTAATACGAGCGTAAGTTATTATGCTAATCATAGCTTTGACATAATTGTACTTTTTGTATTTTTTAGAATTGATATTGATGAAATGTTAAAAGCTAATATTACTTTATCTTAAATACTTTGTTATACATATATCTTTGCAAATTTATATTTATAATTTAAATATATATTTTTTAGCTTCACGTTGTATCTCGCATACGGCAGGCGGATGAAAATGCGGGCCGTGTGTTAAGACACTCCATGCCCATTAATACAATTGCCTTATAACCAGAGGAAAGAAAATGCAAAATATTTAATATTTCATTTACATGAATGGGGATCGAAGACACAACCCTTCACATCTATTGCGTTATAACTGGCCTCAAATACATAGTGTATAGGTATATCATTTTCGCAAAAATCTTTAACATTTGTTATAAGTAATCTAGAAAAAAAAAAATATTTCCCCATTATTTTTTTTAAAAGAAACCAAAACTAAAATACCTAAAAACAATTCTTTAGAATTAAATACAGAGTATAACTACACACGTTTTTTTACGTACAAAGGTGCCGATATTCGTTGGACAACCAGGTTTACACACCCACGGCACACCATTAGGCCGATGTTGACTCAGCGTCGAGATCGCGACCAACTAACTAAATTCCCTACGCTTATGTGAAAATTGGTCGAAAATTCGTGTTTCCTCACGTCGCTGCGGTACGGCACGGATATAGCGGAGAGGTTTTGTAGCAAAAAGCAATACTTCATTCGGTAACTGAAGGTAAAAATGTATACTTTTTCATACATTACTATCAATTATTGAATAAAATTATACTAAAATTGTACTGATTTATATAAAAAAAAACTAATAGCAGTCGTGGGACTGCCGATAGAAGTGAAAACGGAACTATTAAGTTGAAAGTAATTAAAACTATATGCAAAAATTATATGATTTTTTTTATGTTTTATTTATTAGTTACATATGATGGGTTAAACAAATCATGAACACAATATAAATACAAAGTAGTTGAAAATTATTGTATTTATATTTACACGAATTTCAATGAATTCAAGTTTGAACAATATTTTCTTTATTTACATCATTGTCGTGACTCACAAAATTATACTTATCCAAAAATCGTCCAACGCGCACATAATACAGTCAGAAATAGTCGATGTATTAGTGTATACGTGTACACAGGCTATTATCATTAGCATGTCGGTGACGCGAACCGAGGATTTTACCCTCTACCAAAACGCTCAACGCGCCTAAAGAAGTTTTCACTTCAAAATCTTTGGAATTTTGTAGAGTTTTAAATGAAACAAATTTAACCCGATTAATCGCGTTTATTGTTTATTGTACATTTTTGAAAACCGACGTTTAGAACACTTAGAACCGACGTTTAGAACTTTGCATGTTGTGGTTGTGGCTTTAGGGACTGGTCGACAGGCTACCCATACGTAAAAATGATATACATACATATTACTTATTCATAGTTATATATTGTTGAAGTAATGACATATATTTACATTTCAAATACTTTTTGATATTTTTTCAATCTAAAATAGATAGCAAATATCTATGGAATGTGATAAAAAATTTAACATTAGTAGTCTTTATATTTACTATATATTTACTATATAAAATGTTTAATAAATAAAAAAAAACATAAGTATAGTTGTTTAATATACATACATTTATACATTTATGATTTATGAATTTTATATAAGTTATACAGGTTCAAATCCCACATCACTCTCAAATTGTAATAACAATTTGCAAATTTAAGAAGAATTCGCATAAAACGCTTTTTAAATGCATCTTGACCGTAGTGAGTAATGCAATAATAACGCAAATAACTGTAGGTACGGCCAGTGGCCCACTCGCCATCTGTACATACTCCACACGAGAGCACTTGCTGTATAAACACGTGGTACATGTTTAACTTAAAATGGATTCGCTAAAAACTTACGCCTCAACTTGTGCCTACGTTGTGATTAATTTATATTGGTGGCTTAATAGATACGTGCTATGACTTGTTTTGGGTAATATGATAAAATGATAGAAATTTATATAAATATTTTGTTCTCTATTAATAAGGTACTTCCGTTCTCTTTCCGCTGAATTGTCGAGGTATTGCGCGTTGAGTGGCGGAAGTCTACGCCACGATTTTCGAGAAAATGATATTATGAATTATTTCATGCTGTGGGAACAAGAAAATTTAAACTAGAACCAATACATTTAAAGTCGCACTTGTGCCCCTGTGCCACATCGATTTCAGTAGATACTTTTTTAATAAATAAGTAGATCGTGTTTTGTTCACTCATACTAAAAATAACTTGTTTTTTTTTTAAGTTAAATATCTCACAAAGTAAATAGTCTATGATTTATTTTGTCAATAATCATTAGGGTGTAGATTGTTAACAAAACAAAACACTGCGACTGTGAGCGTGATAGATTGTGGGTTCGATCCCCACTCGAGTAAATGAAATATTTTCAAATTAAATGTTTAATATTTTGATTTCTTAGTTCTGGTTACAACGCAAAGCGCGGCGTTGAGTTCCGCCGCTCAGCAATGCCTCAATTTCGGTGGAAAGTGGGGAACGAAATGGAGTTACTTCACCTAGGTATCCAAGCCTGCCTGCTATGTGCGGATAATCATTTATATCATGAAATATATAAGTATTCTATGTAGATATTTCAACAATTGATTTTTTAGCTTAATTAGGCTTTTATGTAAATTATTTGATATATAAACATCAACTGGTATTCCTATTTCCTCGACATAATCGAACGATAATAAAAGATTCGGTTTTTCCGACGCCGTGGGTGGTCTCATCATGCCACTTAGCGTGTCACACAAAAAATACCATCAAAATATGAAAATATCATACTTATAACAGGTAGAGACGTCAGTGGACATACCTGTGTAAACATTGTGGGTTCTTTTTGATAGAAAATGTGTGTTTTTTTTTAGGTTTTTTTAGAGGTTATTGATATATAATACTAACATTATCGTGCATTTTCATTTTTTTTTTCATTAATTGTCTTGTGTTTATTTATTTAAAAAAAATATGTTTTTTCGTACATATTTAATATATATAATACCCTGTAATTTTTTTTTTTTAATAAAATTACAAAAATTAAAAGTTATGTGTATACGAATAGGCTTATTTAAGCTATACGGATTTCTTTATATAAAATATCTTGTCCACTTTATGTTAGCCGTATGTTTTGTTTTCCTAGGCCAGGTACGGTGCGCCGCACAGGTACCGCGGGGCCCGTCTTGAGAGTCCGCTTCCTTTCCATTTCAGACCATCATGTTATAACGTTTCAACGTAAATTGAATACTACGTGTCTTAAACACTGCTCTCGGTTTGTTTATTTTACCAGATCTCTCTATTGGTACTTTAAAGTTATCAAAATATTATAATTATTGAACAGATTTTGTATGAAATTATTATTAATATTAAGCATGTAAAAGGTATAATAATTTTATTCTTTTTTAAGTTACTGGAATAATATAGTTTTTTTTTTGGAAAATGTAATTTTCGGCGTCAAACAAAACTTTTGTTAGCAGTTATTTCTACTATTCGGAAATCAAATATAATGTTCAAGTAGAAAACTAAACCAAAACAAATTACCTCTTTTGCCACATCGTCAAGTTATACCAAGTTAATTTTTAAAAAGGCAAATTAACCGATAGGTTGTAGTTTCAATCATATTTTCAATTTAAATATGTAATGTTTTGATTTCTTCGCTGTGGAACAAAGCACAACGCAGCGTTGAGTTCCGCCACTCAACATACAATGCCTCAAATTCGGCAAAAAGTTGGGGACGGAACTGGAACGGAGTGTTCCCCTATAGGGGAACACTAGGTTCCCTAATTCTCTTTGCCGAGTCTGCTATGTTCGGGATACAGCGTGAAGCTGAGAGTGAGTGAGAAAACTGGGTTAAGTAACGTTAGGACACTGCTCAATTCCTGAAAATTGAGCAGTGTCCTAATGTTACCATTATCTGTTGAATAGTGAAACTCAACGCCACTTTTCATTTACCATAGCGCGGTAATGAAAACAAATTACTTACTTACTTACTTAGCTTCACGCTATATCCCTAGCGGGGTAGGCAGAGAGAACGGAGCGCCAAACGCTACGGTCTCGGAATACCTCTTTCGCCTCGTCCACTGTCATCAACCTCTTCATACATGCCCTCCGGGGGGTCCTCATGCTTTTTACGTGACCTTCCTCCAGTATCGTCGATACTGTGTTTTCGAAGGTCAACCGAGGTCTCCCACTCCC
This sequence comes from Eueides isabella, assembly GCA_019049475.1. Taxonomy (NCBI): domain Eukaryota; kingdom Metazoa; phylum Arthropoda; class Insecta; order Lepidoptera; family Nymphalidae; genus Eueides; species Eueides isabella. Next base: position 4,948,814 of record CM032400.1, read on the forward strand.
TCTCTTACCACTCACTTTTCCTTCATAAATCTTTTTTACCATTCTTTCTTCACTCATTCGCTCGACGTGCCCAAACCACCTGAGCACGTTCTTCTTCATTCTCACTGTGACATCCACGCTAGTACCTGCCATTCTGTAATGAAAACAAATTAAATATAATAATTTCTGAAAATCTAGATCGTTCCAAAAATTATCGTATTTACAGTCTATAAACAAAGTAACTTATCTCTATATATAGTAATATAGAAAATATTACTATTAATCAAAGCAAAAATATAGGAGACGTTTTTATAAAAAATAACAAGCAACAACAAACAAGTGAAAAACTAAGCTATTGGTTCAAGAACCGGATGCGGAAGGTGGTGGCGACGATACCGATCATAAGGTCCTCCTCTTTGCTCTGGAGCCCAACGTAGAATATTTTAATATGTATTTGTTTATCTATTAGAAAAAATACAAATGATGATTTCTATCAGTTTAAAGAATGCGGCACATGTTCATACATAGCAATGCTACAGTTTGGTTGTACTTAGTGTCCCACACTCGCAAAGCCCTTTTAAATCATGAATGAAACCAACCGCGCGTACGCACTTTAAAAACAATTAAAGTTATGCCATACGAGTAGACCTCCGGGACCTCCTAAGAGAGGTTTATATGCCACCATACATTTTTTTTTATTTTTAAAATTATAGAATCAGTGAAAATAATAAATAATATTTTTAATATATTTAAAATAATATTTCCCACTTACACTTTATAAAGTGTAAGTGGGAAATATTATAAAAAACACGTATAAAAACCCGCAAGTAAAAGTTTAAATTATGTATTTATACATTTTAAATTGTATAATTATTTAAGTCCATCGTGACGCAGTAGTACAGTGTACGTGTGTCAACGCAACAATTGTAGGTTGGTTCCCAATTATGTGAGTGAATATATTTAATCTCCTTGCTACCGGTAGCAAGTTAAAACGCGGCGTTGTGTTACGCCACTTAACACAAAATGTCTCGAAAATGGAACGGAATATAGTGTCTTAATCGTAGGTTCCGGCTCTGTCTATATATATGTATGTATGGAATGAAACTACAAATATTTCATTATTAAAGAAAGAAATAATAAAGTAGTCCACATATTCGATATAACATCATGAAAACCAATCTACTTTCGCCACGCGAGTCGCAAACCCGCGTAATCCCGGACAAGTGGGCCGGGGGATGCCTGGGAACTTTATTACCGCTGCCTAATTCCCTGCTAGTGGCTTAAGGTGGAGATAGCTGTGGGAGACCAGTAATGCAAGCAATATATATATATATATATATATATATATATATATATATATATATATATATATATATATATATATATATATATATACATATATATACATATATATATATATATATATATATATATATATATATATATATATATATATATATATATATATATATATATATATATATATATATATATATATATATATTGAGAGTAAACGTTGTTTAAGCTGCCATAATGCAAGAATAATTATACATCGACCCCAAGTAAAAATACCTATTGTTAATCCTGTATTTAGCGGTTATCCCACCTTATCATAACGCTTAGAGAGGGATCCTAAAACACCGCTAATCTTTACTATTGCTTTTTAGTTAGGATATTTTTGGAGATTAATGACAATTATTAGAATTTTGTTAAGGGGTATACATACATGTAGTAAATTAATTTGTGGCCATCTTACTAATGGAAAGAATAGTAGTAAATAAACCATTTGTGCTTATAAAAATTGTGAATTAAATGGTAAAAACGTTAAGGATAAAGGAAACTTGATGACACTCGTGACAAGTACTTACGTGAACATTAAAACATGGGCAGAGGGAATTTGCAAACCTAGTATACAGTTAGTAAGACAGTCGCGTTGTACACCCTACTTTCCGCCGAATTTGAATTAGCGGTAATCAACGCTGCGTTTTGTATTGTTACCAGAACGAAAAAATTAACACTCGATGAAATTAAATATTTAATATATAAATATTTAATATTTCATCGAGTGATAGAACCCACAAGCTGTCGCCTTTACAGGTCTTCCTGCACCACAACAGAACTGGTCAGGATAATAGAAAATAACTTGGCTAGGAAGTATTTTTTTAGCCTATCGCCGTCCACTACTGACCGGTATAGTTGGCCTCCCTGAACGGGCGCAAAATATACCGTAAATCATATATCCATCGTGGTGCAGGACGTCCGACACTACGCTTAAATAAGCTCGGTCTTCACTCTAACCAGTCTAACATGTCTTGGCTCGATTTAAGATCGTCGAGCTAAGTAGCTCGTTCATGGTCTAGCAGGTACTACATATACCATCTACAGGTGAGGCTGATAGTTAGAGGCTTCAGATTGTTGTTTGCCTCTCTTATTGGCTAAAAGTCAGAGTAATTTATCTAAAATTTAGCGTTTATATTCCACACCTCATTAAGAGATATAATATTTCAGGGAAGCATCCTAACTGGGGTGTTCCAGGGAGGAGAGGGGTAAGTACACGGTAGCCTCGACGGCGTTAAGTGGCTCTCGCACTAAAACCATCATAAACTAGTCTTGCTACGAACGTACAGGCACATGGGATATTGGAATTTTTTACCAATCTTTTAACTATTTAAGAAAAAAAGTTATACAATTTAAGTTACACACAGTAACACTTTATTGTAATAAAATTCTAGGTAATGTTTATTTTGATTTATGTTTTTGATGAGTGAGTGAGTTATGTTTATTGAAAAATGGTTGTTTGTATTGAAATTACGGCAATAAAAACCTTATTCATACGTAGGCCTTATTCATTCATACGTATTTAGTAAATATATCTTTTAATTTAGAAATTGTTGTTATATACAACATTAAAATTATAAATATATTTTACTATTTTGTACACTATATTTGAAATTCTTGTTTAGTAGTCGATAGTTTTAGGTTGTTTTATATCCATATATTACATTTCTAAAATTATTATAAATTCCTTATAAAACAATTTATAATATCAAAATCATTAGAATATATATTCAACGGGCAATATATCCTACGTCTGTACTGGACCACCCGAGATCGAGTATTCTTGAACTCTTGACTAGTTCTTCCTAGCGGACACTAAAGTAGGTTCGACTATCTATAGTTTTAAAAAAATATTTCTACAATCTTATTCACTTGTCATTATGTATTCTAATTTGTGGCTAAGGTAAAGATTGTAAAAAAAAATTTTTAATTATACCTCAATTACCTATGAATTCTGGTATTAATAAATAATAACTCTGGTAATAAGCGTTGAGTTCCGCCACTCAATCCGCAATGCCTCAAATTCGGCGGAAATTGGGGAACGGAAGTGGAACGGAGTTCTACACTAGGTTCCCGGGTTCCCTCTGCCTACTCTGCCTCGTGCGGGATACAGCGTGCAGCTAAAAAAATACCTATTAATTAATCGATATGTACTTACTTACTTACATACATTTACAATTATTAATTGTTACTATGTACTTATATTTTGTAGAAATTATATTTATTTTGTGGGCTGTGTTGCTATTACACATTGAAAGTTATTTCTGAAAAATCTAATCATTAACTGTATTTTTTTGTAACGGGTAGGTACCTAAAAAGAATATTCAAATTATAAATAGCAAATAATATCTAGCAAAATAACATAACAGTCAATTAAATAGCACATTTACCTACAATATATAAAATTAAGACATCTTTCTTCTTTGGAATGCGAACAGGAACTCAACGCCGTGCTTTGTCTTGTCACACGCTGTACCACTGCTCCACGGCGGTCTCATATTTTTAACAATGCCATAAAAGGGTTGTTTACTCAGTCTGACCATAATCAACCCCTGATAGAAGGTAAGAAAAAGTAATAAGTGTTTGTGTTTATATTAAACGGGGGTTGGAACGTAAATACTTCGTGGGTGGTACGTAGATATGGAGGCTGTGAACATTGAAATTTGTTAGGCCAGTGTTAATTATTTAAAAATGCGTTTAACCCACTTCCTTGTTCTTATATTTTATAATACCTAGGTGTATAGATTTACATTGCTATATATTTTTTATTTTCATGCTGATTTTGAGAACTTTTTCTCGACATGTAGGCAAGAGCTGTACAATTTGGTGAATTGTATCTTTTAAATACACGAAAGAGAAGGTTTAATATTGAACGTTCAGACAGATAGATAATTGTATTATAAGTACTTATATATATTTAAATAATAAATATCGTAGGTACATAACATTTACAAATTATATATGTATTATAATTTATCTTATTATTTTAGCTTCACGCTGTATCCTGTACATGATAAGGTACAGAGGAAACTTGGGAACTTAGTGTTTAATCTTTCCGTTTCATATTGCCGAATTAAAGGTGTTGTGTGTTGAGTGACGGAACTCAACGTCACGCTTGTTCAGTCCGGCCTTGTGTGCAATTGTAGAGGGTCGTTTCTTAGTGGGCATCATTTTCTACTTGGGTATTTAAATATATGCAAGATCATTCTAATTTGACTGTTATGAACGTAATGAACGCAATGTGATATAGCGTTATTGTTGAAGCACGAAAATATATAATTTTCACTAGTAATGCCTCAGGAAGAATCATATCAGAATATGAATTCTCTTATAAAACACACAAAATATCAACTTGTCATACAATTGTTAAAGGTGTTACAATGGGAAACAATTCATATTAATTTATAGTTTATGTAAGGAAACATTGTACTGAATTAATTTAGGTACCTACTCGAAGTCGATTCGTCACAACATGATTAATTAAATTAAAGCCAAAAAAAATATGAAAACGCGTGGCTGACGCTTGTCCTCTTCAGATTTCACGGGCGACCGAGTCCTGGATGGGCCACACTTTTGTGAACGTGCAATATATTTTTTAAATACAAAAATAACATATCTTTATTACTATTGCTATAAGGCTTGTTTTACTCTTTATTTATCTGTGGTAACAATGTCCAAGGGTCGTAATCGTACTGCAATTTGTTTATATTAGGGACTTGGGAGATAATAGCCGGCGTTTTGATTAAAATGGGACTTTGATAGTATTTAATTGAATTTCCCACGAAAAATTGCAATTCCCATTGGATGTGATTGGGTTTTATAAATAGAAATTTTTAAGTACCTACTACGTAAAGAAATTTATTATAAGTAAATATTTTTATTATATTTTAAATAACTAATATTACTAACACCTATATAAAAAAATAAAAATACTAAATATAGCATAAAAAGGAATGGAAAAAAGGCATAAATTTAAAATTCAATAGACAGAAAAAACTATTTAGCCATAATTAAATCATCATAAGCAACCCGTCGCCTTTAAATCGCCACCTGGTTAAGTATATTACGACTCATCCCCAATAAAATAGATTCACCCTCTCGATCCCACGCAACCTTGTAAAAATATAATTATAATATGCACACGTATGAACTTCCGTTGTACTTTAAAGATAGGGTGGTTACTCTGTAGCTGTCATTTTGACGTGCTCTTTTTAGTGTTGCCAGTATTAATATGTAATTTGGATGGTTTTAGGGTGATTGATTAAGTAAGTGTGCGGGGAAGATAAAGCGATGAATGTAAATGACTCGATGGTATCATTTTAGCGAGTCACGCTCAGTTTACGCTCGAATAATGCGACTAGTGTATGTTGCATTTTTTTTCTTTTTTAATTTAGCGTTTTCTTTGTTATATAGTGCAGGCTTCTAATCAAGTCTAGAGACGAGATTACAATTGCTATTTAGCCCTATTTAGACTCTAGACTACTCTGATGATCCAGGATCCAGGAATCCAGTTGCAATCATCGTACAGCTTGATGGATATAATTTTTTTATTTGTCAATATTTATATATACTGTCCATAGAAAAAAAAAACATGCAGAAACTAATTAAAAATCATTACAAAATTTAAATTAATGAATATTCAGATCTGCGGTGTGTATAATAACAAAATGATAAAAGTGAACTCGCAGACAGCATAGGTAGGATACGAATCACCCTCGTGGAGCGGGCACATAGGTGGGCTTAATCAAATTATACAAATTGCACCATACAATATTCATCGGTAGGGAGGCACAGTAATCGATAATTTTAATAATTATCTATAAACGCGTCTCGTCGACACTAAATTGTCAGCGTTAGAAACTAGTGTAGGACATTATTGTAACGAATTATATTCATATCGTTTTATGTCAGGTAAGTAACGATAAAATACTTAAAGTGATTTATAATTTTTATGTGTCACATACATATGATACGCCCAACACGCACAATTTTTAATTTATTTGCCCGAAAATGTTATATAGCTTCATAAGCCAATCTATCAATTAAATCTGAGAAATAAAAATATTTGAATTATAAAATATTTGTGAGGACATGGATATTTCAGTTTGCATGTCTTCTAATTATTAAAAGTAATAATAATTTAGATTTGACATGACAAGACTTGACATCTTGATATTTAAACGTCAACAAGGAAGATAGAAAACTCAACTATTCTTCCTTAGTTTCATGCTTTATCCTATACCTATAGGTAACCTTGGAATTAAAAACACTCCGTTCACCACTTTTCGCCAAATTCTCAAGGCATTATGCTCACTACACATAACCACATATGTTGAGTGTTAGAATGCAACGCCGTGACTTTCCCTCGAACTCATATACATACATATATATTATGTAATTAACGTAAACACTTTATAAGAAGCAAGAGCTACGGAGCTAATATTTCTGTATGGAACATACTATGTATTAACTTTTTAATCGCCGACCTCGTCCAGGTATAAAAAAATGAAACTATAAGCTTCGTGTACTATCGACAATAAATTCCAGCACTAGACACAATCGACAAGTGTGATTAATTCATGTTCAATAATGAGGTCGAGCTTTTTAGCTCGCCGCGAGCGACCCGCCATTGATTTGGGCCCAATTTGTCGCGCTGCGGTCCTGAATATTTGATCTGTCTGCGTAACGCTATATTTAATTATTTAAATTATAAGTGGAAAATGCCCAGAGTTTATCATGCGGTTCATTTATAAACTTGTCGAGTTTTATAAGCTCATCATCTAGGGACTTCGACGTTATTGTGTCTATACCTTTTCTTTTCATAATTTTATTTATATTAAAATTAATATTCAAAATTTTTATCTATATTAAAATTAATGTTTAAAACTTAAGCTGACATCGAGCAATGATCCAAGAATACATAATGTATTTTTTATACTATTTTGATAAAAACTTACAACATGCAAAATATTCTCACATAAATCATAATAACGACATATAACTAAAAATGCCATAAAATATTCAAAACCGAATTTCCCCTAATCAGTGAAATTATTAAAAAATCATCTTTCATTCCCATCGACGAGCGATGTACGGAAGTTCCCATCGCGCCGCACGCAAGATGGCGCACGCGGCCGCCACGCGCCTCTCATGCAAAAACACGTCAAATAATGGACACAATGCCCTATGTTTTCTCACAATACAAATTAGCCCCGGGCTAGGGTTAAAAACCAATTGAACTATCATTAACCGTATTCAAAATAAAACTTCAATATTTTGTATTGTTTTTCATTATATTGTACGTTGTGGTGTTAAAAATTAGACACAGTGAACTTGAAATGATTTATTAAAACCTTTACCAGTCAAGTATACAGTGACATGTCAAACACACATTAAATTACAGTGAATGAGTATTACAAATGAACCGCGCACCAAATATCGTGCATAACTAAATCTAAATCTACGAGACCTTTTGTTTGGTAATATAGCTTACGTTTAAAAAGCTAATACAATTTAAAATAAAGTTATAAAACTATCAGCTACGAGAAAAATGTCACAGATTGTTTTATCATATGAATTAGATATATTAAAAAAAAGAAACTAAATTATTTTGATCATTAGATATTCATATAGTTTCTAAATATCTATGTGAAATGAAAAAAAAAACGTGATTGTACGTAATTAATATATAATAAACAATAAGTGACATTTTTATAATATTAACAAGTATACACTTTAAGTCAATAGTTAATGTAGGGATGTCAATAAAATTAGAAATAAATAATATTATTTCCATTAAATGAAATTTAAAAAAAGAATCCGAATTAATGTTATATACGCTACAATACCGTAAGTCAAAATTAGTGAATATCGAAAGTCTCTTTTGTAAACATCCCCATTGTCAAATTAAAATCCACAATGATTTTAAACTACAAAAAAATATAAATCATCAATGACTCCAGTTCTAATATAATTTCTTGGCCATTATTACAATAATTTAATGAATAAGCACATATTAAACAGCATTAAATGGCACAGAGTATACAACAGTTTCAACTACTCATGGGCGGACATGATTACGATTAAGGCACCATTATTTATTATAAATATATGAACATAATTTAATTTAATTTTAGTTATTTATATAATATATAAACGTCAGTGTGTTAGTAAATATATAATATTAAAATTATATCATTAAATACAAAATTATGTCAAGAAAATAAAAAAAAGAACTGACATTTACATAATATATTTCAAACAAAGACAATAATTATTTTTAATAAGTTAATCTATCAAATACAATCTAAACTACACTTATTTCAATTTGGTATACAACTTACATTTAAGTAATAAATAAATGTCAGTCTATCCTAATGCTGTCGGTGGTTAGTAGAGAAAAGCATAAAAAAAGACCTAAGCTAGCGAAATATTTTAATATAAATATATTAAAATTATTTATTTTACAAAAAAACTGACGAAATATTTTAATATAATTATATTAATTATATTAAAATTATTTATTTTAGAAACATAACTATATTTTTAATCTATATTTCGCCTTATCAGTTTTTGATTATTTTGTTTTAGCATTACGATATTATACAAGCGTTAATTATTATTAAGTTTTTTTTTAATATATATTCTATAAAAAGTTTCATATTAAATATTACTTTAGGTATTTATTATTTACTGTAAAATTAAAAAAAAAATGAAATATTACGTGGAGTATTATGTACAAATTTTAGACAGTTTTTTATTAATATTTTTATAACAATACACAATTGTAAAAATATTCAATAATCATAGAATATTGTTATTTTTTTTTAGATAAACGTAAACTTCAATATTAGTAGCATTTTTTCTTTTAATAAAAGCAATATATAGCTCTATATAGCTTTAAGAATTGGAATTTTTATTTATATATTGATATCTTGCTGAAGACTTACTCTATACTAATCTTTGATGATATCTACGATTTAAAAAAAGAGGGGAACTGTGATGTCAATACAAAAAAGAATATATTGCAGATAATGAATAATAGTGATCTAACTAAAAAATGGCGAATTTGCCATCTAATCTCAGAACAAACTATCATTTTTGGAACAGTTTTAACAAAATATAAAACTACAATTTTATCAAATCACGACACCTATCCTAAAAATATGTAGTTAATATTTTTTTTTTCCATTAGGTCTTTTAATTTTAACATGAATTATTATTACTACAATAGTACAAAATATTTTATTACAATACAATATAACAAAGATTTAGTGTGTCCAAGGTTAATTAAATGCTGTAAACGACTAGATGAACAATAGGCAATACACTAACTAGGTTATAGAAGCCCTACCATAAATATCTAAGATTATTTACCATTTTTTTAAACTTACTTTATTGTCTACAAAAAGATTTAAGCTATTGCTTTATTTTGAGCAGAATTGACATTTGTGAATAATAAAAAATAATAATGAATATACATTGACATTGTGATGTCAAAATTAAACTTGCTTTACTAGCGGAAGTAGTCAAACAATTTCTTCAAAACGGAAGTCAAGTATTATCGATTTTTATTATACAAAAAAAATAAATCTTATAATAATCAATAAGATTTAAAAAAAATCCTGCAGTTTTGTTTAGCAAGCATAGTATATTATATAAATTAACGTTCATGTGTACACAGACAAACATCAATAACCAGTGTTTGAGTATTTAAACAATATATTAGTTATCTGGCGTTGTGACAATATTCACACATCATTTGTGAAAAACAAAACATTATAGAGAGCAAAGGCTTAAATTATGACACTGATATAAGAAGATTATTATTTAATAATTATTTAACAAAATTTAGTAAACATATATTATCTAATATTGAAAACAAAAAGTATAACGAAACTGAAATGTACTTTATTTAATAGCAAAGCAAAACTAGTATTTTTTTTAGCAAAAAACGAAAAAGTTTTAAATTAAAAGCTTAAAAAAATAATTTAAACGACAAACAAATATTTCATGGTAATCGGAGTGACCGTAAAACTGAACGACCTGTTCGTGTAACGAATGTCAGCAAACAAAATGGTGACCTTAGCGAATGTAATCGTCACGATAGAAATATAGAATGAAAATTAACAAAAAAAAATTTAAAAGCTTTTATTTTCGTTTTTAAAACCTTGACAAATTCGATTGACGATTAATTGTAGTGTTATCAAAACAGTGATAATTATGAAAAAAAAAAACACTATCATATATCTTCATATGATTTTATTTCCTTTGAGATCTGTTGTAACAAACGTTTTACTGTAAGTAAACGCGAAAAGTGGCAGGACCAATGCCCACTCCAGAAAATAAAAAAAAAAAAATAATTTTTTCGCTCTGGTAACAAGGAAAAACTTGGCGTTTACAAACACGCAATGCATCAAATTCGGCGGAACTGGCGGAGTGTCCTAACACTAGGTTCTCAAGTTCCCTTTGCCTACCCTGCCATGTGCAGGATACACCGCGAAGGTGAAAAGGAAATTATTTCGTTTTAAATGTATGTCGACGAAACTTTGTTGAAAGAACAATAAATTATTAGAAAGTAACACAAATACAGTTTATTTAGTAGAGTGAAGAATATATTTTAGGCACCAAGTTCTCTTTGTTTATTCTGATAAATATGAAGTTATAACGAAAATATAAGAATAAGTAAGAAAATTTAAGTAAAATTCACCCGATACATAGAACAAAAAAATATCAACTAGCGCAATTAAAAATCACAGTCCAAAAGTGAGCCATTACAAATTTGAAATTATCAAAAATAATATAAGATAAGTACACAATACCATCCAGTTACAAGAAATATTAAGTTAACTTGTCAAAAAATAATAAAAAAAAGATAATCCTTAAAATACATGTGATGAATTAATGTTTTTGTGCTCCTTTTTAATTCGACAATCATCTTAAATGTAATAAGTTTTTAAACCAATAATCAATAATGCCAACATAACTTGCAAAAATTGTTAAAACAACAATTTAGCCACAATGAGATTCGTGAAACAAAAAAAGCACTTTCAATAATATTTATCAATTATTGCTTATCTATTTCCCAAGTCTATATTTGATAGATTTAATCAAATCCGTGACCGCGTAGCATATGAAATGCCCGAGTTCGTTTCGCTACAAATCCGTTACGGGTCCAAAGACGACAGTTAAATTTGAATTGGAGTTGGTCATGTTGGCCAAATTGGTGGTCAAATTTGTCATGTTGGTCAAATTGTTGGTCGAATTTGTTCGTCGCGTCGTGTGTTCGGGTTCGCTCGGCAATGAATCGGGCCCATTCGTTATTTGTAGACCGTTGAATTTTGAACGTAGCTGCGTAACTAAATGTTCGAGTCTGCAAGTGAGGATAGCCTTAAAATATAGTAAAATATTGCTCAGTAGAAATAAAAAAAATATGGGAGGACAGGTGGGTGACGGTGAATAGGTGGATATAAATTAAAATGTGCAATTTAAATTTAAATAATATATTGAAAGCATTAAGAAATAGTGACCAGTGATTAAGCAAAACTTTACTTCGATAACAATATAAAAATATTTAACATTTCCATAAAATACAAAAACTAATAATCATATTATTGTATTACATATTATAATAACATATCTGACAATTTCTTATTCTCAAAGATTTCACGAGCTAAATAAACATTTATATATTTAAAACTAAGCTTTTATATTTAAAATTATAACAAAACCAAAATATAAAATATTATTTAAAAAAATAATTCCTTAGGCTTATAACAAAGAGACTTACTTTAGTGCATGCTCCTCCGCACCTTGCTTGGCTCGACGCGCATCCGCGAGGTCCTTGCGCAGGCGGACACACTCACCGTCTTCTACGTTGCCGTTCATACGAGACTCATTGGATTCATAGCTGTTTAAACAAATGTGTAAGGTGAATAGATATGGTAGACAATATGTCCTTTACTTATATAGTATTTTTAAATGTCAACTCAATTATTGTTACTATGTGTAATAAAGAGTATATATTATAAAATACAAAAGAAAACATGTTCATCTTTTTATTATTCAGTGATTACAGATATATCTCAGGTATTGAAAGGTTGTAGGGTAAAAATGTTTATTCATATAAAATTTCTAAATTCAGGCAATCGTTGCGTCACATACACCTACGTAGCAAAAGTTCGAATTCCACTTAGAAATTGGACGCTTTCTTGGTTTGCTAGAACTAATTTTAGTATTGGGCCTTCACTCAAATAATAATATTTCTACCTATCTCCGTTCCCTTTATCTATCCCTAAAAAATGGTTGATATTGTGCATTAAATATCGAAAAAATATGTATAATATAAATTATAGTTAACGCCAAGATATAGGTACCTCATATAATTTAAAATATAATTATATCAATAACATGTCTTTTGGTTTTCCATCTTACCTGGTGGACAACCTGAGAACACGCAATTCGTCCTCCAGTTTGATAATACGATCCATCATGCGTCTTTTATCAGCCTCCGAAGCTCGTAGGGCGCTCTGAAATTAAATTATTAATTATAAAATGTCTTAAATAACAATATTTTGTTACAATACAAAATATTAACATTTTTTAAAGTTATTTCCTTATTCAAATGAATTATTAACGACGAATATTATTTTTTTCATCAATTTATTTTTTTCTTCAAGCCGTATCCCGCACGAGGCAGGGTAGGTAGAGGGAACCCGGGAAACCTCGTGTTAAGACACTCCGTTCCACTTCCGTTTCTTATTTTCCGCCGAATTTGAGGCATCGCGTGTTAAGTGGCGGAACTCAACGCCGCGCTTAGCCTTATTAAAAGAGCGAAGAAATAAAACATTAAATATTTTAAATTGAAATATTAAATATTAAATATTTCATTAATATTTTCAATTTTCGACGGATAAATAAGAATCTAAAAGGAAAGAAAAAAAATTTCTTCAATTAATAAATAAACTCACTTAAAGGACTAAATAAAAAATTAAAAATATTTTAATTTTTTTTATTAAAATACATACTTGGAATACAACACTAAAATAACATACATGCTTTAAATTAGATAAAGCAACTTGAGACGATTTCTCGCATTTTAGCAATATCAGAATATTTTCAGGAAATATAGTGTCAAAACACTTAGTGACAAAGCACCGTACTCTAATATATATAGCGTTATATATTCATTGAAATATAGTACTGTAATCAGAATCTTATGATAACAAAATATTAGTATTTAAGCAGTGAGATGGACTGGCAAAAGATCGCACGACTAATATATGCGTCGTCACGAATGGGACTTGCTGACCGTGTGCATCCGAAGGCCCTATAAAGCACCCATTTCTCCCTAATTCTCTAGAAATCTAGCCTAGTAGAGTAAACTTAAAACCTGTCTTAAATAAGATTACAGTATACTTATGTATCTCTTCTTATAAGTGTGATTTAACACTTTAAAATCGATATACAGATTACAGTACTTTACTAAAGCATGATCTTACATAAAATAAACACATAAATATAGGTACTTTAAGTGATAATATCACGAGGGTCCAGGAGTCAGGAGCCTTTATATATGAAAAATCACAAATTGATAGTGCTCGAGGTAACTCTGACCACAGGTACAGTGGGTTACATTGAAACGATCGATAAGTATAAATTAATTCTTTCTAATCCAGAGCTTCTTGTTCAAATCAGTAGTTTCTAAAAGACTCAACCGAAGAATCTCTTCAATTTTATAAAGTAAATAAAATTAATGTAAATATTAAGTACATGTAGTACTGACACTTCCGGTGTCTACCCCGGACTACTGCAAAGTGCTCGTAACGTCGGATTTCCAAAAATGTATAGCAATCAATATAGGTACGCGGTTAATCCGGTTATTTTTTTTTAAATTTAATATGGAAATCAAAGATCTTATTACTCTTCTAAATCACCAGATCCACCACTACCAAAACAACTATCCCTCAATAAAAACCTACAACTTGATACAAACACTCCTTCAGGAAACAATATTCCATTAAGAATGATGTGCTACGACCTCATGTATCAATGTCGCGTGAAGATTAAAAGAGTCCACGGCAATGTCTATATACGACGCAAACAGGCGGACGCCCGTCAAACCGGCTAATTCTGTTTGTTTCTCTGTATGTCAGCGTTGACTGTAGACGTGTTGTATTAAATGATATGTCAGAAACAATATTTGCGACACACACGTCGTGGACGTCAAAACCACAATAGTATACACATACAATGTAACTATACTTAATTGTCTTCAATGTCTAAAAATAGAAATTCATAATGCTTTTAAATATAATTGGAAAAAAACAGAAATTTCAAATTATTTTTTGCTAAGTGAATATGACGCCTTCTTATAAACATTGTTTATTAGTGACTTGAGATATGTTCGACAGAGAATAAATGTATTACATATTATTATTACTTGTAGAAGCTGAAAATCGGAAACATGATGAATTATCACTAATTTCTATAACAAATATTCAAAATGAATAAGATATCCGATAGTGACAAAATTAGTTCTAATTTAGTTTTTCTTATACATTCTTTTCTAATACTTTATATTCACATAAAGCATTCAATTTCCTATCTTGAATATTGTAAGAAGTCGATTGATCTTTCTAGCAAACAGAGTTTACTTCTATTCAGCCTGTAGTCGGGTCTGCAGTTGACGTTTTGGTTGTCATTGTTGCGCGACCGGTAAACATGTGAACTTACGACTAAAAAATCTTCAATATCTTGTATACATACGCTGTATGCATACGCTGAGCATTGAAATTGTGCAAATGTATCTAAAAGGAGAGTCAGAAAAAAATGAGGCCTATCGTGGCAGGATACACGTGAATGTGAGTGAGTGAAAAACTTCCTTTTTTTCTACTTGCTCACATACAATTTCCATACTTGAACTGTAATAGTGTTTACTTTATCTTTGAGTTTAATTAATTAGATCACAAAAATAAAATAATAGGTATCAAATACGTGACGCTGGTCAGTACAAGAAGTAGAAGTCGGTTGTCAAAAAGCAGTATATACCAGTTTAAGCCGCAAAAGCGCTTGACGGCCGACGTCACACCTACGTATATAAGCACTCACATAAATGTAAAACTCTTAGATCTCGCGGACTAAGTAGAGTATGAAATTCTAAATGTAATAGGAAATATTTTGTAATAGTGTATCATTTAACATCAGTTTTAAAGTCATGAACTTACTTCTTAGATTTATTCAGTTGGTTTATTATTTATTTGCATTTTAAGTTTTTCGTAAAATATTTTAAGTACTTGAAATGAAATGATATCTATCGGAATAAGTGTCGTTAATTTATTTTCGGATTTTTATATATTACTTATAATGTGGTCAAATTCTGGTCATTGAAAAAGTGCAAGCATCTCGAAAACTAAACATATTACATTCTTCATGTTTTATCCCGCACATAGCCCAAGCTATGAGGTAGAGGGAATTTGAAAACCTATAGTTAAGACAATCCGTTCCCATAAAGACTCTTCCGTTCTCCTCTTTCGGCCGAATAATAGAGACATCGCGGCTTGAGTGGTGAAACTCAACACCGCGCTTTGCCTTGTTACTAGAGCAAGGAAATAAAAAAAATATTTTTATTCCTCCTGTCAGTATCAATTGCACAACTCGTCGCGTTGTACATGCTTGTGCCTCTGGCCCTGGCCTCTGCCGACCTGTCGAGGCACTACATATATATTGAAAAAAAAAAAAAAAAACGAATCATTACAGATAAACTAACGTATACAACGCACAAGAATTACTTAAGTTTTAATTCGCTATTCTCCACAGAACGTAGCACACCTTTTCTATAAAGGTTTTAGACACACTCATATGTCAGCTAAAAATGTTCTTTTCTATTAAGTATCTCCAAGGAATTTTCGTTTTGGGGATAATTCATATCAACTCAGATTTCGTTTTATGAAAACATATAGAGCAAAGAAGACCCACATTATCTGAATTTCAGATATTACGTATTTAGTGGCAGAACTTAACGCTGCGTGTAGTCTTAGCAGACCAGAGAAATGAAAACAAATCATTTTACCATATGATAATTTAAAAAATATTATTAAAGAATGTATAAATTTCTTGGAAACTTATTATTAACACGTATTGACACCAAAAAAACAACACTAAAGTGACGGGATGTCGGTAGCCAAGTTTACTACAGGCAGAGTATACAAAGCAGGTTCAGTTAACACGGTACATACGTAATGTTTAGCGTGGTTTAGCGCTGCAACGCATTACTGGTGTGAAGTTTTTGCACAATTAACTTATTACGATCGCTATGCGCGGCGCTAATGAGACGAGCAAACTCACCTACGATACGTTTGGTTAGCGCGTGATTATCGGATCTTAGACTTAAGATCTGTAGGTGTAGAACTGCAGTTAAATGTACGTTCATTTAAGTGCTGTTATTAAAGCTTTTAAGGATACCAAGAAATCTCGAAGGAAGCTAATTAAAATATTTACACGGGACTAGAGTTTAACGTTTAACGATTAATATTTGACTTTACAATTTTTTTTATAAATAATTATACTAGTTTAATTTAACAGTTCGATGTATCATCAACTTATGAACTTCAATAAGAAGAATTAAAAATTGTAACAAAATACGCTAATGGCACTACTAATTGATATTTTAGGGAAGTAACGTTTTCATCGCAGGCATAAAAAAAAATAAGATGTTTAAAACACTAAGTTTGTTTAAAGACAGTCAAAAATAGTGAAAATTCCCAGTCCAGGACATTGTTGATGAGACTGCAAATAGCTATTGATAAATATCACTACGGAGGGAGATACTTCCACTGATGACATGAAGTATGCATCAAGCATATACAATTTAAGAATTATGCATTATACAATTTAAGAATTATATTTATAATCATCTTTATTTTCTGAAGTAAAAAGTATCGATCATTGATGTTAGACGGTTACTGGTGCCACTACCCTACACGCGGCTTCGACAAGCTCTATCCCGTGCACTTGGCAGGGTAGACATACAGAAACTGTGGATCTAACGTTTTGACTTTCCATCAATATTAAGATATTTCCGTCAAATCCGTCGGCCCCATTCCCATCGAATTCTAGAGGCACTATGTGTTGTTTGGCGTTATATTAATAAGTATATAATTTTCTTGATTGATCGAACATCGTATCGAACCTACAACCTGTCACGTTTACAGTCGCACGCATTTCCATTGCGCCACAACAGGCCTAATTTATATTTAAAAAATATATAACACAAAAAACGTATCACTACATATTATTCTGATTTATCATCTACAGTACTGTAAAGTTTCATCAAAATACGTTTAATCTATAATATTAGTAGGACTAGTACCTAGGAAGAATATCCCTACATACACGTATACTAAACACCGTTTACAACCTAACATAGAGCGCGATAAAGTCGGTTAGGATTCAAAATCGGCGAAACGTGTAAAACGGGACGTCCTCGTGCTGGCGTGCCGTACAGGGGTGGCGCCTCGCTGCAGCCATCCACTCACATCTGCCAATATTTACACAACGCCCCTCCCCGTACGCACCCGTTCATATTTCAAATGCCCGATGCGCGATGTGGGGGACGGTAAAGACTACAAAATACAGGGTAACGATCCTGTCACACCGTCGCCGTCGCATCGCTTTCGCATCTATACATTTTTTTTTAGTTTGACGCTGTATAAAATATAATTATATAATCTATGCATGAAAAATGTACGACTATGTAAATTTTTAATTTCAACAAATGTATACACAGTATTTACATATTTTAATTTTCTAGTTGACAGTCTATAAGGAAATGCGAAGTATTCAATTCAAAGTGTGGACTAGGATTTTATCAGTAGATTTCCTTTGTTAAGAGTATGCGAAATACAATGTTAAACTAAAAATATATATATTGGAACTATAATTTATAACTAACAATCTAACACTGAGAAATAGTTTCAATATGCCTACGATAAAAATAAGAAAATATATTTTGTAGTGTATTAAAAGCAGTGATTTATATATATTAAATCTTTTGTAAAAAAACAATAAAAGACACGGAACTCGTGGTCTTTCACAATGCAATGTCTTCATGGAAGATTAATTTTCAAAACGCGAACGGTTATCTCAATCTCAAAAGACTTAACTTATCCTCGTAAACCTAGAGATAGGTTACATAGGTGATAGGGTACCTCGTCTCTAGTATACATATACTCTTACTAAAAATTATTCAACATATATACAAATTATACAACCAAAGCTTTTAAAATACATATTTTAAGCTTTACTTATTACTGCAGATAACTCAAACGTCTCTATAAAAAATACTCAATCGGTGTAACAGTCAGTCGAATCAAACTATTGGATGATACGCGTTTGGCTGAATCGATGTTCCGCTCTTTACCTACTCACGGTGATTTTATAATCCGCCGTGAGTTACGAAAACAACCCTCCGAATATAATTGAATGAATATAAATACAATTGTTTCATAAAAACTTAGCAAAACAACCAACACTGATGGAATTGTTAAATACTTTCATCTAAAAATACAAACTAGAACATGACTTACTGATATTATTTTACGTCTCGCTTCAATACGACTTACTGATATTATTTTACGTCTCGCTTGTGGGTTCGAACTCTACTAGAGAAAATATATTTTTTAATATTATTTGAGGCCTGTCGTGGCGCAGCGGCACACGAGTGTGACTGTATCCGACATGTTCTGGGTTCGAACCCCAGTCGAGGAAATTAAATATTTAATATTTTCAATTCAAATATTTAATGTTTCATTTCTTCTCTCTGGTAATAAGGCAAAGCGCGGCGTTGAGTTCCGCCACTGAACACGCAATGCCTCAAATTCGGAGGAAAGTGGGTAACGGAAGTGGAAGGGAGTGTCTTAACACTAGGTTCCCGGGTTCCCTCTGTCTACCCTGCCTCGTGAATATCAGCTTCACGCTGTATCCCACAGCGTGAAGCTGATATTTTCAAACAAAATATTTAATATTTTTTCGCTTTGGTAAGAAGGCAAAGTCAAAACAATCGTCGAAATCCGCCACTCTACAAGCCATTCCTCAAATACGACGGAAAGTGGGGAACGGAACGGAGTGTCTTAACACTAGGTTCTCAAGTTCCCTCTGCCTACCTTGCCATGCGAGGAATACAGCGTGAAGCTCAAAACAAATACACATATATATACTGCAATGGTATTGATAAATAATAATGGTCCGGTACGCGATACCCAAAAATTAAATTCGTATCAAATATATGATCGAATTTTTCATTATTATTGTATAGATACAGCATTTAAATATATGGAAATCATTTCTTTAAATATTACAAACGATATATTTAAATAATGTTTGTTAAAAGATGAATTCAAAAAAATCAATGGTCCATTAAGCTTTTTTTTTGTGTTAAATATTTTTTGCACACGTCTGAATAGGAGAAAAAAACTAGAGAAAACATTAGTCATAGACGAATTTGATTTAACATTTTTTTTTAATATTAATATTTATATACTTAATAGTATGTTTTATTACAGAAGGTCCTACGACACAGATACAAAGTACAAGACTGCATACTTATCTACACATTATCAGACATTCCATTGTCTTCTTTCCGTCCCTAATTGAATATTTCATATAAACAATGAAATTTTATGTGCATTATTTCAGAAATTAGTAGAATTTCTCTTTGGTCGATGCCCTGGTTAGGGTCGATGACAGGAAATATTATGTTACGCTGCCAAGTTTTATAATTTTTCAGCTAATACCGAGAAAGTGGACATATAACATTTGATGCTTTATAGATGAACCAAATCGAGCAAACACACCAAATATGTGACAAGACTTTTAGAAGAACGTTCTAAGAATTCTGTTCTTTAAGGGAACGTAAAAAGGTTCCATTAAAATGAGATTTTTTAAGTTACGTTGACTTAGTTACGTATACTTTTTTACTTAATACCTATAATAATATCTACCTACCTATTTCAGTTCTATAACAAACACAACAAACACAACATAACATAACATTATTCAGATAGAGTTTTTTCGATTCGGCGCTATTAAAGTTTATTTACACGCGCTGGGTGGTCGTCGAGTGCACTTCACGCTCTTTGACGTCACCTCGCATCTTACAATGTTTGTGCGAAACGATTCGCCCGACACGCAGTGATAATGCACAGTTGAAAAATTTATGTATCACCGTTTTTGTTATTACAATATTATGTATGTACGTTTTTCTTTTTTTTTTCGTTGTAGTCTGCTTCTGGCAAGGTAGGATTTAGGTTGCTGATGTTAATCTAGGTCTTAACTTGAGGCATTATGTGACTAAACGCCGCACTTTTTTACCAGAACGATAAACTGAAAATATGAGATATTTTAATCGAGTGAGAATCGAACCCAAAACCTATCGCTTTTGTATACACGTTTGTGCCCCTGCACCAAAACAGGCCTCTCTCTTGTATGTACTTACTTATACGTAGCAATTGTAACGTAACGTAATTATTACTTTTTATAATTTTTTGCTTTTTTAATATTCGTTAAAATTTAACTGCATTTTTATTTTATCAACAATAAAAAACTTTTTCAATTACACTAAATAAAAGTATACTAAGAGCATATGCCACAAACGATTACAAATCATAATTTTCAAGATATACTCAAAAATGTGATCACAAGAATGACTTTCAAAAAAAAAATACAGCTCCATCTAACGGCAAAGTATTTAACTACATAGAATATCGAACGCACAACAGATGGCGTTACTAAATAATATAAAACGAATTAGTACTCATCTTGTAACATAGATAGCGCTAAAAATGATTACTTTGATTTTATATACAGTTAGTCGAAATAATGCTAGAAGAGCATTATTTCGACTGATGAGAACATGTGTTTCTAAACAATTTTAATACTAGATGTTTAAAAAAATACTTACTTTAATTTCATCTAAGGTTCGTTCTGCAACTTTTGATTCCCCGGAAGATAGTCCACTCTGAAAACAAATCTTCTTTTAATTTTATTTATTTGCATAATATACCTATAAGAAAATGTCCGGGTATTTTTAAATAGTATAAAACTGAAACATATTAAACCTTTTAATGATGAGACAATTCGATTCGTAGCTTTGGTACATAACATTTATATTAAAAAAAAAATAGCTTAGTGTAATAAAATGTTTTATTTCTATTTCAAATTTTGTAAATAAAATATTCATTTATCTATAAAGATAAGAACAAATAAGTATATTTTGTTTTACATGAAACGTAACTACTATTATCGGATTTAATAGCATATAATTTACTAAAATGTATGATCAGCATGTCGGTTTTAAAAATGTTAATAATCATAATCATGATATGTAATCAAATTGGATAAAAGTAATTTTATCTAATACATAGAGACGGCCATCGGGGCGTTGGCGTTGGGGCGAAAAGGTTCTCGAGTGGCGACCACGAACCGGACGACGCTCAGTGGGCAGGCCCCCTACCAGGTGGGTTGGGGAAGCCTATGTCCAGCAGTGGACGTCGCACAGCGGGGACGACGACGACGACAACGACATAGACACACAGACAAGTGACTGTAAGCAGAGGGAAGTGGCAAAGCGCGGAGTTGAGTTCCGCCCACTCAACGCGCAATGTGGTTTAATGAGAACATCTTAACGCTAGGTTCCCAAGTTTCTTGTCTAAATAAATATTAAAACAATAATAAATTTTAATGTATGCTTCGTAGAGTTTCTAAATGTCAAAACGTTTTATTAATACATATTTTTTATAACTGACAAGAAAAAATATATTTAAATAAATTTTTTTCGAGTGTGCTTACAAAATTATATGCTTAAAACACTATTTTCACTGTTATCAACACCATTATATGTGCTCATACATCTTATATAATAATTTGTAACTGTACGTGGCCTTCTGCCAGCAAGTATTTTCTGTATTGTCTTCTCAAACGTCCATCGAGATGTCTCTGCTCTTTG
Source organism: Eueides isabella (assembly GCA_019049475.1). Taxonomy (NCBI): domain Eukaryota; kingdom Metazoa; phylum Arthropoda; class Insecta; order Lepidoptera; family Nymphalidae; genus Eueides; species Eueides isabella. Next base: position 4,971,132 of record CM032400.1, read on the forward strand.
TAACCACGAATTATAAGGTTTTTTTAAATACGCTTTATATATAAAAAATAACGTACAAAATAATATTTATTTTTCAATTTATGTATGCAAATCAATCTATTGACGTAAAGTAGATCAAATTACATAATGTTAAAGATATCCGCCGGTGACTGTCAAAATTGTAAACCAAAACTAAATAAATAATAAAATTGTAACTGATCGTCTGTATAAAGAAAATATAATATAAGAAAAAAATAAATAGCTGTGTGTATATCGAAAATATATAAGAAACAACATTTACTAATTAAACAGACCCTAAAACAATATTTTTTAAAACGTTAGTTTGTTTTTTGGTTTTGTCTGGGGCTCCTTAGATTAGTGAGCACTAGCAGACAAATTTTAGAAAAAAGATTAAGTAGCGGGCGAAGCCGCGAGCAGGTAGTTAGTTATTTGTATATAAAATTCATTATCACCTGCAGCTTGATTTACATGAGCTGTTATTTAAAATTTGCAAAATAAGCTTTTTTCTTGTCGTGTCTAGAATAAGAATTTTTATGAAATCCGCTTAGATTGCTCACTCAGTAATGAAAGAGTTTATATACACGCCTGATAAGCTATTTACATGAATATATTTTGTTACGTAGGTAACGTAATAAAATATATATTGCTTGCATTTTAGTTTATAAATATAAATAATTATCTTATATCCATCTGAACAAATTAATAAGAAAGTAATCTTCTTATTAAGCGTGGTAATTTTCTTGGATGAAACGGCAACTTTCTAACAATTGTAGACGTCTAGCCATCCTATTTATTATTAAATTTAAGTACTGTAATTACAATATCTGCAATATATATATAAAAAAAGGATTATCGACTGTTTTTATATTTCAACGCTCAGTACAATACAGAGTTAATTAATTTTAAATCTGAAACGATATTAATATTGTAAAACTACTTTAAACTTTAACTAGTTAGTGTAACTGTAATCTTAAACGGTTTTTGTTAACATTGCAATTTATGACAATATTTTAGTTGAAGAAAAGACGATTTTTCTGTAATACTTATTTATAACTATTAAAAAAACAAAATTTCTGAAAGAAAATATTCGTTTAAAAATTAAACAAAATGATTTGGTTAAGAGTAAATCGGACTCCAACTATGGTAAGCTCAACTTAAAAACTTAACAAACTTAAGAAAACTACAGTATTAAGTTTGTATGTTAATAGGTTTTTTTGGGTTTTTTTCCTTTATTTGTACTGCAAGCTTTTCACCCTTTGCCAAATTTCTTAGTTGTATATCTACGGGAAATATTCTAAAAAAGTTAACAAACTTAAGCTTACTTTGCAATTATTTTTTATAAAAATTACACATATAACTTTGCAACGGCTTTTTTTTTGTAAGAAATACTTTTCAATTTTCATTTGTCGCCTTTTTTTAATAATGGAGGTGTTGTCAAATTTTGTAATTATAGAGTACGGGAAGTACAATATAAATTTTGATTGTACGGTGAAATTTATCATAAAATGTAGGTACAAATTATGCATAATCGCTCGTATCGTTTGATTGCTTTGACTTAGATTCTTAAGTTGTTCTGAGGTCTTAGTACTTACTATAGATCTGAATATTTGATATCAATATGAGCTTGTCACCTCCACACTTCATCGAGATAAATCGCCTAGACAGGCAGACAAAATAAGGGATCCTATAAGGGTTCACTTCTCTTATATTCTTTTGTGGTAAGGAACCATAAATAAACAACATACGTCAATCTTACATTCGTGATCTATTATCTACTTAACATTTAAATACAACCATACAAAGTGGAACAAGTGCATCATTTTAATACCTAAGCTCGTACGATACTTAGTATAGAACGGTCATCGAGTTGTGGCCGACCTGAAGTGAGCGAACAATAGATTCGAAAACTTTAATATTAGGATTTTCTTAGTGTAGATTAATATCTTGCTGAGAGAATGCATGTGGAAAAGTTTAGAAAGCTTAACTTAAGGACTAGGCCACTACTCGTTGACCGTACTACACTAGCAGAACCTTGATAGTTTGAGATAAACTTATCGTGTGTTCAATTATCTACAATGATATACAGATATAGGTGATAAAACACTTTCTATATTTTGGCAGTCAGTCACGTAATAGAAATTTAAACGTTATTTTTCTATTTTATTTATAATTTCAAATTTCGTTTCATCCTAAGATATTAAATGTTAATATGCGGACCTAAACGCTGCAATTAAACTGACTGGAAAAGTCCCAAAGGCAAATTATGTAAACATATAACGTATACATTTAACGTGTAAGGCAGATATTTTGCACCAAAGTTATTATAATATTAACACTTTGTTGCATAGTACAAAAAAAAATGTAAGAGTAAGTAGTAAGAGAAAAAATACAATTATTGTTAGATATTAATCCATAATTTATAAAAGAGACAGAATGTGCCGGCCCGTGTGAACGGCCTTATCTACCTAAAACTTCTTATAGGCAAACAGCTAATTTTGAAGGAATTGTTTAAATCAAAAATGTGCAAAAGGAATTATTATCTTTAATTTAGCCGTATTTCGATATTCCACTACCGAACTATAAGTGTATGTAGAGTACTTTGATAAGCATATTATAAAGTTTAACGCCATATCAAATCTCTTATGATTTGCTGTATTGGCAAAATTATTTGTAGAAAAATAGTATATATTATGTAATAATTTTCTGAACAAAACGTTACTTCCCTATTGAATGTTTTCTTCACGCTTTAACACGTAAATAAAAATTTTCATGCATTTTAAGCGATACTTTGTTGATTAGTTAAGCTAATAGTCGTTCAATAATTGCTGTAACTTAGCAAATAGTTGTCAGTTTAAAGTGTTAAAGTATTATATATGACAGACTGATAGACTGTTTATATTATGGATTTTAACCTACTTTTAAGACTTTGAAACGTTGACGTGGAAAAGCGTAATTCAACACCGCAATTAGTCTACTAGAGCGGGAAAAAAATAAACAAACAACAATACTCTTTGGATAATAATTAAATATTGACTGCTCTGAGAATATCCATATGACATTGTTGCAGAGAACTAGTCATGGAAAGTTTATAACAACTGATTCTCATGCGGCAGAATATTCGAACTTATTTATTTGTTTTACATACGGCAGTGTATAGGGAACTACGGAACCTAGTATTAAAACACTCCGTTCCGTCCCCCACTTTCCGCCGAATTTGAGGCACTTTGCCTTGTTACCAGAGCGAAGAAATGAAAACATTACATATTTAATATTAGAAAATATTAAATATTTCATTTGCAGGAGTTGGGATCGACAGATCAAACTTATTTATGTAGTATAAATGTCCTATTTAAATATTTCTTATTTTGTATTCTCGAGTAGATAAATTCACTTTAAAAATAGACCAAAAGTTGGGACCTACTTATGATTTTTAACGATATAAAAAAACTACTTAAAGATAAACAAATTATATATAAAATTACACACTAAGAAAGGCGAAATATTCTCTCACTTTATATTTACAAATATAAGCACACCTTCCTCATTAGTAAGAAGTCATTTCCACATGTCGATGAACAAATATAATATAATCTTGGAGCGGTGCCAAGATATTTTGAAAAGGACAGACGGTCATGAAAGCGGTACATTAAAATATTTTTACATGCTGCTGTTTCGTTAAGCAAAACATGTAGTTTCACTAAACAGATTATTGGCAAGCATCTAAACAGTGTTATACCTAAAAACAGTATACAGTTTATTTGCAAGTATGGCTTTGTAATTATCGAAAAAATCTTGTCACATTAAATGTTTTATCTTAATATGGTACATAAAAAAGAAAGGTATAAATTGGACTACTTAGTTATTAGTCTGAACAAATATTACGTATTGTATCTACCTTTCACACCCATTATCTTGTAAAGATAAGATTTTTTTATCAAAAAAATATAAAAGCGGTAAACGTTTGAAGTCCTGCAGTAAAAAATGTCATATTCATAGATTGTCAACTCCCATACAGCTTATTATTTATTGTCACCACATGTTTGTGATGAACGAAATCGACTGGGAGCAAACGTAATTTCAAATATCTAAAATTAACGTAAAATTTCATACACCCAAGTAATTCACACAATACTTTTATTAATATTTCAAATCACTTTTATTAATATGTCAAAGATTTTAGCACTTTCTCTTTTTTATTCAGGCCTAAATATTCATTTTTTCTTTAAAACTAAATAATACTTATAAAGAATTATATTATTTAGTTGTTAAAGTAAAAATTGATATTTTACAAATCATAGATTTTAGTGGTGAGAGAGAGGTCAGAGGAAGACATCAGTTGACCTTCAAAAACACAGTTTCCATAATAGTAATGGAAGGGTATATAAATAGCCCCGTAAGTAAAGGTTTACGACAGTGGATGACAAGCATAAAAATATGCGGAGGCACTAGATTATGGTGCTTTGTTTGAATACAAGCAATACAAGAACGTATTTTGGTAGTTCATACCAATACGAGACTGTAAAAGTCTTATTAGGAAAAAGATTACATGTATGTATGTATATAAGGGCCTGTCGCGCAGGGGTACAAATGTGCCAATGGGTGCTGTAAGTGTGGGTTCGATGCCTACGCGAGGAAATAAAATATTTAATATTTAGATCAAGAAGGTAAATGCCCTTTTTCGAATAAGAAGGTAAAATGACCTTCGTTCTAGTAACAACGCAAAGCGCGTCGTGAAGTTTGGCCACTCAACACGCAAAAATGTGTTATAACACTAGCATCTAACTAAGAAGCTGAAAAAAAAAAAGTATATTTATTACAAATTATTCTCCAATCATTTATTTACCAAGCTCGCCGTTGAGTTTCGACTTCCACGGCTAAGCACGCGCTGTCTAGAGAAGAAATAGTCTAAGCCAGTGTTTCCCAAAGTGGGACGTACGCCCCACTGGGGGGCATTTTGGCAATTGGAGGGGGGCAATCAACGATTTAACTAAAGAAAAATTACCCTTAAATTACCATTAATTGGCTCAGGTGGACATAGTGGTTTTAGAAATTTAAAAGTGGGGCGTGTACTAAAAAAGTTTGGGAAACACTGGTCTAAGCTCTAGGTCTTATAAAGCAAGAAGCTTCAATAAATACATACATCAGTTCTTTCCAGTACCATAGCACGTAGTCGCGAGTACATGGCGTCCTCGCGCATGCGCGCCGCGTCTCGGATCTCGCGCACTACGTCCGTCACGAATCCCGGGGAGTATTGGCCACCTTGATAAAAAAAAATTAAACACATCAATATATATGATTAAATGTCATATAAGCAATAAATATGGTGTCGATTTTATAATGCACTCGTAATAAAATGAAAAAAAAAAAGAGACTTTTAGTATTAATTTTAAGAAGATCTAAATTTTCATCCTAAAGGTATGATATTTTGTTTAAGCCGTAGTAAAAAAAATATGTATACTGATAATTAATCTATAGGCGATCACTGTCTGTACATGGAAGATATATAACGTTTTTGTCTTTTTCTCTGTACATTTGTACGCTCTTATATTTTGGCAACCTTTTCTCTACACTTAGGTAGTGTTTATTTATTTATATACTTTATTGCACACAATATCATAACAGTTCATATAACTTAAACAACTAAAATAATGTGTGCAATGGCGACGATGTTTATTTTATTATATAAATCAGTTAAAATATAAAAAAAAGTTATATTGAAATCTTAAGTTCAACAAAATTGCTACAAAATTTTTATTCATTTGGGTGATATTTTAGTTTTCAATATACAGATATTGTATTAAAATGATAATGTTATTAGATCGAGAATGTTAAAATTAATTAATAAAGTAGTGCAATCCCAATGGGCAAAGCCGCGGTTTGGTTACTAGTACATAATATATGCACATATTTATCAATATGTAGATACATAAATACTACTGTCTTTCCGCTTTTAACGGCAATATCCAAAAACTGGTTAATTGTTCTATTACTTTGTAGAAGAAATAGAAAAGTAGGTACAAAATAAATATTCATAATATTAGCGTGGTTCGATATAAAGTAGCCGAGGTTATCTGGCTGGGTCGGGCAGAGCACGCAACGCTCGATAGTTTCTTACAATTAGACGATAACCAATACTAAAACGCAAATATTCAATATTTAAGTACATACATAACTGTTTCACTTCCATTCTATTTAAGGTTAATAATATTTTATTGCAAGTAATGTTTTATAATTCATTGTCATGCAGTTACGATCGGGCTATGAGATACTGTGGTTTCGATATAAATTTGACAGGTACACAAAAATACGGGTCTGTAAGTAAGAGATGGGTTTAAAAAGTATTGCGAATTTTATGTGTTTTCAAAAATTAATTATTTAGTCATGATTATCTATTTTGTCCCCTACTAAGTAATCCCCGTTAGATATTATACAGTAGTACCAACGCTTTTTCTAATCTTCGAAACACTTTCAAGCATAGAAAATCCTTTTTTTATTGCGCTCAGCTCTTCCTTCGATGCCGTCTTTATATCGTCAGTCGTAGGGTAGTATCGTCCTTTCATGAGCCTTTTCAGTTTAGAGAATAGGAAAAAGTCATAGGTGGTCAGATCTGCGGTATACGGTGGTAGCAGCATCAAAAGCGTGTTGTTTTTGGCCAATAAATCGCGCACAAGGAACGATGAGCGATGAGGAGCGATATTGTGGTGCAATAGCCAATTTTTGTTCTTTCACCAATCCGGGCGTTTCTGGTGAATTGCGCAAAACTTGCAGGTTATGCGCAATTCATTTCTTTTTTGACCATTGTACCGCAAATCGAAATTGAGCAGTACAAATACCGCGGTGACCCGTCTCATCCATGAATCATTGATAAAATCAAATAGCACGGGCCAATCGATATGTCTAGGTTCTCAGTAACTTCTCTAGCAGTGATTCGAAGTTCCGCGAATATTTATTCTTTACTTTATCAAATTTTTAATCTGTTGTATAAGTACTCGAGCTTCCGGTAAGAGCGTAGCATCGTTCACATCTTCTCGGCTTCTGAGAACATTTTGTAGGTCCTAGGTAGCTTCTACCTACGCCACAGTCAACATTCGGAATGCATCCGTGCACTTAATTTCGTTTTTCACATAATATTCCACACAGGTTCCTGGTTCTTTTTTTTTGAATAGGTAAAAATCGAAGACGAGCCAAAATACGTGCAAGTATAGCAGCTGTCAAAAATTTACTATGCATTAAAAATGGCAGAACTGACATAACGTGACAAAAAAAACTAAATTTGAATATATGTAAACCGCGAATATTCGCAAATTGCGGTAATTTTTAACACCACTGGTGTGTTTAGTTATTACTAAGGTCACTTGATGTAAAAACGTTCGTTCGTTCATCAGATTGTGCTGTTTGTTTCTTTTGACAAACTTTAATTTGATAAACATTTAGAAATATTTATTACTCCTTTCGCATGGTTCTTAATCGGTAAGAGGGGGGAGTAATTGTGATGACGCTACTCACTCACATCTGTCTTACTAAATGAAAATACCAAGTTTGCTATAAATAAATAATGCCGGTACAATCCAATACAATTAAAATTCGCAAACGTATCCAGTCATATGCCACATGTGACGATAGTGTAAAAATATCTTATATGAATATTTGCAACTTCATTTCACTTTCATTATGTCTATCACATTCTTTTTTTCTTCTTAAAATACATAGTAATACCCGGCAAAAACGTGGATGCGGCGTGCCTTTTTTTAAAGAAGCATTTTAAATGTGTACATATTATCGAAGTCTAAAAAAACAAACCGTTTACCGTAGCGTTTGGCGCTCCGTTCTCTCTGCCTACCCCGCTAGGGATATAGCGTGAAGATAAGTAAGTAAGTAAGTAAGTAAGTAAGTAAAAAAACAAAATACACTAATCAACATGATGATTTACGAAGGACATTTTTATAATTTTAACTATTAGGTATAACGACCAACGAGTTTAAAGACTATAACTTAACAAATTGGATCTAATAATATTTGTAAGTAAATGCACAAAAGAGCATTAATTTAATAGTTATTGTTGTAGGAAATAATGTGCGGTAAAATCGTTAACAAAAAATCTACAGTAGCATATAATTATCGTCTCTCAAGGTAAATCACAATTATATTTTATAGGACTCCTTAAAGTTAGAATTTGATGAATAATGTTTGGCGTTATATTTATTGCCAAAACGCTGAGAAGAACTTAATTAAGAATAATACTGTTATCTTGTTCCAATATAAAAAAACATAATAATATTTTTACTAAGAATTGCAATTATACTCTAATGTCAATAATATATAAATAATAAAGAATTTATGTTATTGTTTATTTAATATACCAACAAAAACTATAAATAAATATATACTTATATATATATATATATATATATATATATATATATATATATATATATATATATATATATATATATATCGATGCTGGAAAACAACGTTACTTCTGTAAGTAAAGGATATACCAACTTGTCCAAGAGCCTTGAACTTTTAAGAAATGGGGAAGAAATCATAGCTATAATATTTATTCGATCTAAATATTAGATTTTTTAAAAGATCATTTATTTTCATTTAAGTATCACATTCTAATTCTAAATATAATATAAAACATATTTTCAAATCATATTTAGAATCGGGAAGGCCTATCGTGGCGCAAGGGCACAAGAGTATGATGATGATGATATGTAAACACGACAAATTGTGAGTTTGATCCCCGCTCGAAGAAATGAAATATTAAATATTTCCATTTCTTCGCTCTGGTGACAAGGCAAAGCACCGTGTTGGGTCCCGCCACTCCACACGCAGTGCCTCAAATTCGGTAGAAAGTGGGGCAACGCAACGGAGTGTCGTGCACTAAACAGGACAGAGCGTGAAGCCGAAAAACATTATACTTTTTAACGTCAATATATTTATCGTCGTGGTACGTACAACAATGCTATTTATAAATTAAAACCAATCAGTAGCAATTACTATGCAATTTAAACACGCGCTTTCCTTATTTAGTGCATGAGGAACTCCAGTTGAAGTTATACAAGTGTTCCGTTAACTCGATACGCCTTTGAACAAAACAACAACAAAAAAAAATTGTACACGATAACTATAGTTTATTCTCTGGCATAGCTATTGCTTATTGATCGAGAAAGACGCAATTAGATATTTTTTAGTTTGTATGTTTTTGCCTTTATACATGTCTGAAAGTTATTTCTGTCTATTTCTGTATTTTTTATTTGGAATAGAAATCAATGAGAAATTTGTATTAATAGAAAAATAAAATCCGATCTAGATTAAATTTATTTATTCTAAAAATAAACATTTTCAGAAGTCTTACGTTACTATCAAAATTAATGTACAAATTAGTTTTTTAGCCACTGTATCCCGCACCTGTGTAGTTAGAGAGAACTTGGGATAAAAATGATTTAAGACACTCCGTTCAAATTCTCAATTTGTAATACTTCCGTTCCAGATTTTGTACGAAAATTGAAATATTGCGTGTTGAGAAACGAAACTTAACGCCGCACATTGGCCTGTTACCAGAACGAAGAAATGCAAGTAATAATGAAAATATATATTTCATTTCTTAGAGTGGGGATCGAGTGAATCGCACGCTTGCCTCTGCACCACGACAGTTAGTAATATTTCTAATTTGAATTGAAAAATACTAAATTCCATCAATCAGATGTCATATATTTTTAAAAATTATAATTACCTTCGAATATCTCTGGTATTTTTAAAGTGTAGTCAAGAAAAAAACAATTTGTAATTATCTCCAATCTAATTTAAAATGTTATTTTTGTTTATTTAACGCTTTAAATGAACACTATCCATATTATAGTTATTTGAAAATAAGTGCTACTTTAGAATAAATCTCATAATAACATTATTTTAAATCAATTTAGAACTTGACGTCCTTTAAGATCCACCTACATAATATACCTTTAAAAGATATTGTAAGGTTGTTTTGTGGAGTACGTCGATAGCCTCTCTAGTTTATATGTATATATGTGATCTCGATTACCGTATAATGTTTCGCTATTATGCAATCAGTAAGATATAAGTTCAATTCATTTAATTGACTACTCGAGTCTACCGTTCAAACAAACGTTGGCTTCCTTAATATATTTCCCTTATGAAAAATTGTTTTAAATATCCCAGTGAAGTCTTTAACATATTGGAAAAAAATATATGATCAGAAAAGTCTAGGCGGCATTTCGTTGTCCCATTTTGAGTACTCAAACTAAAATTCACTACCCCCTTCCAACAAAATGCTTGTAGCTCTTAAATTATAAGCTGATTTTCATAAAACCAGCCAAGAACAATCACAAAGAACGAGGCCCAACTTGCGATTAAAAAAACCGCTCTCAAATCGTCTTATGCATTCAGGCGGTACGGTACCACAGATATATAAATAGGTCAAGTTTATAACGTATAATTCAAATCAACTTTTTTGCGAGCTGCTTTAAACCGTCGACTGAATATAAATTCTGTAATTAAATAGTGACTGAACCAAAATCTTCATCGAATATCGAAGTTATTTATTTTGTTTTACAATCCATTATTGTAAAACAGTAGGAACATACTTTTTTTTAAATAATCCAAATCTTATTTGAGTAGACTAAAATACATAACATATAAATATTATAGAAGAGACCAATGTGTAGCAAAATATCATTTTTCAATTTGTAATAGCTGTCAAATCTTATAAAACTTAGAACATAAGAAATATTAATACACCTATTTGAAATTTAAGTATAATATTAAAATTTGCATTCAAAATAATCATAACTTTTGCATATTTACCATTTCCATTGAGATTTGGTACACCAAGGTTTGGAGTTATTTTGGCAAAATAATTGTTGTGATGTCTGACAGTCTCTAGTTCAGCTGGAAAGTAATAGCATGAATTAAATGTAAATTTAACTTTATCTATTTTAAACAGATTTTTTACAAAATGCTATTATATTTATTAGTTTGTTGTTTTATATAATATATAGTTGATTTATAAGATGTATGGTACATTTTTCATTAGATTCCCATATATCACAATATTCTTTTGCTGTATGTGCAACCTGCTCCCCACAAGCATCTCAAATGGGGTCTCAAAATATAGATGAAATCAAAATCAAAAACTAGTTTGAAAAAATTAAAATAAAATATTTCCAAATGTTTGATGGTTTCCTGGCAAGAATAAATAAGAAGCACAAAAATATTATATTATTCTTAGTGAATACAAAGGGATAATAAGCATAGCTGCACTAGCTTCCAATAAACTGCAGTTAATATTTAATTTTGATCCAAATATATTGTTTTCATCCAAAATAGCAATATATTTATGAAATATAAACTGGACAGAGCTATCTATAAGCTTATTATAATAGGAGTTTCAGAAATTTTGAGAAATAATGAATTGTGACAAAATTAATACATATTAGTTTCAGATTTCAGATAACAAGCAAAACAATTCAATAGAAGCCAATGTGGCTGTCCCATGCTTATCTGGCCAAAGCCTTTTTCTCTCAATTCAAATGGTAAGTAGTAATTTATGTTTCTTAATATTTTTTGTCTTTATTAATAATTTCAGCAACTTCCTTGTTCTAATAATATTATCACTTTTGATACACACACTTCAAGATACTGTCTATACATAGAAATCTAAAATATCAGTTTATTTAAAAAATAAATAATCACACAAATAGCCAAAAAAATCAAAATTGTATTTTGGGTATTATAACATAAAAAAAGTCCCCTATCACTTTTTTAATATATTTTCCATGTACATATGTGTATAGGTAGTGATTGGTGTGATTGACAAAATATGTAACATAATCAATCTATATATGTAATAAAATTTTAACAGATTGCTGTCTGTTCATGGAAGATATATGAGAAAAGGTATTATTGTGGAAACAATGATTTTTAAACCTGTATTTGTTTAGCAAATGCAATTTGGCAAATTATAATTTAGCTAGCTTTCCCTTAATATTACTTTTATGTTAATTCATTCAAAAATAAAAAAGTAAGTAATAATATAAGTATTGAATACAAAAGCAATCTGCTTTTGTAGATGCGATGGTTTTAGTATGTAAATAAATCATTTTGTAGTGCAAAGGAGCGAAGCCACAGGCTAGTTGCTAGTGTGTAATATATTAATATAACCAATAGGTAGAAGGTACATCATCTATGATTTCAAAATTGTTGGTTTTATAATAAATGTAACATGATAATGACAAATGCCTCTGAGTCACCTTATGTAGGTGTTATAATACTTAAAAGCTCTTTTGGATTTTTGTTGTAGGAAGCAAGGTCACATGCAACAGGTCAAATATTAAAAGGAACACTTTACATTTTTCATTGGTTTCATATTGCAATTTTTATTGTCAATATTAAAATCAACATTTCTCAGAATGTAATAAAGATATGTTGTAAAGTTTCTGACTTCAGCACTCATTAAGATATTCAAATATATTTATTTTTTATATCAATATAGTTTTATATGGAAGACTAGTAATTTATATTGTTGGTGACTATTTTGAATTTTGGTTATGTTAATAATAGTACATATTTATTTTAAGTTTCCTTCTTTGTGTCTTCTCCATTCAATGTGACATTGGCGAAGTGATATGGGCTCAACAGGCACACTCGAAACGCCATAATCAAAGAACCATACCATATTTTAAGTTTTTTAAGTAATAAATGGTAATGAAATTACATGTTTTGTCATGACATATTTCAGAAGACTGACTTCTGGTAGGCAAAGAGAGCATAGTGATATCTTTTATATTTGCCATATTTGGTTTATTTTTAAACTGTGATGATTACAGTGGTACAGTATCTAATCTGTCATCATAAACGTGGATTAGGTTTCCACTGAGGAGAATATTTTTTCTTGCATTTCTTTACTCTTATAACATTGGATGGTGCATGTGATCACATTATTCTTTTAGCCTATCCTGCTAGTTAGGTAACAGTGCAAAACAGAAACAACTGTACATAACAATACCCTATTACATTAAGTCTTTTGTGAGATTTGAGGCCATCAAACATTAAATTTGGATTATATTGTTATCTACTAAACACTGAATCCATTATTCACAAAAAGAAAGTGTGGAAATGGGTATCACTTGCATTGTGCACTGATTTATTTGATATTTTTGTTATTGTTTCAATTAAATTCATCAAGTTATTTTATAAAAATGCATATAATACAAAGTCATATTTACATACAATTTCTTAAATTGATATATTATATATAGAGAGAAAAATTTATTTGTTTTAAAGTAGTAACAAGTGTTAATTAATTTCTCTATTAAAGCTTACCTCTTGTTTCCTGCAATTCTTTATTCAGTCTATCATTAGCTATTTTCAGTGCAGATATTTGGTCAAGCAAGCATGTTAGCAGGCGACTGCCAACTTGGCTACCTGACAGCCCTGAGCTGTTGTCAGAGTCTGAGTCAACATCACCATTGGCAGGTCTAGCCACATCAGGCAGTCCTCTAACACAGGGATCACTGAACCTCCTAGTATTACTACCATCATCTTTATCATTAGTCTGCAAATCACTATTAGAATTAGTGTCTCCCATGGAAGTCACAACGGGTGGCAGACTGGTGAAGTCTTGACTATCAGAGAAATTCTTTGGTTGTAAATAATTAGTTTGGTTAATGTTCACTGGAGTACTAGATACTTCTTCAGCTTTGTTCTCGATGCGTCGTCGCGGTCGCGGTCTTTGTATACCTTTGTTTTCATTGTGCATATAACGATATTCAGAGTATGGTGGTGGAACTAGTGGATTGTAATAAGTCGGTAACGAAGGTAAAGACATAGGTTCCGTCGCGCAACCATATACATTATATCTATAAGGATCGTAACCAGGAGCAAACTGACTACCCATTGGCCAGTTTAAACTCGAATTTAAATACGAATCGTAGACGTCTGAATTTGGAGTCGATTCTTGAATGTGATGCATCGTTTTATCAAGCCATTTTGCTAAATAGTTTCCTTTACTACTTCGTGATTTTTTCCGCTTTCCACCGGAACCGTTGTTCGATGGTAAATTACTATTCACTTGTTTTGGTGTAGTAGCCATGATCACAAGAAAAATGTACGAACGTTCAAATGAAACAAGTAAGAATATATTGTTTTCAAAAAATGAATGTTTATTTCATTCTTAATAACAAAAAAAGTCCAAACACTGCAAGTTTAAATTTGCATATATAAATTTCGTTACACAGTTCCACACTCCACTGATTCGTTTACAAGTGACGTTTGTGATCAGCGGGTTGTCAGTTAAATTTGTCTATGAAAATCTAAAATTGTCAAATGTCAAACTTAAGTCCATAAACACAAGAATAAAATTTTTATACATTATATTATCAGTAATATATATTATTGGTTTAAGAATATCTAAATGATTTTGTCAAAAATATTACATAAATCCTTAAAACTTACATATTGAAAATAATTTGAAATCTTGTTAAATTATATTTGCGTAACTACGTATTTAATACACTGAGGTATAGATGTCGCTACACACTGTATCCAATCCTAATACTAAAGTATATAGTAACTGTATACATTATATTATTTATACAATATACAGTCTGTTCGCCAACATCGCAGTGATCATTCCATCTTTCTCATTTTTTTTATATGAATTACATTTACAATATATTTATTCGTTTGCTTTCGTTTGACTTTTGGCGAATACTACATTATTTGTGGATCTGTCAACTTTATTATCCCAATCAACCAATCTATTTAATGTATATTTATTTGATTTATGAATGTTTTCACAGTCTAAAATTTTATATTAAACCGTAGCACAATCCCAGAGTTATTTATAATAAACATTTAAATATACTATTGCGTAAAACTAGCATACAATGTTCCTTCCATTTATCAATTATGCAAATATCACTTTAATTGTAAGAGCAAGTGTTATTTATAATTATTGTATAATGTTCTAGCAAACATTATAAAACATATACTTAACCAATGCTTTTAAATACGAAGTTAGTGTTAAAATAAAACGACATTTTTAATGATAGAACTTTAATCTCAAAATATATAATATAAATCTGAATTTACATGTATGTATATACAATTTTAATATTATTTTCCAATTTAATTATACGAATATGAATTTAAAGAAACAATACAGTATAAATGGTTTTCATACTTTATATATAGATAGATCTATGGCACGGTGACATTCATTCAAAACTTAATTTTACCAAACATATCAATGAAAATTTGATTGGCAGTAATGTAGTATAACATCTATCATATAAACTTTAAAACACATAAACAATTAACTATTTACCTATAAATGTTATCGCGGATCCTGAAATAAACCGCCAATACATAACGTATTGTCAAATACGCTTGCTAATTTCATTCACTTCGCTCTTTATAGGTATTTTGATATCGAAAAATTTATATTTTATATAAAAGTTCGAAAATTGAAAATAAAATAATTCAACATTGACGAAACGATAAAATTATTTTCAACTTAGAGTAATTTTGAAAAGGCATAAAGCATTGTCATTTTATGCGTTCGCAATCTAAATAATTATAATTTGAAATTCTTTTAGCGTCCCGAAGATATGCAACGTTTTTTTATAACGAAACAAATAATGATCTTAATATAATACTTAAAAATATTTAAAAACTAATATTTAACGGGTAAGCGTAACCTAACGAGATTTTATAGTAATGATTGCATTTAATGTCGCTATACCATTTGTGTAACAGTTAACATTGTACTTGAAGTGTACGGTAATTAGTTTTTTTTTATTTGTAAGCTTTACTTATTTAGTCTATCTTAGTAAAAGAACCGTATATAGAAAAAATAAATACATTTATTCGAGTACAAACTACTGCTTTACATGTCCCGTGAAAAAAATACTTTCATATGAATGAATTATAGTCACACTCCGAGATATCTATTAGTTTTAACTTGATTTAGACAGTACAGATCATTACAATTGTATAGATCACTATAATTTTACATATTTAATTCAATTTAAAATCTAATTGGCGTCTCAGAGTGCCAACTTTAATGTTTCATTATAAAATAAACAGAACAGAACAAACACATGGTACAACAAAATAATGCTAAAATAACATCATACATTGAAAATCCTACATTAGGTTATTATTTAATATATATTATTGTTTTAATGAAACATTATACGATAAATTTAAAATAAATTTACTTTATAGTAAAGGTACTGTTAATACATTTTTGAATAACGCTTTGTAAGCCTTCGTTGAAACGCACTGGTTAGTGCTGGCTTTTCAATTTCATTGTTATTTTCACTTAGTTTCTAGCTGAGTATATAAATTTTGATCATAATAAAAAAAACTATCATATTTAATTATAATTAAACGTTAGAATAATTAATAGGTGTTTAAATCTTCAATTTAATGTTTATAGATCACCTGAGGGATTAACAATAAAATGTACAGAAATATGTTTGTGTCGAAGTACTATATAACTTATCTAAAGAAAAATGATAAAAATAAACCAAATGCGCCCATAATTGCCATAAAATTTATTGTACCGTCTCTTATATTTAAGTTACATCCACACTTATTTCTATAATATAAATCCATATGTGTTATGAACGATCTTCAATTAATAAAAAATTTCACACTAAGTCACATCATTGTATCACCGAGGATTCCACTAAAAGCCATGAAATCATTATTTACGTTTGTAATCTATACTATAATTATATTAAAATTTGTCAAAAAAACATCAACATCTTTCAAAATTTCTCAGTTGTTTCATTGTTGTTTGTGAACAACTTTGCGTATAAGGTAACTACGTGGAAATGTGGAATCCCTTGGGACCATTTAACTATTTGACCCTGCATTTTTTCAAGTGATTTCCAATAAAAGAAACAATTTATATATTTCTAGCACCATTTCTATTGGAATGTTTGTGTGAAGTGAACAATAGGAAATAGTAGAAAAAAAAATGTTTTGGTAAACTTTGTAGATATTTTGTTGTTAAGAAGTGTCCAGAATTCCCACAATTTTCCAATGGAGACGAGAAATCACTCATTGCATCAAACATTAAAACCTTAAACTAGCTTTACGTCGTCGAAGGCGGTGAGCAGGTCGGTAGTGCCTTGCAATATTTCCGAGTCGGGCCAAAAGTCGGTCGATGTCAGTGGTATGTTAGAGTCGAGGAGTATATCCGGGGTCTGAAGTTGGAATCCGGGGCTCGTCTGGACTTTGTTCGTCAGGTAAGGATCGTAACCTTGCATTACGCCAGTTGGGGACAGCAATCTGTTGGGACTATACATTTGATAACTGCTAGCAGGTGACAAAGATTGAGGGGTAGAGTAAGGGCTTAGCACGCGGTCTTTTGGAGCAGGGCTGATGGCTGGACTATATGTGCTATTTGGGCTCATACATGGAGAGTACATCGGGCTTCCGACATTTAAAGACAGTGGGGACATGGGGCTAGGAACAGAGAGCCCTTGGGTTGGTATTGGCGCATTGGCACGCATCATCTGTTTATTTGGCGCAGAGTGAATGAGGTTTATGACGGGTATCGGGATGTTTCCGTTGACGGGGCTCAGCGACTGCGCTCTTGGTGTGTTCATAACGATCTGGTAGTTAGGGCGAGCTTGTGGCTGCATCTGTTTGCCATCTGGATGGATGTCCTGTAATTTATAATAAGATATTTTAGTATATAAATTACATAACTGTAACATAAATATATAAAATTTAGCAGTCAACGTAGTGCACATTGATATAGTGGTTAATTAGGGTTAAAGGAAGAGTATTAGCTTTATTCTTGCAATTTACACTATGTATATGTCTAATACGACTACCAAATTTAAGTATAATTTATTTATTTTCACGTAATTTCAACGTTTTATTATCGAAACGTCTTATTATAAAAGTTTTTTTTTCGACGTGTGACTATTTTTTTTATTGATAATTTTACAAATGTTTCAAGTAATAAGGACAAATGGCTCAACTTTGTAACTTAACAACAAAATGGATACATATATTTGTAACGTTGCTGACCTCCGACGGACACCACAACACATTCTGTACAAAGGTTAAATTGACCAAGCTTTATCTTTATTTTCGCTTCGTTTTTATTTCTTATCTACCCACTTATTACGGTCCCGGCCGCCGGGTGTCGCACAATACTATCTAATACCAGATAGCGTTTTCTCCAAAACAATCAACTTTTTACTACCCTTCGTTCATGTTATTTGAATTTTATTTCAAGTTGTTTATGCAGTGATCATATTAGATAATATAACTTGTTATACTTCATTTGTACTGAATTCAATATTTATTTGTAATTGAAATACATATATATTTTTAATGTAGGTAATACCAAACCAAACAAATTAATTTACATACATTTCACGTTACTACTTGACAGTTCAATGACTTGCAATAAGTGATAGGTACATTTTACTTACTACTAATAAAATGTATATTGGAGCTAATAGAATTAACAAGAAATATTAAAATTGAATTTCTCTAAACGTCTAGGTAATTTATAAGGTTTCATTTAGAGCTTAGCTAGATTATAAAGTCTAAGCCTAAATTGTCTCTACACTGGTATCATCTAATGGCTCTTTATCTCTAGAGATAAGGTCGATGAAAAATTATAAATATATTAGAATCACAAAAAATATTTATGAATAAATGTGTTTTATATTATTATTAAAGAAACGAACTGAATATTTATTTATTTTCATAGAAATACGAATACTATATCTGTAATTATTAAAGTATAAAAAGTGGATGTGTGTTTCGGATAAATGTTAATTCGTTCGGTTAATATAGTATCTTTTTTTCTTTAGTAAGTATCTTTTTTTCTTTAGTAAGTATCTTTTATTATATCAAAATTGTATTTTTTATTGATGTATAGCAGAGATTTTACAGTAATATTTACAAAAATCTTTACACTTTCCGATATCTTGACTTAAATCGTCACATTTTTTGTAATGTGGATTCACGGCCTCAAGCGTGTTTAATTAAATTGAAGAGTGACTTGATGACAAGTGATATAATAAAGGAGTGATAAAAAAATATAAATATTAATAAATGAATGACATAATAAATAAATTTAAACAGAATATTATTTTTTTTTTTAAATAAATTATGATTTTGAGGTTTATTTTTTTAACGTCACTTTTTAACATTCTACACAAAAAGAGATTATGGGGGTAGGGGATGTCACAAGTTTGACATGTCTGACGTTCAAAAAACGAAGCTTGTCACTTATTATTTTGATTAAAAATAATTGAATTCAAATATATAAACCGATTTGAGTGCGAATATTTTTTTCTATATAAATGAAAGTAATTAAAGAGGCCTAAAGTGTTAATAATATCAACTTCTGGCTGTGTCGTAATAGCATTTAGAGTGCCGGTCTCGTTTGTGTTATAAAAGGCCTTAAATTCAGTCCCGAATATTGATCATAAAACCGTTTTTACTGCTCCTAGTTGATTAAATGCCTACAAACAGAAATCTATACAACTTTTACATTTAGTACCAATAAATATATATATGATACTATAATTAAACCACTACTGTAAACTTGGTTATTATATTATCGTTGTTGGTAATTAATTAATAAAGACGTGTCTTGCTAAGGCATCATTTTTAAAATTCCTCAATAATAAATATAAGTTTCATTATTTTTTTTTATTTTTTTTTTTATTAACTTAAATAATAATAAAAAAAATCTTTAATTTATAATTATTTGTCAATTGTTAAGTAGATGACGGCATAATATTTAATAGTTCTTATTTTCCATACGTGTTGTTACAAATATTCTATAGTGTTTAACAGTTTGATATCATATTTAAAAAGAATTCAACAAGAACTATAGCTAATACTGAGGTAGGATTAAAGGATAGGAGTAGTAAGGCTGTAAATAAAATCAATGTGCACCAGTTTACCTTTGTTCATGTTTTTTTAATATCGAACATTTGTCAATTTCATTAGGCATTTATATTTATTTCGTTCGAAAAAAATAAAAGATATAATCATCTAACACATCGTCCCCTTAGACTATAAATTTAAATAACAACGACGATAAGATTTAGGTACAATTCTACCATACATAGATTTTTACGTCTTTTAAATATAATGTGTATATTTATATATAATCGCTATGACAATTGCCAAGCGCACAAGGTGTCTTATTCGAGTATTCCGTAGCTGCTTAAATTCTTCTTATGATAAAGTACAGAATGAATGCATTAAAACGTTAAAAATACTAATAAATCGAACGCTACGAATACATAGGCATTGACCAACAGAACTCATAACAACACATCTAAACAAATCTAAGTTGTACTTTTCATAATTTGGCAGTGACGACAGTTTCATAGCCAACATATCATGTCCACAAACTGCCTTACATATATTGATGCTACAATAAACTCTGGATTAATTTACACAACGGCATACCACCACAGACCGTACTGTCTAACCTAAGCATAAAAACAATAGAAAGGTACAAACTAGACATAACTTAATTAGGAATAAATAGTGACGACCTTGCAAACTAGATTTATATAAAGTCTATTAAATTATAGAACCTAAAACATAAGACTGAAGGCGCGGCATGCCTTAGTTAATCTAACGATCCAAATAGTTCATAACCACATCGATATGCGCACGTTCTAACTTAGTACTAGAATACAACTAAAACAATTGCTTCAAAAGTGAATCCCTTCATAGATAAACAATGTCTTTAAAATTCACTCTTCGATTACATTATAGAAGTAATTCTGTGAAGGAAAAAATAATTTGTTCTCACATCATTCATGTTCTTGTTTCTGAAACTTTAATTTAAACATTCAGCTTGGTGCGTACTTATAAAGTAACAGTACAAGCTAAGCCAAGAAATAACTTCGAGCCATGGAGTACCGTTGGACAACTCAGACAGTTGAATTGTCTCCATACGATTTGATTATTGTCATAGGAGTGTTAGGTTTTGATCGTGTAAAAACAGTAGTAATATCACAAGTATTGACGGCACTGTTAAGTAATTCGTATTCTATTCAGAATTATATGGTCATGTTACGATGTTATTGTAATTCGTAACTATCGTAGAATATAAGCGAAAAGTCGATCTACTCGAAAAAATGTCGATATTGGATTGTTTTAAAGTGACTTTTCTACTCTACTAAAGTAGTTACTTTTTAAGACACGACCTCATTCTACGATAGACGAACAGCGCGGGGAAATTATCGATCACTGGACGCGTATTATCACAGTTTATTGAGTAGAATTTAAGTTTTTTCAGGCTTTTGTTTTTTGCCTCGGCCGAATCATACAAATGTATCCGGACTCAACGTCACAGCCGCTCACCAGGAGGTTCATTAAGACGCTTGAGGATGGAGTGTTGACTGGTGCTGACGATATGTTCACAGACGGCGAAGGACTGCGTTTTACACGCTTTGCAGTGGGTTCCTCATCTTGCTTTAACACACGTTTCACGCCTGTATCCCATGAGGATACGCTTCTGCTTGGGATAAGACCTAAAACAAAATATACATTTAACACACCAGATTATTTATATAAAGTAATTAAAATAAATTATTGTCATCACAGAATAGTTGCAAACCTTGATCTGAATAAATATTAGTAATGAGATCTTGTGGTGGCGGACCAGTCGGTGGAGCAGCGAGCAAACGCTGCAGTGCTGGTGCCGGGCTCTGAAGTTCCGAGGGCTGCGGCCTCGCTTGCCTTACATTATCTGGGAGTGCTCCCCACATAACTGCCGGCTCCAGGAGCGGAAGCTCATCAGTAGTGGGGATAAATGGCGAATTTCCATCATCAACGTCATTATCTGACCTATTACTAAATGCATCTAATGACAATTCTGTCAAGAGCGAAGATTGTTCGCAAGATGATTCAGTTTCCTGTAAGATAATTTTATTTATTTAGTTTCAATTCTTTTAAAGTGTAGTATAGTATAAAAACTCAGGAACATAAAACAGACGTATTTACAAACCTGTGGTTCAGGAGAGGAAAGTAAAGAGTCTCCAATTAACGAATCGACGGGAGATCCATTACCCAGATCATCACCGAGTAAGCTGCAGTAGTTATCGCTTAGTATAAAATCATCAAACATATCAAAAGGACTGTTCTCTAGAGGTATACAAGCATCACCGGCAGTGGGTGCTAAATGGGTCAGATCTTCCGGCTCGTCTTTAAGCACTGGAATATTACATAAAGTTGAAATACGTTTTTAGTAAGCTGATTTATTAGATTAAAGCAAGCAACGGATACCTAAGCTTTTGCCGTTCAAGTGCCACTCACTTGTAAGTCCCTCTTGTGGAGAGAACATGAGAAATCCCTTGTTCATTTCTTTCTTTCTGGGTGCAAATATCAGTTCCGTAACAGGTATAGGACGCTCTTCAGAATTTGCTTCTTCTGGAAGTATGGTGGCTACTATAGCACCATTAGCGGGAACTTCAGCGGGCAATTCAGTGGGTACTATAATCTGCAGTGGCAATGACGCAGATGATGCCACTATTGGCTTTAGGTCTGCATGCTGCACTTGATGTGCAGCAAATACTTCATCTTTGCACTCGATACCGCTGTAAGAAACAATGGAAATATAGCAGTCAAATCAAAATGATTTAGAAACATGGTCTACCGTTAAAATATTATCTATTAAAAAGTTATATATTCCTACTTGCAATCATACAGAGACAAGAGTGCTAATAGATAAACATTAGTGCAATCTTAACAATATATTAATGTCACAATGTTAAACGTATGTGGAAGCGACTAATAAGCCAACAATACTTCAAGGCCGATACTGAACTAGTGTACATTAAGAGATGCGCAGTGTAGCACATATATTTTCAGTCTTTATCTAAGACTGAAAACGAAAGTTCGTCTTTAAGAAAAGAGACTAATAAGATCTATCAAAAATATAGCATTTCAATTTATAAAATTACTGAATTATAAAAAAAAAACGCTAAATGAAGATTGTGTTCTATATATTATGTTTTGCTTACCAAAGAAAAAACTACATATAATAAATAGGCCCTAAAGGTAAAAATCACACTATTAAGTGCCACGAAATGTAACAAAAAGTTAAATTTGATAAACAAATAGTTTTAACTTTATTACAAATATATGAACGTCACTTATTATTGCGGACGTGTTCACTGTCGCGCTGCTGGCGTTATTTTAAATCATCTAATCGATATTCTCAAATAAATTATGTTTACTGCACTAACTAGCAGTACAGGATTAATTAATAAATGTCAAGCGGCCAAGATAACCCAAGAATTGTTCCTCAGGGATACACTTGCGTCAATGATTCCAAAACGTCAAAACTACCGATCTAATGATAAGAATGTTGTTGTCAGTAAACTAGAGTTCAAGTTTTCATTAACCTACTAGATAATATATTCGTCGTATCAACAGAATTATTCATTTCCTTAATTATAGATTATATGTTATGTAATAACATTACGTACAATGCGGTATTATTATTTATAGTTACTAGTTAAAAAAAAATATAAAAAATTGTTAAACGATAAAAATAAAAAGCAATAATAGCCTTCGAAAAGGGTGGACATGGATGATATTTCTTATTTAATTATGTATCATTACATTTACGCATCAAACTCAAGTAGTGCCGGAAGGGAACAAGGCTTGGCAAATTATAACAATTTTTGTGACGTAACTTGAACGTTGCCAAAAAGTCGATTCATCTTGAGCCAGACATAAATCGTAAGAGGGTGTGTTTTGGTCGTTGCATTTACGTTGAGTTCGAAAGTGAATTTGTTAAAGGCAGATAGTTGAATGGGAGGCTGCAATGTAGAAAGGAGACGAATAGATAGTAGTAGCTTCGGCCTTGCTAACGACCTTGTCCTCTCACCCTCTACCCGAAGCCCCCATGTTTTCGTTGAAGCGGCCATTCACTAGAATGGTAGTGAAACTGAGTGCGCGCGCAGATTTCCATGCGGTTCCGTATCGATTGCCGGTTAGATTCAGATCCAACGTCTTGTCTACACAGCCTATCGACAAATTCGGTTCATACACAATTACAATTCTAAAGATAGCAAACACTCTTTATTCCGCCCTACCAAACATCACCCAATAACGTCCAAAATATAAATGTAATTAAGGTAAAACCTATTCATAAGATTGTATAGTTACGTTTGTGTATGCTGATGTCAAATTACTTAATCTGTTTATCAAAAGAATCATAAATATGTATAAATTATTCAAATAGATTATTTTAGGAAGTATTACAGAATCAAAGCAGATGTATACGTCTGACCTTGGCCGTGATTCTCTGAACGGGCAACGCAATTCAACAATTATATCTGCACGGTCGAGGGCACTTGTATTAGGTCATCTCATTATAGCCAAAAATTGTATTTTACACCACGTGTCTCTCAACTTACAGATGTTTTCTTTCAATAGGATTCGGCTGCTTTATAGTCTATTAAGTGTATTATGGTCGCGATTACCTTTAATAGTTTTGAATAAAGATCTTATTAATCGGTAAAACCACATTTTACAACTTGTATTTTGTTTCTGGCTTTCTCCTACGCAATTGCTCAGTAAATAAAAAATATGAATTTATGTTACAGTAGCACTGTATAATGCATCAAAGCATGTGTATAATTATTATCGTGTGACTATTAAAGCGCCAATGCATAGGCTAACTAGGCGATACAGTAAACACTATGAATATTTACGCACGATTCAAGGTCGTTTCTGATAAGATTTACCATTACGACAAAACGGATCGGCAAGTTTGATTGATAAATGGGTGATAGTAAATTCATTAGTAATAGTGATAATTTTAGAAAAGAATGGAAAAGTTTTATGCGTTTAAACAAAAATATGCGCTTAAGTAGGTATATACCTTAAACTTTACAATATGTCTCCCAACTTGTTTTGCTATTTACTTAACGTTTGAGGGTTACTTTATACACTTGTGTTATAATCTAATAGTTTTGTTTGTAAAATGTAATTTTTCCGATATCGATATGTACGTAATCAATATTGGTTTCATATTAATATTGGAATAAGCGCATCGGCGCGCCAATGGCGTGTTGGTGTGATCGGCGCGGGAGTCAAGGCCGGACCGGTGGCGCGGTTACATAACCGCCGGCTGAGGACAGCGGGGGAAGTGTTCGCTAATTTTAGCACATCTCAAAAAACAAGTCGCAACTCAACCACAAGCGCAGTATTCGGACGATGATACGCGCTTGTCCACTGTAACTGGTTTGGATATCTACTTTAAAGTCAAAATACTAATTTGACTATAATTCTAAGATGTTAACACTAGTGTATATAGTCAATAAGACTTCCTTACGATTGATAACGTTTTGTATAATATACAATTGTTGATATCACCGAGAAAATTTTACAAACTCGCGGCGATAAAACATTTACTGAATATTATATACGCACCTTTTATAAAATATTATGTGAATGACTTTTTTTACCTATAACATAAAACAAATCCATATCAAAAAAAATATTTCCATGTTTTCGTTAGACGACCGACTGAATATTCCGTCTACCGTCTGCGTTACATAGTAAAGCCGTAATTAGCATAGCACTTGAAACGACACAGGCACGATATCACTCACAAATCACTGTATTGCTGGCACAGATGTACCCACTGCTTACCATTTTTCGTCACAGTAGCCAGCCTTGGAATAGGTAACTAACTACGTTAGTGCGTTGATGTGCGTAAGGAGTTTACGGATCGAACAGCTGATCGAGACGTGAAGTTCCGAGTGGCGAGTGGGCGGCAGGGTGTACGCATGGGGTGTACGCTTGCGGTGAGGTCCGTGGCGCGAATGATACGCGCGGCGATTGGCGGCGACGGCGCACTCGAGAAACTCGTGACGCGGCCGACCTAAACACACGCTGCACACTGGCACAGCCAAGCGACTTAACCCGATGATAAATTTTAGAGGGTTGCCGGTACGTTCATTCGGTGAACACGCGGTGAGATAATACACTCCGCGTCTCCATCGGTGACAGGTTGATCATTTTCGAATGAGTGATTTTCACATGTTTTTATGGCACTATTATCGTACAGTTAGATAAGCGCTGCAACTACTTATTGAAGTGACCTCGATAAAAGATGATTAAGTTAGTATTGAGATAATAGTATTTATCGCTAGTAACTAAGTAGCTGTTATAATTTATTTGTTAAACGTATAGGATGAATTATTGGTTCATTTTGTTGTACTTGTACGCGGTGTAAAATGAAAACGTTATTTCTGCAAAGGTCGACAACCGTTTGAAATTGGGATACGTGCTAAATCTAAATTTATCTTTTGCATAACGCAAATGTGAACAGTAAATATGTATATGTAAATGAAATATAGAATATACACGAATTGACACAATAACATCGTAACATAACTATGTATGTATACATGCATAGCATGTACACTACAATGAACATAGACTGACAGTTAACTGCTCAAGTTTTGAACAAATTTCCGAATAGAAACAGGTATTTTTTTCTATATTTAATACATATTTATAAAGATCCACTATTCCTCTACTAAGTAGGTAGTATTTAAAACCGCAAGTATAACTAACGCTTAGTATTTTATTAAAGCATTACTCTTGTAACATCATCATTTATAAAATCTATTAAAACACCAAATAAGTTTTCAAAAACACAATAAAATGACGTAATCAATCAACTTGAAAAACAAATTAAGAAAGTTACTAAATTTAAATGCAAAAATATTTCTTATAATAGTAATGACGATATCGTTAATCAAACACAGGACAAAACAAACGCAAATACTACTTAAGATCAATTTATAAAGAATATGGCATATTTTAATCTACCATAAATCTGAAATACGATATTCCAGGATGAAGCAGCGTTGTTCCACAATATAGCCGCGTAACATGATCAGCCGCGTTGATGGATGGGCCACGCGGTGTTCAGTTAAAAGTATAGTAAAAGAGGAATCTAGACTTGAGATTTATAATATTGTCTTCTAGCCTTCCGCTTTAGTCAATTAAGAAAAAAATATCCAGAGAATTCCAATCGTGAATGTCAGTATAAAAAAAAATCAATTTACTTACTTTCAGAAAATATTGCTTAAAAAACCAATCGCATTTTTTAATATTCTTATTTGTCATAAACTATAAACTATGAATTAAGAAACTTTGTGTGCTGATTAATGCTACTTTCGAAGAAATATAAGCTTCTACCAAAGATTATGTCGAAATATTAAAGGAAACTTACAATTTTTCATGCCGTGCCGGATACAAAAGCGCCGAAGGATTGCACAAAATTCGTATAATTATCGTCATCGTAGAACTGACGCAATGTTCAGTACAAGGGTTGAAAGTTTATTTCGTTACTATTGCAACATCGTCTGTTGAGCCATAGATAACCACCGTTTATTATTTTACAACAACTTATGACATTTTATTTGTTGCTAATATTTAGCTACATATTTTATTTAACTTGTAAAATGTTCTTTATAGCCAGTTTAATTTCTTTTTAGTCTGTTCATAGATACTCTTAACAATTCAGATATCGTTGCATAATATAAGATTCACTTCGCGAACTGCGAACCATTATACCATTAGGGCCGCGGCTCCGTCCGTTGACCCTAGCTCCACCCCCATTTTCGACCTGTTCGAGGAGGATACGTGACTTTAGCAACGTCGAACAATCTAGATTACATCACCTGCATTTGTAGGTTCGTCATAGTAATCTTTTAGCATATAAACGGAATTATTATAGTTATTTTAGGTATGTAGGTATATAAGGATGACTCGAGTTACAAAAAAGAGTTTCGGTTACGTTGTACAGTTAAGTTATTACATTATGATGAAATAGTTATAATTTAGAATTTTTAAATTTAAAATGAAAATTTGTTATGTTTTTTGAAATGAATATTTTTAACACATCATTAAAATCTTATTCACTCCAGAAAGCATTATATTATTAGAAAGTCAGATGATTTTTAAGCCTTAAGTAAAGAAGACAACAATATATTTTTTTAATTATACAACTACACAGACATTTTGTTTGTTATGCAGCAATTGGCTATTTCAAAGTAATAGATAACAGAATATATGAATTGAAATACAACCATACAATATTATTTTAAATGCAAATTGCTTTAAAATGACTGTGTGAATAATATGAATATTATAGTCGTACTAATTGCAATGTTGCATTGTTGGCGTGAGGTGAATTTTATAAATGACCACTGCATTTACAGCACAATTATATATAAAATATTAAAAAAAAGTCTTGATGAAAAAATTTACTCATATAATGACTATGAACTGATTTTATAACAGTCATGAAGAATAAACTGTTCCTGAAATCAATACATCAATTGTGTCATCTATAGGAAAAAATAGAAATTGTTATTTAATTTCACAATTTATTAAACAAGAAATTACTTTAACCCTTTTAAATTTAATGTTACATAAATAAAAAAACTTAAACAAATGTTGAGACCAATTAAATAATACAATGTTATTAGGTCACAGTCGACGTGTCATTCTTATTTATGATCTATTAGGCCTGCAAAATTATTTACCGACTATCGGACACGGCAAATTTGGTTTACGTGACCGTCCACACGAATGTTTTATCAAATACTTAGAAAGAAGGATTTCATTTAATGTATGCTAGCGTCGACTCACTGAAAGTATCGACCGCAGGCTGCACCGGAACAGTGTCGACCCTCAATTCTTATGTCAATCACGTGACAGCAATGGTGGCTTACCATTAAACGGGTTCTTTTGATTTATAATGCACGTCAACATTTGTAGACCGTAATGATTAAACTTTATGGAACGAAAGAATAGTAAAATCTGATTGAACTAGAACTGAGAATATAAACTATGAAAAAATAATTTATGAAAATGATTAATATTACATATTTGTTTATTCAAACGTCGTAAAGTTTTGAAAACCAGATGGGACCAAATAAATAATTATAAGCAAATAAATAATTGAAATAAAAATTACGAACTAAATAAAACTTATAGTTTAATAGTTTACAAATCATGCATTACGTACTATCGAATATAATAAGTGTCATTGAACTTTTAACTCCTAGTAGGTATTTCGCAGTCTACATTCGTAACTCAGTAATACTTTATTAATTACGTGTCCCAAACTCGTATATAATCACGCCACAATCGCATGATGTTTGCTTGATTAATATTTTTTAACGATTTTTATCAAATATTCTTGATATACTATACTTCTGTACAGTATGCTATAAGAGTTATTTTTATTTTATTTTGCAAGCCATTATAAACATGGTTAGAAAAAAAATAAAAAAAGACGTTATACATCAATTGTGTAAAGATTGAATTGAAAACGAGAACCAAATATCCATATAATCAAGTTTCAAGGCCTTTGGGAGGCGAGTGGGAATATAACTTCGTAATAGACCCAAAGACGTCACAGCCATTGACCCTCTCCCGGTCCAATAGTACCGCAATTTATCATCTAATAAATGGTAATCAAACTATCAATGAAAATAAAACAGTGCCAAGGAAGTGATATTGTTATTCGTCGTACAAGTGTTACATAAAGATTGAGTCAAAGTTACAAAAAAATTAAATATTCATAGATATATATAAAAGATTTTTAAATAACAGATGCAAAACCAGCTCAGGGATATTTTCTCGAAGCTTCAGAGCCATCGTTCTAGCTGCAAGCGGGACAATAACCGGAGTACGCTTACGCTACCCATTCAGTTTGAAACGAAAACTGCAATGTTCTACTTGGGTAGGTAGTAGGAAGGAGTGAACGACCGAGGGGGGAGGCTGCAGTGCACACTGCTTGTATAAACCCAACGCCGCATGTTCAGCGCAGACGGTGAACAAGAGTTTGCGCTTTCATTATGTAATTGCAATGATGTAGCTTCCAACTTTAAAATTATATAAAGGTACTTTATATTACTATATTATTTTAAAATTCCAAGTCTTTTAATATTATATTTTCTCTTACAATACAATGTAATAGCATAGAATGTAAATACGCTTATATGAGGTAGGTAAGGTACATAATAGTTATCGTATATCCAATAACTAGCATTCAGGTTATTAAATGTATTATTTATGAAATCGAACCTTAACAAAAGCAATAACTAGACCATCGTGAGAATAATGAACTGAAATTTATTCTACTCGCTGTGATTATTAATCATTTACTGGATATAATACATCATTGAGTGACTTGTTGTATTAATTGCAATTGTAGTATTTGTTACAGAAAGCGATAAATTCTCTTTATCTTCTATGAAATCTTACGATTAAAACAAAAAAATATGTTTAAATATGACATTAAAAAAATACAAATCATATTTTCCTTGTAGCCTTACAAAACAATGAAAAGCAGAAATAATTCCATAATTAATTAATACATATTTGATACGCATTGACACGCAAAATTAGTTGTTAAGAATGCAAATTAATAAGTAATGTGCCTAACTATCAACTAGAATGCTTTTCTAATTCGATAATTTATTGATAAAAAGTATGTTGATGTTAGTGAAAGAAAACTATTTTCAATAAGCAAAATAATATATACACTAATAAGTTTATTTATATTGTTCGCATAGGCCCAGTCAATGTTCTATTAATAGACAAAGCAAGTGGTCGGTAGCCTTTTGAATGCGATATATAACATACAACTGTATGCATGTAATTGCATTGACCTACATGTGTTAAAATAAACGACATATGTATCGCACGATTTCGCACAGGTGCCACCAACAAGTTTTTGTCATTTTGAGGTCAAGTAAGTATAAGTATTAGATATATCCGGAAAATGAAATTTTAAAAAAAATAAAAGCGCAATGATTAATTAATTTATTTACAATGTTTAACTTAATTTTCAACTTCACTCTCATGGTAGGCAGAAGGAACTTGGAATCTACTGTAAAGTAACGTTCCCTTACTTAATTTATAATTAATTATTTTATAATTAGAACAAAATTATTGTCTATATAAAATGTACTATAGAAATTGTTATTATATATTACTATTATTTAATCCCCGACGCTACAGAAGGGGTGTATAAAATTTTACTGGTTGTGATACCTTAAGGTCCTGAATGAATAAACCGATTTAAGTGCAGTTTTTTAATCGAAAATTCATGCGATTAACTATGTTTTATGACAATCGGATTACTTATCCAAGAGATATACGTACTCTACAAAGATGAGGTAGTGTATATTGGTCGGGTATATCATTTTTAAACTCATTAAATGGTCGAAATTTCAATAACATTGGTCAACAACAAGTATTTTAGTGCTCTTGTTAAGTTATGTACAACAAATATTTTGTTAATAACTGTTCTATCATCGATTGCGACCACTAAAACTGGACTCAAACAGGATGAACAGCTCGGGAATGCTATCAGTATTGCTATCTAATGTAGTTACGGATCACATTCACATCTTGTATTATCAATTTCCGATAGCAGAATAATGTACATTTGCGTCGAATAGTTTGCTAGTACCTACGTATTATTATTATTTAGTATATTATTTAAAATAATTTAAAATAATCGTACTTAAATTTCTGCAAATTTCTATCTATTCTTTTATCTTAAAAACTATAAACAAAATTAAAAGTTTTTGAGGGCAATCGTGGCACAGGCTCACAACTGTGTGACTATAAACATGACAGGTAATGGGTACAATCCCCATTAGAGGAAATGAATATTTATTATTTTCTTTTCTTCACTCTAGTAACAAGGCAAAGCACGGCATTAGGTTCCCAAGTTCCATCTGCCTACCATATGCCATGTGCGAAATACAGCGTGAAGCTGTAAAAAGTATTTATCATTGACGAATTTCTTTTGAATCTATGAAAATAAAAGTGAAATTGTCGCAATTACATGCGGCAACAAAAAACAGCTAAAATAAATAACAACAATTTTCAATTTAGAAGAATTGCCTACGTAATTAACTAATTACATATGCATTGGATACAAGTATCTTGACATGTAAGCTCTTGGTTTAGTACGATTAAATATATCCCTTCACCAACTCGGTATTAAATGATAATAGATTACATTAAATTATAATCGATAAGTTTTTAGAGTTGTTAATAGTTTCTTTCTTTAATAGACTTTTTTTATAAATATAAAGACTGTTTGTAATATATAGGACAGGTATGTATGTATCGATCTTAAATGACGTAAAATATGATATCGTGCAAGTTAAGTATGAGATTCTCGTGACTCACGAATATATATGTCTGTACAGTAAAATAATGAAATAAAGAAGCAAAGTAAGTGTAATAACATTTCATATCAAAGCCGAATTATTACTTGTTTCACCCGTACTAAGATTAAAAGGAAGGATAAATGTATACCTTATAATCAAGCACCTACCACCGGTCTACATTGATTATAGACTATCCGAATCCATCGAAATGTTCTTTGGCAAATAATTATAAATAGTGATATATTACTGTTTATATTTTTACAAAATGAAATTATTTTTATATGTAAATAAATATACGTAACTACTATATATATATAAGAGAATTTTAAGACAACAAAAAAATCGAATTATTTTATTTTAATTAAAATAATATTGTGTTATGATTACACAATGTTAAAAAAATATATAGCTACTGTTATAAGATTGTGATATGATTGTGTTATTTTATTATAAAAATAAATTTCTCTATATGCACAACTGTATTTCATTACCTTTTGGAGCTAGAAAAGAGATCTAGAGATAGGCTACGATTTGAGACACGCGGCCTGTCAAGCGATACTGACTTT
This sequence comes from Eueides isabella, assembly GCA_019049475.1. Classification (NCBI taxonomy): domain Eukaryota; kingdom Metazoa; phylum Arthropoda; class Insecta; order Lepidoptera; family Nymphalidae; genus Eueides; species Eueides isabella. The sequence goes on from CM032400.1 coordinate 5,003,968, forward strand.
ATCCGGTTCTTGATCTAACAGTTACCCAGTTTTTGAGATATTACTGCCAGTTATCTTTTGCTATTAGCCTGGCAGTTATCTAAGGTTAAACTGTTACCTCCGTTATATATAGCAGTCACTACGTTATTCTTTGCATTGCCTTAAATGGATTTACTATAAAATTTCGAAGCCGTGTTAGAACTTGGAAACAACACGACCTAAAATTGATCGATGATATTTTTCCTTGAACAAATCAACGGTGTATTGGAAATAAATTCTTAGCTGCCCCGCCTGCGGCACTTTAATATTAACCACTATGTTAAATCATTGCTGTCATTTACATACATAATTTTTTTGCGTGAAAAGTGACGTTTTCAATAAAATTAAGAGAACTGACCGAATTGAAAATTGTATATTTTTGGTAATCAAATTAATATCGTAGTAAAGAAGATTGACGTTGAAATATAATACAATCCGTTAAAGAAAAATAAGCAAATTAGCCAAAGCTATTTTATATAATATATAATTTGCATAATTCTCAGGACAATGTCTAATGAGTGTCGGTTACGAAATAATCAAACCATATTTAGAACAAAAACTTTAATTATTTAAAAATTCTATTTAACGCCCAAAACTTCTATATAAACATTTTTTATAAAGTAATGAAAAACTAGTTAAGATGTTTATTATTGAAATCATATTTCTTTGCTTAAAACATGTAAATGCCTAGCAACCATGAAGATAACCCATGGCTTTAGATGCATCTAGTGTCAATGTGCATTTATCAAATGTCAACAAAGATAAGATAAATTTTCCTTTACTTCTTCTATAATATTTATAGTTCTTGAACAGTTTGAAAGATAAGAAAATATTATCATAAGAAAATATTTTCCTGTTATTTAATATTTCTACTACTTACGAAATATAAACACATTTATCAAATTTACTAATAATTTTAAATGTAAATTATGGATTTACGAATATAATCGAGATATTGCGTGTTGTAACGCCACAATTTATTTATCAGAGCAGGTAAATGAAAATGAAATAATTCCTCCGCGGAGGTATCGAACCCACAAAAATCGTTTCTAGAGTAAAACCACTTTGCCGTTACGGCTTTTATATGTGTGTGTATAATATTTAAATAACAGGCAACATTCAAAATAAAGTTTACCTAATAATAATAACCGACAAGCTAAGCTTTTTAAGCAAAGAAATATAATTATAAAATTATTTATTTGATCAATTTAATTTTATAAGTATCCAGTCAAGTGTAGTGTATTACTGTTGAATATATACTTACTGTATACAAATAATTATGTATTCTATTTACGTTACAAGTAACAAAACAAGGTGGGCGTTATTAAATTCAAAGACGAATATTATCCTCATATTATACGATGAGGATAAACACTACTTAATGTGTATAATTGGAATTTACTACTAATGAAAATAAACAGAACTCTAAATTGTTTGATATATTATATAAAAAGCAAAAAAAAAAAAAAAAACAAAACGTCGACTTTAAAAATTAAACATATATGCACAATCTGAAGCTAGACTATAAATATAAAATATATATGATATTAGACTTTAAAATATGTATATAATTAAATTTATTTAGCTTATATTTACAAGTTTTTTATTGTTGCCTTGGAGAAAAACACAAAAATTAGATATTGGAGTTGTTTCACTTAAAATGTAATAAAAGTTGCATATTCAACGTGGTAAAAACCATTCAGACTAATTTTAACTACTTTAGGTAATCAGATAGTTTACTAATTAGTAACGTAGTAACTTTCATTAGGTGTATAATAGAAGGGAAAACAAAACACGGAACACCAGAACGAAACAAATATAAGCAGACACGAGTATGTCTTGATATAAACAACCTTGAACTTCGTTGGTACTCATATTGTCAAATTATATGGGAGAAATAGGAAGCAATAAAAGAGATTTATGACGAACAGTAACAACAAAAATTGTTTTTTTTTCTCTTGGAGAAAACGTAAACAAGGTATGATATCCTACAAACATATAAATATCAAAGTTTGTAAGGATGGATGTTTGTTCTGCTTTCATACAAAAACTACTGAATAGATTTAAATTAAAGTACAGTAATCTAGTTTAGGAGTACTTCAGAATATCAAATTGACACATTTTTTTTGTTTTCTATTATAATTTTGTAAATTTCGGCTAAAATACTTACTGTTAAGTAAGTCTCAACGGGCGTCGCGTTATGGCCGCTAGTATATAATAAAGTGAAAAGGTAGAAACACGGGTAATATTTTAATTATTTTATGACACGTCTATTTGTATTCAAAAATGCCACATAAAATGGTCTGTCGTGGGGCGGAGTCACACACATCACAAGACTGTAACCGCGAAAGGTTGCGATTCCTACTTATATTTACAAATTAAATATTTAATATTTTTATTCTTTAACTCTGGTAACAAAGCAAAGCATGAAGTTGAATTCCGCCGCTGAACACGCACAATGTCTCAAATTCGGTGGAAAGTTGGGAACGGAAACGATTGCCTTAACCCTAGGTTCCAAAGTTCCCTCTGTCTATCCCGCCGTGTACGGGATACAGCGTGAAGCTAAGAATATGAATATACTTCTAAGTGCACTTATTTCCACAACTTATTTTCAGAATCTTATATTTCTTTGTTTTTATTATTATCTTGTCTAAACGAAGACAGGTTACAAGTAATTTCATTAAAGAATACCATTAGCCTACATGACACCTCACATTAACGAATATTTTGTGTAAAATCATAAAAGTTTTCTTAAAGCTTCTTTAAAAAACATAAACCCAATTCATTTAGTGGTAATAAAACTGAATGTAATTTTCATAAATTTCTGTCATATGAGCAATATCTGGAAAATAACAAGGTTACAACATCAATATATAAATTGCAAGAAAAATGGATTTTACAATAGCTCAATCTTGTTATATGTTTCAGGCCTTTGGATTATGCTCAGGTGTCAAATATCATATAATTTAATAGGTGGCCTTGAAAATAAGCCCGCAAGCTACATGGTGAGTACAAGCTACAAACCCATCCCTCTGGCTAACTTGACCATAACATAAAATAAAATGTATTTTACTAAAGAATTTCATTAGTAAAGTTTATTCATTACATTTTTTTTATTAAAACCCAAAAACATACTGAATTCTGATATCTATATTAGATTTCGTAATTTTATTGTTTACTTTATTGTGACGGACTAGACAATATGTGTATACCCAAGTTAAGATAAAAAAGGACCGATGTAGTTTACGATCTGTCGTAACACAATTGTTACGAAATTTCAATCAGAAAAGGGATAAACCCTTAAACACTACGCTGATACCAGCTGTGATAATATTAAAATAAAGAGTAACTGATAACAAAATAAAATGTATTTAGTAATGAAAGATAACATCTCTTATCTATTTTACATACCTATTTAATAGTAGTAAATGCGTTGTAAAGATAATGATATCTAACCAAAAATTGTAATTAGAGTTATAAAAATATTATCAATATCATGAGACTGTCTGCTTGACTATAAGGGCGGCGGTTATATATACGATCCCTAATCGAGCTGATGTTTTTTTTTTTCATTTCCTCGCTCTGGTAGTAAGATAAACCGTGGCGTTGAACGTCTTAACCCTTAACATGGCTCCCTCTGCCTACTTTGCTATAAGTGAGGTATAGCGTGAAGCTAAAAAAAACAAACCGGGCGGGCGTATGTATGTATACACTACTTTTGAATGAAGTGAACTACAAATATACCTTATATATATTTGGTTACCCTTCTTAGTGTTCTTGTAGATTCTCACTTCGCGCCAAAACGTAAACTGAAGACAGATTTCATACAAAATGTAGCAAAACGATACAAATGGTCGTATATTTGATGGCGTTCACTTATGAGTTTGCTTGTTATATTTAATGTGCTCTAAAGGATCGTGGATCCAAATATTTTATATTAATTTCAGTTTGATATATCCACGTTATGTCAAGAAAAAAAGGATTGATAGAAAACAAAGTACTTAGTAGGGTTTATTTTTTTCTTGTTGATCGAGGGAACCCTAAAAATAAGTTCCCAAATTCATTATTTTCTTTACTTCTTATAGTCGGAGATTAATGTAATAAAAAGGAGAAAGAGGCTTAGTGGCGGTCTCGTATCACTCCAATGACCAGCCGGAGGGTAAATTATTGTTATATGAGGAGCTGCGGCTCACGATCAAAGGATCACAGTATACATGTCTTTATTGCTTCTTGTTACTGAACTCAAGTTTTATTTTTTGTGAGATTACATGATTTAAGACACCAATATATTTTTTTTATATTTTCATATAATAAAATGAGGTCTGTTGTAGTGCTGAGGGACAAGCTTGCGACTGTAAACAGACAGGTTGTAAGTTCGATCCCCTTTCGATTTTTTTTTTATTCTGGTAACAAGGCAAAGCGCGGCGTTAAGCTGAGCACGCAGTACCTCAAATTCGGCAGAAAGTGGAAGTATCTTAACACTAGGTTCCCAGGTTGAACTACACTAGTAATTATTTACTAATCTGAATTATTTTGATGTTCTATTAACGTTATGAACAAAAAGTAAAGTTTGAAGCTTTTTGAGATTTTGAAGAAATTTTGTCATCAAAGTACTTTAAAATGATATAAGATTATTATTTATGAACCAATTGATATAAAACAATATTAAAAGTAAAAAAAATGCATTGATAAATGCCCCCAATATAAGATTCAACATCTTTCATAAATATACAGTGATCAGATACAATTTTATTCTTTAATGTAATAATAAACTTAATCGAAGTTATAACCATTACAGATACCAACCAAGATAACTTGGAAAATAATAATATCAATAAATAGCACCATGTCAATACATTTATTTAAATAGAATCATTATACGTATTACTTATGTAATAAATAATAAAACGATAGACCATGCTTGTAATAAATTCAAATAAATAAAAAAATATACTCACCGAATCCAATGGAATTTAAAATTTTAACGAAAGCATTTTTTTACTATTAAAACCTGAAAATTATAATACAATTTGCAAGAACGATTGTAAACGACCAGCCCGGCTTAAGTCTACACCTACCTGATGACAAAATTCACGCAGATGACGCTGATCGGCTTCTGTTGTTTGTCTGTGATGACTGTGGCTTGGGTTTGTACCCATGCGTAACCGCCGCTCTTGGCTAGGAAGCGGTACTGTCCTGTTTCGCATTGTCCTTTTGAAAACACTGAAAAAATATATAAAATAAGTAATTCAAAAATCATAAATACCATACTTATTTCGAAAGCGTATAAATGCGTGTTATCGTAGGGGAAATTGGAATCCATCCGAGAGGCGCGGGTTCATCTCGCTAAGTTCAAATTTTTATATATCTTCTAAATTACTATCTTTCTTTCTTAAGTGTATGTGTTGTATTTTAAATATAGCATACGAGAATTGATTAGGAAGTAATCCAATATAGTACAATTATATTCCTACTACATAAAGTTAAACCAAATTGGGAAAAACAAAAATAAGACAAAACAAATGTTAAGTAAAAGCTGTCCCACAAGTTATTACGCGGACATGATTATTATTACTCTTGCCTAAATTGAATTGAACGCAAATGACTAGCGAAGTAACGATCTATTTCTTTTTTCGACTAAATGAAATAAATCTTTCTTCCTAAACTTAATTTAACTATTTTCTAATTTTATTTAATCGTAATAATAATATTCTGTTAATATGATAATCTATAATTTAAATTATTCAAAGAATTATAATATAATGACCATAAGCGAGCATCTCTAAATGGATCAATTTAAAAACAGGTTTCAAAGATATTCAAAGTTGAAATATGAGAGCCCTTCTTGAAAATATTAATGATTTTTGATGGCGTTCGAAGATTAATGGCTAAACAAGAAAGATAGGAAAAAAGACATTTACATAGGTATAAAAACATTTATAGAATTTCAAGCGATAGCAATATTTCAATATAAAACTATTTATCATAAATTAATTTTAATAAGCACTTTAGTAAGAATAATTGAAAGTGAATGTAGTTAAAAAGTATACCAGATAAAATATTGACAACTATGTAACATACTGTACTAGTTAAGGTTTGTCTCTTCGAATTTCTGAGTTCATAAAAACTGAAACGTTTATTAGCGATGAGTCGCGTGACTATTGCTACAGTAGTTTTAACAGTAATATAATGGAAAGAAATTAGGTTAAGTGGTCACCTGTTTCTTTAACCCAACTTGCAACAATACCTATAAATATTAATTAGGAATATAAATAAATCGGAAGCTGTAATATTATTGATAATATATACTTTTTATCTTTTAAAATATATTTTTCTATACAATAATATCAATGATATCTTGAGTTGGATTTTCTATAGTAATAAACATTAAACGCAAACGTTTTGGTGAGGATAAGTAACAGAAAACACTACGCTATAAATATAAAACGATTGCAGTCGTTTCACATATGTATTAAACGTCCCGAGAGCAGTAAGCTATAGAAATTTCCAAAATATATAAATATTTTAAAGAGCAGCAATAAAATATCATACTCAATTTATAAACTTGTTTATTTTCCAATGTTGCTAACCGCCCAGCTGGCATTGTACCAAATCATCCAGGCTAACATAGACTTTATTGAGATTACTAAGGTGTATCAAAAAGTTCGTAAGGTATCATTTTTTGGTGATTATTATAGAGCATATTAACTAACCGGTTAACTTATATAAATATACATACTTATATTATAGTATGTACTAGCGTTCATATAATCACACTTGTTAATATAAAAACACTAAATAATATGGTCTAATAAATAAATTAAGACAAGACAAGGCAAGGCAAGATCATCTTGTAACATTATACTGAAGCTCAAATTTAATTTTTTAATGAATATTAAGTTATTCATTTCAGTGAATTGTATCATCGACCCTGAATTCAATTTAGGTATGAGCAAAGGATAATAATAGGAGTTCAGAAAATATTGTTTTATTTGGAATTCCAATTAACACGGGTAGACACAATTTGTACACCATGTTAATTGTGTATTTCTTTTTAGGTACAATGCATCGCTTGGTATAATATATTCAACATATGAGCAAAACGTTCAGAGTAACATTTATTTAAGTTAGGTAGTAAATCTTTTATCGTTTCAGTTAAATCACAAGTAAAATATTATTGTAAATGACAATGTAAGCATTTATTAAAATAAATTTAATAGAACACACTTATTTATGTAATTATGTTTTTATTCTAATTAACGAAATGTTTAATCGAGCATGCAATTATAAAGAATTTGTAAACATTGCGATTATTTATAAGTAGATAAACATAACTACTTATAAATAATCTCAATGCCTATAAATTCTAATTACATAAATGGATACATGTAAATGTTATGGTATATAGTGTAATTAATGTATGACCTGTCTTTTATTGTATAAAATATTGTATTATCTCTTATGCAAAAGTTTAAAACTATTCAATTTGGATGAAAGTTAGATAATGAAAAAGCTATTTGTTTTATCTTGATATTATCGGTAACCTTGAAAGGATTCCATTTAAGGAATTCTATTAATAAATAATAAAAACGTAGTATTTCCAGTCAGTTTATAACAAAGTGAGGTTAATTACAAAAAAAAAACACTAAACTCACAAACACCTTTTAGATAAATCTAAAGTGGAACTTTTATCTTTGAGGATATAATAATCTTGTTAAGATAATAAAATCGATCATGACAGAGACAAAGATATACTTACAAAACCATTTTTAATTTAAACAGCGGCACAAGCGTGTGACTGTAACCGACAGGTTGGGAGTTCGATCCCCACTTGAGGAAATTAAATATTTAATTTTCAATTTAAATATTTAATGTTTTCATTTCTTGGCTCTGATATAATACAAAACGCGGCGTTGAGTTCCGCCAATCAACACGCAATGCCTCAATATCGGCGGAAAGTGGGCAACGGAAGTGGAACGGAGTGTCTTAACACTAGGTTCCCGAGTTCCCTCTGCCTACCCTGCCAAGTGCGTGAAGCTGAGTGAGTGACTAATAAATGAAAATTGCAGGAAGTATGTGTTTTATATATTATTAAATTAAAAATAGCTATTGCTAAGAAACGATCAAGAAATTAGTAAAGAATTGTTACGATAACGTTGTCCTTGTTACTTCAAGAGCAACGTCTCCAATGCCATTTATATATATTTTTGATGTGTGATGTACACTTTTAATAATAAATAACAAATAAAACATAGATTCTAAAATAAGCTCATTGAAATGTAAATTAATGACTTTTGGTGTATGAAATATTTCCACAAGTAGTACAAATTATTGCATATCTATTCAGAAATGAACATCATCTCGAAATAGATTATATATATTTTTGTAAGACATTTAATTTTATAAAACTTTTCATAATCATCTGTTCTGATGCTAGGTAAATATAAGTACTGTAATGTGTTTATCTGAATAAATTAGTCAATAGGCAGCTATTTTAATAAGCAAATATTTAAAAAAAAATGCAATACTTTCTGAAATCTCTTTCAATGATGATTGTTCTTTTATTATAAATTACATTACAATAAAATATTATAAATCTAAAAATAAATGTATACTGACAGAGAAACTTGTGCGACGATCCATGTACAAATTTAAATTGAATACATAGAGCAGCTTGCTAATCCTTAAATTGTTAATTAACAAAATACCGAATTGCAGGTAACTTTCCATAATTTATTATCCGGTATAAATTTAGTCAAAACAACTATTTTATCATATATGCATTTATATTAGAGATGCCACGAATATTCGGCTACTATTCGGTATTCGGCCTATTCGGCTACTTTTTTTAATATTCGGTATTCGGCCGAATAGCGTGCAGTATTCGGCCGAATACCGAATACCTAATTATGGTAAAAATATATATGGTATTATTCAAAAACATATATTATTTAAATTACAAATGGTTCATTTTCATATATAAATTCATACTTAAGTGCTTAAAATCTGTCAAAGGTAAGTTCAGATGAATGAAAACATTTTTTTCAGCATTTGTTGATAGCAAGCGATTACACTTTTCTTCATAAACAAAAATTTCTTCTGGTAATACTCTCGCTGTAGACACCCACGAGACGATAGATAAATCTTAACAAAATTTGTCAGTATTAGATACAATTTTGCGTTTGCTGACCATTTTTTTTAATGGTCTGGTGACCTGTTTAGGCAGATAGTTTTCAAATAAGTATCAATCTCTTAAATTTAAAAAACGTATAAAAATTTTGAACGAAGCAGGATTTAAACCCGCGCCTCTTGAAAATCCCTCCAGCGCTCTGACCAACTAAGCAATTCGTTCTCATCAAGCTTCGTCGAAATTCTTATACGTTTATTACAACTAATGTTGTTAGCATCTCTGTACGGAGATTCTTACAAATTTTCGAACCCACAGAAAGCTAAACTACCCATAGAAAACTCGTAAGGATTATCGTTTGGCAAGAGAGAATACTATTTTATTTAATATTTTTACTATTTTTTTAAAGTGTTATCTCTGTAGGGAGATTTTCAAGAGACGCGGGTTCAAATGTTGCTTTGATCAAAATTTTTATACGTTTTTTAAATTTAAGTTTATTATTTTCTGTCCTAAGTGTGGAATAACACTTTAAAAAATAGTTTTTTTTTTTCTGTGATTTAATCTGCAATCAGTTCACACTTTAAGCAGATGTTTTGTGTGGTGTAGTCGGGTCGAGTGCTAGCTCCAGTGAGCATAGCTTCTCTTTTATTTACTATACAGTGTTCCTCCTCTTATCCACACATGTTCTATATTATATCTTTTCTTTTAAGGCGCTTCTGATAGCTGCGTGTTGTTAGATTGCTCGCAAGAATATTGGGGTGACTTTCCAGGCGTTGATAATATTTAGCCGTGGAAATCCTAATTTCCTATTGTACTGTGATTACATTTAGATTTATATGAATCTCCGAGTTGGTAATGAACCATGGCACTTGTGCTATTGTTCTAAGAATACAATTCTGCATTCTTTGCAGAATAGAAATGCTGGACTTGCTGGCACTCCCCCACAGTACGATACCATACATCCAGATTGGTTTCAGTATTGCCTTATAAATAAGGAATTTATTGTCAAGGGAGAGTCTATTATTTCTTCCTAGCATCCAATAGAGGTTTCTGTGCCTTATGTTGAGTTGTTCTCTTTTACTCTTAATGTGTTGATTCCAGGTCAGCCGTCGGTCAAGATGTAGGTAGGCCAAGGTATTTTACACTATTCTTATGCGGTAGTGTAGTATCCTCTAGGTGCACAGGAGGGCAATTTTCCTTATGAAGTGTAAATGTTACATGCACTGACTTGGTTGCACTTGCCTTTATTCGCCATTTCCTAAGCCACTGAGTAATGGCATCTAGACCTTTTTGGAGCTGTTTAGTGGCTGTAACGGGAGATTTGTCACTCGCTAGAATCGCAGTATCATCGGCATATGTCGCGGTCAGGATCCCGTCAGTTTGTGGTAAGTCTGAAGTATATAACGTGTACAGAACCGGCCCCAGTACCGAGCCCTGTGGCACGCCTGCGTTTATTTCATAAAATCGGGAGGTCGAGCCCATCTCTTTCACCTGGAAGATTCTTTCTGTGAGGAAGGATTTCAGAATTAAATAATAACTGTGAGGGAGACATTTCCTGATTTTAAATAACAGGCCGTCATACCAGACTCTGTCAAAGGCCTGTTGGATATCCAGAAATGCTGATGAGCAGTACTCCTTTTCCTCAAGAGTTTTTCTTATTTTATCAACCACACGATGTACTTGTTCAACAGTAGAATGATGGCGTCTAAAACCAACTGGTGGGTTAAAAAATAGTAAAAATATTAAATATCAATCTCGTTTCGTCATTTTTTCTCTGTATTTTCTCTACTTGCTTTGCCTACTCCGCCGCTCTCGTACAAAGTGACTGAGACAAGAAGTACTTAATCATTTACTAATATTCGGCCGCCGAATATTCGGTGCTTCGGCCAATTACGTAGCCGAATATTCGGTATTCGGTATTCGGCCAAATCACTATTCGTGGCATCTCTAATTTATATGTGAATTTGAAAATAATATGAAAGTAATATGCACCAATGTAAGATACATCTATATGTTATTTTATACCAAAATGAAATACTTTTGCATATTTCTCTTTCTACCATACGGTTTCAATTAGTTTTACGAATTGGCAAAGTAGTAGTTGGCACACTCCTACTGGAATATTTTAGAGCAATAAGTAAAGCTTAATGTATACTTTAAATAAGAACATTATTATAGAAGAGACCTCTCATTTGATTGTACGCAATTATATTGATGTATAAGAGTTATCATTATACAAATATTTCGCTTAATACTAGGAAAGCACTCAATGTTCCAGAGTACTTACATATTGATATTGCTATCGTTACATAAATAAAAACCCCTGAAACGTTGACAGCGAAATGTAAACCGCAGCGTCTCAAACACACGTAATTTCTAATATCTTAATATAAAGATACATGCCACGTGGTACTCTCATAGTCCGTGGAGGAAATAATAAAATAAAAAAATGTGAATTCATATTATTAGTGTTATTTTCACTTGAATTTTCAGTAAAATTCATCTGAAAGTATTCACTCGGGCAAATTTACCTCGGGCATTTGGATTTTAGACATGTGTCTTGTTTCCATTGAACCACGAGCGAAGTCACAAATAGATATGAGCTAGATATAGGTACTAATGCAAAACTTTTCAAGTGAACTTGTCAACCTACTTTTTCTTAGACATAAAGATTGCGGTGGCACGCCACTCTCGGTGGAATATGAAAATAATAATGAAAAATTATGTCAGTCACGTGTACATACACTAGTGTGGCGGCATCATGTTTGAATATTAAAGTCGATATCATAGTACGATATAGTCAAGTTATCAATAATAAGTACGTAAGTTTAACTTTCAAGATAAATTGTGATCCACAAATTTATAATACAAACATATATTATTGAGGCAATTCCTACTTCCTAGTGCAGCGGCACTAGTGTGTGACTGTAAACGCGACAAGCTGTGGGTTCGATCCCCACTTGAGGAAATGAAATATGTATTTAATATTTTGAAATTATATATTTCATGTTTCATTTCTTCGCTCCACCAGAAACAGGCAAACCGCGGCGTTGAGTCACACAACACTAAGTTCCTAAGTTCCCTCTGCCTACCCTGCTATATGTGGGGGTTACAGTGTGAAACTGAAAAAAATATTTTTTTTAGTTTAGTCTCTAAGTTATTAGGCTAGTCGGCCCATTAAACGTGAAAGATGCTCTCACAAAATCTGAGAACATAAAGATGCTGACAACTGCCTATCTACTAAACAATTGAGTGGTCGTAAAACTCGCCGCTTGTGATTATCGTTACTGTAACAAGACGATAATATCGACGTAGCAACTGTCGTATCGACCCAATATTTCAGAAATCATATCTCTGGAACACTTGTAATGGACGATTATAATTGTGAGTTTAATCGTTTAGGTTTCAAGATAATGTTGTAAAGTCTAAGTGAATGCTTCATAAAGTTCTTGATGTGGATATGAAATAAATATTGTGGCATCGCTTGAAATATATTTTTCCTCTCTACTTTAGGCCTATCTATATAAATATTCAAAAAGAGATAGGTCGCGGAGCTCAACGCATGGTCGTTAATTTGGTTAGGCAAAGACCGCTCACTGACTAACAAGAACAATAGACCTGATTGGCAAGATCTTGAGCGTCTGCTGAGTATAAAAATTACCATATTTTTATACCCAACAGCTATTCATATAGTTTATATACTATGTTACTTGTATTACATATAATTTCTATTATGATTGTATTTGTAATAAATTTTACTTATAGGAATCGAGAAATATTACGTGTTATTCCTATAGTCAGGGCAAAATATTATGACTGTGAGTTCTCTGTGCCTTACTAACTAGTATTATTCAAGAGTGTATTTACGTGAACTCAAAATTTAGACAATGACAACAGCTTGAGATAATCGACGATTTCCGGGACAGTTATAAATCTAAATAAATTTATGTGTTTAGATTTATAACTGTCCCAGAATTATTTATAATTTATGAAGTGTTTATGACAACAGTAATAGCACAAAATAATATGAAATTTTCATGTTTATGACTAGTGACTCGTCACTCAACAATCACAAATTAAAGTAAACTGTGGTGTGAACATTATCAGTCGATAATATTTAATGGTACCAATCATAAAAATTCCACATTTGTTACCTAACTAAATATATTTATAGCTTATATTAAACTGTATATTACCACCAACGAATGAACAAAACTTATTTAGTTATTATTTTTATTTTAAGCATATCTCATATAGTAAGGCTCAAGTTAATTTGAATAAACCTATTGAAGATGGAATGTAGATAATGCGAGGTTTGTTCGGGTAGGCACGTTTTTTATTTTCTCGGGCCCTGTTCAAATAATACAATGGACCAAACTGTAGTGTGAGAATGTTTTTTTATATAAAATATTCTCAATAATTTATAATTTTACTAAATTACGGAGTAATATAAAACTAAATCAAATGTTTTACAATACGTAATCAAGGTTTTTGTTTTATTCATAGAGTGAACATGTTTTCAATAGGTGTTTCATGTACTTAATTTATTTAATAACGTCATTTCGTCGAAATCGTTTATTTGCGCGTAGTCTAGGGAGCCAAGCATATTTTAATATAAGCGGAAAGTTTTTATGACCTTTAATTTTTACGTGAAAAGATATATTTAAACAAAAAATAATATTATTTGTAATTTAATCAGTTTCATTTTTTAATTTGTATTTTTCTACAAGCACAGTAAATTATAATTATTTAGATGCAATGGAAAATGATAATATATTTATTTTATAATTTTTGAACGTCTTAAAGTAAATATACACTGTTAATTCTAACAGAATGAAAATGTTAATATAATGCTAGCTTTACAAAAGCTCAACAAATATCTACCTCAGCTAAGAATTTTTAATTATAAATAGACCACAAAGCTAAAAGCTATCCTTTGTAGAAAAATATTTTCACATGAACTGCTTTTTGTAGTAGATATAAAATTGTAGTATGTATTATAATACGAGTATAGCCAAAGCAATATCCAATGGAATTTGTTGAACGATGTAACAAGATCTTACTGCCAGGAAGTGTTTCATTTCCGTACTAGCATGTAGTCCCGAGACGTGAATATATATACGATTTAAATACGAACCATATTATAAGTAAAATGGTTAAATTAAGAATACTTTAGATTAACACTTTAATTTTAGTATATTTATTAAATAATAAATATTTTAGATACGTAAGGCTTATCTATTATATAATAAAATATTGTACACGTTATAAAATTGTTTTGAGTGTTGTGTTTGCTGAACACGTAAGTTCAAAAGTAGAGACAAAATTATTTATGTTATTAATATTAAAAAAAATAATAACATAGAAATATTTTCTTTGTAATTAATTATACATTTCATTTGTTATTAATTATAAAAATAATAACTCAAACAGATAAAGTTAAGGAAAAGTAGTAGCTCCGTCAAACTTTTGCAAATAAATCAAACGTATTTAAATCTATTTATATTGAGGTGATTTTGCGTTCAAGTTCAAGGCTGCGCAGAAAAACACGATCATCACGTGAATATATAAGCGTTCTTAAATTTGTTACATAAGCACATGGTCCACTAATAATAATTTGTATACAAGCAGTATATTATAAACACGAAGATAAGTCGTGATAAAATTTTTCTTTATTACAATACAATGAGTGTTTAAAAAAATTAAGTAGCAGTGTTTACAGAAAAAATATTTGTGATATTAGAGTTTTTGACAAAATATGTCGGGGCAGTCTCGGTCTTAAATAAACATCCTTTTTAAATATTTATATAGTAAAAAGGCTCTTTCACAGTGCGGCATGGAAAAAGGCCGATGTAGATAAATATTAATTAGTTCAAAATGTTAGCAGCGATAAACAACAAGCTGAAAATTTGGCAAGTCAGCTGGATTCTTCGATAGTCGACCGTCACACTGGTTTTATTTAGCCGTTCCGACAATGACATTTGTTGTATTATCAGCCATTACGCACGTGATAATAACTAAATTAATGTTCGCCCGACGATTTACCTTAACGAGTACTTACTTGAATATTTTAAAATTACAATACATTTAAAATATATCAATAGTTGTCCATTTTTATAAAGTGAAATATTTTTGTGAATACATAATATACCTAATTATGTTATATAACATAGTAAACTCGTAAAAGTTTTGGTTTTTTTTTTATTTCAAAAAGTCACAGGTGAATTTTTCATAAGGTCACGAATTGATTGGGCTCAGCTGTTCAACCTAGCGGCATGGCGTGTTCTATAATGGCCCTGGCCGTGACCTAAATATATGTATTACGTTCAGACGTATAGATTAACTAACGACATACTGTAGGTGTGTCGCTTGCCTTATTTTCAATCGAATATTATGTTACGAGATATAATTTTAGCAGATGTAATAACCAAAACTTAACGTATTTATAAAATATGTTGAAAATATTTAACCTTTAGGGAAGAGAAAAGTTTATAGAAAAGGTAATGCTATACATTATAAAAGGCTACTTTCATAAATAGTGGATAGATTATAAGTAACGAAATTAAATCAAACAGGAATTAGAAAGATATTAAATTATTTCAACTCTCTCTCAACTCAACTTCACGGTGTATCCCGCAGAGGGCAGGGTAGGCAGAGGGAACTTGGGAACCTAGTGTTAAGACACTCCGATCCACTTCCGTTCCCAACTTTCCGCCAAATTTAAGATTATTTGTTTAATTATCTAAAGTCTAAATAAATTTACAATTTGTTCTGGTAAAGTTTTTAATGATCAACTAGGGACAAAATCTTGTTTTATTTTATATATAACAAGAGTGTTATTATAATATCACACATAAATCTAAAAAAGGTAAATGGGACGCGAGATAAAAAATGTCTAGCTATTTGCGTACCACACAAAGACTCTGTTGTATTAGAAGCAGGTTATATAATACACATACTGCACAAATATAGTTTTTATTTTGCCAAAAATATTTTTTTTGTATGGTTTGATTAGTTAAATATAAAAAAAGTGGATGAGTAAATAGATATTAGCTCTCGTCCCCTTTGAAAAAAGAGTAACTTAAAAATTATATATATTACTTTTTCATTTAATTTAATTTACTTTACATTCCAATATGTATAAAAATGGACTCCAGTCAGTTTTCAATCATGCAGAAAAAGTTATATTTTATTGCCTATTGTTGTAAGTAACGCATTTTGCTCAAATGTGTTTATATTGTTTCTATTTAGTATAATTTAAAAAAATATTTATTACATTTTATTATCAAAAGTATTAAAAGACAATTGGAATGTATAATATAGTACATGTAAAGAAAGCGTGAAGATAAAACATACATATAAAGTATGTGTCGTATGTCTAAATGTATGTGACACATAGAATTATCAACCCAATACCCAATTAGGTATTTTCTTTAAGTGAAATACAAATGTATAAATTTACAGTTTCGTTCAAGAGAATTTTCAACTTTTTGCCTATTTTACAGCTTACAAAATTTGTTTTTCTCACAGTAGTTGACACGTGTAGCAACAAAGACGCCAATGAATACGAATGGAATCACTCAACGCGCGTATGACCAGTTGCTATGAGGGCTTGTTCAGTAGTTATATAATGGAAAGTTGACATCAATAATGGATACGCTTAACTATGATTAACAGGAATTGTATAAAATGAACGATAGATATAGAAGTTGCTACTTTACATGCGGGGATTTTATGGAACTTGAAAAATAATACTATGAATATAATAGTTAATAACTTAGTTAAGATATATATACATACGCTATCTTTTGCGCCTTGTCCACTATCATCAACCATTTCAAAAATGCCCTTCGGGGGATCCTCATGCTTTTTAAGATTTATTACTCAACATTAGCAGAATAATATTTATAATTACAAAATGTCACATAAAAAATTAGTGAACAAATATACAGATAGCTATCTATAAGAATATATCATAAGATAATTTTATCAAAACAGTAGTTGCAAAAAGCAAGATATGTGTTTTTCCTTATAACATTGTACTAATTTACTTAATATAAAATTATTCATTTACTTTAAAACAACATAAAACTCGCTCGCCAATAGAACATTTGGATCGTTGGGGACTGCAGAGTTAGGATTGCAGAAAATTACTTGTGATCCAACAGATTAAGCTTCCGTCGTAAGACGCTGTTCTTGTTAAAGTTAGAATAGCTGTGGTTAATCCAACCGCAAGTTGAAATGCTCAATGTGATGTGTAGTATTCTTAATCAAATATGTAATTATAGCCGTTGTACGTATAGAAAATGTACAAGAAGTATAAAAGAATCAGACATTTAAGGTAGGCATACATACTCAACGGAGAAAGGAAGGAAGATAGTACTGGTGATAAATATATAAATTATATGTTAAGTAAAATCTTTTTTACAACTCTTAACTACCGTACTAAGAGTTTAATTATGTTTTTTTTTAATTATAAACGGCAATAATATGCATTTTAATAATAAGACAGAAGGGAATATTTCACGCAACATTAAGTGCGTCTCTTTTTAAAGTATTTGTAAGTCAATCGTGTATATTTCCAATCTTTTTTAAGGATAAGTATAGTAATATAATATAAATTATTTATTTGCATACAATCAAAATGTTAATGATTTTATATGAACAGATGATACTTATATAAAACTGGTATGCAGTGATTTTAGTTCAAGTCACGCTGGAATACTACTTACGTTACGAAGTAGTAAATACATAATATGTATATAGTATAATATGTTAAGATGTTCAATTATATAATCAAAAAATCCCACCTGCTTTGTATTAAACAAAGATATGAAATTACTTTATACAAAAATTAGTATTATGATACGCTTTTTTCATACACTTAAGCGTTAATTTCATTGTTAAATTATATCTCTCCTGAACAACGAAACCAGTTCACGAGGGAACGATATAAAACATAAAACCCGACATTTTACGGTACATAAAGTTTCTTCTAAATTGGTGTTAGGTAAATATACAATTAATTAAGTAATAAGTATTTTATATGATGTATAAAAAAGCATCAAAGTCTACTCTCATAACTAAAATTTGTTTTAAGCAAATGGACGTAATTTGTATAATAGTTTCGTGTATTGTTTACGACTACTTGTATTAAATTTATTACTCAGCTTCACGCTGTATCCCGCACATTGCAGAGTACGCAGAAGGAACATGGAAAGTGTTAACACTCCGTCCAACTTCCGTTGCCTACCTTCCGCCGAATTTGAGGCACTGCGTGGTGAGTAGCGGAATTTAACGCCGCGTTTGGCCTCTAACCCGAGCGAAGAAATGAAAATTAAATATTTAAATTGAAAATATTAAATATTTCATTTCCTCGAGTGATGATGTCGAACCATCATCCTCACCCACAACCTGTCGGTTACAGTCACACGATTGTGTCATTTGTGCCACTGCGCCACGGCAGGCGACAGAATAAATTTATTATATGCCATCCATCATATTACAAACTTCATCATATTACTCATTATCCCTTTAGATAAAACTATACATATAAGTACTTGAATTTAATTTAAATTGAAAGTAAATTATCTCGTATGAAAAAAAAAAACAAGAGTTCACAATAATGTAATTATATGTTCTAAAGAGTAAAGTCCAATGAACATTTGAAACAGCAATATATTTAAATTGAAAATATTAAATATTTCATTTCCTCTACTGGGGATCGAACCCAGAACCTGTCGGTTACAGTCACACGTTTGTGCCGCTGCGCTACGGCAGGCCACAATTATGCAAACATAATCATAACAAATGTGCTAATGAGAAAAATTGTCAATTTTTCTCTTTATTTTTTATAATGTATGTACACATCAGTTTATATGTGTAAAAATGGTATAATATTGATGAGAGATTAGACGATTGTAACATATTATACATTTTAGTAGCTCAAGTGTTATCCGTAATAAAGAGATCTAAGGCTACTTATTTAGAAAATGTATTTTAAAAACCGTCCATAACAGTTTGGATGTTCAAATTGTTACACGTTCTCTAAAGAATTGTCTTTCCTGTTATTAACACTTTAAAAACAAATAAAAGCCTAAGGCTGACGAAAATAATATAAAAATATATCATCGTGAGAAAAATCAAAATCGATATTACATCATGCAAGACGCGATTTTATCTTTTCATCATTGTTCATTATATAAAGAGCTATTTCAATATAGCAATTGAAATAAAACATTACTTCAAAAAATATGCTATTAATTTAATATATCTAATTATTACTTTTTCTTTCTTTATAAGTCGCTCCGATTACTCAAATCAACATTATGATTTAAATAAATATTAAAGAAACGCTTAACATAAGCTATTGAACCATTCCATAACTGTTTATTTTATAAACGTAAACGTATTCATTTTTATATTAGTAAGATTAATCATATTGGATGGAAGCCAAGAGCAAAAAAGCATCCGATAGCAAAAATAATCATTGCTAGGTAATTACATTATAATTAAATATACTTTTTTGTGAACATTTCAAGGAATAAATATATATATACGTAGGTATTATGTGTGAAGTCAAGATTTTGAGAACATTTTATTTAATGAAAAATCTGTCCATAAAGTTTTATTCACTTAAAATGAAATACAAGTAAGCAAATAAAGGAATATTATATATTGTAAAGTTACACAAGCATTTATTAATAAACCCTTTTCAAATTTTTGGCATGAAGCGTAGCCAATTATATAAAACTACATAGTTTGTATGTTTAAAGTAAGTTGTATCATACTATTATAGCTTACGTAACAACACGTAATTGTAGTAGCTTTTAAGCAAATAAAGACATCGTACAATTAAGAACTAGCCACTTATATATTTATGATTCAGCCATGTTACCATGCCAATACTGTAGTGTCAACAAACAATATTATAACAATATTTTTACTATTTTAAAATGTTACTGCACACTTAAGAAAGAAAATACTAAATTTCAAAACATAAAAAATTGAACGCAGCAGGATTTGTGCCTGCGGCCCTTGAATGGTTTCGAGAAGGCGAGAGCAAATTAAAAATATGAACAGAAGGTGCCATCTCGTAGTATCCATAAAAATTATTGTACACGCATAGAAAATTACTACGTTTACATGAATAGAAACTAGTATTGGTTAGTTGCCCGTGTCATAGATGGCGCTGAATAATTTTAAACGTTTATGGAATTTTACGATTTAATGAAGAAATAACATAAGCTCAAAATAATATATATTTATCAATTATAAATATATATAATAAAAATAAAAGCGTAAATATGTATGTCGAAAAATAACAATTCAATTAAATTAACTTACTTAAATTTCAACTTGAACTATTCATGATGTGAAAATTGATTTTTCTGAAAATAATGCATTATGTACTTACATGATTTGAACTGTTGAGCCAAAGCTGCACTGTCTGCGGCGTGGTGATAGTCGTACAGGGAACGACCTGCCAAATCCTCTGAGTCGTATCCGAGAATGTTTAATAGACTGCAACAATATAAATAACTATAATTATTTTTGTTTGGGTTATTTATTATAAATAATTTGATTACTTTATAGATTTTTCCAGGAAAACTTTTTTAACTAACTTGGAGAATTCAGTTTTATTAGAAATAAGTAAAAACGATTAGGTTTGGAAATGTATCAATATAACTTTGGGAGAAACTTATTTTCACAGTATATTTTCAGTAAGTGTAGTTTTATACAAAGCGTACTTTTCTGACTATAAGCTTTTAATAACAGTCACAAGAGAAAACAAAATTATGGAAAAATACGAATGAGCCCTAATATAACTCAAAATAACAAAAATATTATTAGTTATTAAGCAGATTCTATAAAGTAAATAAAGCGTTAAATGATTTGAAAATAAATTATTATAAAAATAAATATTCAGAAATCCCATGATGATATCAAAGGTCACCCCCAATGTGACCTAGAGTCCATAACTTTAGGTTATGTTAACCGGTATACACTTAACCTTGAATGACCTATTGACGTTTTATTGCACCTTTCACTAATATTAGCAATATAGTGATCATCATAAAAAAATATCTCAATTATTAATTATGCTCTCAAATATTATAAAAAAAGAAACGGGGGACTCTACAAAACTTACAGATTTTAAAAACCCCGCCATTCCCCAGGTATTTCGTTCACACAAAACTAAAATCAATAGCGGCTATATATCTAAATGGCACAGACACAGCACTTGTTAATCACATACACTGCACTTTCCGAATATCACAAATTCAACATCCGTTCTTTATCATCGCTACACGATACAAAAGTATCAAGCCGCGAATTCGCATCATGTTTAACCTACAAAATACATTTGAAGGTGATATTTTTGTTGATATAACCCTGCCGAATAATATTAGCCGTACCGTGTGTCGAAACTCAACTGTCAGTGGACCACCTAAATTTTGCAAGGTAATAACGTGTACACTCTATTGTTGCACAGCGCCATCTGTTATCGTTATTTGGTACTAGTTAGACTCTAGGTGAGCGTAATAATGGTTTGTTTTTGTCGTAAACCGCAACAAGTAGGTCATAAAATATTGGATCCGTCGTCCTTGCTCTAAATATAAATCAGGATTTTATGGGCTAGCACATTATTTGTTAAGTGTTTGTGGCAATGAGCGTAAATATACGAAATCATTACTATTTACCAATATTTAATTATTTTACTGTAATTTGTCTTGTAATTTTCTTCTATATATTTTTAATTTAAATATATTAATCATAATGGTATAGAATAATGTAAAAATATTCGCACAATGTCACTAAAACTAAACTCATCAGATATGAAGTGGTTTCATTCATTTAGTGCTAGCCAAAAAAAGGTGTCTGGGATTTTTTTTTGAAAAACGAATAAATAACGACTATCATACAATGGTTGATAATTACCGCGTTTAAATTTACAAATGGTTGGATTTATCAGACTGGCAATTTCCCAAAATACAAAAAAATGTACTCACCATTCATCAGAATAAGTAAATTTCATATCCAAGTTATGTTTTGTAAGGAAAGTCATGCTATTTAGCGGTATTTCGATGTTAGACGGATGCGGGATTGGCCTTCCTACAGCTACTAATGCTCCTTTAGTGAACTGTTTGATACCGCCATCTTTCCTTTCATCTTCTGTTTCGACGTTCTTTTCTTGTTCTTTAGTTTCCTCGTAGTTCAACATGTGACCGGTAACGTGAATTACCTGTGGATATATTTATATAATTTACTTTAGGTTTTACCATGATGTACTAAGATCTTGGCATAAACATTCTCTACATTTTCCGCTACCACTATACATCAAAACTACTTTGTAAATAAAAAATACAGTAAGAATAACACAATAAATATCCTAATAATTTATAAATGTTAAATATATATTTTTTAAGAATAATTATTTTTTATAAGGTATTTTTTTAATATATAAAATTCTGATTCATCTACTTTCTTATAAAAACAAATCCGTTAATTGTACAACGATAGCGTCAGGAAAGTAATTAATAGGTGATAAAAAAACAGAATTTTGAAAGGAAAATAAAAAGTTAAAAATATTCATCTTATTTGTATAGATAAAAATAGTAAATGCTAATAAATGAACTGAAAAGTAAAAACTATTTTTCTTATTTGAATAATATAAAAAAGCGCAAGCAAAAGTGTTCTGTTAACACAATGTTGGGTACATTGTGTTAACAGAACACTTTTGCTTATATATAATTTGAACATTATTCTAAACTCAAGTTAAAAAAACATAATTTTGAGACCTGTAGTGGCGCAGGGCATACGCTATTACTGTTAAATTCAAATTCAAATACTTTTATTCAAAATTAAAAGTGACAGGCTTCGTGTTTTGAACGTCAAACAATTTACCACCAGTTCACTATAGGTACTGCCTCAGACTTGAGAAGAACCGGCGAAAGAAACTCAGCGGTACGTCTTTTTTTTTATCAAAATTTTACATCATATAATAATGTGACAATGATACATTTGAAATAGCCAGGAGCGAGCATTTTATTCCCAAGACGTGTTATCATTTATAAAATCAATGTACTCAAAGGATAATGGGTTCGATACCAACTTGAGGAAATGAAATGTTTAAAATTTTCATTTCTTCGATATGGAAAAAAGGGGGAAAGGGGGGCGTTGACCTTCACCACACACGATGCCACAAATTCGGCAGAAAGTGGGAAACACGAATATCTTAACATTGCCCAAGTTCCCTCTGTCATTTTCTGTGAGATACAGTTTAAACTATTTTATAATATTATTTTCTACCTTTCAGTTCATTTTGTTACAAATTAAGCGTTTTTTGAACTATATTTTTTTATATATTATTGCAGCCTTAGATCCTTGATGAGAAAGCAAAATTTCAAATTAATCCAAACTAAACAAATTAGTTTCGTTTCAAACACACGTACAAAATTGGCTACGTATAACAAGTTGCGTAAAGATCTTGGAGTGTTTCTGTAGTTTGTGTTTCATGAAAACGAATCTAGTAAGTAATTGGAAAACTTATTATGGCACATTAATTATTGTCGCAACCTCTGCTGTGATACGTTGTGGTGAAGTGTCTAGCAATCAAAGTTATAGCTCGGACACAATTTCCCTACACTTACATACTGATTCGACTAAGACACACAACACCATACAAAGGCGTAGTACAAAACATAGTTATTGGCAAACATTTATATCGGAATTTCTATCGTAGTGTATTCGTACCATACTCCATTTTATAAATTTATATGAAAACAGTTTGATGCGAGGCTTTTAGAATACACATCGATACCCATATACATGTATATATTTATGCGTGTGTAGTTATATATAAATATGTGTATAGAAATAAACATGTGTGTGTGTGGTGTGCCCGTGTGCGTATAAATAATTAAAAAGTCATGTTACAGCTATATAACTTGTAACTCTAACCGTGCGATCTAGTTTCAGAGTATGAATAGATATATATATATATATATATATATATATATATATATATATATATATATATATATATATATATATATATATATATATATATATATATATATATATATATATATATATATATATATATATATATATATATATATATATATATATATACATATATATATATATATATATATATATATATATATATATATATATATATATATATATATATATATATATATATATATATATATATATATATATATATATATGAATAGATATATATATTACTTTTTATTAGTACCTTACATTTAGCACTTTGCGTTATTTATTATTAAGGATACATTACAATTAGTAAGTATAAGCCTATACTATATTATTATTATTGATTAAAAGCTTAATAGATGGTGGTCACTTCAATTCAGGTTCAATTGTTTTTTCTAGATATGTTTAAAATATAAACACGTTATCTCTCACACAAATATGCAATACCTCTGGGTAAAAACGCAACTCGTAAGTTGACAAAATAATTTTCGCAATTTATATTTAAAAGAAATATGTAAAATTGTATAGCTTCGCAGTATAAATTCCAACAAAAAATAAATGTTTTCAGAACTAAAGATATACACAGAAACAATAATTTGTTGAGATGTGATAATTAAAGCCAAATACGACTTGCTACGGGGTCAAGACTCAAGGCTTACAACATAACATAAATACAACGATTGATACATGTTCTCGTTCTCTAATTGTATTGTATATACATATAGTTAATCATTTATTATTTTAGTTAAACACTTTGAGATTTCATAATTTGACATTTTAATTTTATACGTATTCATTAATTTTACAAAGTATATCAATATTATGGGTTTTAATAATAGTAGCTTTAAGCATGTACCATGTTAAAAAATACACTACTAAGAGTTGAACTTACAACCTTCACCTTTAAACAGATAGTCGTTAAGTTATTTTTTTGAGTAATTAATGCTGTTATGTCAGGTTTATTGGAAATTGTGTACACGCAACGCGCGACGAGTTCTTGTAAAACTTTCTAAATTGACACTATTTATATTTCAGACAGAACAGGCACTAAAATTGCTTAATGTTAAGGCAAATATTGTAAAATAAAGGAAAACTTAAGAATTAAATGCTAACATTTGCGTTTTAGCTGAGAGCCTATTTGATTTTGGACCAATCTTATATAATAAATAAATTGTGATATAATAAAAATGTAAAATATTAGCATTTTGAATGGCATAAGCTTTTATTTTTTTTTATTTATTGCCGATGAAGCTTTTATATTTTTTATATATTTCAACATTTTTTTCTTATATTGACGCTTCTCCCTAATTTTATCTTAACGAGACGATGTATTTATAAATGTAATTAATATACGCTGAAAATATACTATTGAACTCTATACTACGAAACTACTATCATACTTATGACGTTTTTTTACTATAATGAAACAATTTAAAAATTTATTAATATTAACAAAATAATTATAATGTATTTGTTCTTTCTTTAACCTGGGCCATTGTGGCGCAATGGCACAAAGTGACTGTAAACGTGACGTATGCAGATTGAATTCCGATATGAAATGTTTCTATACTAGAGCCCTTTGCCTACCTTGCAATATGGGGAAAACCGTGTAAAGGTCTTTGTTGTTTAACTCTACCTTATAAGAAGCAGATTTCAGATGCACATTCCTCCCCTTGCTAGTAAGGGTGCATTTGAGACGTAGAAGTAAATCGCGTTTGCCATCTTTCCCCGGGCGCAGTGCTTCGCGTATCTCGTCATGATCGCAGGGATGACTGAATTCAAACACACTCTGGCCCATGATCTCCATCTGTAAAAAATATCACATTGTAAATTAATTTAAAGCTCTAGTAATGTGTAGATAAAGATAAACTAATATACAATTTATATAATTTTAATATACTAATTGCCTGAGTTATTTTATATAATTATTTTTGTTTAAAATTATGTCCAATTAGATATTGTCAGATTAAAATACTTAGTATCTACAATAAATACGTAGTACATGTTGTAGATACTAGGTATAGTTAAATAAGTGCATAATAAATACAAAGCCAAGTAAGGCACGACACTAGGTTTTGTACTGTAAATGCAACAGGTTGTTGGTTCGATCTCAACCCGAGGAAATGAAATATTTAATATTTTCGCATTATATATTTATTACTCTTCATTACTATGCTCTGACAATAAGGCAAAACGCGGCCTTGACTTTGACCTTGGCCATTCAAAACGCAATGCCTCAAATTCGGAGGAAAGTTTCGCTCTGCCTACCCTACCATGAGCGGGATACAGCGTGAAGCTGAATAAAAAGTAATGTATACTTAATTCAATTATCCTTAAATGAAAACAAAAGCACGGAACGTAACAAAATATTCACAATAAGAAAATCGCAATTTTTATATATAAACTACAACAAATACAATAAATTAATTATGTTAAATATATTAGTATGCAGAACATTTTAGGTCCCGGAAAGATAGTTAGCATTTATTAATGATAATATTTCGTCATTAACGGAATGCTTAAGATGTAATATAATATGACTAATATATGTACATACATACGTACATAACTGTTGTTGGAATGAAATAATAACTTATATATATTATTTCGTTGTCGGCGCTTGCAAGAACTTTTAATTACAATTGAAATTTAATTGCAATTATATATATAATAAAAAAATCAACAAAAGTTGTAACCAAATAAAAGCTTTTCTGAGAGATGAAAAAACCATTTATTCAGTTATTATGTTTTAATTAATAATACTTGTTTTATGTTTCAGATTCACGCTGTATCCTACACATGGTGACAGAATACACAACCCCCACCTCTTTCTGCTTAATTTAGAGCATTGCTTGTTGACTAACGGAACTCGACGCCGCGCTTTGCCTTATTACCAAAGCGAAAAAATAAAAACATTAAATATTTAATTGGAAAATATTAAATATTTCACTTCCTCGAGTGGGGATCGAACCCACAGGCTGTCGCGCATTCATTCCTACGATGGTGACCCTGCGCCACGACACGCCTTATTAATACTTAAAAATGTTATAAAGGACAGAGGAAAATGATTTATAACCAACACGGAAAATGTCTAAATTGTAATCAACAAGAAATACCCTAAACACAATTGTATTAAATAATCTTAATATTAACCTCGAAATTGTTTTATAGACTATGTATTTAGTTTGAAAAATTGAACAAGCAACGTAAGACAAGCCATAATACATATGAAACTCGCATAAGACTTAAATCCAGTAAGACTTCTGTATAACGGGACTTGGACTTTCAGAAATGTATATAAAATTGTACATGTTTTCCACACTGTACACAAGTAAATTCGAAATTGTTAAATCTAGTTTTCGAATATGTGCATTTTATTGTATTACTGTGACACTTTCTGACGTAGTTGGGTCGTGTGACGAAGAAGCGATGTTTATGACTCGAGCATATGCTCCCATATGGGTAACTTCTCGAAAAACAATTTGCTTTGAAATCTATTTTCCATTTTTATTTATAAAACATTAAATACATTTGTTATTTAATGAGGCTTGCCTTGGCGCAGCGGCACAACCGTATGATTGTAGGCGCGACACGTTGTGGGTTCGATCCCCACTTGAGGAAATGAAATATTTAATATTTTCAATTTAAATAACAAGGCAAAGCGAGACGTTGAGTTTCCTAAGTTACCTTTGCCTACACTGTCATTTGCGGGATACAGCGTGAAACAAAAAAAATATGATTTAAATCGAAACTGATATTTATTTGACTAAAAAGTAAGCAGTTTGATTTGTAAGCTATAAGACATATTATACAATTGGTATCGTTCAACTATTGATATTAATTTTAATGTAATAAGATACGATAATGCGCCGTTTCTTTAGCTATTGTGACTAATGTTTCCTATGAAATTTTTATAACTATGTCGTAATATAAACCGAGAATGTCGTGAATTATTTTTTCTACAAAATGTCTTTTGAATCGATATCTTTAGTATGTTAATAGCAAAAAAGAATATTATACCTACATGTCTAATTTTACACAAATATTACTTTAACCTATTATAGTATTTTATAGCAATATATTAATATTAGGTATTTCAAACAACGTAGGCCTGTCGTGGCGCAGCGGTACAAGCGTGGGACTGTAACCGATAGGTTGTGAGTTCGATCCCCACTCGAGAAAATGTAATATTTAGTATTTTCTCTCTCTGGTACAAGGCAAAAGGTGGCGTTGAGTTCCGCCACTTAACACGCAATGCCTCAAATTCGGCGGAAAATGGGCAACGGAAGTAGAACGGAGAGTCTTAACGCTAGGTTCCCAAGTTCCCTTTGCCTACCCTGCCACAGCGAAAGCTGAGTTGAGTATTTCAAACAAATACACACAACGCATTAATAATTTATGTGTATTAAATATCTATAGAATTGTTAATTCAATAGGTTACTCAGATCAGAATGAGATAACACAATTCACAGTACTAAAACGACCTTTGGAAAATAAATCATTCCTTAAGACATTTTTTAATCTAAAAATTATGGACCAGGTGTTAGATAAATTAATATAATTATATAAATTGTCAAATATATATACTGACTATATTAATATTATATTAAAATGTATTATTATTATTATACATCATTAAAATGTCAGTTTCCTTATTAAGCTTTTGGAAAACAATTCAAAATAATCCGTGTGGTTTTTCAAAATAATGTGCACAACGCACTGACGCAATATACATTATTAGAATTCATACGGCATCGATATTTTAAATACAATAGCTAGCGCCAGGAAATTTTAACAAACACGTTAGTCTATGTTTCTATACAATTTAATACAAAATATATGTATATTTATAGACAGACTTATTTATGTATATATATAAAAAAACTTAAAAAATGTACGATTAGCTGCAATTAGTAATCTTACATATATGATGACATATTCTTTTAATAAGAGTGACAATATAATAGGTTTTCTTGAGGTCATTAACTTTACAAAAAAATATATATTATACCTAAAAACTGTTCAAATTCATCGTTATATGTAAATGTGTATTTAGCTGTATTTAGCACTTTGCTATTTCAGCATAAATAAAAACGTTGACTCACGCTGTTAAAACGCATGTCTATATGCATATATAGACCTCTATTTTTATTACGAAATAATTTTCTACGAATAGAGTTATATTAGAGTTTGCTTGAAAAGCAAAATTTATTTGATAAAAATACAAACGTAGTCTAATCGAAATTAAATTTTAATAATAATTTAAGGTCACTTTTTATATAAATACTTTGGATAGCTCCAAATTCATAGTAAGTAAGTAAGCAAACAAACATATTATCTTACAAATAAACAGCAGGAGCCTCAAATTGACGATCAAGGTTGCGAATTGTGATTGTAATATAGCACTTAGCGTTGAGTAGCTGTATAGGATGACAGTAAACAAGTTTAACATCAAAATATTATATACACTACTATACTTTTATATACATTATTTATATTTTTTCAGTTTATATCTTTGGTGAACAGACTCTAGATTTATTTGTTAAGGCTATTTATTAAATAAATGACAATAATGATAAACGGAAACGAGCTGCATAAGTACGCAATGATAAGAAGTTTATTTAATACATACGGTCTATAAGATCGATTCGAATCAATAAATAATAAATACTTATTATTTGTTGATTCGAAGTCTCCCCGTTCGGGGTATTATTAAATATTTTTATTTCTCAGGCAAAGGGCGGCGTTGTTTTCCGCCACTCATCACACAATGCCTTAATATTCGGCATTCGGAATTTCACTCTCTTATGTTAAGGGTTATGAACTAAGATTTTACCTGTGAGACTCCAAGATGCTCTGCGATGTTTTCACTACAGTATACAATATCGCCTTGTTGCGACAACACCAAGACGAAGCCATCTAAAGCTTTCATGTAGGAAAGCTCAGACTGGACTTCTTCTAAACCTTTTGGGCTTTGCAGTTTTGGTGCTTCTTTATCTTCGGGCACTGAAATTTAAAAAAGTAACATTTTTATTTAGTACCATCAATAGTTAATATTGCAAGGATTAGTTAAGGATGCGATGGACTGACTTTCGAACACAAAACATTAAGGAACATTTTTGGCCCTATCTGTTAACATGGTGCATGGTGAATTCGGTGCAGCCATGTGAACTGTACGAACCTTAGAAAGACCTAAACATACAAAACATCAAAATAAGCAGTTTGCCTTGGTCATGTTCATCGTATAGATAACGACAGGGTCCTAAAACGTTTGCTTAGGTCGAAGTTGGAAGACCTAAGCATAGGTGGCTTGATGGAATCACTAAAGAAATTGGCGGCACTTAATAGAGAGGAATGGAGTAAAGCGTTGAAGGCGTTTAGGGCCCATAAAGGGCGGAATGACCACAGATAATTTTAGCTTGCACGATAGAGGCAGCTTCGAAACCTAGTGTTAAGACACTCCATTCCGTTTTTCATATTCTTCCGAATTTGAGGTATTGTTTGTTGAGTGACGAAACTCAACGCCGCACTTTGCCTTGTTACCAGAGCGAACAAATGAAAACATTAAATATTTAAATTAAAAATATTGAATATTTCATTTTCTCAAGTGGGGATAAAAATCAATTATAAATTTGAGATTTGTGTAATAAAAAAATTCACTTATGCGACACAAATACTCGTACAGAATAGTAATTAAATTGTAAGAAATATTTTCTTAAAAGTAAAAATATCGTTCGTAGCGTACAAACCTACTCATAATTATATTTAGGCACTCTACATAAAGTTCTGGGTAAGGTAAAAAACACTAGTGGCTAAAGTAAAATAATCCCTACAAGCGCTTCAGTGACACGTGCTTTGAATTCCTCATAAACCGGATATTACGGTGTCATGTGTCAATGGACACGAATAGGTTCTTTTAGACAACTCTGTGTAACCATAATAATGTCTGAATATGATAAAATATTAAAGCACAGTAAAAACTATTATAATTAAACACTGTGCGATATTTTTTCCACTACACGTACATTATCTATGAGTCGCCCTAAAACTCCATTAAAATGTACTTTAATTACCATTCTTATAGCGCTTCGTGTCATTTTAACTTTGTAAATGACACGCTTGTTGCACATGTTATAATGGATTAATATATTTATAAAAATACCACATGACATATTAAATAAAAAAATATATAAAGCGCGGCGTTGAGTTCTACCATTCAACACTAAATGCCTCAAGTTCGGCGGAAAATGGAGGACGGAACGGAGTGTCTTAACACTAGGCTTCCAAATTCCGTCTGCTTACCCGGTTATATGAAGGATGCATTGTGAAGATTTTAATAATTAAAATATGTCTGATAAGGGAACTTCTGTGTATATTGTATTAATGTCACATATGTTTCGTGACATTAAATATGATAATTAGATGAGATATGTTGATATTGTTGATATCTCTATAAAGGTTAAAGAAAAACTTATTCCTTTTGGATAGGAAAAAAAACATAGCAAGAGCTACATTTTCCATGGATCACCTTGGAATTTTTTCGTAATGTAAAATTTAACCTAACAAATAATTAAACAAGTTATAAAAAAAACACTCACACATCGTAACAACATCACGAACTCGCAAGTAGGAGATAGCGAGGCGCATGACCGATGCCTTGTCGAGCTGTTCCACCTCCTCCTTCTTAGCTGGCAGCGCGGCAGTTAGTTCAGCAAAGATCTGCATCTCCTTGGTGCGCCGACACCGCGCAGCAACGCGCGATTTCTCTTTGCGCTTCTCATTGTTCCTGATGAGGATATGTAATAATTAATTATTCTGTCACATATTTACTTTTATTCAGATGCAGTGGAACAGCGTGTGACTTTAAATACGACGGTTGTGGTGTCGATATCCACTTAAGGAAAGAAATAATTTAGTATTTTCATTTCTCATTTCTAGTAATAAGCCAAAGCGTGCCACTGAACACGCGGAAGGGTAGAACGAAGTGTCTTAACTCTAGGCCCCTTCGGGATGCAGGATATAGTGCAAACAAGATAAGATATACTTTAAATAAATTTTTTTTTTTAAATAAAACATGTAAATCATAGATATGCCTTTTTGCTATGTCAGTAATTAAAAACCATAGGTAAATTAAAGTAACAAACGCTTACAAATACAAGTGTTACTGAATAATAATTATAAAAGTGTAGTAAGTAGGCTTTCTCTTTTAATTATAAAACATTTTTTATATGAAGAGGTACTTAGTAAATAAGTAGGGAGGCACTAGGTACACAACCTACACTTTAATGAAAGACAGCATGAGTAACTTTTAACGATATGATAAATATTTCATTAGATATTAATATATGGATAATAATTATAATAAGAAAATCGATGAATTTTATTAATTGTCAGTTTAAGATCACTTTATATTGTTCGAATGATTTGTTAACATAATAAAATTACTAGGAAATTAGATATTAAAAGTTGTTATAGAACACAAATTAAGTACATAACTAGTTGTAAAGTTTTCCTTAAGAATTAACAATATTAATTATTTATATCATACAATAAAAATTGTATGTTAAACGACTCCTTGTCAACTTATTTCAGTTTTCTATAGTTTCCTATTAATAATGGACAAAATTTTTGGACGCCTGTCGCGGCGCAGCGGCATGAGCGTGTGAATGTAAACGGCAGGTTGTGGGTTCGATCCTCACTCGAGAAAATGAAACATTTTCAATAAATATATTTAATGTTATCATTTCTTCCTTCGCTCTGGTAACAAAGCAAAGCGCGGGGCTGGCTTCCGCCACTCTACATGCAATGCTATGTAAACATTAGGTTACCATGTTCCCTCTACCTATCCCGCTATGTGCGGGATACAGCGTGAATAAAACAATCTTATTTTTTTGAGTACATTTTTGCTTATGCTTTATCATCTACTTTCATATAACAAATATAAAAAATATATAAATACTATCATTAGGATACAATAGATTATAATTATATAAATAATTATAAATATGAAACTAATATAAGATGATAGCTACATAATATAATTATCGAGAATATTCGACGAAGTATTTAATTGTTGACATAATTAAATTCTTTTGTTTATAACTTTTAAGTTTTGTCGGTTTACTTAGCCTTCTAATCTTAGTGTCATTGTCATTGGTTCAATATTGTTATCGAGTTGAAGAGTAACAATATTTTTTTTATATATTACAGTTGTGACTCGTTCGCATCTTTGCCCGCTAGAGCATCGTGTTATAGTAACATTATATTTTAAAGGCAATATCATTAACTTGGACGCTAAAGGTTTAGCTAATTCAATATAAAACTTATTTTATAAGAATTTTGTTGATCAACAATTTTATACATGATTTTTATATATAAAACGA
The DNA here is from genome assembly GCA_019049475.1 of Eueides isabella. Classification (NCBI taxonomy): domain Eukaryota; kingdom Metazoa; phylum Arthropoda; class Insecta; order Lepidoptera; family Nymphalidae; genus Eueides; species Eueides isabella. The sequence goes on from CM032400.1 coordinate 5,037,508, forward strand.
TTTAAATAAAACATACACTAAAGTTGAGGGAAGCTTGCCAAAATGCAGTAGTGAACACTGTTCTTAAATCGTATAAGCCTCTTCTAAGATTAGCGTACACAAATGCACAAATGCACAGACAAACAGACAATAATGTAAAAATACCATTATCATCCCCAACTACACATTTTCTCATATATCTTACACGTCCACACAGCGACCAGTTGCAGTTTTGTGATTTGATTATTTAAATTATGTATATATTTTACTACTACATATGCTTAAAACGCATATTTTTTTACCTTTTGGTGACGGCACAGAGTTTATTCTTTTTGTCCAGCACCTCGGACACACCGGGTATACACATATTGAACACACACAGTATATTTAACACATAATATTCAATTGAAAGTGATAGTAAACATTAGAAAGTCAACAAGACGACTCTTGTTCAGATCACCAAACAGTGTGGCTTGCAAATACAAAAACTTTATCCATTAATTTGTCATTAGGTCCCTACCGACAAGTAAATTTTATCGTTTGCTCCAAATAGCATATTTAACAAATGCGTCAACAAATCTCATTATAAATCACTATTAGTTACTGATTGTTATGTTTTTTTGATGGTGTACTTTGCTGATTCTACATCATATACTTATAAATCGTAACTTTACTTTCCTAATATTTATTTATTACAAGGGATCCGTTTGGGGCCTCTTTAGCTTGAATTAAACAATTATTTGGTTACATTATACATTATCCACACATAAAGAACTAACACCCATTCAATAAAGAAAGTTTTTTGTAGCAATATTTTCAAATAAACTGCCTAGTTTATACTTAAAATTATATGAAACGTTTAATATACATTAATAGAGCCAAAATAGTGATTTTTAAATTTATTTGTTTGTCTGTGCGTTGTTTGTGGTCGCTAGTCTCAAAATCGGCTAAGCATATTTTAATGCAGTTTTCAATATAAAATATTAGCAACCTCCCTTCAGCAATTATTATTTGTTATTAGGTAAATTGGTTGATAAATAGAAAAGTTACGTCATTTTAAATATTTAGCTCAACAACATTCTTACAATTTTCTCTAAATTTAGCTGAAATTTTAGTTTTTTTTTATATATTTAGTAGATAATAGATATTTTCTTAAATGTTATAATTTTATTACAACAAGAAAGTAATTGAGATAAGTATTGAAATAAAAAAAGTGTCACTCAGGCGAGCGAAGCTGCGGGCGGGTCGCTAACATATACTCAATATAATCATTTTATTTATAAGCCGATTTAAATGAAACAATACAATAGTGAAACTTTCATTTAAATATGTATGATTTTTGGAGCTAAAAAAAATAAGAATAGAATTCATTCGTTTATATTATTACAATAAATTAAAAAAATATACAAATCAATCTTATCACGATTAATAACAGTTATCTCAAATGGTATTTTATAATTTAAAAGTTGATCCAGTAGATAAAACTCATATGATGATTCACTGGATATAAAATTATAGCAGCAATCAAATCCGTTGTTACCTATTGACGCAAACAGGCCTCGGGACGTGCTCGTCAGATTAATGAGCCGAACCAATAGCCGATTGAAAAGTAGACACTGTTTGAATATTAGTTCTTTTGTATCTTTAATGTGATAAATACACAAATGCGACGTTGAAATTCTTATATATAAGAAATAAAATATAAAATATTTATTTAAATATACCTTTTTTAGTTTCACGCCATATTCCGCACATGGCAGGATAGGCAGAGGGAACTTGGGAACCTAGCGTTAAGACACTCTGTTTCAAGTTCCTTTCCCATTTTATGGCGAATTTGTGACATTGTGTTGAGTGGCGGAGCTCAACGCCGCGCTTTCCCTTGTTACCACAGCGAAGAAATGGAAACATTAAATATTTAATGTCCTCGAGTGGGGTTAGGCCCACAACCTGTCGTTTACAGTTACACGCCGCTGCGCCACGCTTGGTCTCTCTTCAATATTCTTGTAATATTTATTTAAAAAATACAAAATTATTACAATGCAGGTATAATTATTTGTTATACAACAAAAAAATCATACGTCAGAGATAACATAGACACATCGGCAATTCGATAAACATAAGTACACGTTGCTTTCATAGAATTGCTGAAGCAAAAAATGATAAAACAACCGACCACGTGCATTTATTATAAACAAAATGTAACAGAAAGTGGCACGAGCAAAACAAACTAATATTGTAACAGGTTACAGATGTGGAAGTGGACTAGTTTCGGGTACGATAAAGCAGACGGTGAACGATAAGGACGGCTATATTGAAGTGAAATGCATTGAGGAAAAATATCTAGACGGTAGTGGTGGGAACGGGAGAGTTATAAGTACATTAATTATTGCAAGCAATGAGATGGAATGCCAGGTTTTATATTCAAATCCACTTTTATTTAACCTATCAAGTATGAAATATGTTTTCTTTTTACTACGGTCTATCGCTATTCCATTTAGTGAGTATTTTTTTCTGTTTGTACATAATATAATTATAATATGTATATAGTTACAAAACTGTATTTATTTAACATTTATAGAGAAATATATATTATGAATTATTATTGCAGAGTAAATTTAAATTTTAAATTGAATTTAACTGCAATTGTTTAAGAATCTTAACATCAAAAGTTCTGAAAATTAAATATTACATTATTTTAGTTCATTCTGATTTACATCCTTAAAATATATATATATAGAAGAATAAAAAACCATTGGCCGAAATCAAACGTGACGTCAGGAGACAAGGTCAATGTCCCTGTAGGTACTTTTCAATAATGAATGGCAGTTTATAGTGAATCTAAAAATAAGACTGAATCTAGTTTTATTTTCAAAGCGAAATTAGATTAACAACCAAAAATCTATGCATTTATATCTTATTTCATTAAATTATAACATAATATAGATATTTTTTAAAGAATACACACACACACATATATATAAATATAAATATATATATATATATATATATATATATATATATATATATATATATATATATATATATATATATATATATATATATATATATATAAAAAAACAGTTCTTAATACTTATTACACCAAAATTTATACATAACCAACCTATCATTAATCTAGTTAATTAAATTTATTCAAATTGAAAGTTATTATGTTTTATAAGTTTTACATAAATATATAGTTGAATAGACGTAAGTATTTATATGTTAAATTTGGTCTAGAATCTTACGGTGCTAGAGTGCTAGGCCAAGTGAAGTTAAATTAATCATTATTAACATAACACAGAGGTCAATCATTTACATTTCTTTTGTTTTGTTTTAAAATATTGTAAGAGTTTAAGTACAACAAATGTAAATGTATGCATAGGAGGCCCCCGTGGCGCATTAGAATCCGGCCCAATAAACCGGCACAGCCGAGGTTCGAGTCCCGCAAGGGGCACACTTGTCACCGTCGACACAACCATATAGTGATATAGTACTTGTATATTTCTCAGGGACAGAGTGTGCTCTTCCCTTCCCACTCAGCTGCAGAATATCATCTGCTCTAACATGACATTTTTTCTCATATATATATATATATATATATATATATATATATATATATAAATATATATATATATATATATATATATATATATATATATATATATATATATATATATATATATATATATATATATATATATATATATATATAAATCTTTATAGATTTAAATATTTTAGAAATAAGTGAAATCATGCATATTATGAATGATTTCAATGGGTTACTTTTATTTTTATAATGTTTTCACTCTCGAATATTGATTAATTAGAAAAGTAATTCTGATTCGACATTTCTAAGAATTTTTTAAAATTACTTAACATTAAATGCTACATTATTATATTAAAATTTTATTACCAACATAAAAAAATACCGTTTGCATAATTTTACTTGTCACGTCAGTAATAGTCAGTATACGACGAAACCAGTGGAACAAATGATTCTAATTTAAAACCAGTTTAAATCGTTCAAGATAAAGGGAGAACGTACTTATAACAATATTATAGGCCTAAAGCGTTAAGCAATATAAGATAAGAAAAAAATATATATCCTATATATATTCAAGTCTATGAGTCAGATTTATATAGTGATAGCAAAAGAAATAAAAAACAAACACAATGTTCATAATACTAGGCCCATTAATAAAAGTAAACTCAGTAGTCTTAACTGATGTTAAAGTTAAGCTTGTTAACCTTAAAAAAATTAAAGTATTATTTGATAACCAAATGTATCGTTGCTTTCGCAGACGCACAGTGTGTCTAAAATGGTGTGTAAATGAAAAACAGACAGATGTGTAAGCATTATTTAGGAAGTGTCACATAAAAATACTTTCTAAGAACCAGCATCACGGTGTATCCCACACAGGCAGGGTCCGGGGACAGAGAGAACTTAGGAATATAGAGGAATATAGTGTTAAGACTCTCATGACTGTTTCTCGCTTTTCGCCGAATTTGAACTCAACGTTGCGTTTTGCTTTTTATTTCTTCGCTCTGGTTTTGATACCAGAAAATAAAATTTGCCGTGTGTGGATCGAACCCAGAGCCTGCCTTGATTGTGCCCCTGCGCCACCACAAGCCTTATTCTAGACACATGCTGTAGACTTTGTCTAGTCGTGGTCGGCCAAGTCGTTGAAACTTAGTTTCTGACGGAGTTTTTCCTTAACTTAAATATTTAATTAAGAATTTCCACATTTTATTCTATTTTTTTATATTATATAGTGTCATAAAGTAGTATTAAAAATATCCTTGAAATTCAAAGTAACTACAAATAGAGCATAAAATATAAGCAAATGAATGTAAGTTATATTGTTAGTAGTCAGCAATTAAATTATCATATATAAGCACCCAAATGGTAGTTTTTTTTTTTCAAACTAAAAAATTGTAATAATAATAAATTGTAGAGCACAGATAGTGTGAATATTTTTCATTAAAATGTGACGTCGTGTCATACCGCCATTTTTACGATAGATTTACATGTTGATATACGAGAGAACTGTTTTAATATATTTTCGTCATCTGTGGACATCGACCGTTTCTGCGAACATTTTACATTAAAATGTGACGTTTTGTCATCGGCCGGGTTATGTCCGTCATTTTCACGATAGATGCACTTGTTATTTCGTTGTTACTTTTGTTTTTTTTTTTTAATATCAATAAAAGTTTGGGAAACTTTGTTTTGCTTTTAAAGTGTTAAGTGTGGACTTATGAAAGAAAATATTAAATATAAATTTAAAAGTGTATAAAAAATTTAATTTAGTATTTATTTTGTTAGTGTACATTTTGTATCAAACCTAAAAGAACACATTGTAGATATAAAACGTCTAAGCGATATCCATCAACCATTGGTTTGCAAGTTTAAAATCTATACGTATGTAGGTAAAATTATACGTACCTACATAAACAAAGTTATAAATAAGAAAAAATATTCATAAATGTATTTGTTAATTTGAATATTTGTCACAAGATGATGGAGAGGATGATACATAATTTTTAATAACCACCAACACAAAAAAATCACTGCTTCATCTGGGCATAGAGTCCGTTGGTCTTAAACTAATAAGCAAGGCTTTGAATTATGAAAAAACCGCACTCAAATCGGTTTACTGGTTTAGCAGCTACGGTACGACGGACAACCACAGGACAACAGGTCAAACTATTGTTCGGTTCGGTCGTCTGTTACGGCTATTGTATCTTGGTTCGCCATCGAACCATGCTCCACACGATCGAACATGGTTCGATAGCGAACCAAAGTCGAGGTTCGGTTCGGTTGTCTGCTACGGCCATTACACTCCTCTTTTTGTATCGAGGGTAAAAAAGTTTTGGCTTGTGTATAAAGTCCAATTACATAAATAAAAACTAAGACCATATCGTGAATGCATCTGATTCTAGATATATGTATATTAAAATCAGCAGATCTCTTATTAAAGATAATTGTATAAATACCAGCATGTACCTCTACAATTGAGTACTAGCGCTATATTGTTTTGAATCAACTATAATTTATAAAATGAACTACTATTGCCTCCCTGTTGTGATTAATTATTTTTTTCCAATTTAGAAATTTAAAAATGAAAATAATAAAGTTGTCCTGTATGAAAATAATAAAGTTAATATGTAAATGAAACATTCAATTTATTCAAGCTTCCTTATTTTTTTTATAGTTCTTAATGTTTTACTTAAATATTATTCAACGAAAAGTTAAAGCAGAAGCAGAGCTATTGGAAAAAAAAAAGTATTATTTTTAAATTAGTTTTACTGTACCTAGGTATTTACTTTACCTACAAGGTACTCCAGAATAGGGCTGGAAATCCATGGATATGTATAAAATTACAAACCGATTTGAACGAACTTGGACACTCTCCCGATTGGTGTGATATAATTTTTATAATGTATGTGTACGTTCGACAGTTTGTATTATACATGCCAGACCCTATGCATGATATGATGGTTTAGGAGAAAAAAACGTAGTCTAATAAGTAACTTTAAGTACAAAAACATATAATGATTCATATTAATCATCCATACGGTGGGGGACTTAATGACCTGTCAATAAAAGTAATTATTACATGCAAAACAAAAAGCGCCAGTATTTTCGGTAAGTATTACTACACTGTATAAATAACCAAAATCTATTAGTATATGTAAGTCATTCTGCGGAAATAATAAAAAAAATTGGTCACGCTCGTAGTCACCTCGCTTGCGGAATTTGGAAACCTACTTTTAAGGTATCTCATTCCATTCCCCAGTTTCCAAAGAAATTAAACTCAACGCAGTGCTATGGTACCAGAGCGATGAAGAGAAAACTTATATTTCATTTCCTCCAATCTACAACTTGTCGCGTTTACATTCGTACGCTTGTACAAGACAAACTTTTAGTATAACTAATAGCCTTAAAACAATATTAAAGTTTAAAAAATGGAATGTCTTAGGGACTTCCATCAACTGACAATTTTATAAGAACATTGAGACTAATATTGTGAGTAACAATCGGTATACTTGTCTAAACTTAATTATGAAATCAATACAAACAACAGCGTTGCGTCAAATATTTATATATTAATATTTTTAAAATGTTACTATAAGACAGACATTAATGGCGTGCCACGGCAATTGGCGGTGATTGCAAAAATAATTATGTTCCCGTCCAATGGAGGAGTTGTGACGTGCGGCTGCAAATTTGTATGTCCGCTCTTTATTGATATCGTGGACGATTTGCCGGCTACGTGAGGCTTAGAATGTAGCAAGTATCAGATAAAATGATGAAATGATTAACGTTTAATTTTTAATTTTCTAAAGTGTAATATTTTACACTCTTACTTACTTGCTTTCATTTCTATATTTCGAATTGCATAGATGTCTTAATATTTCTAACATTGGCGTATCTAGACAAAAATTCTAGGAGGCTAGGACTATATCTTTGAACAAATCTGTTTGTGTAAAGATTTTTTTATAAATCAGGGTAAATTTTTGTTAGTTAAATATCTAGGGTGGGTGGGGACAAGAATATTCTGGGGACGGACCGCTTGGCCTTCCTTATTAATACGCGCATGGTGATTTTCCATGATTGTGATACTTATAGTTTTGTTTAGTTCCACAATTCATATTACAAAAAAATGACTATTAATCATTCATAAATGACGGCATAATGTTTTTTATCCAAAGAAATATGGTAGTAGCCTATGATTTAATTAATTATTACATAAACACTTAATTATACGAGTATGTCCTAGTAAACTACATTACTTGGAAGTTGTCTAGACACTGTAATGAAATCTACGCAGTTCTGTTCATAGTAAATTAAGTCGTTGAAGTTTACATTAACCTTGAGAAGCTGTAAACAAATCAAATTTAAAAAACTACATTGCGACAAACTTGTTTAGATTCAACTTATACCAAATAAGTTAATAACATAAAAATACAATTAGGATTTCTTCATCTACTTGATAGTTTTAATTCGACAGGTCCTTGTCAGTAGAAAAAACACATAATATGTATGGAGACAAGAATTTGACGAACCCAAATTATAAAGTTCTAGAGTTAGACGTTCTAGATTCGTCGCGTAACTGCGGGCTTCAGTATAAGTATCAAATTATTGAAATTGTCTTTAGATCTACATATTGTAATTGTCAAGTTTACAATGAACATATAAATGTACAAACTCTTCTAATCAAGTGCCTATGTAATTATTAATTAGAAGTGAATGAAATTAAGCTTCTTAAGCGCTATTTCAAAATAAGTTATCTACAGCTAAGCTCGACCTTATCGAAAAATATTTTATTTATTAATAATAAAACGAAAATTATAAATTTAAACTAAATTGTAACAGCCATTCATTTGTTCTACTTTCAGATTTTTACACAGATACAAGCTGTGATTTGATACAAAATCAGAACCGGTCCTTATTTTCCTTAATCATTAACTTCTATCTGAGCCCCGTCATAATGTCATTAAAATGTAATTAATCTAAATGATGGCTGGCATAATTATTGTAGATTGTGCCGAACGTTACATTATGTGTGTTTAAACACCTATGTATCTTGTAAAACATGTATTGTAAACTTGGCAAATTATACTGTCAAGTATTCTTTACACGCGTCCTATCCTTATAGATTCGCTAATGCATGACCGGCATACTACAATAAAGAAACTTATTGTTTTCAAATAAGCCTTCAACGACATTTTACTGATTTGTAACGTTACGAGAATAATCTCGAAATTTTCATGTGTAATGTAGTTATTGTTCTATAAATTGTACCAAGTAGGTACACTGTTTACAGATTATTTATATTACGGAAAAAGGATGTAATTGCATTTGGTAGGTATGTAATTGCATTTGATTATTTTTGTGTACGAAATTTATAGGTAGTTTCTAGTTCAAAATTTTTAAGTCTCTGCAGAACTTTAAACAGATTTTTCAGGCTCATTTTCTACTTTATATGTATTAATTATATTCTCGTGTATGAAAACAAAAGAATAAAAATAATTTATATTTAATTAAATAACTGTGTTGTTTAATTTACATAATTGTTTAAATTTTATTGTGCTTCCTGTTTTGACGACTGTCGTGGCGCAGCGGCACAAGTGTGTGACTGCAACCGACAGGTTCGATCCCCACACGAGGAAATAAAATATAAAATATTTTCAATTTAAATATTTAATATTTTCATTTCTTCGCTCTGGTACAAGGCAAAAAACGCGGCGTTCAGTTACGCCACTCAACACGCCATGCCTCAATTTCGGTGAAAAGTGTGAAACGGAGTGTCTAAACACTAGGTTCCCAAGTTCCCTCCTACCCAGCCATATGCGGGAGATAGCGTGAAGCTGAGAGAGAGAGAGAGAGTTTATTATGCTTTAAAAAATGTTTTGATCAATTTATTAAAAACTCCTTTAAAATTATTAATATATATTTCTATTTCTGCATAAAAATAGCAAAAACTTTTATTAGTTTTATATATAGATAAAATAGTAGAATGAGATTGCTAGTGAAAATTCAAAAACATAACTTAATCGCATAAACCATTACAAATATCAACATGCACATAATATAGAAGTTAGAGTTTGCTGTAGATAAACTAATAGCCGGACCTGTTATCAATGCGTTACGTACCTCATGTTAAAGGAGTGAGGTTATCGCCTGCACTGTGCCTGCCTTGTTTCCGCTGTCTTCAGACACGCACTCTTTAAAGTAGATTAAACTATCGAAGTAAACGCAATCGCCTAACGCAGTTTTACACGATTATTACTCACTAACGACATTTACTATTTGTAACTTATGACGGGCTTTTATGGTTTTGCATGAAGTCTCGAGACGTCACATGGTTTAATCAGCTGATAAGCACGAGGGGCTGGCGAACTTCCAATCGTTATTAGTAATATAATAAATATGTGAATATGACAAATACCACACACAGGCGGATTTTTTTTGGTATTTTTGGCTGTAACTTGGATCATGTGATTTCTTCATTTCGATTTTAGATTATTTTATACATTGCAATTCGGAAAGGTGGCTTTTTATAATTGAAATGTATATATTTCGCAAGCCAGTGCCAGCCAGTATATTCAAGAGTATATATTCAATGTTCTCATTGAAATTGTTATTTCTTCGCCCTGGTAACAAGATAAAGCAAGGCGTTGAGTTCCGCCACTCAATACGCAATGCCTCAAATTTGGCAGAAAGTAGGGAACGTAACGGAATAGACATCAGGTTCTCACGTTCTCTCTGCCTCCCTGCCATGTCCGGGACACAACATTCATCTGATTGATTATAATTGCTTAATCTACCTAATTTTATATATTAACACGTGAAGATGAGACTTAAATTTATCCGCTACTCAACACGCAATAACTCAAATTCAAACGGAATTGAGGAACGGAATTGAAACGGAGTGTCTTAACACTAGATTCCCAAAATCGAATTAAATCTTTTTTCTTATTATTTTCAAAATGTACAATAATAAAATAGATTTGTATAAATTAAAATTGTAACATTTACATAGCCGAGTAAATAATAAGTATATATACTTATACCTACCTGTTTTTTGTTATAATAAAAAGGTAAAACAAAATAAATTATTTGCTATTTCGAGAAATTATATTTTAAACATTACCACCAAGGTATTAAAGGATAATACATAAAAATATACGAATCTACTACGTACTTTTTATAAGTTATAATATAAGATGACATTTTCGAAAATAACATGTCAATGTCACAAAAGCATGGAAATCATTATGTTAAAAGAACGATGAAAAATATTTTATTTAGTAACAATATATAAATTGGTTTACCTATCGATTATACGAACATGATTTATTTGCGTGATAACGTAGATATTAGATATATATTACACCACACCAAGTACCCTTTCAATGTACCCCGATTAGATATGAATTTTGTTTTGATCTAAAAGTATATTAAGTTAATTTTATTTTTATCGAAATTAATTATTTTAATAATGAAAAATCACAAGTTTTATGAAAATTGCAGACTAAGTAAACCTAGACATTGCCTTTTAATTGCTACTTAAAATATTTGACACATAGCTATTTTGGTAAAATAATTACAAAATTGTACTTTTTTTTATACTAGTGTAATATATAAATATATTCGTAATAAGGGCTGTTCACAAACTTAAGATTAGACTTAGATAGGTACTGCAACATTAAAAGTGTGAATCTCTTATAGTTGCATCAAATAAGCAATGTATGTGTATCAATTTATATTTCTGTGGTATTCAATTTATTCACGCTATTTTAATAACATGGGCCCGTATGTACTCTCTACTCAATCGAATTCTTTTTGATAGAAATGTGCGCAGTTAACGTTTTTTTTTTCACGGGATGATGTGTATTTAAAAAGAAAATTAGCTTAGCATTATCGAGAGCTTTGTTTTAACACAATCGACGAATGAAATGGTCAAATATCGATTTCTAAAAGAGGTCACAAAAAGTTCAGAAAGTTATCAATAATTTTAAAATTATAAACCAATTATAAAATAGTTGTTTATCTATGAAAAAAAACGAAAATATTTTCCTATTCTTCGCTTTGTTGATTCTTTGGTAAAGCGCAGCGTTAAGAAAATATCTGGGACACAGCAGTGTAGCCGCACTTTCTTTTTCTGGAATCATTTTTGCGTATTTTCGTTCCTATATTTGAAAACTTCTGAAGCTTAAAAACTCTCTCTTCTAGTAAGCACACAGCTTATTAGAAGAGATAGTTTAAAAGCTGGACCTCAAAATTCCAAATTGGTAGGTCATATATTTCCGAAGTTATACGAAAGTAAAGTTCCACTATTTGACACTAATTCACTCACTCACTCACTCCTTGATCTTTAAAAATAGAGCTAGTTTTTCCCATACACCAAGAGTGCTGAAATTTGATACAGAAGTAGGGTTTAATGCTCATAAAAAGAGAAAACTATCAAATGTAGAAACATCGAAGATATAGGGTATCTTTTGACCCAGATAAAAAAATAGCCAGCCATAAATTAGAATATAAATCTATAATAGCTTTACAGATTAAAAAACTTTAACGTGGTGGGAACTCTTCTTTTGATATATAAAAATTTAATTTCTGTAGTAGTAGTAATATAAAAAACCCTAAGAGCTGGTCTAAACTATGCCAGAAAAGAAAATGTCACCTTAACAAAAGCTATTCAATGTGGTGAGCTTTTGATATTGATTTTATATATGTATAAGAAAAGGAAGTATAACTTTTTTCACGCACTAGAAACACCTTAGATCTGAGGTATCTGGTAATCCTGATGAGAAACCGTAAGAGCCACTTGGAAAAAATTATGCTTTCTGGAAAAAGAAGTGAAATTCTTGTAAAAACTACTCGTCCAGCTGAGTCTGGATTAATCTTTTATTTTTCTATAAATAGTAGTGAAATCTATATAAAAATCTAGATAAATCCCAATTTCGTCTAAGATATACCTTACTGTGTTTTCTTATTGTACTAAATTTTTATGTAACTTGCCCGTTAACTACTGTTAAACTTGCTTATTCGCAAAGAATGTTCAACTCGAAAACGATGAAGACCATAAGGTTCACGGAAATGAAGTTATGAGGAAAATTTTTAAATGTTAACCAAGAAATATATAATACATATATAAACTATCTACAGTTTGTAATATTTTTAAACCCCATCATTTTGGCTGTTATAAACCTAAAATATATTTGGACATGTGTGTGTTATAAGCATAGTTTTAGTAGTTATTTGAAGGATGTAAATAATCTGTGGTAACTATCTTTTTGTAATATATAATTTTATATTATTATAATATCTTTAATAAAATAATTCTGTAATTTTCCATTGGAATAATAAATAATAAATAAATTTCAATAAAAACATAGACTTTACAGTTAAATGTAATACTTTGACATAAGTCTATAACATAGTCGTAGCGTTAACTTTACCTAAGAGTCGACGTCAATGATAAGAAACATTGATTTATTTTATCAAGATATAATGTGGGAAGCCAAATACATGTGCTTAGGTCGTGAATCTTTATAAAGAGCCTGATTAAAACAATTTTTGGTTATTGCGTGATATCATGTGACCGAAAATAAAAACATTGTCCACAAAAATTGTAAGGGAAGTCATAATATTAAACAACTATTAACCATAACAACACGAGCGAGCGTGTCTGATAAGTAAATTATTTACAAATGAGTATTATATATTAGCCTGTATTCGTAATATAATATTAGTATTTTTACTACAATATATCAAATAGCCTTAATGTTAGACTTACATAAAGTCTTCTAAATCAACTACATCCGTATATTGGCATGGCTGTCCATTCACGTTGTAGCACATGCTATTGTAATCCCATTCTGGTTTTTGGTGGCATGGCAAATTTGCTTGAATTACTGGCGATGTCGTATAAATAACTGGCGGGTAGTACTGTTGGGGTATATTTTCTGGCACATAGTAATTTCTAGTGTAACACTGCACTGAAACGTCATTACAGTCACTGTACTCATTATAATTATACGTATTGTTTATTGACAACTGGCCAGACCACTGGTTGGCTATCGGACACTGCATATTCCATCCAGTTTCCTCAAAATCGCCCACAACTGGACAACGTTGTGTAAGAGATTCTCCGTTCACTAACATAATTAGTACAACAGTCCATCGAGCTACATAATCAACGAACGACTGATAGCAGAAAGATGTGCTTATCTTGTACATTATTTCTCGCATGGTAGCAAAAATTGATACCAATATTACAGATAACGGAACGTATGATTTTTTTCATTTTATATTAATAAATCGATCATAGACGAATTGAAGGTTAAACGCTAATTTATTTCATTTTATTTATACAATAGCTATATATTTTATTTACAAATCTCAAATACAAAGCCCGCGAAGCAGCCGCAGCGAGTCGAGAGTTACTTATCAAAAAAATATCGATTTCATAATAGTGCTTTCAAATGTATATTTCAATACAGTAAATGATAATATTATTTCTATCGTATAACATTTATACATACGTGAGACATGATAGCTTTAAGACAAGTTTAAGCTTATTACGTGTTAACTACCTTCAAACATTATACGCTATATTAAAAGCTTGTAATGAAAAATCATTAAAAAAAGATTTTTCATATATTTTTAAGTGTTATTCCACGCTGGAGAAAGTTCAGGTTTAATTTTTTATATACAAACGTATAGCTACATTGTCCTTAGCTCAATGTGTAACGGATGAGATAAAGAACGAACGAACGGTGGCAGGATGACAAAACGTCATTCGTAATTACGTGGCAGGTTACTAAACATGGAGCTTGTATGCAATGTCGTCTGCAAGAGACCATAAACGTGCGTAAGAAACTATTGGTACTCATTAAAATTACATTGGATATTTAACTGAAAATTTGTTAGAAATAATATCGAACTTAAGGTGTACAGTAAAGGAATTTTAGAAAAAAAAATCTGTACCTGCTCATAAAAGTGATAAGGTTTATCACAATACCTATTTAGAATAAATATAAAAGGCAGAGATTACAGTGTATTTATCAACTGAGCATCTGTTCTTCAGTTTATTGATTTGATAAGCATCTCTTCTCAACCACTAAATTTTGTTTGGTTTGATAAATCATTTCAATATATAAAATGTTGTACGTTCATAATCCTATATGTATAAGATAACGTTAAACAAATTATAATATATTTACTCTTTGAATTATTATTGAAAGTTTGAAATAATTTATATACTAAAAACATATAAGTATTGTAGTTTTTAGTACACTGTTATCTTTATTTTGTTGTTGGTAAAGTAATTTTAGAGTTGAAGACTTCAACTTTAGACATTTTATGGCCATGTGAACGACGGCAATGTGAATGTTAGTAGTTAATATATTTATATTATTAGATACAGACGTGCCTCGAATTGACACCTGTTCACAATCGAGTAAAATTGCTTATATTAAAACATTTACATATATAACATAAAGATTGTACTTAAAATATAATCATCACGACTCGTCATTTCATTTTTCATCAGTCAAACATAAAAAATATATCCAGTAAGTTTCTTGTCCATTAAACTTCATATTGCAAATTGGCTTCCATATATTATAGCTTATATGTAAATATAATTACATTCTAATGTTAAAATAAAATTATAAGCCAAATACCAGTTTTTTCGAAGAAGTTTTCCGCGACATGCATGTCGTGCGTGAAGTTAAAAAGTTTATTATGTTGGCACGATGTAAAAAAACACATATTTTTCACAGGAATTTGATATAAAAATATACTAATTATTTACTTTGTTAGTAATAAAGGAAAAAATATTTTTATACACGTTGATGCTTTATTAACATAATTAACTATATTTCTTATCATACAATTGTTATTGAATCTATAGATCAACGTCCAAAAACAAAAAAAATATTTAAAACATAAACAAGACCTGCACATATCATTTAAAACAACCACTTCAGCTAAGATGGTAAGGGAGGCAGGGGGAGCCCTCGGTTGACATTTGAACAGTCAAGTTCTGTGTGCATCTACTGTAGTAAATACACACAAACGGATTACGTAAAGTCCAATTCGGTGGAAAGTGGGGAACGGAACGGAGTGGCTTAACGCTACTCTCCCGTGTGCTCGATACAGCATCAAACCTATCAAAAACTCAAATAAAATAACTAACAAATCGTAGGGAATTAGGACATTTAATCAAAATTACAGTAAAACCACCAAACCAGCGTAACAATATTATCTTTAAAGTATGTATTTTTTTACAGAAAAATACCAACCAAAACGTATTCGACACAAAAAAATATATTTAGAAAGCAACGACCATAACGATAAAATATTAGAACGGCTCAAGGATATCTACTGAGTAGTTAAAGCAACAAAACGAAAAAAAAAACATAAGCTTTAAAGTCCCTAAAAAAGAAATAAACGTCAGCCTCATCAAAGTATAAAAGTATCTTCTTACGATTAGAAGGATTCGAGTCCCGTCGGCCGATGGAATGTCTTTATACGTTATATAACGAAGTCCACGTATACAATAGTTTTTTGAAACTTATTGCGTATTCACTAGGAGGCTACGTATTACTTTAATAGATAATAATGAATAATTATAAGTCATAGAATAAATTACCGTTATTTGCTTAATCTATGCTCACATGGAAGTTTAAAATCGGGCGTCAAAGTAAACAAATTATTAAGAAACCTGTTTATATACAAACAAGATTTCTATTTAACATATTCAATGTTTGGCAATATTTCTTCTTATTCAAGTAAATCCAAAGATATGAAAATTATTTCATGCGTCTTTAGGTGCAAATAATATATATTAATCTAGTGCGTCAATAGCTGGCGAGGAGCACAATATCATCTCAATAACGATAAGATATGATTGAAAAGAAAGTGATACAACGTTTAAATTTTATTCTTTATTACATTTGAATCTTAATACAGAAAACATAATTAAAATTAATTGAATTTCATTAATATTTTGCCGCGTTTAATAGTGTATTTATTAATAACTTGACATGCTATTATTATTATCTTATATATTTTCAATTATAATTTGTTTTGCCAACAGTTATGTACAGATATTTCATATACAAAAATAAATAATTTTGTGTATATGATAATTCATTACACAGTAATTTAAAAAAAATATAAATTAATTTGAAATTCCGACTTTAAAATATGATGTTTGTGCTGGAATATACTAACAATTTGATTTTAATTAACAGATCAAAGTCCAACAAGCGCATTAGATAAGAGTAGATACATTCTTGGTGTAAATTAAAACTGTTACTAGGAACATAATATAAAATGCAACTTTATAACAAGTCAGCAATCGTAAATATGATTGAATAATAAAAAAAACTTTAAATTTTATTTTATTTGTACTTAAATAACTCATGGGGGAAACGTTCTGATAAAAAAAATCAGAGGAAGTTCTCCGTTCGACGTGTTTTTTTAATGTTTATTATATTTTACAATTCTTCTATTGAATAGCCGATAGGGCGTCAGCTATATGTAGTCCTAGAAATAAATTGTGTTAACTTATTTCATTTTAATATGTTCGATCGTTGACGTTGGCACCGATTCAAAAATTCACATTAAAAGTATATAAGGTATTAAAAAAGATTCATAATCTAGTGCTTAAACTATGTAAATAGGTGAATAATATAATATAATATACTTTGCCTTATACAAAATATGTATTATACGTACAATTAAAAATATAATAATTCCAAATCCAAATGACATATATTTTGATATGAAAGTAAAGAAGAGCAATAGAAGCAATTTACTATTGCTTGTTTACAAATGAGGAAAATTCCTATACATAACTATCAACAGTTAGAGAGCTTTAGTTATTTCCATTGACCTGTTTTAACATTGGCTAGAAAGCAACGAATTAGCCAAGAAAGAATCGTAAAAGTTTTGTTTACATTTCCGCAAACTATTTTGAGGGAAACAGTATTAGTGTGAAATTTCTCGAAATAAATATTTACTGACAAGTATTCAATATACCTACTAGCTTTTACCTGTGGCATGAGACGTGTATTGAGTATTTCTATTAAAATAACTAACTAAGAGTTGTCTATGATACACTGGTCCCAAGGTAACTCTGACCGCACGAGTAGTCGTATTGTGGGATAAATAGAAACGATTAAGGTTATATGTATGTAATATTTGATTAATACATTCTAACTCTGTGGGGTAGTCTGTTGGATAATACCCCAACCGAAAATTATTTTTTCAATAGTATTTAATATTAGCGCGTTCAAGCAAAGAAACTGGTGAGGAAAATGGTAGAAGTAGAAAATAAATAAGTAAAGTGATGATCTAATTATAAATAAATGTAAATGTAAAATTAAAGTTTATTAAAACTATAGTTTATTATTGAAATGCGCATCTTTGGCAACTAAACCAAGTTTTAAAGTGATATTTGGTGATGCAATTTACAAATATGCATGTTGCATTATTGTTTGTATTATATGCTAGTTAAGTACAAAATCGTAACGTTTAAGAATATATTCTGCCTCTACAGGAAACAAAATTCAAAAACTATATAAAAATTTTGTACGCTTATGTTGTCTCCAAAAAGGCAATAGTTATTTATATAAGTTTACATTTGTTAAAATTAGACTAATCATAGAATACCATCCTCTAAGCTAATTTATACATTATTTATAAACATTTGACTATAAGTGTGTAAGATTCTCTCAGATTCACGCTGTTACCCGAACATGGCAGGGTAGGCAGAAGGAACTTGGGAACCTAGTGTTAAGACACTCCGTATTGTTCCCAACTTTCTGAAGAATATGAGTTATTACGTGTTGGGGATCGAACAATTGCGGGGATCGAATCCACAACGTATGTGCCCTTGCGCCACGACAGGCCTATCAAAAATAAATAATATGATTATGCAAATATTAGATGAAAATGTTTATAGAATAATATTAAACATTCAATATATTGAATATATAATATAAGTCTAGTCAACTAGACTTACATTAATATTCAATATTCAGTATATTTTTAAAAAACTTTTCAGCTAGTTAGCTTTCTAAAAAAGGTTTACAATAGAAAAAAATCATAAAATTAAACTAAATAATAATTAAAGTCTTTTAATAAAATTGGTTCAATATTACAAGTGTTAACCGGTTTTATTATATAGAATTGTAATCAGTATATACGCATAGATTACAGTTTTAACTAATTATTTATTTCACAAAAAAGCAGCTTCACGTTTTTTTTCGCATAGCAGGGCACATACATTCGACGGCAACCGAAACATGGAAATTAAAACAATATTTTTTTTCCACTTTTACAAGTAAATACCGAACCCACAACCATTTAATTAAATCAAGCGATGTACCACTATGCTACAATGACATTATTTTATTTATGCATATAATATTACGATGCAAATGTATTTTAAATCAAATTAACAACACAAAATAGTTAATTTTCCAGTAATGGTACGGCGTTGTTGCATTTCATTAAAGCATATTAGGTTCAATTTGAGATAATTTATCAAGTTACACTGGCTAACTTTTTGTTCTGCACGGGAAAAATATTCTGTAGAAATCTTTTTATTTATAGTTTTGAAGTCAATATATCATTTATCTAGTAAATTATAAACAATTTATAACTGAAATTCTTTTAATTGAATGGACATCGACTCTGGTTCAATACTCTTTATATGGCAGTTAACGGTTTTGATTATATTTCCGTGAATCAATAAACAAGTTCTTTGTATATTTAAGTAATACGGTGTAAACATGTGCGAAATAAATGAATCCCCGATTACTATTTACAAGAAATCCTTATACTTTATACCTACTTTAGCTATAAAACCAATTACTTGAGGCCTGTCGTGGAGCCGGGCCACAAATGTGTGACTGTAAACGTGGCAAGTTGTGGGTTCGGTTCCCCGCTCGTGAAAATGAAATATTCTGTTTTTGAATTAAATATTAAATGTTTTCATTTCTTCGCTCTGGCAACATGGCAAAGCGCAGCGTTGAGTTCCGGTACACAACACACTCAGCCTCAAATTCGATGGCAAGTGGAGAAGTAGCTAGCTAAATAATGGGGAACTCAAGTGCGGGATACAGCTTGAAGCTGAAAAAAGAACGAGTCACTGATCATACTTTTTTTATAATACTTTCTATTACACTACAGACACTTAAAGTAAAATATTTTATAACCAACAATGTTTTGCATATTGTAAGAATTTACTTTATAAACATATTATATTTCATTTCATTTCAACAAAAAGCAACATAAATGTTGAAAATGTCTTTTCGGCTCAATCGCAAACTATGCAATCTCTGAATAATTAAAAAAATATACAGTTAAATACTTACCAGACAAAACTTTGTCATATATAAGATAGACTAAGTATTTCTTTTTTGGTAAAAAAAACTGTGACTTTATACATACTTCCATTTACGTTGGTCTGAATAATACGCATCGTCACATTTTTTTCTTATCTTTAAAAAAATCTAAACAATTCTTTACAGTTTAGTAAAGGAGTAAAGTAGGCATATTGCCTACAAACTTTGTACTGCAGTAAAATTTATTTGTAAAATGAATACATTTAGTTTTTTCTGGCGCGCTTTGATATTAAACGGCAAGTAATAATGTTGGTTCTTGTCTTTTTCAGCATATATAATATGAGTTGAGTTGAGTTGTCTTAAACAAAAATCAGCCAAGTGTGATTTGGAACTCATCCACCGAGAATTCCGTACCACTTACATAAAGGTTAGACCGTAAACGTGACTATACACTAAGAACTCATCTTGTGTAAAATTAATACCTAAAAATAAATATAAATTTGTAATGGTTTTTTCTGTGATTTATCTATAAATTTCCATTCTCTGACTTTTATTGCCGTTTTTTTTTTAAATCTTCCTCATTTTAATTATTTCGTTCATAGCTACATGTCAATAACAATCAAAAAGAGAATTTCAAACAAAACAGAACTTTTAAAATTAGATTTTTTAATTAAAAAATAGTGCCTATATTTTATAATCGATTTCATTATAGATATCCACTAAATTATATTTATGTTTATTTGCTATTTTATAATGTTTTATTGTCATTTAACAAAGTTTCAATTTTGTTCATGTATCTTTAATTTTTTTTTCATCTTCACGCTGCACATGGCAACTTCGTGATACAGACTTAAGTATTTAAACTAAGATAGGCAGAGCACTTAAGAACCAGTGTTCACACTCCGTTTTTATTGCGTGGTGGATAGCAGAACTAACCCCATGGTTTGCTCTGTTACCACAGCGAGCCAATTGAAAATATTAAATATTTCTTTTTCTCGTCAAATTTTATTTATGTTACTGAAATAATCTATGTTATTAATGTATTATATTATTTTGTTGTAGATACACTTGTTACTGGATCTCTTTTTATATGCATTGTCAGTAATTTTTTTACTATACTATCTTCTTTGTGAGTTACTTGACGACTAGACAAAACAGATATTATTTATTAAACTCAGCTACCATCGTGTCTTGTATAATCTTTTTTATCATATTTGTTTTGTTTCTATTTCCTGCATTATCAATACAATATCAAAAGATTTGATTAGATTTTGCAATTCCTGCTCTTTTTGATCTACTTGCTGAAATATACTTAGATAGAGTACATGTTTTATTGTCTTTATGTAATCAAACATAATTAATATTTGAGAAAACATAATAATTGAAGCATAACTGGACTTGAACCTACGCTGCTTGAAGTGCTCTGGACCATAATACATTCTTGGATTTTTTTATAATACATTTTTAAACTATATTTCCAACTCTAGTGGTAAGTAACACTTACAATATTATACACAATAATAATATTCTTTTTTAATAATCATTCTAAAAGATAAAATATATAAATATTTACATTATATAATAGTTAAAATGTAGTTTACGTAAATTTCCAATATACTATATAGATTGCTGGTTTTATCAGAATAAAAGTTATCAATCTTAGTAGATAGGCCATATTCTTTTTAAACTGTTGAATTAGCTGGAATGACAATATCAATAGCATGCAAGCAACTTTATTTTTTCTGTTTTTTTATTTTATTAACTATGCATACATGTATATTTTTTTCTTACCCGAACATCTTTCATTAATGAAAAGATATTTTTATTACTAATAGTTAAAATGATTAAAGGATCATTTTTTTAGTTTAAAAGTAAATAAATTTGTATTTAAAAATTATTCTTTCCAAAATATTTAATATTTGTTAAATAAACAGTAAAAAATGAGGCCATTTGTTGCCCAGGGCACAAGTGTGTGATTGTAAAAGTAACAGGTTCTGTGTTCGATCCCAACTCCAGGTAATAAATAATATACCTATCCAATATGTTCAAATTAAAAATTTCATGTTTTCATTTATTCTGTTGGGTGACAAGGCAAAGCGCAGCATTGAGTTTTGCCACTCAACACCTCAATTTCGGCAAAAATCGGTGAACGAAATGTAGTATCCTAACAATAGGTTCCTAAGCCGCTTCTGCCTATCCTGCTATATGCAGGATACAGTGTGAATCTAAGGAAGTTTCCGCAAGAGGGAATCATATGCAAAGCTATTGTGTTAACGATTGTCATCCCTGACCCACTGATTGTCTGATTGCATTGTCAACTGTTTTATATAAAAAAGTGTAGTATAAGTAAATGAATTCATTAGAATATAAACCGATGTAACTATTGTATGACTTTGTCCAAGCTCTTAAGTAGATCACAGATTATTGCGCAGCAGGAAAATGTTATCACTAACTGACAAAATTTCTCAGAAGAAATTATCTTAAAATGACATACAGCACATTACTAATCAGTTCTTTTACATAAATATTTATATTTAATTTCAGTGAAAAATATCTTTGTTTCAACAAAGTAAAAATTTATTTGATTGATATTGATTTTCCTATAGTATAAATGTTGAGTTTTTTGGCTGGAGAGAAAACAAATTAAGGACACTATAACCTCCGTTTTTTTTATTAAAGTTTGAAAGTAATGCATGTTGAGTGTTACCACATTGTCTTGTTATCAAGGAAATAAAAATAATCCACTCTCCTGAGTTTAACCTACAATAGAATTAAGTACAATCAGAGTTTGTGCCGCTGAGGATACTAGTATAATTATTTTATAGAAAAGACGGCAAACGAGCGTACGGGTCACCTGGTGGTAAGTGATCACCGTCGCCCACGGCCCCGTGTAACTCCAGAAGAGCTACAGGAGCGTTGCCGTCCTTTAAGGTGGAAGGGCAGCGGGGCCCGGCATTACCTAATGCGAAATGCAGTGGCCAAAGCCACTACTTAACACCGGTCTTAAATGCCGGGGGTGGTAATAATCCGGTCGAGTCTGCCCATGCGTGTTGCCATTACTGGCAACGTGACTACCACACGCACTTTAGTCGCCTCTTACGACACCATCAGTACCAGGGTGATCCTATTCTAAGCCGGAATCACACGGCACAAATATATACATATATACTAGTATCATTATTTTGAGTTTTTATATATTTTTTTTATTTTGGCGAGAACTTGTCCCTAGGCACAAACAGAAAATCATAAATTTTCCAATGAAATAATATGGTCGAATTCAGATTAACAAAACCTCAACAATTGCAGTTATAGTCGGCCAATGTTCAAATCTATGGATATTTTGTTCCTGCTGTTTGCTTCATAATGTATATAAACATTACAGAATTACCATCAAGACACCATTAAGGCACTGATGTTTCTTACTGTCCATAAAATTGTATGGCAAAACTCAACACCACACTTTGCCTCGCTACCAGAGAGAGCAAAATAAAATATTTCATTCCCTTTAGTGACAATTGAACATGTTTTCAGTTGCACGCTGCTGTACAAGCTTGTGTCGCTATTCTTTTAAAAAACTGAATAATAAAAAAGAATGGTGATAAAATAATTATTGCTGTTGCAGATTATTTTCTGTTATATTGTGCATGTATTTTCTTCTAAAAAAAAAGAAACAGATTTCAAAATTTAAATCTAATGATTAATGATGATTCATTTTTATATGCTGGATATGTAACTTTAATATTATCATTTTCTTTCTTCTTCATTTAATATTAAGGAATACATAAATATCTTCAGCTATTGTTGGTTCATCTCTATTTGTGATGTTTTTTTATAAGTGAAGCGGAGAATACTTAGTACTTAAATTGTTGAGCTATACTTCTGATATAAAATATGCAGAAAAGTAATTAGAAATCAAAATCAACCTTTGTATAATAATATTTAAAATAAATTTTATTTTACATTTCCTCGGCAATTACTGATATATTAACTGCTGTAGAAATGTATTCTGAAAAGCGAGTGGCGAGTAGCAAGCACTTAAACAAAAAAAAAAAAAAATGATAATTACATTTTTGATTACACTTTTCTTTTCTTTACGGCCGGTAAAATTTAGCATATTCTACAAATATTCAATGATATAACCAATTGAATATTAAAGAGAAAGTTTAACATAAATTTCTTCCTAGTGTCAGGGACACAAATATAACAGGAAAATGTAAATCTAAGGTTAGGAGAAAGCTTCACCTTATAATATGACTTAAGACGATTACATTCCTTTAATTAATCATATAAAAAACTTACCTTCTTTTCTGATTTGCTGGTTTTGAAACCATTTCGGATTTTATCATAGTGTCACTATTATGAAACTTCGCGATATGACCACAATCTTAGAACACTGCCAAGGAGAGTAACATATCGCTTTACCAGATTTTCTTTTAGTGTTTTTTTCTCGTTCAGATCACTATATTATCTCACAAATCACAATCTAGGTCATTTTATTATGCACTACACAAACAAAATACGAATTGTTGTCGTGAACTTGCACAGTGGTAGCTGGTGAAACTTAAATCGAGATCAAAAACAAAGTGCTGCCATAGGTAAAAAGAAAATTTTATACTAAATATGTTATATTTAAATAAATTCTGAAAAAAAATACTAATTAAAGATATAACCATAAGAGTATCATTTAAATAATATCAATGAATATATTTGCAATATTATTTTAAAGTTATCTGATAACAAAACATATTACATGGCAATATTATTAATTTTACATTCCAATTCCAACGCAATATCACTAAATAGGTAAGTAAGTACAAATAACATCTAACATTTATTTATTACTTTTTAAAAAGTACGAAAGATGGCTCTTTTAATACCGACAACGCCATCTGTTGTTATATTATTATTTATTCAAATGCTCATTAGATGGATGTCGTTGTAGCATGAGTTCATATTATCGCAATGTTATTTGTAGTCGGAAAATTATCGCTCATTTGCGATACTACATATTTTGAAAGTTTGTAAATTGTAATTGTATTGTACCTACTTAGTTAATAAGTGCCTGTCGATAGTTCCATATTAATTCCATTATTATTATATTTGTAGTACAATTGATATAAATCAACTTAAGTTTGTAGTAGTGCACTGTGCACTCTTTATATATCAAATGAATTTTATTGGTAATGTAAATTCTTACCAAATTTCATAATTGTAGCAGTACGGAAAATGCCCTATAGGTTATGATAACACAGCGAATAAAGTTGCTGAACTCAAATTTGTAGGTCTATAGTCTATAAATTCATATTGTATGAGATAAACTAAATAGTATTGACTAATAGATGGATAACAAAGTGATTCCATAAGTCCAATAAACTTAAAAATAGTCACTTCCATTAATGTAGCTCGGTCAAAGCCAAACATCATCGAATTGACGACAAGCAATCTTATTTATTAATTTTAACTTTATTTACCCTTTTACTTAATTCGTGCTGACCAGTCACCATCTAGTGGCTACCTATTTACTTAAATCGTGCCTAAAAATAAATGATTAACATAAAAAGACCAGTTCGAAACTAAAATCAAGGAAATAATCTCTAGATACGCTTATCATGTTTACCCAAGCAGAACAAATAAAGAATATAACTAACTGTAAGTAATTCTCCACGAATATAATATATCCCAGGTTGAACAAAGGGATCATTTAGGATCAAAATTGTATAGGAGTGACGAAACTTTTTAAGAAGTTAAAAAGCTTTTAAAGTTTTCAATCTTTCTGATAAGGCCTTCCGGAGCATTCTTACTTTTTGAAGACAAACTGATAAGTTTCCAAAAGAACATTAATAGCATCGGCAACTCTTCTGTGAATACGGATGAATTTGTTTTACTATTACTATTTTTCACTTTAAAAATAGTATTAGAGTAATATTAAAACTTGTTAAAACACAAAATAAAAATAATTAGAAAACCTATAAATGTAGCGAGATATCAACCCGCGCCTCTTGGAATTCGTCTAAACGGTCTGAGCCATACTTTTATATCCTTCGGATTTGCATATCTGTCGGATGAATTTAATTCAATATATACATAAATATATATATATATATATATATATATATATATATATATATATATATATATATATATATATACATATACATATACATATACATATACATATACATATACATATACATATACATATACATATACATATACATATACATATACATATACATATACATATACATATACATATACATATACATATACATATACATATACATATACATATACATATACATATACATATACATATACATATACATATACATATACATATACATATACATATACATATACATATACATATACATATACATATACATATACATATACATATACATATACATATACATATACATATACATATACATATACATATACATATACATATACATATACATATACATATACATATACATATACATATACATATACATATACATATACATATACATATACATATACATATACATATACATATACATATACATATACATATATATATATATATATATATATATATATATATATATATATATATATATATATATATATATATATATATATACATACACCATATAAATTAAACATCGAAACTGAACTACCAGTCTAACACTTAGTTAATTAACCGACACGATTCAATAAATCAAATAGTTCTTATCTCGTCATATTAATATTAATGATATATATTATTGATGGAGATAAATTATTAAGTAATTACTTAGACGCGGCGCGGCGGGATGAAATGCATGGCTAGATGTCATTAATTACTTATTTAAGAGATCGTCACGACCGGTAGAAATGAGGCTGCACGCGCCGACATGTTGGATATTATGCATGCATTCAGATTGAGATTTAATGATACAAGCAAGATAGCAGCCATATTGACGCATTCTTTTATATGATAGCATAGTTGCTAAAGTTACTTGGACGCAATAGAAACTTGTCTGACTACATTCGGTGGTTTTTGGTTCAAATTTTAATATTATAAAATTTATATAGAACGAAATGTCTTTTTATGGGCGGAGGGCTAACTATGAAATTATTTCGTCAAACTATTTTTGTTATCGCTAAAAGCGCTGGGACGAGATAAATAAACAGTTCCATACACGGAAAATTGTTTATTCCATACGTGCACGTAATCTTTCAAAGAAGTGAGTACAAAGTTATAAATAATAACCAAACGAGGCGTCTCGTCGTGGCCGCGGCGCGGTCGTTGCGGCGCCTTTAGCTAATTCTACAATTTATGATGATTGTTCTTACGCTAATCGCTCGCTGGAAACTGGCTGCTTTCAATCTAAATATACTCAGCTATCTTAAAATTTAGCGCAAAGATAAGCGTTGGAATGCAAGCCTATGAGACTTTATTTATGCCCCTTAGTTGAGAAATTGACAGCAGGTTTATATATGTATTCTTAAATAGTCTCTTTCTAGCCTTGATTTAAATCATTTACAAATGTGCATGTGAATGTAAAGGACAGGTTGTGGGTTCGATCCCGACTCGAGGAAATGAAATATTTAGTATTCAATATTATCAATTCAATTATTTCAATTAAACTATTAAATATTATCAATTCTTCGCTCTGGTAACAAGGCAAAGCGTGGCGTTGAGTTCCGCTACTTAACACGCAATGCCTCAAATTCGGCGGATAGTGGGGAACGGAAGTGGAACGGAGTGTTTTAACACTAGGTTCCCAAGTTCCCTCCGCCTACCCTGCCGTGTGCAGGATACAGCGTATAAATAAAAGAAATAAAATGAATTTGTATAACATAGTTAATTATATCTTATTCAATATATTTTTTTTCGATTACTACACCTAATGACTATCTAAAGTTTTAACTTTTTCAAATTTTGTGGTTTGTTTAGAGTTAAAGCTGGTTAATGTCTGGTGTACTGTCATTTACAGAATTTATAATTTTTGTAGCTTTTAAAAAATAGTAATAAGAATTTATTGCTTCTTAGTATCAGATTTCACTTTAATCATTTTAAATCGTAATACATACATATGTGCAGCGGAAATAATAAATCTTTTGATAGACATCTATTAAACATGGGGAGGGACTTGTCAAACAGGCAATTAGAGCGATGTTAAACTGCCGTAAAGTTTAAGTAGAACGTAATTAAATAATATAAATTGAATATGCCGACATAAAACAAAAAAAAAAACACTCACATATTTTATTACGAACTATGAAGCTTGGTAGCTATGTTTAACAGCAGATATATAAAATATTTAAAGTACTCTAAGCAATTTGCTCTTTCAAAATTGGATGTTCGAAAAAATCTTCCATTGTGGTTTTACTAAGTACTTCTGCATTTAATATTTTTACTTCAATTTATCATTTTTATATTAAAATTAACATAACATAAGTTAATAAGTCTGGTTGTGTCTCTTACGTGAATATATAATATATAAAAAAATGTCATCTAATAGTGCTTTTAAGTATTAGGTTATTTTTTATATATTAAATTAAAAACTATTATCTTTTAGAACG
Source organism: Eueides isabella (assembly GCA_019049475.1). Lineage (NCBI taxonomy): Eukaryota > Metazoa > Arthropoda > Insecta > Lepidoptera > Nymphalidae > Eueides > Eueides isabella. The sequence goes on from CM032400.1 coordinate 5,065,924, forward strand.
CTTTTCTATATGATTACATCACTTAATAAGTGATGTAAAAATATATGTCTTCACGTCTTCAAAGCATTCTTTATTAAATAAGGCCATTACAAGAACTTTTGAATCGTCAAGTTACATAGAAATGTCTGTAGTGTCAGTCCTACAAGAAGCTACCACGCTCGGAAGGCGGGTCTGGTGCGGGATTTCTTACAAACAGCTGTTTTAATATTGTTAATATCACGTGTTGATTGGTTCACCTATACAGTATAATAGTAAGTAAATAATACAACTAATCGGCGGTCATTAACGAAATTGTTAGTTGATAATGAATAAAATAACGAAATACAATTTTCTACAAAAAAAAAACATAAATTTTAATTCGTTTTACAATGGAAAATGACTTAATTGTTTTAAATGATAACAGACATCAGTCCTCTGTTATGTAATTATAATATAAAAGAATATGACTTCCAAGTTATTTTCAGAACACTCATCGTTTATTCCGGGTCATAATATTTCAGAGTTTACTTATATATTTTTTTATTTGTTATTTGTTAACCTACTTTTTTATATTTAGGTTAACATTCTTATTTTTTTATTGTTAAACTAGTTAAAAAATATATTTTTATCTTTTATATTTAAATCTTTGTCAATGCTGCATTTAACTAGAAAACTACCAGTTGCTTGTTGATTTATTATGACATTAATATATTCCTGCATTTGACTTAACCAAACGAAGAATATTATTTAGTTTAAACGTATTTTCTCAGTGTATTAAATTTAGTAAATACTTATAAATCCATAATTGAATTTAGTAAGTACCTTTAGTAAGTTTATATATTTAAAAGTATAACTGGATTCTTTTAAGAACCTAAATAAATATGAAAAACTATTCATATAAGTCTAGTTTTAAATAATATGTAAAAAAATATATGAAAACAAATTAATTTTGTAACAAAAGACACAGACCATGTCATGTAAGCTTTATAAAAAAAGTACGTTCAATGGGGATGTCATGTCTTTAGGTTCACTGGTTTTTTAGGGTGCCGTACCATAAAAAATAAAAATGGGCTAATATCAAATATGCATATAGTTGTGTATACAACGACGGAGCACAATAAAAATAAAATTTCTCAGTCAACACATTAAAAATCATTTATGCATCGTTTTTGCTGCATTTATATGAAAAAATCTTCTAAATCAAACCTATGGGGTGGTTTTTGTGAATCTAATTTTTTTTTTCAATTTAGCACTATTTTGTGAGAATTTACAATAAGCGAAAAAATGCAAAAAATTCTTCTTACCTTATAGCAAAAAATCATGTTATAGTTCATTTCTTATAAAATAAGTGCACGGAACCCTCGGTTGACGAGTCCTCGCAAATGATTGAGTTTTTTTCTTATCGTTTACAGTCGTAGCGCAGCGTCACAACGTGTGATTGTAAACGCAACGTTTGTAAGCTTCAATACCACTGTCGTTATGAATTATTTAATATTTCTAATTTCTTGCTATAGTAACAAGACAAAAGCATGTCATTGTGTTCTGCCACTCAACACGCAACGTGTCTTAACACCAGGCCACCAACCTTTACGAATAATAAAACAATAACATATACTTTTATCATTCATCTCTGATAATACTTTGAAAAATGGTGCATTGATAAATTGGTTCGCTTTCAATATGACTTGACTATAAATCATATAAATGACTTTCTGTTTCACCACTTGCTTATCAGGGAACTAAAATTGATACTATTCTATTAAAAAAAAATCTGGTGCATACCAAAATAATGGAAATTCCAGCACTGCTAGTAATATAATAAAAAGTTACAATAAAAAGACTTACCTTATGTATGCATTACAGAAGAACGTAAAAGAACACTAATTTCTCGAAATGTTGCATATCGACTATACTTGGTACCCCATTCGAGGACTCTTTAATACTCTAATCCTCAACTAATAAATCGTTCTGTTCGTCATTTTTACCTCTATATAGTAATAAAATGATGGCTAAAAGAGATTAAAGATACTGAGGATGACTCGTAACCTTAATATTTGTCAGCATAAAAAAAAACAATTAAATCGAGTCATGAAGCTTACAGTGACGGCAATATTCATATATTTAGTTAATATTTAGTTATACTAAAAATATTTTACAAACCTAAAACACACAACGGGAATAAATAGAGAGACCAGTGCCTCGCACTATTCAGCATGGTGGCTACCACATTAGATAATGAGAGCTAACGCCCGAATACATCCATCAAAAAATTGGCGTTGTGCGGCCCAGGCAGGGCATTCGGACATAGTGTGGCCGCTATATCTACCGGCCCATTATACGCCATAGCACGCCGGCGTTAACTCCCGACGTGCTATCTGGTATTTTCCAAAGCACCTATATCCTGTCAATAATTGCACCAATCTGTACGTTAAGACTCCAAAGCTTCTCTGGACCCAATGTTCAGGGTGTGGGCGGGCATTTCCACTTGTAGTCCCCAAGGAGGATCGTCCACCAGGATAGTAGCTCTCCCCGCTATAACCCGCTGTACCTTACGTAATGGAGTTCTATTACGTGCTGTGAAAGGATCCTTTCACCCGGGAGCACAAGCTGTCAACAAGCAGAATCCGGATCTTCGACATTTGGTAACAGCCTACCAAGGGCCCCAGCGGTATTCACTAGCATCGGTACAAATTGAGCGAAGTGCATCGCAAATGACCATCTATCCATTCATCTGAGCCTGTATCCAACTCGTGCTCCTAACGGCCATCGACTATCCATTCATCTGAGCCTGCACATCCAACTCGTGCTCCTGAGTGCGGAGGGTGGCTCATGCTCATCCAGGAGGATAGATGACACCGTAGGTGCCGATCGTATCCAAGATTCTACAGTACCGGACCTAAAACTGATCCCTGTGGAACCCCACAGCCAACTACACAACGACCTATCTGTCCATCCCTCCCCGTCCATAAGACCACTCTAGCCTTGAGGTAGTCACTCAATAGCCGCCGAAGATACAGAGGCACACCATTGTAACGGAGAGCTTCTAAAGTAGGCTATTAAAAGCATTAACCACATCTATCAATACTGCGAGGAGAAAATATTCCTCTGCCATCGCGGTCAATGCCGCTGCAGGAAGATTGGTTGTAAAGTGTCCGTCAGCGGAACACATAATTTCTTTCGCGTTGCCATGGATTTTTCTCTAAGCCCGTCAGCAACTCCTGACGTGCATGACGTTTCGCTAGTCTAATGGATTTCGGCAGGGACTTCTTATTTTCTCTGTAAACGGTTTTTAGATGATCTACGAGCATAGAGTCAAAACCGTTTCTTCGTCTGCATCGCTCGCAATTTCCGACATCCACCAGTATAACGCTGAATCGTTCGCGCTAAGGTTCATCTACCATAATGCCGTAGAAACCCCAAACCACAATAATGGCCGCTTCTTTGCCTACCTCGACATTAAACCTACTAACAGACTATCTCCAAAATCTTTGATTCGAACGCACACGCGCTGGTTAAGTGAAGATCTCGAACGTAATGTAGCGATGGTTCGAGACAAAGTTTCTACCTCCCTCTCAACCCTCCAATTTGTCATATTTCGCGCGACTGTTGGAGTAGCGCATGTAAGAACCACCTCAGAACCTTCTGTGTGTCGCACATTATTAAACGCTGTACCTATGTTTAGAGGGGATAGTCCGGTAAGTATAAGCCCTACACAGCCACCGGTTCTCCCTTGCTGTTTGAGGTAGGGTGTAGGCGCACAGTTAGGCCTTCTGTAATGCCTAACTCCACCAAATTGACGCCCTGCTGCGCTCGTTCTAGGGCTTGAAAATAAGAAGCTTTTATTATGGGTTCTGAGGTTAAAATAACCATAATTGCCTTCGTGCGTGATTATTTGACTACCTTATGCCTAGGTGGCTGTAGTTTTACCGTAGTATAGGACGGCTTTCTCTCTTTCTTATCTCTCTTACCTACAGTTGTCCATCCGATCCAGCTTCTTCCTTCAAGTTGTCGGTGACGATGTCTTTTGAGGCTGCTTCTGAGATAGATTTACGCGTTGGTGCAATATCATCGCTTGTATAGTGGTTTTCTTCTTTGATCTGCGACTAACTTCAGCTTCCATATCCATATATTCCGTTGCATTTGATATTCCTTTCTGACGTCGTTCATGGGCTAATGGAGGGCGTAAAGGTCTTGCCGGTTAGATACGTTCTTCGATGCCGGGAAATCGAGCGTTCCCTCAGTGGCAACTAAGGTGCGCTTCAGTCCTTCAAGAATATATTCTCCGACAGCTGGCGCAGGAATTACCTGGGATGTCTTTTGTTTAAGTGCCAACCTCAAGTCCTGCACATCTTTGCTGTGAGTCTTAAGCTCTAAATTATTTTTTAAATTTTTTACACCTTTTTCTCTTCACGTACACGGCGTACTTCTTCGCTCTCAGTACGAGAGACTAATGCCAATAATTTCAATGCAGGCTGCTGCAGCTTCCTTAGGTTTGCGCTCGTATGTGTCCTTAAGGTGACCAGACTTTGTCGTTACTTTGAAGCCACATATTGTGCGTAGGTCCTCGGCTGAGCACAGGGAGGTGTCTCGTCTTCTACTTTCTATCGCAGAAACACTCTCCGCGTCCGTTGACTGAGCAGATTTATCTTGTAGTGATGCCCAGTCAGACAAGCTCCTTTAAAGTCATAATCTTTCTCGCGTACTTTTTCAACACGTTCAGGAGTACGACCTATGCCAGCACCACGAGTTTTGCCTCTCCTAGCCGAATGGCATTTGAAACTTCGGTCTTTTGCAGTCTTGCGCTTGCGCCGCACACTCTGTGCAGCTCCTGAGTCCGAAGTGGACCCTAAAATTCTCACGTTACCTTCATTTGCTAAGATCCTATCGAATAAAACAAGCTTTCATTTTCTTATAATAATTTGAGAACATACGTTAATTTAATTTTTATTTATGTATATATGTTTTTTTTTATATAATAATAATTATAAGCATATAATAATAATTATAAGCACAGCATACATGACATACAGGAACCTGGGAACCCAGTGTTAAGACACTTGGTTCTCATTAAAACATTTTCGTTCTAAACTTTTCCAAATTCCGATTCGAATTTTGGAGGCGGTCGCGTGTGGAGTGGTCAAAATCAACAGGCTTTGCCTCGATACCAGGGCGAGGAAGTGAAAATATTGAATATTTTTTCTCGTGTGCGGGCGGACTCATACCAATCTTTCACGGCACGGTAGGCAAACATAGAATTATTGATTTTAGGATTCGATACCTCTAAGAGTAAAAACGGAACCCTTATATGATCACATTGTTGATTGTCCATCTGTCAAGACCATTTATCACGACGCGACGTCTAGATAATTAAAAAATATAAGCATTTATGCATTGTTTTCGCTGCACTTTGTATGAAATTCAAGTGGTAATTAAAACATTTAATAGAGTACTTTCAGTAAACTAAAAATTAGTTTGGCAAAAAACAAGAATCTACAATATTAGGTATATCATAATAAAACCGTTATTAAGTTATACTTTTTCTTCCTTTCATACAAAATTAAGTTAGGCAACTTTTATAAGTCACGTCCTCGTTGACCTACAATCTTGAAATTGATACGGAAGCCTCAGTGGACGAGTTCGCAACTGTCTGATTTTATGTTATAATTTAATGACTTCGTTATTATAAAATTCAAATTCTAGAGTTTTATTTAATAGCTATGTACTTACTACTACATTAATTACAAAATAATTTAATTATTATATTATTTGTCTCCATTCTTTTGTTAAAATAATTATATTTAATTTTTACAAGTTTTTATTTGACTTGTTTTGTTATTAAGTGTGTTTGAAATTTGGATTTCAGACTTCCGCTTTAAGAATCAAAAATGGCTACTTACAGTAGCCATTTTTGATGATAGAGAGGTGGTAGATTTTAGCAAACTACATAAAATGGGTATCAAATTAATCATTTCATTAAAATGCAAATTATGAACATAGAAAGTTTGTTTTTTAAAAGGTATTTTCTACGGGCTGTCGTGGCGCAAGCCACTGTGACTGTAAACGATAGGATGTGAGTCCGTTCTCCACTTGGGGAAATGAATATCTAATATTTTCAAATGAAATATTTGGTGTTTTCATTTCTTCCTTCTAGTAACAAGGCAAAACGTTGATATCCGCCACTCAACACGCAACGACCTGCTACGGCGAAGTGTCCTAACACTGGGTTCCCAAGTTCCCTTTGCCTACCATGCCATGTGCGGGATACAACGTGAAGCTGAGAGAAACTTTCTTAACGAATACCTATTTAAATATTAAATAATTTATCTGCAAGACGAAGAAATGAACTATCGATTGATACTAAAATCATAATATGACAGGTACTTACACAATTTAGTGTTTGAAACAAAACTTAATAAAACCTCCAAAATATATTTCAACTCCTCTCGGTCTCCCCTATAATGTGTAGAATATATGTAAAGTAGCTACACAACGCATATATTTTCTTGATTGTATTAGACTCTCATTTCAACAACTAAAACCTTCTTTAAAAATAAATATGTCCTAGCAACTGATTTAGCACTGTAGATTAAATAAAATAAAAAAATACTAGTATTCTAACATAACTTCATAACCATATTAATCCATACTTATATCACACTATTTTAAAGTAACTCAACCGAACTCATTTATCTTATACAGAATGGTTGTCCAGGGTCAAACTGAGACCAATGGACCATATAAATTATAGCACTCGCTTTATCTACGGATCTGAACTTCAAAAACCATCTAAGCGGGCAAGGCTCGGAGAAATATTGAGCATTCCAAGGATTAATGTGCGATCAGGGAGATCATTCTGGAGTTTAAGAACTTTTCCGGCTTTCATTTTCTATAAATGTTCAAACATTTTATATAGGTATACTGCAGTTTATTAAAAGTTACATAGGTATAATGTTCGTAAAAGTTCTAATTAGCAAGTATATTGCCAATTAAAAACTCTGTATTTACAAAACACAAATCCTTTTCGCTAAACATGAAGTGAACGTTGTTAAAAACTAAAAAGTTATGAAATATCTTCATTATAAAATTTTCTTTCTACCTTTTTCTACTACTAAATTTAGTTTATATTAAACACCTATTATTCATTATACAAACACAAAATATGTCTGTTTTCATACTTATTTTGTTATGTTATTAAATACATCATGTAGCGTATTATAATCATGTTATGATAAAATTATATTTTTATTGAAATATCACATTTACAAAAAAAAAACTTTTTAATAGGTAAAGGTTAAATACATCGCAACTAAATCACGACAATATACATAAAAAAAAACTCCTTGTTTTTACGAATTCTTTATAGTATCAGTTAAATAAGTGACTACAAGTTCAATAGGTTATATTTAGATAAACTTATCACAACTAAAATAGTTAAGAAAATAAAAAGCCATATTCATTTCAACGTCGCAGTAAACTAAACGTGTTTGGTACGTAATTTATTAAAGCGCACTCCAAAAAATTACATGGAGAAAGTTAAACGAGAGGCATTTTGTTGTGATGTTCCAAACTGTGTAACAACGATTTACGAATATGAACACCGATTTATAAATATGTATGAAGTTACGACGGGACATAGAGTCATTACATTAAAGTCGAACAAATTAAATTACTTTTACCGTAACCGTAGCCAGTATGCATATTTGATGCACAAATGCGTAAATTTCCTAATTTAAAAATAATAAATTGTAGGCTTACTTTTAATTAAGCCATAAAGTATGTAAAATTTGATAAGAGACGATTCCATTCGAGATTTGATGTAAGAACCTTTTTGTGTAACAGATAAGATTGTATAGCTATTAGCTTGTGATATAAAAATAAATTACAAATATATGAAAATTTATATTGATGAAACTGGATCTATTAAAATAATGCGTCTAGGCATCATTCGTTATAGAGTGAAATAGAGACGAACATATCATAATAAAAGAGAAAATTCGTTCAATTCCATTTAAAAAGCGTACTATGCATATTTTAAAGTTTCGTTAATATCAGTCCTCTTCATAATTCACTGGATTCATTATCATCTCCAAACAGTTCGGCGCACTGATAATTCATTTAAATTATATTTGATCGCTGAAAATGACAGACGGTTATTCAGGCTGAGCTATATTTGTTTTATTAAGAGTAGTTTATATCCAGTTAATTAGTTATTTAGTAGAACCAAATTAGTTTTCTTTTTTAGCTGATCACTGTATACTACAAATAACATGGTTTTTCGTGTTCCGCTTGAATTTGAGACATGGTGTGTTAGATGGTGGAGCTCAATGCTACACGATCTATCTTTTAAGACGATGGTGATAATTGAACCCACAACCGTTGTATGTGCAGCCGATTGTACTTATCTTTCTTACTCAGTCTTACGCTGTATCCCGCACATGGCAGGGTAGGCAGAGGGAACTTGAGAACCTAGTGTTAAGACACTCCGTTCCTTTTCCGCTCCCCACTCTCCGCCGATTTGAGGCATGGCGTGGTGAGTGGCGGAACTCAACGAAGCGTTTTACCTTATACCAGAGCGAAGAAACGAAAACATTAAATATTTCAATTGAAAATATTAAATATTTCATTTCCTCGAGTGGGGATCGAACCCAGAACCTGTCGGTTACAGTCACACGCTTGTGCCGCTGAGCCACGACAGGCCTTAATCTATATATTCTATCAACCTTATCGTTTTATTGCGATAACAATATTAATAGCACGAGCAGGTTCGTAAATATCACCTATTCCTTAATCTATACTAACTATAGGTATATAGTAATTTCTTTTTCTTAAATCCCGTTACAAAACTAAGAAGAAGCCTACATTCTAAATGTCTTGCAACTTGACTGATAAACCCTATCAAATTTATTAATGAACCACCGTACTGGCTGCCGTATTCTTATAAATCAGTGAGTGTTTTAAAAGTTACTTTTGGTATTTCTTTTTGCTATTGTTAAATACCTGGCGTACGAAAATAGAATCATAATAAAAATATTTAAGGATTTAATTTTATCGATTTTTATGTACTTAGCTTAACTAATTATAGTGCTTTAACAATTTTAAGTCTAGCGTGTAAGCAGATGTTAAATGTTTAATCAATAACATCAATTATCATAGCAAAATTCAGTGAGCTATATTAATTTAAATTTGATTTTATTTATATAAAATTTGAATATAGCTTTATAGGATTGTACGCACGTCACTAACAAAAGTCATAGAAATTAAAGGAAACTCGATGCTCTAAATATTTTATCTTCATTTAATAAATTATAAAAATTAAGGCATACGACTTAGTGGTCAGAGCGCTTGAGCGAGGCGCGGGTTTAAATCCATCTACGCTCTAACTTTTTTAGCTTTTCTAAAAAAGTATTTTTCTTTCTTAAGTGTGGACTAACACTTTAAATATAGTAAAAATATTCTTTTGAAGTATTTTTCCACACTTTACGATCGGAGCATCTCAAGTAACGTCTAAAAGATGCGGAATCGAGTCCCTCTACATATGTAAATATAACCTCTACGTTTTCTATATCCTCCAAAATTTATTACAAATACGTAAGATAAAACAAAAAGAGTAATGTTATAGCAAAGCTAAAATTCATTTATTGGAATGACAGCGGCGCTGAATACATTTTATACTATCATCGTACGTTTCTAGAATTATGCAAATTTAATAGCGTATTTTGTATTTTTAGAACGTTTCAGTCTTTACGTAGAAACGTTTCACGTGACATCACACAAATGTTTATAAACTTTTTAAGTTAGAGTTTTTTTCATTTGAATAGAACAAAATATGTATAGTTTTGTACTTCAGTAAATTGAAATATGTATAGTTTTGTACTTCAGTAAATTGAAATATGTATAGTACTTGAGTCCGCAAGGTCGTAAAGGTTTGTGTAAGAGTACACAGTAGTTAGGTGTGAAGACATGTTGTTGCCCTTTATTGATGCAATTATCCTTACTGTGATTTTTAATAGTGTTAAATCTTAATATATTACTTATTTATTCGATTTATTGAAAATGAAAGAAAAGATTGTTCGATGACAATATATGTATATAAAAAATGTATGTGATCAAACAAATTTACTCAATACGCGGTTTTTCAGGATACAAACCAATTAATTATTAACATAACAAACATAACATTAGGAAGGGAAAGTGATAAGAATGCCAGTCCAGCTTCGAAGAATTGATATTTATATATTTGCAATATTATTGGCAATTAATAACAAATTTTATTACTATATTTTTTTTCTAGCTCTACTTTTATGAGATAATTTACTCAAATGTATGCAGTCAAGTTACGCCTCGAGGACTAAACGTATGTTACTAGCTCGGTTCAATGGTTAGTAGGTAAATTAGTTTACTTTCTTAAATTTGTTATTAAAAGGCGCTTAAACGAAAAATCACAAAAAAAAAGCGAAAGTAACTTCACACATGCTAAATGATCGTAGGTTCAGTTCCCTAGAATACACGAGACTAGAAAAAAAACACATCTATCTATCTACGTATGTAAATACGATATTTCCAGGTAGTAATAGTTTGAAAGATGTGAGTACTTACAAAAAAAAAAGATATAACAGAATCGAGAACCTGCCTCATTAGGAAAGTATTTAATTACGGTTCAAAGTTATTTTAATTGGTGTGTTCCACTGCTCATTTGGGATAATTTAACAATAATATTTTTCTTTTGTGTACGACGTTATTTGGTGTTGTTAAAGTAAATTTGAATTATTGAGTTTAATCCCCTTAATTTATTATATTATTTCAAGAGCTATTTCAACTGTTCAGCTTTCAATATACAAGTATATTGAAAGCTGAACAGTTGAAATAATATAATAAATAAATATAAGAATAAGGTTTGAACACTTGTAGAACAGGACAACCTACATTTTGACATTCATATTATGAATTCGAAAGAACAGACAGACAGCTGTGACGTCATTACGGCGAAACCGCTAGACCTATGGTGCTAAAAAATGTTCATATATAAAACCTTGAGAATCTTGGAATGAGCATATATATTTTATTTTTTTTTAGTTTTTCCAGGAGGATTTTATTATTCACACGGGCAGAAAAACGACAAAATAATCTTATAGGTGTGCCGATTTATTCTTTCGAGGTACTGAACTCTATTGAAAAGGGATTTTAAAATTAAAAAGTATCGTAATCCTTATTGTATACAAAAATTTGTAAGGACATAATAAAAGAAACAAAATAATAATAACAGAGATATTTAATTTAAAAAAAAATGTCTCAGAACATTATTTAGGCAAAAAAACGTTACCTTACCTTGATCAGGAGTTTTATATGTTATCTCATTGAAGTTACAATTTACAAGGACAACGCAGTAGTTTGATATTGTGTTTGGCAGGGTAGGCAGAGGAAACTTGGGAACCTAGTGTTAAGACACTTCCGTTCCTCATTTCCTCCGAATTTGAGACATTGAGTGTTGATTTGTGGAACTCAACGCCACCCTTTGCCTTGTTACCAGAACGAAAAAATGAAAACATTAAATATTTAAATTGAAAGTATTAAATATCTCAATTCGCCGGGATCGAACCCACAATCTATCGTTTACAATCGCACGCTTGAGCCGCTGCGCCACGACACGACTTCGATATTAAACTTATAATAGAGACGGTCGAGCTTACTCGACTATATTTTTTGTGTTATTACATCAGGCTTTACAGACCATGTCTGGATTCTATTGACTTGATTTTTTCGAACGGATAACAAAATAATTATGCTTAATTGGCTGATACAATATAAGGTCTATAAAGAATAATTAATTATGTTATTAAAGGAACCCTAAAACCATTTTTTTTAAATGAGTCCAACCTTCAATAATGAGACCCACTGACCGGCCTATAATCCCGGCTCCAATCCCAGTCTCGTAATGTTTTCTATTCAATGGTGTATTGTGTTTTATATATTGAACACTTTCATTGGATACCCAATCGTTTTTAATAAGTTTCAGCTCAATTAAAAACTGAGAAATGGATAAAATTTCTCGCAAGAATGTGCGTGTAAAGTCTTACAAGCTCATACGAACACATACGACATATTAAATAAATACTCAGCTTCCCACTGTATTCCGCACATGGCACACAACACTAGGTTTCCAAGTTCCCTCTGCCTACCACACAGGGTAGGCAGAGGGAACTTGGAAACCTAGTGTTAAGACACTCCGTTCCACTTCTGTCCCCACTTTTCGCTGAATTTGAGGCATTGCGTGTTGAGTGGCGGAACTCAACGCCGCTCTTTGCCTTATACCAGAGCGAAGAAATGAAACATTAAATATTTAAATTGAAAATATTAAATATTTCATTTCTTCGACAGGTAATCGAACCCAGAACCTGTCGGTTACAGTCACACGCTTGTTCCGCTGCGCCACGACAGGCCTCTAAATAAATAAAGGCAATTATAAATTACAATATTTACGTAATTATTTATTGACATATTTAATATCTTTATTTTAAAAATCATTCAAATCATCAAAAAAATCAACAGCAAAATTAATTAAGAGTTTTAATCTTTGAAACTTTCCAATTTAAAATGACAATAGAGTCAAAATAAATATTTTATTTTTTTGTATACATACATTTGTACAGATTTTTTAACAATGGCGTGATGGATATTTTTTTTTGCCGGTAAGCCGGTCATTAACTACAGCTCTCTCGCTTACGTATAGCCTAAAAGATTTGCGGAAGATTTCTGAGTTCTGACCAAGAAAATATACTATGTCATTTTTATATTACGCTATTTTTAATAAATATTATTTTAAAACCAAACAAAGAATGGTATGTTAAAGAGTCAATGGATGAGATAATATATGTGATATTTATAAAATAAAAATTGAGATTTCTTTGTGATAACATCATTTTCGCCATTATGATTGGGTGTGGCGTTGATGTTCCGACAGGTCAGTGTCCGCTTGAGTCATATTTAATACGAACCAATACCTTTTATTTTACCCACAATTTAAGATTTATTTGTCATATTTGACTGAAAAAAAAAAATTTATTAATGGTAAAATCACTTACATAAGTCGTAGTGGAGTTAGATTAAGTTCAACGTTCTGTATTATACCTGTAATAAGTAAAGCTTCAAACTCTATTGAATTCTAGGAAAACGTTGAAGTGTATCAAGTCATCTCGCTTGAAATTGCTTCATTATGTTTTACCTGGGTAATGCCGTCAACAATGAGTTAATTTTCGTACAATCACCCTTTGCCGCCCTGTTTCTTGCTCTTTATATTTCAATATTGTAACTCGTTTATAAAATCCTTAAAAAGTACTAATATTCAAGAATTTTAATAACGGTAGGCAGGGGGAAAAGTAAACTATACACTCCGTGTTTTTTACTCGGGGTGAGAAGTTTAGCATGAGCTGAGCTCTAAAGCAAAATACCACTTTTACCTTAATGTAAATAAATTTCAAAATATTGGCAAATTATTTTAAAAACAAAAAAAACATTTCAGAATAGTAAAATATTTTTTAAAAATAATACACATTTAGTGTGTAATAGTCGTATTTACATATTCGTAATTTATGGGATCGCGCGAAATACATAAATAACATGCGTCGTCAAAGGCTCCTCTAAGTCTAGGGAAACTATTATATTAAGTTTATGTCCAAAAAAAATTGCTATGCATTTATTCAATAAGTGGGCGATCGATTAATCATTGCGAACTAACTAATTCATTGTACCAAGGCAATTTGAGTTTTTCTTTTATTAATTCAATATATTTTTAATGATTAAAAATATAATAAATTATCAATTTTATTATTGATTAGTTTAATGCTTGTAACTTTTTATATAATTATTTATGTATCCGATGTATGCATGTAATATTTTATTTTATTATACATATAATATTATAGTTAGTATAATAAGCTATGCTGGCCCACGCTACTGTACCCTAGGCATTCTAAGCAAAAATCCTTGTGATACACCTTCAGGTCAGTGCAGTTTACTTTCTGTCACAGGAGGTCAATGTGTACTCCGGCTTCCAGCGCATCCTACACTCTGGGACTGAACGGCGACACCATCATAACAATTTACAGATTAGCTATTGTTATAAAGAGATAAATATGGCAAAACATAAGTTTTATCTGTATCATTTTAATTAGAACTACTTTACTTACTACACGCATGAAGGTGTATATTATACACCCTCATGCGTGTAGTAAGCACAAGTTTTTGTCTCTCTCTCAGCTTCACGCTGTATCCCGGACATGGTAGGGTAGGCAGAGGGAACTTGGGAACCTAGTGTTAAGACACTCCGTTCCACTTCTGTTCCCCACTTTCCGCCGAATTTAGAGGCATAGAGTATTGAGTAGCTGAACTCAACGCCGCGTTTTGCTTTGTACCAGAGCAAAGAAACGAAAATATTAAATATTTAAATTGAAAATATTAAATATTTCGTTTCCTCGAGTGGGGATCGAACCCATAACCCATCAGTTACAGTCACACGTTTTGTGTCGCTGCGCCACGACAAGCCTCCTAGTTACGTTACGTTACCTTAAGTTTTTGTCTTGAGTAATAATCACATATAATATTCAACCCGGAATGGGTTAGGTAACAAGGCAAAGCTCTGCGTTGATTTCCGCCACTTAACACGCAATGCCTTAAAGTAGGCGGTAAGAGGGGAACGGGACAGAGTGTAGTAGTGTAGGAGATAGTAGTGTGTTAACACTAAGTTCCCAAGTACCTCAGCTTACACTACCATGAGAATGATATAGCGTAAAGATAAAATATATAAAGATAAAATTTTAATAGTCTAATATAATGTAATAAGCATAAAAATGAAATTTTTGGTTAAATTGTAAATTTAAATGTTCTTATACTTTTAAAATACTTGGAGCGTAAAGTTTTCCTTGGTATAACACAATATTTTACAAGCAAAGAGATTTTAAAAATGTTTTTTTTTTAACACAAAACACCGTTTAAAACGGTAACAGCTAACTTAAACAACTCAGTTCATCTCCGATGCTCTATAGTTATAAATGGCCTCGGGCTGTAGAATTTTAATAAAGGTAAAAATATAATGATGCTGTGATCATACGGCGCGGCCGTTCCTTTGTTAAATGCCTGTCGATACAACGAAGTTGCGTAATACCTTTTAACCATAGTTACAATACAATATATCTGTATTATATTGTACTTTGGTGAAGTATGATCTTGTTCTTATAGTTTGTGTTTGTTTTATACCGACGTCATGGTAACCGTGGGTAGAATATCGATTATCGTGGGAATAAAGATCTTAGAAGGTTCGATTTTTACTTGAGGAAATTAAATGTTTTAATATTTCCAGCTTGCTATAAAATAAAGCGTGGCTCTTAATGAAATTAAAGAACGAAGTTACTTGACACTATAATCGTTCTGGATTTAGGGAAAAGCGGGAAGGTAGAAGAAAAAAGTAACGTTTTTTTTTTCTTCTTCCTGGCCTTAATCCCGGCGTGCAGTTTCAGTGTAGAACGATGCTCTTGTATACCAGCCCCTTAAATTTGGTAGGTATTCTGCTATCGCGGACTACACCAATTACCTCCCGCCATTTGGCCCAGGCTGTGCTTATTCGGCCATAAACATCGTGATCGATGCCTCCAGACTTGGGCATAACTGATCTGAGGTACCTGAACCTTTCCAACTTAACGGCTGGTTCAGGAACTATATGGATAGTACTTCAATCCGGTCTTCCGCAAGCCATATACTCGGTCTTCGACAAATTTAGTTTTAGACCGCTGTTCTCAAGCGTGCCATTCCACAGGTTCACTTTATGCTATAGCATCAACCGGTTCTCTGCAATAAGTGCTATGTTATCTGCATACATCATCAGCCACGGAGGCTGGTCTTGGATGTGAGCCGAGACAGTTTTGTTGATTGATTCTCTTACGGACGATGCAGAGAATACGCAGATGTACTAATGCAATGTCGGATCTAGTGCGCTTTCCTCCAGGAAACTCGCTGGAAGGGCAAGAAGTTCCGTTACATCGGACCGGCTTATATAAACTGGGTCACCTTCTGATAAGAATGGTGTGGCGGTAGTGCTTTCTAAAGAGCTTCAGAATGGACTCCTCGAAGTTGACCGTCGCTGCGATCGCTTGATGCGGGTAGAAGTACTAATTGAGGGCGTTACCACAAACTTAATCAGTGCCTACGCTCCCCAGGCGGGCTGTAACGCGGCCGAAAAGGAGTCATTCTGGGAGCAACATGATGAGGTTCTATTTGCTATACTATCTACCGAACTAATATCCTAGTAGGGGGCGGGGGTACTTAAACGGCCACGTTGGTAAGGCTGTAGAGATGTATGAACATGTCCACGTGGGTTTTGGACACGGTCTTCGCAATACAGAGGGAGAAAATATTCTAAGAATCTGTATTGCGTCTGATCTGGCCGTCGTGAATACCTTCTTTCAAAAAAATCCTCAGCACCTTATCAGGTTTAAGAGTAGGTCCCACTCAACTCAAATTGATTACTTGTTGACCAAACGGTGTCTTATGGGCAAGGTTACTGTAAGGTCATTCCAGGCGAAAGCTTGACGGCCCAACATCGTCTTCGTCGAGAAACGTAGGCCTCGGATCAAGTGATGGTTGCTAAATGGTTCGACGAAGACTGACTTACTGGCAGAGGTAAAAAGTCGAAATCTTACGACTTACACTGAGACTGCTCAAGATGGTTGGGATCGAGCTCAGTCGGCAATCATTGCGGCGGGCAGACGAGTTCTTGGCGTTGCTAAAGGAGGACGCGTCATCGACAGGGAGACATAGTGGTGGAATGACAAGGTGCAGAAGGTGAAAAGAAGGCTGCCTTTAGGAAGTGGCAGAAATCCAAATCTCCTGAAGATAGACTGGAGCACAGAGTAGCAAAACGTTCCAGCAAAAGAGCTGTAGCTAGAGCCCATAGTGAAACTTTGTCACCGTTATATGATAAGCTTGAAACTGTGGAGGGGCAGAAGCTCATATACAAACTGGCACATGCCCGGGATAAAGCGACGCAAAATATCTTTGCGTCAAAGATTCCCAGGGCACGTTGCTCTGTAATTACTACTTCGAGGAGCTTCTGAAAACTTCGAAAAAACGCATCTGTGCAGTCTTCATCACGACCCACCGCCTAACCTCTGACTTGTTGCCCCTTTGATAAAACTCGAAATTGCCTTAGACGCATGAAGAACGGAAAAACTATGGGGCCTGTCAAAATTCCTATCGAAGCGTGGACATCGTTGGGCTCTCTTTGTGTGCTCATATTTACTGACCTTTTTAATCATATCTTGAACACTGGAAAGATGCCACACCAGTGGCGGCTTAGTTTTATTACCCCTAATTACAAGGGAAGGGGCAGTGTTCAAGATTGTGGTAGTTATAGGGGCAATAAGCTTATGAGCCACGCCATGAAGCTCTTCAAGCGCATGATCACTATCAGGCTTCGCCGAGAATGTACTGTTCTGAGTCACAATATGGATTTCAGCCAGGAACGGGTATCATCAATGCCATTTCTGCCCTCAGGACTTTAAAGGAGGCATACAGGGAAAAGAGGAGAGCTCTACATGTGGCTTTCGTTCCAAAGGGATCCCTGAGGCCTATTGAGATTATCAAAGATATCTATCATAATTTCGCTTCCATGATTAAGACTGCTGTTGGTGCCACCATACCTTTCCAGATTACAGTAGGGGTTCACCAGGGGTCAGCATTGCTCAGTTTTTATAGTAGTAATATTTTATTAAATCCACAAACAACCGAATACCTA
This sequence comes from Eueides isabella, assembly GCA_019049475.1. NCBI lineage: Eukaryota > Metazoa > Arthropoda > Insecta > Lepidoptera > Nymphalidae > Eueides > Eueides isabella. The sequence continues at coordinate 5,083,685 of CM032400.1, forward strand.
AATGTTGAAAACTAGCTATTTCGTATAAAATTTAAATATGTTTAAATGTATAAAATTTAAATATGTTTAAATTTTATACGAGGCTTAAAGCTTTTTTCTTACTCTTATAGTCCAAAGTGTGTAGATAGCACTTTAAATGATCATTAAATATATTAATGAATATCTCATATTTTAGCTATTTAAGTTTCAATTAAAGCATAAAAAATATTACCACAATTTTGTAGCATTAAAATAAGTATTATTTGCAGAAGGTAAAGTCTTTTATGAATATAAATACAGTGGACCCCCGATAATCCGGCCCCTGGCTTATCCGGCACCCCCTGTAATCCGACATGACTATTGAATATTGCTTGACAGTCTTTGCTAATGTTTATAATACATGATTGAACAGGTTACAACTTGTTCACGCTACCAGTATCGTGTTCGACGCTCAGGTATTGTTTTGCGGCTTAGCGTGCGTTAATTGTTTATTCGTTGTGTATTAAGTATACGTACCTCATAGTAATGTCGTCACAAACCCAAAAGCGAAAGCACAAAACACTAACAATTAAAGAAAAATGTGATATTTTAGACCGCTTAAATCGTAATGAGTCTTTCAGTAATTTAGCAAGTGAATACGGTGTAGGTCGATCTACAATTTATGATATTAAAAAAAATCGCGAGAAGATTAGAAACTTCGTGTCGACTACTGACTGTGGGCCACGCAAGAGACAAACTCTTAAGAAAGCTGAACATCCAGAAGTAGAAGAAGCTTTATACATGTGGTTTCTTCAGGAAAGAAATAGGCATGCACCCATTTCGGGACCCATGTTGGCCATGAAAGCTAAGTTTTTTTATAAGGAAATAATAAAAAAGGATGATTTTGTGGCTAGCAAGGGATGGCTTGAACGTTTCAAAAGCCGTCATGGCATACGTTTAATGACTATTACAGGAGAGAAACTTTCTAATGATGTCAATTGCATAGAACCATTTAAATTAAAATTTTTACAAAAGGTGAAAGATTTAAATCTTAGCCCGTCACAGGTGTATAATGCAGACGAATCAGGACTTTTTTGGCGTGTGATACCTAACAAAACTTTCGTTTCCCAAGGCGAAAAATCCGTACCAGGACGAAAAGTAAGCAAAGAACGTGTAACTATACTACCATGTGCTAATGCTGCTGGTACACACGCGCTAAAGATGGTAGTCGTTGGAAAATCTAGTAAACCACGTGCATTCAAAAACATGAATTTACCTGTACACTATTATGGGCAGAAAAGTGCATGGATGACAAAAGACCTTTTCAAAAAGTGGTTTGATGAATGCTTCGTACCAGAAGTTAGAAAATGGTTAAAAGATCATAATTTTCCTCAGAAAGCATTATTACTTCTTGATAACGCTCCCGGTCATCCGTCTGAAGAAGAACTGACAACTGAGGATAAATGTATCACTGCGATATTTCTTCCGCCCAACTGTACTGCACTGATTCAACCCATGGATCAGCACATCATTCAGTTTGTGAAGCAAGATTATAAGAAAAACTTACTTATGAAAGCTGTATCAAAAGACCAGCCAATAGAAAAAACTTTAAAAGAATTTAATATGAAAGACTTGGTTTTTTCACTTTGTCAATCGTGGAATGCATTACCTTCATCAACTATAACATCGTCTTGGAAAAAGTTATGGCCAGATATAGTTGCCACTCCTAGCAACGATCCACAGATCAGAGTAACTTCGGAAGTAATAGAGCAAGTTGCTGCCCAAACACATATAAGTCCGGAAGATTTGGAAACCTGGTGTCACGGAATGGATAAAGAGGAAAATATTTTTCATGAAATGTCTGACGAAGAGATCATAAAAGAGATTTCTAATAATAAATCAATAAATCAGGAAGATAATGACGAAGAAATTGCAACTACTCCGCAAGTGACAGCACAAGATGCAATAAACGCCTTTGAGCTGGGTTTGCAGTGAGCAGAAGACAATGGTGCATCGTACAACGAACTTTTACTTTTGAGAAGACTGAAAGACAAAGCTTTGGATTCGCGCATTAATTTTAAACAAAAAAAAATTTATGAATATTTTAATGCTTCATAAATTGATTGATTCATATGATTTTTATTTATATATTTTGATTATTTTAGTATGTACATTGTTTGTACACAATTATTTCCTTATGTAAAGTTATTAGTTTTTGTAAGTTACATTAATGACGTTAATTTTATAATAAAACATTAGATGTGTATTGTGTTGTTTAATTTATTAAGTTTAATTATGAGTATAACATAAAAATATTATGTATTATGTATTGAATTTGTTGTCGGATTACAAGGTTCTTACATGTAAAAAATTCCGGACTATAAGGGGTCTTAGGCAGTACTCTATAATCCGACAAAATCGATAGTTCGACACTGCCCTGCAAAACGTTTGTCTGATTACCGAGGGTCCACTGTACATAAATCTGAATAAATATTTTTAATTCAACTTGTTTGTGTTTAATAAAATATTGAATATTACTGCTTCAGTACTAGCTTAAAATTATTAAATTAAATTTTATAATACTCAGCTTCACGCTGTATCCCGCATACGGCAGGGTAGAACTTGAGAAACTTGTTAAGATACTCCGTTCATATATATATATATATATATATATATATATATATATATATATATATATATATATATATATATATATATATATATATATATATATATATATATATATATATATATATATATATATATATATATATATATATATATATATATAATATATATATATATATATATATATATATATATATATATATATATATATATATATATATATATATATATATATATATATATATATATGCTATGTGGTTAATTATAATTATTTAGCTTTGTGATCAATTTGAACATCATATTGTATTTCAAATGCAAAATATACCCATATTGTTCATTTAAATTATCTTTTGTTCAAAGGGTGAGTCTCAATCAGAATAAAGCTTAAATCGAGCTTTACTGTTTTTGACATTCAATTATTCGAAGAAACCACCAACCCAACTATTCCGCTCTAAGTAATTTGTCTACCTTTCACTAAAAGTTAAATTTAGATTTTTTAATTCCACTATTACTGTAATACGCTTGTAAGTTCTTAAAATACTATTTATTACTGTGGCCTTTTTTTTAGTTAGCACAATGTATCCCGCACATAACAATGTAGGCAAAAGGAACTTAGGAACCTAATGTTCAGGCATTCCGTTAAATTAACTTTTGTTTTTTCCTACTTTATGCTGAATTCTTGAGGCATTGTTTGTTGAGTGGCGGAATTTGACACCGCACTTTGCTTCATTACCAAATGTGATCATGATGATAATATTAAATACTTTATTAGCACAAATAACTATTTTTTTCTTTATTTATGTCTTATCAGTGATAATATTCGATCGTTATGATAGTTAATACTGTCTGTGTATAATTAATTACTAAGTCAAAGATCTGAAGACAATGCAGGATTTGTATCTTAGGCACCAGACACTCATGTTATATATTATCCTTATTTATACCTTATATCGTTGTGATTATTAATTTGAGGCCTTTCGTGGCGCAGCGGCACAAGCGTGTGACTGTAACCGACAGGTTCTGGGTTCGATCCCCAGTCGAGGAAATGAAATATTTAATATTTTCGATTTTAATATTAAATATTTCCCGCTCTGGTAAAAAAGCAAAGTGCGTCGTTTATTTCCGCCACTCAACACGCAATGCCTCAAATTCGGCGGAAAGTGGGGAACGGAAGTGGAACGGAGTGTCTTAACACTAGGTTCCCGGGTTCCCTCTGACAACCTGCCTCGTGCGGGATACAGCGTGAAGCTAAAAAAAAATTAAAAAAAAAGATTATTAATTATTATTATTACTACTTATTTATTTTCAATGTTTTCGTTTGTCTATTTAATAGACAATTACGATCTAGTTATTATAGATTATAGAACGTGACACGTCACGTAACTGCGATCTTACTCTACATTTTAGGAACGTGACGTTTCAGCAGAATGCTGGTTAGGTGATTATATTGATAGCTACTAGTTGACAAAAACCGAGAAAAAATGTGTACCGTTTATTTTTTATAATTTCAAATCTGTGTTTACACTTCATTCCGTTCCTCACTTTCCGCCGAATTCGAGACATAACGTGTTGAGCATTTTCTTATCAAGATCTGAAATATCCCCACAAACCATATTTTTGTACATATTTATGTTACCTCTATTTATATAAATAATATTTATAGTGTACAGCTGAATTTATTTTTTTTAAATAAGGGTTAAATACAATGGCAAATAATCGCATTGCGACTCTACATTCCGTTAGCGAAAAATAAAAGTTTAAAATATGAAAAAAATAAAAATATCCGGAGAAATGTGAGTCAGATTCATCTAACGAGGATTCCGTACTAATATCAAGATTATTTAACGGGATGATATTACTAAAGAAAGATGATATACGTTTTCAGACTTTTTGCCATTGTTTGTACGATAAGTTCTCACTTCTTGCTAAATTTCATAATTGCAGGTCTACACTAATACGGAGAAATGAGGAATAAAAGTATTAGAAAAGGTACACCTTATGAGTTTCTGTTACGTGGCAAAAAAAGTTGACAAGCTCAAGTTTGTAGCATATACACTTGTTTTGTATAAAATGAGTACTAATATAAGATTATATATCTTTTGTTTTTCAACAAAAAGTTGATCTAGTTATTTATTTAACCACCATCATTTTAGCTCGAAACAAATTATCTTGACAGACAGACAACAAAGTGATCCTATAAGAGTTCTGTTTCTTCCTTTTGAGGTGACACTAAAATTACGGAATATGCTAACTGAACGAATTGACACGTTTCTACATTTTCCAATATCAACTGAGTAGTTATACTACTTTTATAGTATTGTTATAACTAAAAGAATAAATCATTTAAAATTCACTGAATAAATTATTACTATATTCCATATAAATTTAGTATTCAAAAAGTATTTTAGCAATTTATATAATTTATGAGCAAAGTATGTATAATTTGATACATTTTCATCGAGGTCAAAAGATATTGACATAGATATATGTCGTATAATGCTATTGCAGATTTATTTTGATGAAATAAATCGTATGATTTAAATTTAAGAGTTAAATTTAAGTTTAGTAAATCGTACGAGTTACTGCCATCGTGGCGTAGTTTGTGTTACTGACAATCAATAGTAATGAGTTAAATTTCGAATTCAAACTCACAATATTTGTAATAAAAAATTAACTTGAAAATAAAGTACGCATACCTAATGCTGAAAGTATTTCAATTTGCCTATATTATGACAAAAAACAAGAAACAATCTCAATATTACATTAAAATATATACATTAAATATGAATTACATTACACTACTATGTATAAAAATTCTCCATTAAACATTTATATTTGTACACAAATTTACAGTTCTTATAATAAATCCATACTAAAAATGATATTCTATACTTTTATTATTGGTTTACAATCCGGATATTGTATGATATGACCATCTGTTTAGTTTCTATTTACATAATATTAGTGAGACGTAGCTGTGTAAACAGCTGATAAATTCATAAAATAATACGTATAGTGTTTACCTGTCAGCCATGATGCCATTACAATTAATTATTATTGTTATTTGCGTTAGGCATTAACCTACTAATGTAGGTATATATATGTATAGGTATGCAAAAATTTTTTTTTTCAGCATACCTAGATAGGCTGAGGAAACTTGGGAACCTAGTGGGAACTTTCTGTTGAATTTGAGGCATTGTGAGTTGTGGAGGACGCCTTGTTACTAGAGTGAAGAGAAAAAGAATTATTCAATATTTCATTTCCTAGAGTGAGCATCGAACTTACAACCTGTCGCGTTTACAGTCACACAAATGTGCCCCTTGTGCCATTGCTCCAATGAGGTTTAATATGTAATAGGCTCAATTACTATTTTATACCATCGTAATGTATATTAACACAAGAAGTTGTAATGTTTAAACACAAGAATGGAACATTGTAAAGTTTATTTATATTTATATTCATTTGAGACTCATGTTTCACGTACAGAGTTCTAAAAACCAAGTATTTTAGCTGATGTTCGACCTTTTTTCACTTTATGATGGAATTATAGTAATTATAGCTTAGTAATTATAGTTTTTAAAATAACGAATTCAATAATACATTTTAAACGGAACTTGAAAGTGATTTAGAAGCTAACTGTTCGTTGTCATTTCATATAATCTCACATGAATTAATTATTTTAATGTGTTTGTTCATATGGTTTAATTTATTTGTTAAATTAAAGTGCATGTAATAGAGGCTATACTGGAAATATATTTTTTTTATTTTTTATCACTTTTTATAACAATAGGTATTTTAGCGAGATAACACCGCATGTCAAACGTGGCGCAGTGGCACAAGCGTGTGACTGTTAAGGAAATGAATTAATAGATATTGCCATTTTTCCACTGTAGTAAAAGACAAAGCGCATTGATTCCCAAACTCGACACATAATGCTTTAAATTTTGCGGAGAGTGGGAAATGAAACGGAGTGTTATTACACTCCGCAATAGGTGACCAAGTACCTTCTGTTTATCTTGCTTTACTCAGGATACAGCTGAAAAAAACCTAGATAACCAAGTATTTTTCAACCATGTTCCATCTAAAAATATATCTATGTACTCAACTTTCAGCAGTTTACAATACCTGTATTCATAATATATAACAAGTGTATATTTTAAGTAACATCATTACATTTTGCAACAATAATATAACCTGTTTCATAAATATTAAACCCTCTTACGAAATAATTTACGTAATGAAATATTAATACGTAGGTACATACATATATTACAGTTACCGCCATATATTTATAATAAATAATTAACAAACAAGTTAAATAATTTATTAAGCGCTGTAACATTAAATCAATAGTAACAGGAGTTCTATCTGAAACAAAGCACCGACCGGATATTTGATTTATATATAATGCGTAAAATTAAAGGCGCGAATGAATAGCACTTTTAGACGTTTTTTTACAACCACCTGGAACGAATTAACAATGTAACACGCTATTTACGTTTGTTTCCAAGCATTTGAATTGTTACTGCCTGGTGTATTTTAAGAAGAAACATTTAACATGGCTGCTTGTAATGAATAATTTTGTGGAATTTATAAGTCAGCTGCGGCATTTGTAGTTTTGCTGCATAACTCTATATTGAGTGTTGAGAGCGAAATGGTTTATGTATATTTTTTTTTGCTTTTTAAGTTAAGTATTGTTGTTTGAATATAGACAAAACAAAACTAGCGGTGCTTCGTTATAAATTATATGAATATTTCTTACTCTTGCAAAGATATACTTTGCTTAATTGTTTTCTTGAAGTTGCAATCTATTAAATAACTAAATATTATTTATTGTAATTATATAATCTTTATTTGAGGTTTAGGATAGTTTCTCTATTTATATAAAATACGTTACATAGTACCTTATATTCTTTGCCAATAATAGTCGTAAATTTAGTTGATTAGATTAAAACTTAGAACGTTAACGAAAAATTATCTTTTAGTTATTGAAGTTACTTTAAAAAAAATGGGAATTACCAATTGTAATCTTCTTGAGAAATTTTATTTTTGCACTATTGTGATAATAGATTTTAGTCAACTACTATTCAAAAGATAGTATAACGGCGTTAAGATTCGAAATGCAACAAAACGGAGTGTTTTACACTATGTTCTCAAGTTTCCTCTGCCTCTCCTGCCATGTGCGGGATGCTGCGTGAAGCTTAAAAAAAAAGATGATTTTTTTTATTGCTTTAAATTTTAAAACGTATACAAATTTGAACATACAGAGTCTTGAATCCGGACAAAGTTCTTAAATGCCTGTTGAAATGTATAAAAGTATCGAAAACAATAAAAGCCTGCTTCAAAGCGTTGTTGACGTATAATTGATTTAACTATCTGTAGATTGAGGTTCATTGCTCTCGTGTTTACGGGGGCAATCTAACATCACTCGATATACAATTACCGTTTAAAATACTGGATCGTCAGTTTTTGGAACAAAACAAGCGTAGGTGTAAATATTTTCTCATTTTTTATAATAAAATATTTAATATTTAATTTATAATGTACATAATTATAGATTTATGAAAGGAAGGTGAGAGAGAGAGAGGTAGAGACCTCGGTCGACCTTCGAAATCGCGTAAAAAAATGAAGACCCCACAGGAGGAGGGCGTGTATGAAGAGGGTCGACGTCCTGGACGAGGCGAAAGACCGAGACCGTAGTAGTAGAGTTTGGCTCTCCGTTCTCTCTGGCTACACCGCTAGGGATACAACGTGAAGCTAAGTTAAATTAACTTAAAAAGTTATTAAGTATTTTTTTAATTTTCCGATTGAGCAAGTACAAAACGAAACAAAAAAAGTTCACAATAAAATGTTCTTTATTTCTTCAAGTTTATTATTTTTTAAATAAATAATTTTCGAACAAACCATAATATAATATAAACCAATGTGGAAATAACAAAAAAGCTTGATACGAACACATTAATCTGGGATTAACATGAAAAGAGAATATCAAAGGATAGTAAAATGAAGACGTCCTATATATTCACTTTGATGAATATATGTATTATTTGATCAGTGAGATTGTTATAAACCACTTTTATAAGAAATATTTGTATTATAAGGATTTATTCCGAAAATATGGCGTTCAATTTATTAGTGAAAAGAAAGTATTGTTAAGTTTTTTTCAGCCGTACGGTGTACCCTGCACATGGCAGAGTAGGCAGAGGGAACTTGGGAACCTAGTGTTAAGACCACCTCAATGTTCCACCAGGTTTTAGGCATTGCCAACACACAGTGCCTAAGATCAACAGGGGAAAGCGTGACGTTGACTTTCACCACTCAGCAGAGTGGCGGAACTTAACGTCACGTTATGACTTAATACGAAGAAAGAAAAATAATTAATACTTCATTTCCTCGAGTGAAGATCGAACCCACATCCCAGCGGTTGTACAGTCACATGTTTGCATGCTTTTGCAAATCAATGGTATTAAAAATATATTAAATTAAATTAATGAAAAGTACAAGCAACGGTTCGACTATTAATTAAGTATAATTTTCTCATTAAAATTAAAAAAGATAACATGTTTGCACAATTTTAAAACACTATGATCATCACCGTAATTACTTTCTCAGTAAGCCAGCATATTTGTTTAAATACAGCTGTGAGTAACCGGCTGGCCGTACTTAGACGAATCCCAACTGTGGCAATACTATGCTTACCAGTGGAGCTTATAAAAATATTTTAACGGTGCATGTTTACTATTATCATATATAAGATATAAAAATATTTATTAGAGACTACATGTTATATATATATATATATATATTGTAAATGTTAACATCCATCAGTTGATAAATCAATGATTTAGCCACTTCCACCGTTTATAGTATATATATAGTAATATATTTCCTATATCCACAGTGATCGTTTTATCTTCATTATAAAGTAAAGCAAAATAACAATATATCATCAACTAGTTCCATAACAAACAAAACGCGCTCGATATCGAATGCCTTGCGGCGTCAAACATATGTACGTATGGTAGAGGCGTCGTGTAGTGTAAATTACTCAGTATTTATGGAGTGCGTGAGTAAAACGAACACTTGTACGGTAATTATGGAAGCTTTCTTTACGTGACATTGTTTCGAGTTAATAATTCAAATTATTTTTGATTGTAGAAGTTCGAGGTCATCGACTGATGTGAATGAAAATAAGATTCATTTTGTTTTTACATACAAACTAGCAAATACTAGGAATAAGGTTTGTTTTATGGCTAACGAAAGTTCAACGTAATTTTAAATTTAATAAGTTTTTTATTTGTATATGAATATACATAAAAGTATTGCATTTTTTTCACGGTAGAATGCATTTTACAGTGACGTCTTTATACCATATAGATAATATTTATTATCAATTTGGCAGAAAGTAGGGAACGGAAGTGGCACGGGGTGTCTGAACACTAGGGTCCCAAGTTCCTTCTTGCCGTGCCGTCTTCGTTTTTCAACCGTGCCGTTTAAGGGATACAGCGTGATGCTGGGAAAATCATTTCTTAACCTTTAAATTAAATTTCTAACCCTTATGGTTAGATGGAAACCGTCCGACATCTCTAATGCAACTATCAAAATATAAAATAACTGAATATATCATAAATAAGCTTGAAGTAGCACAGAAGTGTGCGTGGGGTTCGATCTCCACTCGAGGAAATGAAATAAAAAAATATTTTCATTTTTTTGCTATGGTAATAAGGTAAAGCGCGGCGTTGAGTTCCAATTGTAACTATATTTTTAATATACTAAATTATTATATCTATATGTACATGTGTCAAAATGCCAAGTTATAAATAACTATAAGCCCGATGCCGTTGTTGCGAAATATTATAAATCGTGTAATGATAGTTGATTGTATGCAAATATAAATAAATCATCAGTTACATTATATCGACCCACACGAATTGTACAGTTGTTCCTCTGTCATTTGATTCCACTTCACCTACATATAAATAAATTATGATGAATATGAAATTATTTAATTAAATTGTAACTGTTATAAATAATGTTATGTCTTTTGTAGTGAGATTAGTGTCACATTAATGAAAGCTTAAAATAAATAGCATTAGGATATCTCGTGATTTGAATATATAGTAGGTAAATTGGCATGGCCGGGTATGCTGAGGGAATTTTGGAACTTAGTGTCAAGGCTCTCTGTTCCCAAGAAGACTTTGTTCCGTTCGTCACTTTCCGCCAAATATAAGGCATTGCGTGTTGAATGGCTAAACTCAACGTTGCGCTTTGCTTCACTTTACGTGATATTAGAACAAAGAAATGATCATATTAAATACATAATTTCCTCGATTTGGGATCGAGCCAGAACTTGTCGCGTTAACAGTCGCACGCTTGTGTCACCTCCTGTGCCACAACAGGCCTCGATATAGGTACATAAAATATAAATTACGGATAACTATGAGAACTTCGCTCGCCTTCACACTATCGGTGAGCTCGGATATATAATGATGAAAAATATCTATTTGAGTGCTTTAAATCACTCTCTTAATATAACATTTTTCATAAAACAGAAAGATAATTTGTGTAATCTTTTTTAATTGTTAATATTTTTTATTTAAATATTTCATTTAGGTATCGGATCTGTAAGAAATTAATGCAATCAAACATATTTATTTCAATTTTACCACAATGACGTTGTTTAATAGTGTTTAATTTTGTTTTTAAAATACAACCAACAGACTGTTGTTGAGACTTTCTTACCATTACTCAAACGTCAGCAACAAACTTTGGAGGTTTTGTATCGGGTTATCGTCATTGATGATTTTTACAGTAATATTATAGACATCCCACGATGTAAGTGTAAAATAACCATTTTTTTATTTTTACTATGTTTTAAAGTGTTATTCCACACTTAGGACAGAAAATACTAAACTTAAATTTTAAAATTTTAAAAAGCGTATAAAAATTTTGAACGAAGCAGGATTTGAACCCGCGCCTCTGGAATACCGTTCCAGCGCTCTGACCAACTAAGCCATTCGTTCTCACCGAGCTCCGTCGAAATTCTTATACGTTAACGCCTGTTACAACTTATTTAAATGTAAAATGTAAAATACCTTTTTTTACATTGACGCATTTTCGCCGAATCACCTTTATGTACGTTATATACTTATTGAAATGAAGTACAAAACGGTAATTTGGCAAGTGGATATCGAACAGAGACCGCACCAGCTTACGTATCTCATTTCAGGTTTTATACATTCATTTGTAGATATCAAAACAGAGAACCACCACCGCAAAATTTATAAAAGTAAGTTCTTTTTTGGATGGTACAGTCGCCAAATATTATTCCCAAACCTATTTCAAAAGATATGTATCTAATTCCGATAATAGATGTAGCTTCAACTGAAAGCGTGGGAAAGCAATGATAGTCTCAACCTCACCAAATAAAGAAGACACAACGAAGGCAAGAATAAAACAGATGAGAAAAAAGAAAGACTGGCCTAGAAGGATACAGATGTAAAAATAACATAAGAGCTCCAAATAACAAAAACAACAAGCATTGAAAAACACAATTTTTTAATGCAGAAACATCCAATGATGATGTCTCAGACTTTTCGAGTCGATTCACTAGGAAGATAGCGAATATGATGACGCTGAGTACCCAGTTTGTAATAAAAACTATATATTTTCAAGACAAAAAGAAGAAAAATGGATAAGATGCATTCAATGGTCCAATGGATGCGTTGTGTTTTAAATTTAGAACTAAAATTTGCTTGTGAATTTTTTTCGCAAATTTAGAAGTGCTTACACCAATAATTAAAGTAATTAATAAAGAAATAATTAGAGATGATCGTTCTCGGGACGGAATTACGAGACTTAAAATATCTATTTGTTATATGGATATTTTTATTAAAGATTTGTAAAAAGTTTTTATTATAATGTTAGTGTTTCAATTTTATTTTTATAATAAAGGAATATTGAAACTTCGCTAGTTTACTTAATAAATTTTTTATGATCATTTTACAAAAGGACCATATTTGGCGACTGTACTTTATTCATTACCTATATGTACCTATATGTTATTTAATGTTATTTATTATTTTAGTCTATACGCTTAATAACTTTGGTTGCGGCTGCATTTAATTCTTTCTTATAGCTTAGCGGCGTCCCTTGGTATCTACATTAATGTGAATGTGAAAGTCTTCTTCTTCAAATAAAGCCTTAATCAGAATACAGAATACAAATAAATAACAGCATGTATATTTAAAAACGAAAGAAAAATTCTCATAGAAAGTAAATCAAAACATACAAGCATTTTTGCTCTATTGTAGTTGAATTTTGTATTAAATTAACCGTCTAAATCTGAATAGGAAACTGAGTATGCAGGAACTAAACTAGACCCGAATTTTTAATAGAATTTTGTATTAAATTAACCGTCTAAATCTGAATAGGAAACTGAGTATGCAGGAACTAAACTAGACCCGAATTTTTAATAGAATTTAATAGACTAAATTGAGTGCAATTTAATCTTATAATCATCACGTATTGTACAAATGCCAACCACGCCATATTGGTAATTTGAAATATTAAAGACTAATTAATCTATATACGCCCCATCTTCTGAGATTCGAAATCACAAAGTTCAAATAAAAACATAACCAATAATTAAGATGCACTTAATTAATTTCCGTGTGGTATTGCCCGGGGATTCTGTATAGCTATTAAGAATTTTACTACCCGTTTACTACTTTCCAATTGTTATTGAACAATAAAACTTAAGCTTGAGCTTGTCGTTTGACAGTCGGTTTATAGTAAAAGGTTACTTTAATCACTTGTTTAACTGTTCATTGAAATATAATTTTATGCTAGTTATTTATTAGTTTCCAGTTTTATGAAATTTTACGACTGAGAGCGTCGGTTATGGTTGAACTATTACTTTAATAAAAAATCACATATGTTGTTTTCTTCAGCTTCACACTGTATTCTGATCAATACCAGGTTAATCAGAGGGAACTTGGGCTCTTAGTGTTAAGATATTTCCATTAACATATTGTTTCCCACATAAGTTGTACTTTACAATAACGTATATTCAACGTAAAATGTCAAAGTCAATGTGTTATAAGTACAAGGCGTGTGTGTAAGAAATAGAGGCAAATATGGTTATTGCTTTTCTCCCTCGAAGAAATAATTATATTTAAAAATGTTTTCGTTACTGTGTTTTAGTGGTAATCAACCGGTATTTTACTTTTAGTATAAGATGATTCAGCTTTTATAGCGCAATACGTTATATGTCGTTATGTGATAGTAATCTCAAATCAAGTTCATCCAAAAGCTTTCCTAGCGCTAAAAATCAGAAGATGCATAAAAACTATATATATATATATATATATATATATATATATATATATATATATATATATATATATATATATATATATATATATATATACATATATATATATATATATATATATATATATATATATATATATATACATACATATATATATACATACATATATAATTCTTCTTATGTAGTTAATATAGTAGTTGTTTAACTGTATCTACGAGTATAACAAGAAAGATAAACATACAAGAAAACTGTTTCAATACGGATATTATCTTAACTAAAAGATATAGTGATAAGGCGATCAAAGTAGCTTTTTAAAAGTTTCTTAATTAGGTGATAAAGTTTATCTCATATAGATTTACTTCAATGACTTGAAATGATAGCACCTTTTAACTTAATAGGAATAGCGAGTTATATTTTTAAAATTATATTTAAAGCTTGGTATGCTGTGTGTTTGAAACGTACTTATTTAAATCTAAAATTAAATAAAATATACAATATACTCGTAAATAACTGTGGTAATATTTAACAGGTTTTGTTTCAATTATTTAAATAAATAAATTTAACAAATACACTCTTTCATAAAAAAATAACTATAAGTATACAAATACTCTTTCAATTAAAAAATACATTGTTACCACTACGTTTACTATACAATAAAATATATTTGAATATACTTGTAATGATCGTATAAACTATCACAGAACATGCCTAGTAATGTTCTATTAAGAAAACATACGAAAAAGAAGACCGTACCATGACTTTTCAAAAGCTTTCCGTTGTACAAATTGTATAATATTAACAGCTATATCACTTTTCGATTAATATAATTTCTTTAATGTAGAAGGGTATGACACAATTTACTTATAAGAATGTACTTATATTATTGCGAGTGACGTGGGTTCTATTTCTACTCAAGTTTTTTTTATTTGCGTTTGATAAATGTGTTTGTGTATCGCATCTCGAGCTTAATATATTTACCTACTAAATTATGTATATTAATTAGTTATATAAAAATTATATGTAATTATTCTTATTATCATTATGTTATTACAGTAAGTTAGATGATAAGATATTTTTTAAAAATGTTCAAATTTGAAATGGCTGCTTTTTAGATGTGATTCTAACATCTCTTCAGCAACGTCAGAGCAGAGCTTTATAATTAAATCATTTCTATCAATGTCTGTATCAATTAAAAGTAAATTTTGAAGTAGGGAGGAATTAATTATCACATTTTTGATTACTGTGACTATTAAATAAATACAGTTCGCGCTGGTGAGAATATTTTACAATGCCTTGGGCTTTGTCGACATAAATATATTTATTATATTCGTTAATATTAACGGAGATAAAATCTGTATTTAGCTTTTTTAATGCGACAGTTATGGCTCTTTATCATATATGGTTTTTACATATGACGTATTTGTAGGTTATTTGATTATATCTAATGATTAATTTGTATTTATTTTGTATGGTATTTAAACAGGATTCTGAATTAGTATTCAAAATTTAATTTAAGTTTAAGTCAAGGACTTAGCAAAATGGTCGTATTATTTTTCATATTTCTAAATAATTTTAAAAATTTTAACTCGTCAGCACAGTCAGGTTATTCGTATTTGTTTTCGCTTTTTTCAAAAATTTTAGCAATGGAGGCATTTTTCAAGTCATTTGCTACTTAAAATGGGCTTAAAACTAAACGTAAATAAGTATTTAGGTGTTTAATTTAATGACTTTTTATATTTTACCTACTATGTTATATTTTTTAATGTTTCGAGTTAGTAGAGTGTTAGTAAGAATTAAAGTTCCAAGAAAGTTCATGTAAAGGAAAGATTTCTATTTCTCATAAAAGTGCTGTGTTTCGAGGTCAGACAAGTGGTGTATTATTTATGACCACTCCTTTTCAGATGGTCCGCTAGGAAAATAATGTATACTTACGTGTATCTAGTATATTAAATGCTGTAATATCTTCTTCTCTTAATGAAATCTGGAAATTATAAACAATTTACAAACTATTGAGACCTAGAGAATTCTCTTTATCTGAAGACAGAAAACGGACGGGTGTGTATGTGTGTGTGAAACTGAAGATGTTTTAATTTTTTAATTCTATACCTTAAAAGGATTATTCAGAACACTTATAGGATAATTTCGATATCAAGTTAAATACATATCAAATGTTCTAGACTCCCTAGGAGAACTGTAAAAGTACGTATTTACGTACTCAAATAAAAGAAGCACTTTCGCATAGATTCTGCTGTATTTAGTGTAAATCACATCGTACTTTGAAATTAAAAAAATAAGTGGCAATACTCAACGCCTCGCTTTATTTTATTACCAGAGATTAAAAATTAAAACATTAAATATTTAATTTGAAAATACTAAGGTTTCATTTCCTCGAGTTGGGATGGAACCCACGTTTTGTCGTTTACAGTCACACGCTTGCGCCGCTGTGCCACGACGTACCTCAAATTAATATATATATAAAATATTCGATCGAACCCATATCCTGTCGCGTTACGAGTCGCGCGCTTGCACCCCTGCAACTCGGCAGATCTTAATAACGAATATTTTGATTTGAATTATTTAAATACTAGTCTTTTATAAAATGAATGAGAACTTAATAATACAAATTGACTTTTCCTACAATACAAATAATTCCAATAATACTTTTTGTTATTTTCAATTTATTTGATGTTAGCTATTATTGAAAATATTTTGCCTCTCGACATTTTATTTGTACAAGTTATTTTAATTTCAACTCAACTATTTATATGAATCACAGAACTGTAGTTTATATTCTATTTGCCAAGTCTCCAGTTGTTTATATTGCTTCGGACGTGGTCATATCAAGAGTTTGATTTATTTATTGATAAAGTCAAGCGGCAAATTTTATTTCTAATATTATTTCCTACTGGATGACCATTCGAAAAGTTTTGACTAATTGATATGTGAATATGTTGACTGTCGGAATCCAACATTTTCCTTTCTATAGAAATAGAAATAGAAAAGAAAAAGGTTTGTGGATGAGATAAAAAAAATTGTACTAAGTAAATAATTATCATGCTAACTATTCATACAGATCTCTACAAAGATGACAAGATTAAATATTGAAGCAAAATATAAATTAAGAAATATGTTGATATAGACGCAGACATTTCTTTGCATAAATATAAATTTTAATAAAACACGGAGTAGCTAGTAGGTAACTATTGCTTCGGGCAAAATTACGCGGTCGTCTTCAAATGAAAGAATTTCCTTAAGAATATTTAGTCGAAGCGTCTCTCTGTGATTTCAGACTTCTTTTTTTTATTTTTTACGATTAATTGATTAATTTATTAAACTAATCAATATGTTTAAGAGTGTTATTTAACATGTGCATAAATCGCGAAAATCATAGCTCGTAATAATGTACGATCCTGTGAATTATAGCATTCAACATTACAAAAACAATACAAAACCATTGCTTAATTTTTGTTTTCATTATTGTAAAGTAATAAGATATTTAAGTTTGTATTAGCCTGTGATGTATTGAAGTGACTTAATCAATTAAGATGGTTCTTACATACACACAGGATTGTTTAAACTGTTTTAATTTTTGTAAATCATAAAATAACGATACTGGAGGAAGGTCATGTAAAAAGCATGAGGATCCCCCGGAGAGCATGTATGAAGACGTTGATGATAGTGGGCGAGGTGAAAGAGGTATGCCGAGACCGTAGCGTTTGGCGCTCCGCTCTATCTGTCTACCCCGCTAAGGATATAGCGTGAAGGTAAGTTAAGTTAAGTTAAGTAAATCATCAATTTTAATATTCTATTATAATCCACCAATCTTCACCAATCCACCAATATCTTTCATATAAAAATTAAAATCATCGTAAGTTGAAAGACCTAAACAAAATAATTTAATACAAGAAAGTTCATAATGAGAATATATTTTTCTAACACCAGTTCAGATTTCTTTTGCCTACTTTGCTATGTGCGGGATACAGCGTGAATCAAACTGTATATTTTTGTGTGAATTAAACTGTAATTGTAAGCGGTGGCAATTTTAGAATCCTCCCGTTCTGATAAGTTTAAAAAAGTAGAAATAAATGACTGACGTTTTTTTTTTTTAGCTTCACGCTGTATCCCACACGAGGCAGGGTAGGCAGAGGGAACCCGGGAACCTAGTGTTAAGACACTCCGTTCCACTTCTGTTCCCCACTTTCCGCCGAATTAGAAGCATTGCGTGTTGAGTGGCGGAACTCAACGCCGCGCTTTGCCTTATTGCCAGAGCGAAGAAATGAAACATTAAATATTTAAATAGAAAATTTTAAATATTTCATGTGCTCGACTGGGGATCGAACCCAGAACCTGTCGGTTACAGTCACACTCTTGTGCCGCTGCGCCATGATAGGCCTCTGTTTTGGTAAGCCTTAAAAATTAAAAAAGAATATATTATTAGCAATGTCTTGAACGACGATGCTAATGAGATTCTTAATACAAAGCTCATAGAAAATTGTATATTATAAAATATTGTATATTTTTACGTGAAATAAGATTTTTCTTGTGGATTGAAGTAATTATTCGTTATTTTCATTATATCCACATTAAAAAAGAGATGTGAAAAAAATATTAATATTTGATCTCTAAAAACTGTAATGAAATAATTTATATTTTCAAAGTAAATAATGAATGTTTGCTCTGATCTCAAGACAAGGCGCGGCGTTCAGCCCCGCCTTAGCACGCAATGCCTCAAAATTGCGAAAAGTGGGTAATAGAACTTCTTTTAACACTACGTTCCCAAGTTCCCCTTGCCTACTCTGCAATGTGCGGAGCATGAACTAAAGAAAAAATCTTTAAAAACACTTATAGCAAAAATCTCTATTGACGATCTCTATATTTATGTTGACGATTATATTTCTTAAATACTAATTGTGAATAATAACGTACTAAACTAATAAACTAAATAAAATAAAACAAATAAACATTTCCTATTCGAATTCGAATTATACATACATGGTAGATAGGTAATAATAATAAATATCAATGTTACTAAATCATTTTGATAGTTCAGCGTACAAGGTAATAACAAATTATAATTGGTGGTCCGGTCTAGGTGGTCTGTAAAAAATTAATGAAACCAGCCGTCGCGTCTGTATGGTTTTTCTCATTTAAAATTAATGTGGGAGAAAGATAGCGCTCTATTACACGTTGGAACATAATCACCTTTACATTTACGTTGCCTCTACGCCCCTAAAGTATAAAATTTAAATTAAATAGGACTGTTTCTTGTATTTGGTAAATATTTGTAGTAATAAATGAGTTTATGTTTAGATATTACTTAATACAATGTATATTCTTATAGCTTCTTTTATTATGAATTCTAAAAAAAATAATAATAAGTAATATTTTATGGAGGTTCAGTAGTGATTTATAGTTTTAGTGGGCTGTCTTAAGTCCGGGAGTCGTCTCCAGACATTTCGTTTTTGGCATTATTTTAACAAAGTACTGGTCAAGTGTAAGTCAGACTCGCCAACCGAGAGTTACTTCCAGTTAAACTACCTACCTACTTACTATCCTAAAATTTGTACGAATTTCAAAATTGTATTTTGTATTCACTCATCTTGTAAGAAACAAACTATAAATTGTATTTCTATCTTTCTTTCTGTGTTAGATATCTCATAAATTTTCACTTCCCATTGTATTGAAAACTGTCACTTCAGGCCAAATTTCATAACACGAAGTCCATGGAACGGACCATATAGGTTTTAATTACGTCACAATTTTTATACAAAACTCAGTAAAAACGATGCATAAATAGTTGCATCATTGGCAGACGCACAGATGATCAGATGGACAGATGGTTTTTTCATTTGTAAGTACGGAACCCCAAAAACTGAACTTACATTACTAAATAATGACCTTTTCTTTAGCACTTTATGTCAGATGAATTATTTTTTTATTGAAATTACCTCTGCTTTATGCATACTTATAGACCATCTAATGTTTCCAAGAACATATTATAAAGGAAAACTTACGTGCGTCAAGAGCCATTACAGATACGACATATTTATTTTTTAATTAACATAGAGATGAAGCAGTTTAAAGTTTACAATTCATTTAACAATCTTCGTCTCACTTTAGGTTAAGGACAGTGACACACGTAAAGAGGTGACATGTTCAAGATATAATTAAAATTGGTTTCATTAGCATGAAAAAATTATCTTAGCGCAGTGAAAGGAAATGACTGACAGTACAAGTGATAATGATAGGGTGGAATTTTCAGTTAAGTATAATTATAGCTTGGAGGACCAAGCTATAATTATACTTAACTGAAAATATTTAATTTTGTTTGTCCGGTAAGACGCAACGTGGGGTTACGTTGTCTAAAAGAAGCGAAATTAATAAAAATGTATACCTTTGTATAAAAGAAAATAAAAATAACGATACAGGGTAATTAAGAAAAAAAAATACTTAAAAATACAATGATCTCACTATCGTAATGGTCAATCAAATCAAGGCAATAGTATATCATTATCAGTTCTAGTTTCATTTTAGCACATTCTCGTACTAAAATTTATATGATATTTATGTACAAGCTTTATACATCTACGTATTTTAGTACAGTTTAAAAGCTTTTTAATGACTTACAAATGTTAAGCATGAATTTAGATATACGATTAACTTATATGAGCTTCAATTCCAGTTTCCACAAAATTACGTTAGAACCCAAAAATGATTTTGTATAATTTGTTCTTAGAACGGGTAATTTCACGAACATCATTCTTGGTATTGTTTATAAGTTTTTATAATTTATTGTGTTGCTGTGGATTCGATCCACACTCGAGTAAATGAATTGTATAATATTTTGAAATACATTTCTTCGCTCTGGTAATAAGGCAAACCTAGGCGTTGTGTTTTACTACTCAATACGCAATGTCTTAATTTCGTGGAACGTGATGCGGGATACAATGTGAAGCTTAAAAAAACATTACTGAGAATATGAAACCCAAAATATTGTATATAAAAAATAGTAAATGCATACTTCAAAAAACATAGTCGTTTTAAAATGTTTTACTTCATTATTCATATAGTATAGTATAGTCAGTGCAGAAAGCAGTATGTGCAATTGTTTAAACAGTATGAATCTTCCATATGGCAAGGTAGAAACTGATAAACTAGAGTTCACCCACACTTCGTCAACAACCAGCGTCAGATACTAAGCCTTTATATATGACTTTTAGTTAAAACTCATTATTAGAACCATTGATAGTAAGGCCTGTCGTAGCGCAGCAGCACAAGCGTGTGACTGTAACCGACAGGTTGTGGGTTCGATCACTACTCGAGGAAATGAAATAGACTGGTTGTAGGTTCGAGCCCTCTCGAGGAAATGATATATTTAATGTTTTCAATTTAAATATTTTATGTTATCATTTCTTCGCCCTGGTACAAGGCAAAACGCAGTGTTGAGTTTCGCCACTAAACACGCAATGCCTCAAATTCGAAGGAAAGTGGGGAACGGAAGTGGAACGGAGTGTCTTAACACTAGGTTCCCAACTACCCTCTGCCTACCCTGCCTGCCCTGTGCGGGATACAGCGTGAAGCTGAGTGAGTGAGTGATAAATCGTAACATAAAAATGTCATTTTATTGTAGATATGTTATGGATGCGTGATTCCCATTTAAAGATACAGATTATAAATATATTAGTATTTTTATACAAATGAAATAAAAGCTTATTAAGTTTATTGAGTATATTATAATATAAAAGTTTTAAGCACAGTTTAAGTAGCCAACTACGCTCGCTTAACTTTTGACTGATTTAAGTATGGTTTGAGAACTGTCAAACGAGTTTTACTCAGTTGTGAAACGCAAAATACGTTCTAAAGTATGAGTGAAGCACGGCGATCAGTGACATTCTCAAATATTGTTTATGGTTTGAGAAAACTCAAATCAGAAACAAAAATTTGCTTAATTAGCCGTTGAGCACGGTTTGAGATTGACTTAACGTCAAATTCTCAATTCAGAAACCGGCTGTTAGTCCCTAACATTTAAATTCAAAATCATCACATACAAACCAAATACACGCTACAAGGCCGTCTATTTTAATGCCGGACGTCTAACTTGTTTACTACTTTGTAATCCTCACATTAATACATATGCATGATACAAAGTTGAGATTTTGATTTATAGAAACGATGAAACAGACATTTATGTTGTTTTCCAAATTGTGTCAGCTTAACCGACATATTTTAATACTATAGCGTTTCTGTGCGATGCACCTGGCTTTATGACACGGTAATGAACAACAAATTGCTGCATCAAAGAAATAAGAATGTTTGTATGTAACTTTTAATTATTCATAGTCGTTACAAAGCTTTTAAATATAATATGAGTATTCGTAAAATATTTCCTTTTCATTTTTTTGTTAAGGTTTATTATAGACTATAAAAGTTCTAAAAACTGGTCAAGTGCGAGCGAGTACTAATAATTATCTATATAAACGTCCCATAAATATTGTTATTTAGTTTTTGTTGTTTAATAGCCAAAGACATGCAACACTTGTGATCATTTCAACCGTTTAATTATCACGGTTCAAGAAACATAGTCTGGTGACAAATCGGCACTATTTATGAATTGTAAAAGGGCAATAATAGTGTGAAATATATATTATTTTATATGTTATTTGTTGTTTTTTATGTAATTCACGTGAAAACAAAATATTTATATGATAGTCGTTTAATTCTGTGATGTATGAATTTTTTTCGCTTTTATTGTTAACGGAATGTTTTTTTACGTCGTATCCGTAGGAACCTAACGTTAACATTTCGTTCCGTTCTCTGCTTTTTACTGAATTTAAGGTATTACGTTTTAACTAGCAAAACTCAACGTCACACTTTGCTTCGTTACCAAAGCAAGGAAATAAAAATAAATATCACTTCTCCGAGTGGGACTCGGACCCATAACCATCACTCACGTATATAAATGGTAAGTCGATGAAAGTACATAATTATTTATACTAAATTTAAAAACGTATAAAAATTTGAACGAAGCAGGATTTGAACCCGCGCCTTTTGGAAATCTAACTTTCCTAAGTGTTATTCCACACTTTAAAAATAGCAAACATACATTTTTTAAAATTTTCATAAAGAAATCCGACTAAGCCTTTTGTAATTTCACAGATTGCTGCACGATGTTTCAGGCGTGACAACTACTGATGCAAACTAAATTTACATATGAATATCTAGAGCTTAATATTACTAGCTACAACACTGCATATATCTGACAGCGAGCGTGGTGGCGCATTTAGTTCGAACGAATGTCGACTGTCGGAGGTACAAATCAATGAATGTTTACTAAACAAATCTGGACTATGCGTTATAAATAGTATATTCACTTTATTGTGCCGTTGCCTTTCACAATCGTTGAATCTGGACTATGCGTTATAAATAGTATATTCACTTTATTGTGCCGTTGCCTATTACAATCATTGAAACTCGAACTTAAATTCGTCTTGTTTACAGTCGCAAGCTTAGATCCCTGTGTCATGAGGGCCTCAAAGGGCCTCGTTACAAAGGATTTCTGCAGAAATATACGTATAAGTATATATGTACAAATATTTTTTTCACCTTCACGCTGTAATTGTCAAGTACAGAGTTGGTAATGAGAACCTTGCCTGTTAAGTGTTAAGACACTCGCTCCCACGTAAAAATCTTAGTTAAAAATTAACTGTGTCAACACAAAAGCAACTTGTTCTGAAATTTTCATCATCTAACTACTAGTATTTAATTAACTGAAGTACCTAATAGTTAACAAGAAGTTGTGGTTCGACCCCATCTACGATACTCTCCACTAACTGCACGGTTAACTTTTACCAAGAAACTTGTGGCCTTGTTTTACCTAGCTTCATTAACTTTGCCAAGGCTGAAAAGATTTGTAATCGTAATAAAAACTAAAACGAAGTAGGCGTAACTTTATTTAGTGTTTCATAAAATTACTCAAACGTTTTACTTAACTGTGGCAAACTCGATTATTTTGTAGCTGCTACTAAATTGCGTTGAAGTTTTCCTTTTGGCCGAATTTTTTATTAGTCATATTGTATATGGAGAAAGAATTTTGTTATTGTTGATTTTATATGATATGAAATAAATATAACCGTTTTTGTAGTAGCATTTGTATAAATATTTTTCCTCAAAGCTTTTTGGAGTTATTTTTAATAAGAATAGAGGCCTGGCCATGGCGCAGGAGCACAAGTGTGTAACAAGTTGTGGGTTCGATTCCCACTCGAAGAGAAGTAATGAAATATTTAGCAATTTGATTTTTTTACTCTGGTCGCCACTCAACATGTAATGTCGCAATTTCGGTGGATAGCGGGGAACATAATGGAGTGTCTTAACACTACGTTACCAAGTTCTCCTCCCTGCCATATGCGGGATAAAGCACGCCGCTTAAAAACATTTGAATACTAATAGATGAGTATTTATCTTTAAAAAAATATAACAATCGTATAGGTATATAGTGAATGCAAGGTGAAACTAAAAAAAGTACAAGTAATATGATTGCTATATTTTTAAATTGGTATGTTTTTCTGTTACTCTATATACCTCACTGTACGTCTTGCTTGCATTAAGATACCTAACCTACTTAACCTAGTGTTAAGACACTCCGTGTCCACCCACAACCATCGCGTTTCCGGTTGTATAATTGTGCCCTTACGCCACGACGATCTGGTACAGTATAGATCTATCTTATATGCACTTGTTACGGATTTAAATTTAATTCTATAAATAATTACTTAATTCATGATATTTATAAAGCTACTATTATTAGAATTTGTTATAAAACTAAATATGACTCGTATATAAATTCGTTCTCCATTACTCTATTACCTCTATCCACTGTTGGGTTATCTTTCGCATTGTGCCCCCGGTCACTGTGTGGTCCCGGCAAAGAATGAGATCACCCTGGTACTGATGGTGTTATAAGAGACGGCCAAAGTACGTGTGGGAGAGTCAAATTGTTAGCAATGACAACACGCATGGGCAGATTTGACCGACTTATTACCACCCCCAGCATTTAAAACCGGCGTTAAGTAGTGGCTTTGGCCAAAGCGTTTTGCATTGGGTAATGCTTGGTCCCGGTGCCCATCCCCCATAAAGGCCGGCAACGCTTCTGTAGCTCCTCTGGAGTTACACGGGGCCGTGGGCGGCGGTGATCACTTACCATCAGGTGACCTGTTCGTTCGTTTGTCGTATTTCCATAAAAAAAGCTTTACGCTGTACTCCACACATGGCAGGGCAACTTGGAAACTAGTGTTCAGACACTCCATTTTCTCACTTTCCACCAAATATGAGGCATTGCGTGGTAAGTGGCAGAATTTAAGGTTACATTAATCTATATCTATTTACTTGTGAGAGATACGATTTCGTATTTACTAATACGTTAGATAGTGATATTCAAAAGTGAACAATCAAACAAACACGTATTGTTGAGTAGGCTAAAGCAATCAATACAATATAACCGTACGTATACTGATAATATTCTATTGATTACTTTTATATATTAGATTAAATAAACAAAAACAACTATAAGCTGGCAAGGGTTCAGTCAATCATCTTCCAGTTTCATGGTTAAGTTCTCCTAGAAGAAATGTATACAATATACAAGCATCCCAAAGTATTTTAGCAGATGGCATCCTTGGATTTTGATTTACCTCTTCAGCCTCAATCATTATATGAGATCGATGATATCGATGATATCCATAAATGTTCAACTAGCGAAACTAACGTTGCTTCGCCCGCATAAAATTATAGTTATATTATGGCCGAATTATTCAAAATCTTTACATAAATTACATTACTGTAAATTTTTACAATTTCAATCTAATAGATTTTGTATTGGAACAAAAAGCCATTCTTACAAATATTTACACGTGTAATGTTTATTTATTCTTTTGATAGTTTAATACTGTATCCCGCACATGGTAAGGTGGCCAGAAGACACTTAAAAACCTAATGTTAAGACACTCCTTACTGTTCCCAATTTTCTGCTGAATATGAGGCATTGCGTTTCGAGTAGTGGCTGCGCTTTGTCTTGTTACCAGATTGGAAGAAATGTAAATATAAAATATTCATTTCCTGAAACTGGGAACGAACACATAATCTATCGCGTTTACACGCTTGTCTCCCTTGAACATCATAGGCTTCTATTATTAATAATAAAATTTAGTATAATGGTTTTATATCGTCACTTTGCCTACGTAAAATTGTCACATCATATTAATAAAAGGCTTTTGGAGTACAAGTGGGTGGGTATAAGAATTTAAATGTTTTATTTTATAGCTAACGACTTGATAAAATCCTTTTAAGAAGGATACAAATACTATATTTAATACTAGCGACCCGCTCGCGGCTTCGCCTGCTTTAACTTGGCTTCCTTACCTAATAAATTCGAGTACAAATCCTATATAAAAGTACCTTTTAATTCCAATCTATTACTACACCAAAATTAATTAATTTCTGTCCAGTATTTTTTGCGTGATTGGTGATCAAACTAATAGGTAGATAGATAAAAATTCTGCTGACTGACTTTTAGGTCTTCTTTAATTTGACTAGACTTGACTTTTCTATCCTTATAAATACTTATTTTTTGTATATTTTTAATGTAAAGGAAATAAGGTATACTACGTTTGAAAACTGTTTAGATGTCGGTGTTATCATTAAAAATATCATTAACGTTGTATAACGTCTTTGCGCTCATTATTGTCATTATTAGGATTGAAGAGGCACCCAAAGAAGAAGAAGAAAAATCCACAGTCTTTGCTTACCGCAGGGTAAAAAACAAAAAGAAAAGGTAGAGCGAAACGTTACAAAATATTCAATTATAATATAAATTAAGTTGTCTAATGAATGGTGATTTGTTGGAAACGAGATGTCAGGACAACTTGTTTTACATAAGATATTACCTATAGTAAATTCAAATGTCACTAATATCTGTTTTCTGTGTACTAAATGGTAATATAATGATTCAATATGATCATTTATCAATGTATTCTCAAAATTGTAGCGCAAAAATAAAGAAAATAAAGCAAATTTAAAGTTAATAACTATAGTAGAGGCAATCTGTATTAAATAAAAGAATTCTAAAACACACTCAGTAATTTAATATGGCTATAGAAAGACGGTTTCTCGTTCAGTAAAAATCTAAAATGTTGTGCAAGAACAATATTGCTATAAACATACATATATATGCTACTTTAATTATGAGGGTCGCGTCGCTTGATTCAAGTAATGTCAACATTTGCGCGTGGTTTACTCTGTTATGCTCTGATTAGGACTGTGACACCGTATTTGCGAAGTTGTAAAGTTAATTTGTTTTAACAACTCTATTGCTGTAACTGAGAATGATATTGAACAGAAAGAGTCTTCAGTGTTATTACTTATTTATTTATATATCTTACATCCCCTCTTGACGTAGCTAAGCGTGTTACGGTAAACTCGATGGATTCGAGTTCGACGCCCACTCGGTGAATGGATGGATGGGTGATACTTGGCAAATATATAGAAATAAATAGTCCAAAATAGTAATTTTTAAAGTTTTTGTCTGTTTGTCTGTGCGTTTACACGTGCTGATCTCAAATAATGCTAACCAGATTTAAATGCAGTTTTCATTATTTTACTATGGCAAATTTTCCTCAAATAAAAAATGTGACGTCAATTTTTTGCCGTGTGATCCCGGCTTAGAATAGGAACACCCTGGTACTGATGGTGTTGTAAGAGGCGACTAAAGTACGTGTGGTAGAGTCACGTTGCCAGCTATGTCAACACGCATGGGCAGACTCGACCGGATTGTTAACAATGCTGGGGCATTTAACACTGGCGTTAAGTAGTGGCTTTGGCCACTGCGTTTCGCATAAGGTAATGCCAGGCCCCGGTGCCCATCCACATTAAAAGACGGCAACGCTCCTGTAGCTCCTCTGGAGTTATAGGGGCCGTGGGCGTCTCTCTTCTTCCTCTTCCAAAAAATATATATTATTTACTACGTTGCATACGAGATCTGATATTTCGAGTTCTTTTCGAGAGTCTTCTATGACTATAATAATATAACTATTATGGTAATACAATCTTGTGACAACATATTTTCTTTATAAACAGTTTGCAGTATATTGGCGGAGATGTTTAGTAACAAAATGAGGTTGCCGAGGCAAGCTATGAATATAAAAATGTTGTAAATATTCTTATCATTTTTGGCTTCCTTACTTAAATAGTACACTCCACTGACCATGAATTGACTAAGATGTTTTGAATAGTAAAAATGTACGTATTTGTGTAATGTATTGTATGTATGTATATATGTTTGCAATGTGTGTATGTGTTACGATTGCTATGTTTTTTTTAAATAATTGATAAGATACTAAATTTAAAAGTATATAAAAAATTGAATGTAGCAGGATTTGAACCTGCGCCACTTGGAAATCGTTCAAGCTCTCTTACCAAATAAGCTTTTTGATACAACATTTTTAAAAGCTTTTAAATTATTTTTTTTCCTCAGTGTGGAACACTTGAAAATATTAATTGATAAGATTATTTAAAATAAAAAATGGAGTCTTTTAACTTAATAAAAGAAGATTTATTAAGTTAAAAGAGAAGAGCGTTTAAGTTTGTAAGAAGATTAAAAGAGCGTTAAGGAAAACAGTCCAAAAAATATTAATTAATTAATTAATTCAAAAAAGCAAAAGTAGCAGTACGTACAAGATACTAGAGTACTTGAAATAGACACCGAGGAGTTTAAGACTGTGCAATGGTAAGTAAGTTGAAGAAGGAAGACAGACACTGGTAAAAAGAACAAGAAGAGCTTTAGAAGTGGCCACGATTAAAAAGAAGGCGGCTAAAAAGTATACTGCATTATACTAAAACAAAAATATTTTTAGTGTGAGATGAGAATATTCAAACCTCCTGTGTTGCATTTTTTATTGCAATAGCCCATATGCTTATACATAACTTTATTTGTCTTTCCGAAACACCAAGTTCAACCAAGTTCTTAAGTCATATCTAAATATACTCGTATATACAACAATACACCCCTCTTTGAAAACCAGGCAAAAAATATATACAAAAAAGCCATTTTTTACATGAACCGTCATTTTATTAGCGTCTGTCAATCAGCTAGTAATTCTGTCACGCTGGGAGCCGTAATGAGGGTGACAATGGACACGGGCAGCTTTCGCGCCCCATTCAATAAATTAATGAGTCTATAAATATTACAATATCCTTTGCCTTTTGTTCTACTCGGCTTTAATTTAATATAACATTTTTGTTTTGCTTCGTGGATTTCTCTCATATTGCAGAATAGACATTATAAATCTTACCTTATAAAACTTGGTTTTCCACTTTCTTACAACTGTAGAGATATTGTGAAGTGTGAAATGGTATTAATTTTATTTACCAGATAAGAAAATGAAAATTGAGTGTTTGACTTAATTATATTTATCTATACTTATATTAAAATCTTAAAGGACCGTTGTCTGTACATGGAAGCTAAGTAAGAAGAATGTTGTTGTGGGCATTCAATAAAGTACTCATTACTCACTTTCAGGCTGTATCTCGCATATGGTAGGGTAGGCAGAGGGAACTTGGGAACCTAAAGTTAAGACACTCCGTTCCATTTCCGTTTCCCACTTTCCACCGAATTTGAGGCATTGCGTGTTGAGTGGCGGAACTCAACGCCGCGCTTTGCCTTGTCACCAGAGCGAAGAAATGAAAACATTAAATATTAAATACTTCATTTCCTCCAGTGGGAATCGAACCCACTACCTATCGTTTACAGTCACGCTTGGACCGCAGCGCCACGACAGGCCCCAAAGTAATAGAACAAAAAATTCTATACGTTTGTTCACGCTAAACTCAGAAGGCCCAACCGATGAAATTGCCGAGTCACTTCTGTTCCTGTTTCGATTGTGGCTTCCGTTTCTTCCCAGTTACTTCCGTTAGCTAACTTCCGAATAGCGGCAATCAATGCCTCGCTTTGCTTCGTTAACAGCGAGGAAATGAAAACTTTAAATATTTATTTTTATTTATTATATGTATTTCTGTTTTTTAAGTAGATATATTAAATTAAAGTAAGTTTTTGATTACAAGATTATCTAGTATAGGTTTGCTACCGGAAGCACGATTCAACATTTTATTCGACTTCCGTAAATAAATATAGATAAAAAAAAAAACATTGAATGGGGCATAAGTCCATTGTGTTAACAGAGTCGCGCTGTGCCCCTAATTCGATAAACAGAACATTTTGTCCGTACATTTAGTAACGATATTACAACCACAAGCCGAGATAATAGCCGACATTTCACGTTTACATCTTTTATCCTATAACTAATTTGCGCAATTCAGAGATATGTAACGTATAGGAATTGTAATAATTTTTATTTATTATATTATGTAAGATTTTAAGTTTTGTATTGAGATTTTGTTTTAAATTTAATTGTGTGTATTTTCTTTAATATCTTTGAAATAATTACCAAATATTTTTACTTTTTATCATCATATTTCATGCTCATGCACGCCATATTTCGCAAATGACAAAAAGGTTATATATAAATATACACATATAGGTGATATAGATATAGGGAACTTGAAAACATAATGTTATTCCTTAATACCGAATTTGAGGCATTGCGTATTAAGTGGCCGAAATCAAAGTCGCCTTTTGCCTTGTTACCAGAAATATTGTAAATAAAATATTTACAATATTTCTAATAACACAAGTAACGTTTCTTATGTACCTTAAATTCTATCTATACGTATTTCACTAGCGTATTCTTCTGGGTGGTCTTCACGCCTTGCCCACCCGGGCAAAGCACAAAGCATCATATTAAAATTCCTCAATAATCTCAGCTTTTTTTTTAATAAAAATATATATTTCATAAAATATGCAAATATTCCACATACATGCTAATATTTTTCTAATAGAGAAATTGCATTAAAATTCTTCATGGCAAAAGATTAAATATCTCCTACGCTTTCAAGCTATTTTGTTTTATACTAAGTAAAAATAAAAATGTCCTTTACATTTCTGAGATAACCCGACTCGTACGTGCGCCTTTGGACTACGTCGCCATTTTGATGGTGAACTCAAATGTTTATCTAGGTTTTCTGCAGGTACTCTACGAAATAAGTACTAAATACGTATTATTATTTTTATTTAGTAATTAATTCTTAAAATAAATAGTTACAAAGTAAATTATGCTGAGTCAAATTAAACTGTTTATACAGTTTTTATGATATATGATATGATAAAAAAAAACTGATAACAAAAATAAACGAGTATAATAACTAACTGCCGTCATTTGGTTCTAATGCTAAAGAAATGTAAAGTACTCTATTGAAAGAACCAAATAACTGACATCATCAGCTCCCTTTGTCATCATTAAAGGGGCAGTAGCCGCTCTGGAATATTTATATATAGATTATTTTCAGCTCCTTACTTTGAGATACTACAACGCTCTTGAAATATCTGAAACGTCTCAAATATTTCGTGCATTTGTCTCAAAACTGATGAAGGGAGTGTCTTGACACTAAGTTCTTTTCACCAATAACTATCTATACTATATAGGCGGAAAATATTTCAACTTAAAAAAGTATACTTTTATTTTCTGCGATGTCTTTTATTTTTCCGCAAGATATCTGTCTCAGGCTTAAAGTGAAATATTATAAAGATTCACGTTGTTTCTTGCAAGATACGAAAAGTCTCAAATGTTAAGCTGGCTTTATTACGTTGTAGATTCTCCATGTAGATATGCAGATATACATTTTTGCAAAATTAAATCTGCGTCGTATTCTGTATTTATATAAAATATTATGTACGATTTTAATCTATGGCGTGTTTATTACGCGTGATGTTACGCGTTTTAAAAAACTATTTGAAATAATGAATAAATGATAAATCAAATAATACGGACTTAAGTTTCCAGTTATTCTTGAAATTGGAAAGAGTCAATTATTTATTTTGTGTCGCATATCATTTGACAAAATTAATATTGCGGGCGTATACGCTTTTTTGTACGTGAGTCACTAATATAAGTTAGTGATATATTTTTGTGATATAGGTATAAATTTTTATTTCATTTTTTTAACTTCTTTTTTAATGTAACTTCTTATCAAATTCAATCATTCTACGAAATATACAAGAATATGAAAAATGAAGCATATGCAGCAAACCGGGGCATAAATATTTGTATTATAATATTTTCCAAAAGACCGTAGATCTGATTATTTGACTTTACTTTGAGCTTGATATCTTTACATGGCCTTGAAATAAATAATTTTAAGGGACAAACAGACGGACAACTACGCGATCCTATATGGTTGTGTGCCTGCGTTAACTATAGTTTCACATATCAAATTAATATCATATTTAAATATATTTTTATACTAACTAACCCTCGACGAAAAAACATTTTATTTAAGTTTGACTTTTGACCTAATGAACCGATTCGAGCACAGTTTTTAATCGAAAAGGTGTTGAGTGGCGGAACTCAATGCCGCACTTTGTCTTGTTACCAGAGAGAATATTTAAATTGAAAATATCAAATATTTCATTTCCTTAAGTGGGAATTGAACCTGTCGCTTTACAGTTACAAACTTGTGCCACTGCGCCACGACAAGCCTTAAAAAAATATGTAAGATGACGCAAACATAGCCAAAATCTCGATATAACATATTCAAGGTCCAAAAAAATTCATACCAACTACTACTATTTAACTAATTCGTACTTATATTAGGTTTGCTTGAATAAAGTACTACATCACCCTTATCTGATGGAGTCAAAGATGATTTAGAATGTCAAAAATATTTCCAACCAGTCGGTAAGAACTCGTCTACTAGTTATAATTAAATAATTAGTTAATACGTAACGAATATTCCTACGCCGTAGAACGACGTCCGTATGCTACGAAGATCCAAGGGATATATTCGTATATAATGTTCATTGTATCATTATATTATTAGCTTGACGTTGTATCCCTTAAGGTAAGGCAGAGGGAATTTGGTATCTCTGTTTTTAGACAATCTATCACTCCTTTTGTTGTGAATTTCCGCTGAATTTTAAAGTGGCAAAACTTAACTCCGCACTTTTCCTTGTTAGTACGATATTAAACGAAAGCAAAGCGACAAAAGTTTTCTGCAAGCGGGGATTGAACCCTCAGCCTGTTGCTCTTACAGTCATATGCATGTGACCCTGCCCCTACTGACCTGGTATGTACATAACATTTGAATAATAAAACTATAAGTAAAGCTAGTTACTGACAATTTAATAGGTACATTAATTAAAACACCGTTTACAAACGTAACGCAAGAGCAATTCTTTAGAAAATAAACAGGTAGAGTATTACCATACGTTGGAGAGCACTTCATAAAATTTATTCAGTTCTACAATAGTTTCAAACGTTATTCCGGCCTCGTTATATAAATAACATGAGTGATTTCTCTAGAGAATTATTGAATTATCCACTTCAGAAATACAATTACTGAATAGCACAGCAACTCGCCGCCCTCATCTCAACTAATGAATATTAATAGCAAGATATATTACCTTTCACACCTGTCTACGTGACAGGCAACTTATTAGATATTTATATCGTTTGATATGAGAACTTTTATAAATTACGTCGTTCACACCCAATAAGTTAAAAACTGGTTGTCTGTAATGTCGGTTTACGGACGTTTAATTTTACGTGATAACGTCATATCCAAATGTTTTCATCAACATTTTAATTCCATATTTTTATATATTTGTTATTATTAAAATGAATTATTATCACTGATTTATAGCTATTTTGTATGATACAAAGACGGTTAAAGTTAATTTAAAACTATAATTTTCGGTAAATTTAGTTTTGTTTTTCATTCGTTATTTTTCCTGTTACTTAAATTATATAGATTAATAACAATGTACTACTATTGTTTGTAGGATGCTTAAGCTGATCGTACTTCTCTATCGCACATTGCGTGCCCTCACTTTTGTACTTGGCTCAGGTAAAACGTGAATATAAGTAAAATTTTTAACCCGCTTTCCGGCTTTATCTATTTAAAAGATGTTATCACGTCAAAATACTTAATATAAGTTGAGCTGCATAGTTGAGAATTTAACATTCATGTGACAACAGCTTTAAGGAAGCTATATATTTGAATAGGGTATCTCGTTTTGGTATAAAAAGATGTTTTACTATGACTCATTCACCTACAGTAATGGCTAAAATTATTTAAAAACAAAAAACTTAAAGTTATTGACTCCGAATGATAAATATGTAAATAGTTTGATATATTTTAAAAAAGATAAATTCAAATATGTATAAGCAAAATGTGACAATATTTTATAATGTGTATATAAAGAAAACAATTTATTACTAGGTGATTAATATATGTTAATATATGATATATTTTATGAAAGGCTATATTTAAAAGCATACGACCATATGTTAAATTCTATATAAAAATAAAAAAAAAAACATTATGACCAAAATATATTTCCTCTTATGACAGCCAACATATTTTTTAAATAAGAATAGTCAAAAAAATACTGATCTTTGACAGTTGGTCTCGCCCACCCAGAGTTCTGTACTAACTTCAGGATTGTACGCCTACGGAAAGTACAATTTATAATAGTGTACAAGTGTACTCATTTTGTAAGAAATGCAAGTGCAAATATAATTTTGTAATATTGTTTTTCTATGGTATACCCAAAACACTTGCACTTTTTGGATTTAGGCCATTATTTATTTAATATAAATAAACAAAAACACTTTGTGGATGTTGATTACACCGTCTATTTGAAACAAATTGAAGAAAAAACGAAGCGTAAATGGTCGGTACCTATCAATCACGTTGACTTACAAGCTAGATTTTAGTGTCCTCGAAGGGACAGTAGATCTAAATATTTGATAATAATTTCGGCTTCTTGTTAGGTTGCTAAGCTGGGAATCAAATTCTCATCATGTGTTTCAACGTTGGAGTCAGAAAAGATGCCATTTTAAGCCTATAAAAAGGGCTTGACAGATTAAAATGGTGACAATGTCTGACAGGGAAATGTAAAAAGAGGCTATAATAATTATACGAATAACTATGCTAAAGAACTCTTTTCATTTCTCAGCTTAAGGCTGTATAGCGCACATTCACTACATTTTTCTTTACCGCACTTGCACTTCATTCACTTCTTGGACCGAACCCACCACCTGACATTTACAGTCACACGCTTGTGCCTCTGCGTTAGGATACCCCTTCTTTATATTAGTATAAATTAATATTTTTTTCCTATGTTAAAAGACAATTCAGCATTTTTTATTTTATTGATTTCGTTTCCTTATCTTTTGGTACATAATAATAATAATAAGGGCTCTAGTAGACAAAACGCGGTGTTGAGTTCCGCCACTCGTTACTCAATGACGTTAAATTAGATGAAAAGTAAGTAACGGAGTATTTTAACACTACAATCGCTCTGCTTATCCTGCTTTATTAAGGAGTCTAGATGCAATTTTAAAATCGATTCGAAAAAACTTGTAAAGAAAATTTATGTATAAGCCACGACTTCATTTCCGATGCAGTAGTGGATGTAGCTGAGTTAAGTAAGTTGAGATTAATACTGAGATTGATTCTCGATCGAGTTCAGACCTACTAGAAACTATGTTATATCTATCAGTTACATTTTTCATATTTCCCTCATACATTATAAATAACTAATTTTCTAATTTATTTCTACTTGATGGAATTGGGGAGGTGTTACAAGTTTGACTTCTGTCTGTGTTTTTCTTTGTGGCACATTAGCTACTGAATAAATCAACCGATTTTCGAGTATTTTTTTAATATTGAAGGTTTTGTTCATCGCTGTGATTATTAGCTATGTTTTATGAAAAACGTATCATTAGTTTAATAGCCACAATCACTTTGCATTATTGGAAATTGAAATTATTGGGTCGGCGGATTTGTTAAGTTTAATTTTTTATTGATAAGTATAATTACTTATTTTTTATAAAAATGATTACTTAAATTTTATGAAAACTTTTTATATGTTAAACATTGAATATATCTAGTGAACATTCGATTTTTTTATAGTTTTCGAGATTAAACAATTTAGTATGGCAAGGCGGTTAGATACGCCCTTCACTGACACCTTTACTGTCATTTATGGCAGTAATTACTAACACAATTTGCTACGGCCGTTGGAAAATAATTGAACAATTTATATTTTACTATGTAAAAGGCGACTTTGGTGGTATTTTACACTTAAGTTTCCTATTTTTATCTCCACGCACATCTTTGCATTTTACAGTATACATACAGAAAAATTGTTGTTGAATTTCTAAACTTTTAAAATCTTTACGCTAGGCCGCCCAATTCGTCTGATCATAAACTTAAATCTCTTGTGAAAGTGAAAGATGTGAAATATTTTATATTTTCCGCCATTCAACACGCAGTGCTTAAAGTCAAGCAAAAAGGGGGGCACAGAATGAAGTATCTTGACACTAGGCTCCCAAGTTCCCTCTA
This sequence comes from Eueides isabella, assembly GCA_019049475.1. NCBI lineage: Eukaryota > Metazoa > Arthropoda > Insecta > Lepidoptera > Nymphalidae > Eueides > Eueides isabella. The sequence continues at coordinate 5,120,118 of CM032400.1, forward strand.
CCTACCTTGCCATGTGCGTAATACAGAGCGAAATTGAAAAAAAATATAACTATATACAAATATTCTTGTTTCAATTAAAGCTATAGCTATTATACAAAAATATAGTATTAACAACATTTAGGATAATTGTAATCATTGCGTCATATTTAACAAAGCGTGTTCACACTCAAAGCCAGCCTTGAGGAGAGATTAATTTGCCAAAAACTTTGCCTGAGTTGGCAGCATATGCGGTGGATATATTCCGATTTTCTGCTTTATTATACATAAATATATACATATGTACGTTTTATATACATACTTGACATCGTAGTATTATAATTAGTATTATACATACTTGACATCGTAGTATTATTATTAGTATTATAGTATAAATTATTTATCAAAGGACTTTTTTACTTGAAATTGTATATTTTAATGATGGAGTAAATCAATAAAGTGCTTTGCCTTATTATTTTAAGGAATCGTTTTATATATTTAAATTATTATGAACCATCAACAAGGCTTATCGTCACACAAAAAGTAGGCGCGCGAGGTATTTATTTAGTTTTCAACTTGCTTTTCAACCGCTACATTTTGAAGATGTTGCGTGTTGAAACTCTACGACGCACTTTGCCTCTTTACCAGAGTGAAGTATGATAGTATGATAGTATTGGTTTACTCTATCGTTAAACTAAACAGAAAAAAGAAATGCAATGTGGGCGAAGAATTTCTTTATGTCTTTAGAATGTTTATGTCACCTATAAACGAATAGATTATTTCACCTATCAAGTCAAGTTCCATAATCAAGCTAACTTTCTACCGTCGTTATTGTTAGTGAAAAAGAAACGATATTTTTTATAAAACATATACATATATAAATATATTATTATAGTATGTTATTTTTTGAATATGCACGTCAAGGTTCTGTAGTGTCTGGCCCATGTTAATGGTCGTGGATACGAATCTCACGTAAGTTGCTAGCTAGTCCAAAGACATAAAAAGCTATTTATGTTTCTGCCATCTAATATACAATAACTCACCTATTGCAAATTAGGTGACTGCCGTGGGTGTGATATCTACTATTCTATGCCACCAAGGCAAACGAGCGTACGGATCACCTGATGGTAAGTGATTATTGCTACCCACGGTACTGCATAACACCAAATGAGCTACAGGTGCGTTGCCAGCCTTTACCTTTAACGTGTAGATAGACGCACTTTTTGAAGGCATCTATGTCGTATCGATCTGGAAACACTGCCACAAGGTACGCCAACTGAAACCATTTACCAGAACACTTCCGGTGATAAATGCGGTAAAGAACGTATAGCACGGACCGACGAACGTTCAGCATGAATGACGTTCAGTGTTGTCTTATATGTCAGAGTCCACTAATATGTTATTGATATGCAAAAGAAATAGCGTAGCTCGCTACTTTGGGGGATGATAGCGTTCACGGCCATGTAATTGGAGCAGAAACTGTCGGCAGTGACCTTAGATGCTGCGCCTAGTAAGAAAACTTGCAATTCGATGCACTTGAATTAATTATCTAGAAGCCCGAAGGATGGAAGCTTAGCAAGAAGCGCTCCGTACCACACTCGATCGAAGGCCTTTGCCTTGCCAAAACTAACTACTAGACCTTACTTCCAACCCTACCCTTGCTTTCAACCTGTAAGTGGGCCAGCGGTGAGCTAAGCAAATCTGAAGATCACCGGTTAGGCGTTAGCTAAGAGCTAAATATTTATTGTATTCTTAATAAATGGGACCAGGAAGCTAATAAGCAACAGACTTTCAATTAAATCGAAACCATCGCCTTTTTCCAGATTCAGGTGAATACGGGAGCTCCTCTACGGGTCTGGGACTATGCTGACTGAGGAAAAGTGCTGAAACAGACGCGTTAGCAACAGTGTCAGCTCAAGAGTACATGAACGGAGTACTTAAGGAGAGATACTATGTGATCCGCTCGACTTGTGTGTGTCTAAGGAAAACTCACCTCACAACAGAGCTCACCTAACAACTTTTTGATTTAATTTAACTTTAGGTATTAAAACCACGGGGTAGTCGGCGGCGCTGTTCTTTCGTCATCCATAGTCAAGTTCGAGACAAAGAAAGTGCTCAGGAGAGCCTTTTTCTTTCACCGCTTGAACCAAGATGTGATTTGCTGTGTAGCAGCGGAAGCGAAGGCTGGGTGAAGTTGTCAAGTGCAGTATTTAAGAGGGACCAAAACTGAGGAGCTCCGGTTGGGAAGCTCTCAAGCTTCTCGTCGATTTTAGCGATATGTTCGGATATTACTTCGGTAATTTGCCACTTATAATACCTAGAAGTATGGTTGTACTACCTTTTTAAGGTCTTACACCTTCACATATTTAGTGACTAGTGCCTTAGTCAAAAGCAACTTTGCAAAACGTATCAAATTATGGCTGTAACTTGCACCAATTCTTGATAATCTAAATCTTTATAGACCGAGGAATTTTAAACAGAATTTAAAGGCCTGAAGGTCTAAGTAAGTACTAGAATCATCAGTCAGAACAAACCAGTCCTCAGGGATAAAAGGAGTAAAATGTACACTTCCCATCCCAGTCTGACGACACGACGAGTCGCTGATTTTCTCCGACTGCTGCGTCTGATGGACACACTTCGTACGAGGCAGAGGTCTGTGACTCCAAAGGGGCACCGACGACAATCAGCACGTAAAATCAGCAGAAGGATTGTGGCTGTCCACGTATAGGAGTCACGATGGCGACTCAAATTATTGGGATAATCTATTCGACATAGTAAGATCGAATACGGCCCTATCCATGTGATAATGCGTGACCTAAGCCAACTGGCATTTTGTGCATTAAGATCACCACGTATCACGACATCTGCAGTTGAGATCTGTAGGAGCATATCGTCGATAGCCGTCTGTAATCTCGAAAACGATCATTGCTGTCCACATAGAACGAAATAATTGACAGGTCTGAGACTCTAAAGGGGCACCGACGACAATCGTCAACTCAACTTTCAACGTTAATCCTGGTGACCCCAGTGTAAAGTATAATACTATGTTCTAATTTGTAACCGAGATATTGAAGGTAGGTGGTTGTTCGGTCGGGAAATCTGGGTCTCCATCAGAAATAACAACATTGGCCGTGCCTATGTAACCGACAGGTTCTGGGTTCGATCCCCAGTCGAGCAAAAGAAATATTTAATATTTTCAATTTAAATATTTAATGTTTCATTTCTTCGCTCTGGTAATAAGGCAAAGCGCGGCGTCGAGTTCCGCCACTCAACACGCCATGCCTCAAATTCGGCGGAAAGTGGGGAACGGAAGTGGAGCAGAGTGTCATAACACTAGGTTTCACTTTCGTTCCTAGTCTGCCTACCCTGCCTAGTGCGGGACACAGCGTGAAGCTGAAAAAAAAAAAAAAAGTAAAAGTCTACCAATGTGTGTTGCCATTCCTGACAACGTAACTCTCCCATTGGTACTTTAGTCGCCTCTTGCGACACCATCATTACCAGGGTTCCATCTGCCTACTCTGCTATGTGCAAGATACATCATCAATTATTATGAGAGATACCTACCGAAATCATACGTACTTTATGCCAACTTTTTATAAGTATAATCGGAAGCACATATTCTTGAACATTACTACAAATATAATTAAATAAAAACTTTAAAAATTGATAACGAGGACCAAAATCTATTAAATCATGTATATGTATAATGCCGGAAAGTGTGACCGACACGATACTAAGCTATTAGCAAAAGTGTAAATGAAAACTTGTATTACCATAATAATAGAAGTTAAAGGATGTCGGAACAGAAACCATTTTGTGAATTAACTGGTGACCTTGCTCGATTGTAGCGTAGTTGAAATTTGTTGAACTGTTACGATATAAACATAGCTTTAATTACATGAAGACATTAAAGAATATTTTTTGAAAACAATATTTTCTATTCAATCAAGGGTCAGAATTGTGTGACTGTAAGTGGCGCACACAGTATAAGCGGTGGTGGATTCGATTGCCACTCGAGGAAATAAAATATTTAAATATTTAATCCTGGCAACAAGGCAAGGTGCCGCGTTGAGTTCCGCCACTCTACACAAAATGTCTCAGAGTAGAATGAGGAACGGAGAACATATAGTTTTAAAGTGTTAAGAAAAGTTTCCCTCCGCCTACTCTTCCATCTGCGGTAATAAAAAAAATCTACAGAAATTTGATATCATTAATTTAAGTACAGTACAGTGTGCAACGGATGCCAAAAAAAAATCTACACAACTCACTTTGTTGTCGTGCCTTTGATTTTATGGAAAATCATATGCGTGTAAGATTTGAAGTCATGACCGTTGTGCGAAATAAATTTCACCTAAATCCCATTCCCGCTATTAAATGCGAGCAAAATTGAATGTGTTAATACTAAGTTTTCTCTACCTATCCTGCTATGCAGGAAAAAGCGTGATGATGCCTTTTTAATTCTTTAATGAGTCATATATTGAAAACAGTCGGAAAACTGCCTTACTTCGCCAATACAAATAAACGAAAAAAGTGAATAACAATAAATATGTTCATAGTAATGTGACATACTACGAAAGCTTAGTTACTACTAAACCTCTTATAAACATTCAACAATATCATTCTTTTTAGAAACCACCACACTAAATACTTCAGGCACGTAATGTCTCAATATACTTGGGAATAAATAACTGAGTGTAATAGCCACATTACACAAAATGTAACATTAAGTTTCTGTTTGTGTTTACCACAAAAAATCCTTAAAAGACATATAAGTACCTACAAATAAACTCTAGGACGTGACTGACTTTTTCCATTATATTTTATAAGGAAAAGGGTTATTTTAAGTCCCAACTTATTTGTATATTGTTAAGTCATCCAGAAACCAATGTAAAAGTTTTCTGACTACTGCTGGGGAAAAAACTCTTTTCATGTAATAGAAAATGGAAAATTGTTTCTGAACAGGGCAAAGCAAACTATAGTTACTTTAAGATAGACTTGAAGACTCTTGTTTTCTTTGACTACTCAGTAGTCGGTAGTTAAGCTCAGTCCACAAAGAGCTTTGAAGAGAGCAGCACGTACCGCTGCTACCGAGCTTTTGCATATAAATACGTAATTGTTATCTACATTTACATTAAATAAAAATAAGCATAGTGTTATAAATATATTAACTATAGTATTAGTGAAATATTAGTGACGATACTAATTTATTAAAGGGACTTTTATGTTAAATTAACCACATTTTTAATTGTAAGTATTAATCATAATGCTTATGCTTAAATTTTCATCGTATCTTATTAATAAAGTTACAATGTTCAAGATTTCGTAACTTGTCAAACGAATACATTTTGAAAGGCTCTCAAAACTTTGTACTTCTGATTATTAATTACTCTTTTCAACTCCAACCCCCACTCATGGAGCTTATTATATGAAAATATTATCCTATACGTAATATAAACATTTTTAATTACTTCCAAACAATGAAAACTTAATTTGAGCACAAATTTGATATTTTATGTAATAAAAGTTACAAGTTAAGAGGGTTTAGGGTAAAATTATTTATGTTAGCTTTTTAATGAAAAAAAGTAAAAGTGTAAATTGAAGTAAAGTTACTTCAATTTACATTTTTGCTTTTTTTATATTATTCTTTTAATATATTTTTCATTTAATAACTTTTCCTTCATTTCTACAAAAATAACAACGTATTATCTATTGGGATATTTATGGCACATAAAAGCCACGATTCAAGTCTGATTCGATGGAATTTTTATGCGTTCATTTGAAAAACGCGTGGTGAGATAACATATAACTGTTGACGTGATGAATTCGATTCTCGCTCGAAGATTCTCGCTGAATTATTTTTATATCCTTGTACTCGTAGTTCAAAATGTGGCACTGAGTACGACCAGTTAAAGGAGTGATTTGAGTTTTGATACTAGGTTTTCTTCATATACTCTATATGCAGGATTAATTTGTACGTGCTTATAATAAAATTCCGCAATTATTCTGAATTTACAAGTGCAAAAATATAAAGTGACTGTAACGACAATACTAGCAAGTATAGCTTATTTATTATACTTTTAAAGAATATTTACAAGATATCAATGTATGGAATTAATATCTATTGGATCTCATGCTGGATAACTGTCAGTTTAAGTATTATTGAAATTTATAAGAGTTTCAATTTTAAAGTTTCATGCCGGTTTTTCTCAGCGGAACTGCATCTCGAGTCGGTAGTAGTTTTATGTTCATTCGACAATTCAAAAGTGGTTACAATTTTCTGTTTGAATAGAGAATATTTAAAATTTGAAGTGGAGTATCGTAAAATTGAAAAAGATGTCTTAAAATAAAACTGCTCCCGCATCTGGCAAAGTATGGACGGAGATACCTTATGTCAAACAGAAAGTGAGAAAGACAGATTGTGGGTTCGATTCCCACTTAAGGAAATAGAAATATCATAATATTTTCATTTCCTCGCTGTGGTAACCAGCAAAGCGTTGTGTTGACTTGCGTCACTCAACATTCAATCTTAGTCTTAAACTTGGCGGAAAGTGGAGAACGATAGTGTCTTTAAGGAAACGGAGTATTTAAACACTAGGTGGCTATAGTCCCTCTGCATGCCCAGCTGTATGCGGGATACAGCATGAAATGGAATAAAATTAAGCCTTATCTTAACAACCTAGAAAAAAATAACTTTAATACAATGATTCTCCTGGTTATAGATCGAACTACTGTACAGTTATATACTGCCCCATTGTACCAATTTGTTTCTACTAAAATAGTACAAACAATAACATTAATGTTGTTTTTTTTATTATTTACAAACTGTATTATCGGCACAAGCTATTTCTACTTCACATTGTCAGTTCAAAAGCCCCATAAGTAAATAATAATTAAGGACAACTTACAAGCATTTTACTCTTAGATTAGCGTGAGCGATTACGCGATTAAATTTGTAGCTAATTTTATGAACACTGAACGATATTGTTAGAGAGCGAACCAATCATTTTTACTTTATACAAATGTAATTTCAATGACACATATAATTATTTAGAATATTTTTGCTTAATACAGAAACTGAACCTGTTATGATCACTGACACCAGCAAATATAACTATTTACTTATTTGCAACAGTGCTACTGTTGTAATGGAAGTATAGAAAATCTATTGAGATGTCATTCTATCCCCCTTACCCTACAATAAAATCTGTTTTTTTCGATGACATAACTCAATGCTAGCAAGCAATTTTTCTTAGCAAGCAATAGAAGTTAAAATATTTTAAATTGCTTCCTTTGTTGGCAAACAGTTAAAACAATAATGAAACTCATTGAAAAATAACGATATATTTTTTGTATCATACCACATACGATAGTATTATGTTTATTCTAGAAGGTTCTTGTAGCGCAGCTGACGTTTGTAAGCGGTACAGTTGTGTGATCAATTAACAGCACCGGGAAGAAATTATATAATAATTCCATTTACCCACTCTGGTAACAAGACAAAACGCGGCGTTAGGCTCTCCCAAGTAATATTTGATGTCGCAAAAATGCTGCGGTGAGTAATAGATGAGCTTTCCACCAGGATCCTGCCTTCTATCCTTAATCTAGAAGAGGTTGTCTAGTATTAAAAGACCAGGAAACGTAACGTGCGTAATATTCGTGAAGCTAAAAAAATATACGTATAAATAAATTATAATATCACTCGCACATAACTGTTTCCAAGTAGAAATAGAAGCATCGCGTGCACAAACTTCCTAAAGTTGTTGTCACGTTTGTTTATTACTTTTATACTTAGTTTTATACTAGCTAAACTGCTCTACACTCTTTTTATATAAATCTTATGTTAATGGATTGTTTAAATATATATGTTATGTATCTTTTTTTATTGTTTTTAAAATACTATGATTGGTTATGCTTTGTCCTTTTATCTCGGCTTATAATATTTTTTAAATTATGTTAATAGATTCGAATGCAAAACTCCTATTTATAATAATAATCAGGCAAGCCCAAGTAACTTGTGCGTAAATGCAGTATCTAACACTATGTGGAAAGTCTGGAGTAAAGTGACTTGACAATACCTTCTTTCTGCCTACTTCGATCAAGGCGAAAATTTTCTGAAAAATGCGATATAAAAAGCTATTTAAATGAAGTTTCAAAGTAAACAAAGTTTTAAATTCTTCTACTCTGCGTTCACCGAAACTGATCGTTTAAGCGTTTAACTTTTGTTTTTTCCAGATTGATATTGGATACTATGAAATTGACTTTGGCAACTTTTGGCATGTAATCGAAGTTTTTAGTCAAATGTTTTTCAGCACAGTTTAAATAATTCTTTTAATTAATAAATGAAATTTGTCTATTTATTGTATATATATATATATATATATATATATATATATATATATATATATATATATATATATATATATTATATATATATATATATATATATATATATATATATATATATATATATATATATATATATATATATATATATATATATATATATATATATATATATATATATATATATATATATATATATATATATATATATATATATATATATATATATATATATATATATATATACGTAAGAAAACATTGGTAAAAAATTGCATTTGTTTTTTTTGTAATTGAATTAAATTATAATCATAACCTTTATTTTGTATAATACGCAATTAATTTAATATAAATAAAAGTCAAACATTTTTCGGAACAAGACTTTGCATGTCAATAATTTTGCACAGTCATGTTATAAAAACATAAACGCCAGTAACAAAAAGCTGTATTCTTATCGTTATTTATATTGCTAGATATTATATCCACTTCCGGTAACAATTATAAAGTAACGATACTGAAGTGTAGCCACTCAAAATTACATTGTTAGTTTTCCGTATATTGGAACACGCTAATAATTCTTTTTTTTTAGCTTCACGCTGTATCCCGCACGAGGCAGGAAAGGCAACCCGGGAAAGGGAACCCGGGAACCTAGTGTTAAGACACTCCGTTCCACTTCGGTTCCCCACATTCCGCCGAATTTGAGGCATAGCGTTCTTAATCTTAAACTAATTCAATTAAAATAATTTGTCTTAACATCAACATACATACGAGTATAGATTAAAGGACTTTGCATCAAAGAGAAATTAACTGATATTACAAAGGCGTCTTTATGAAGTAATTAAAAGTTTTTGTTTTTGCATATTTCTAAAAATTCGTTTGCGTTGCTTTATAGTCCCTTTGCCTACGCGTCTAGCAGCAGCGCCTATTCCTAAATTATCGTAGTCTTCACACGACCTGGTTGCCAAAACAATGGTCCTAAACTGGGGCGTTTCAAAGTGTACATTGTTCTCAGGATGGTAAAAAATAAAATCTGGGCTATCTTTTATTTACATTACTATAAATATTTTATTCGTGAGGCCATCATGGCTCAGTAGGACGCCGCGTGCAAAACGACGACGACGAAAGCGATGATTCAAGTTGGATGGTTCCTATTTAAGAATTATTAACGTTCAATTAAATGATTTCCTTGCTGTGGTAACAAGACAAAGCGCGGTGTTGAGTTCCACCACTCAACACTTAATGGTTCCAAATACGGCAGAATGTGGCAAACGGAGTGTCTTACAAATCCCCATGTTGTTCAAGTGTATTAAAAATATTTTATAAAATTATATAATTTTAATGTCATTGTCATCTAAAATTTTGTTTATACACCCGATAGAACTATATTGATACCGTACAAATTTTTAAATTTGTATTTTTCTATCCTTAGTATGGAATAACACTTTGAACATAGTAAAAATATACTGATACTGGTTTTCCGGTACCTATAAATTATGATCATTTTCCTCTTGAAAAGACGAATATGTCCTAATTAATAATTAGTATTAAAGACTCTTTATTATCAGTTACCTAGAGGCCTGTTATGGTGCAGAGGCACAAGTGCGTGTAAACGTTCGATCTCCATTAAAGGAAATATAATAGTACTGCGACTCTACACGATTGCGTGTAGAGTCGCAGTAATATGAGACATTGGTCTCACATTTGGTGGAAAGTGGGAAGCGGAGTGTCCTAACTATAGTTTCCCAATTTCAGAGGGTAAGCTCTCTTATTTTTCTCAGAGGAAACGTGTTCCACAAGGAGCCTACCCTGGAGGGAAACATAGTGAAGCAGGAAAAAAATCATTGACCTGTTATTTTAATTTCGTATCGTGAGAGATTAGTATCGTACACGTACTTATATTAATTTTAGCGTAATATTAATTGGTTAACTAATTAAGTACTGTACTAAAAGATATGTTAAAAACGATATATATCAAATCACTTGCTATTATTTTTGCCAACGAAACCGTGCTAGTGATGTAACCTCTTTTTTAAATACAATCCCTTGGGATATAGAAGCACACATTCGCCATTAGTAATATATTTAATAAATTGAAAGTAAACAATTTCTGAATTACGTGTCAACGTAACATATTTAATTGAATAATTTTAATTACGCATAATATGGGACACGTCACTTTTTGACGTCGCACCAACACAATAGCGTTGATACAATTATAAAATTTACCAACTAACTAATCTTAATTTTATTAATTTCATTATTTTTTAATAATTCTATGGCTTTCGAATAAATTTTAATGAAATGTAGTAGTAAATTTACTAACGAAGTGACTATTAGTCCGATAACTGTACGAATAATTTCTAATTAGTCCGTCCGGGTATTTTTTTTTTGGGTTAGGTTAGGTTAGGAACAGTTTTATATTATTGGGAGAGCTTTATACATTTCTTATTTTTTTTTTGGTTAGGTTAGTTTAGGAACAGTTTTATATTATTGGGAGAGCTTTATACATTTCTTTTTTTTTTTTTTGGTTAGGTTAGGTTAGGAACAGTTTTATATTATTGGGAGAGCTTTATACATTTCTTATTTTTTTTTGGTTTGGTTAGGTTAGGAACAGTTTTATATTATTGGGAGAGCTTTATACATTTCTTTTTTTTTTTTTTGGTTAGGTTAGTTTAGGAACAGTTTTATATTATTGGGAGAGCTTTATACATTTCTTTTTTTTTTTTTGGTTAGGTTAGGGTAGGAACAGTTTTATATTATTGGGAGAGCTTTATACATTTCTTATTTTTATTGCCCCCATGATGATATTTTACCACCGTTACCTCTTAAGACGTTATAATTTAAAAAAAAAAATTCTAATTGTTGAAGATAATGTATCTTAAATGTATCTGGACTAATAATCCAGTTACTGTACAAATAACTATCAATTATTCGAACAGTAACCGGACTAATAATTAAAAATTATTCGTACGGTTATCGTATGTATAGATTCAGCCATTTACTTACACCTTGACACTTCGTACAGTTATAGAAGATATAACTGCACTCCACTTACTGTCTGAATTTCAAAGTTTACGCGTTGAAAAGCGGAACTCAACGCAGCTAGACTTAACAGGGTGGGGAGAAAACCATCCCGGATCATAAGGTCATACGTTGTACCACTTGGTGCGGCTGGTTGCGAACGGTATAGCGAGATGAATTGTTTTTACTCTCTTAATCAGTTTCACGCTGTATCCCGCACATGGCAGGGTAGGGAGAGGGAACTTGGGAACCTAGTGTTAAGACACTCCATTCCACTTCCGATGCCCACTTCCCACCGAATGTAAGGCATATCGTGTTGAGTGGCGGAACGCCGTGCTTTGCCTTGTACCAGAGCGAAGAAATGAAAACATTAAATATTTAAATTGAAAATATTAAATATTTCATTTCCTCGAGTGAGGATCGAACCCAGAACCTGTGGTTACAGTCACACGCTTGTGTCGCTGCGCCACGACAGGCTTCGTTTTTGCCTCGATTGTATTGATTTTGTATGATGACAGGAGCATCTCTACGGAAGTCCTATCTTTATATAAGTTTTATTATTTTAATTTAATATTTTATTGTCAAAATAGAAAAAAAGTACAGTAGCTATGGTGGTCTTATGATTTCAAACAATTTCATACGCCTGTATGAAATATAAATAAATAATCCTGTATATTATAAAAAACATATTATACTATATAAAAAAAAATATTTCCTTCTTGTATTGCTTTCATTTTCGTTCTATTTATGAATTAGAAAAATATTTTACAATTATAAAAACAATATCTTTTACATTTTCTTGTCAATTTTTACAATTGACTTTCTCTGGCTTCCAAAGGGAAATGTGTAACTTGTGTTTCTATTCGTTGTTTTTGTACCTACATATAATTTGAAATACAATCAAAACATAAAAAACGAACACAAAATACATTTTTAAGGCTTTAAGAGTCTTTTTTTCGACGAGGTAAAAGTATAGACAGCCGTCAATATTTTATACTTAGTATTCTCATCGTGTTTTTATTATCAGAAAGAGGTACTTATTTCAGAAGATGTGTCATATATAATAACCTGACAATAAATAAAGTTGGGTAAAAAGAAATATTTTATAAAATATATTCATTATTGATATTTTCCTAATTTGCCGTGCACCTGGAAAAGTGTCAGTTTTGATCCCCAATTTCTTCGTTCTGATAACGAAGAAATAAAAATGGTAAATATTTTGTTGAGTTTCGCCACTCAACACACATTGCCTTAAATCCGATAGAAAGTAAACTAAACGTTCTAAAGAACAACTAAACGTTCCCAAGATTCCTCTGTCTACCCAAAAAAACTAAAAAAACTCTAACTTAACATTTCTAAAAAAAAAAATCTTAGACCAACGTTCACCACTAGTCTAATGTAAAACTTTCACTGTTATACCAAACAATTATCTAAAGAATAACAAAATAATTAAGAACAAACAAAATACAAAGAACAAAAGTAAAAAACGCTGTACAAAATAAGTAAATACGTAGAAAATTTTGTTTGTATCTATCTGAATAATGTTCTCTAGATGGGCGTAGATTAGATAAGATGGCGATAGATCTTTAACCTACACCTTTATCAAGGGCTTTGAGATTGTGATTACAAACACTTTGTTTTGGAACCATCTTATTTGGATTAACCTTTAGTTAAATGTATTCTATCAAGATTAAAGTTTCATTTAAGCTTTCACGTACATAGTTAAGATATGTTTGTTAATTTAAAATAACCTGTAAGTGCACGTTTATGTTGCATCTCCTTTAGAATATGTTAAAATATATATAAGAGAAAGAATATTATTAGAACTAAATACTTATGCAAAAGTATATAAAGTTAATAAACTATTAAAATATTAAGCTAAAAAGCTATGTAATTTTAAGAATCTGTTACAGAGTAAAGTTTTTCATAGTTTGATAATTTGTTGTAAAGTATTATTTAAAAAAAAATAAGCAGAATAAAATAAGCAGAATAAATATCATTAATTAATGGCAATCAAATGTTACTTGATTGTCGTATAATATAATAACAAATGAAAGGTCAGCGACACTGTAAAGAACGTGTCTCGGTTTGGACTTGCCTAACTGCACGCGATATATAGATTCAAATTTATTTTCAATAAGCATTGGTGCTATGAGACAGAATCGTCTCAAGTAGGTTGAAAGTGACGATTGAAAGGTATTTAGCGTTTAGTTCTACGTAATTAAAAAGACAATCCCATAAATCCTTTCTAAATATAAAACTTCGTATCATATAAAGCTTTTTATCATATAAAGCTTTGTATCATATATTCCTATTACGTTTTGATTAAAATCTCATTTCCTCACTCTGTTAACTAGTTAACAGAGTGAGGAAACAAAGCGCGGTGTTATGTTACGCCACTTAACACGCAATGCCTACAGAAATTAGCGGAAAGTTGAACAGAAACGGAAGTATCATAATGAGTTCCGAGTGTCCTGACATTAGCTTTTTAGATTACCTCTGCCTACTCTACTATGTGAACTTTTTAGTATAAGAATATTGCGTATTATCAGATATTGTGACGAATTTAACGATGTGAAACTAATCTTACGCTTTTTACAAAACATATGGCTATGGTTATTTAGTATGATGTTTCCTGTTTCTATGAAATGCATATTGATGCAAGTGTAGAAATATCAGTTACCGTTTACCATGTCCGTGTCAAATGATTAATTGAATAAGCTTTAATATGTAGGTAGTCGTAAGTTTCAAGACGGACCACCAAGCTTGTGTGGTGGTAGGGTAGGTTGTAGAATTAGCATTTTCAAATCTGAATTTAGCTATGCAAAATTTGTCAAAGTATTTTAAAATTAAACTAAACTTGACACTTACAGAACAGTCAGAGAAATTATTTTTTTTTATCTTTTCGATGTGTTAACGAGGCAAAGCGCGTTGTGTTCTGCCTTTCAACATAAAATGCCTTAAAAAATTCGGCAGAAAGTGGGGTAAAAATGTCTTAACATAAGGTTCCCAGGTTCCCTCTACGTACCTTACAATGAGCTGAATATACGTAAAGCTAAAATGAACAGAAATATATATTATCATTATTATATTCATTTTAGAAGCGGAAAAAATAAATAGCACTTCTGCTAATTGCAGTCAGCCTCTCCAAATGAATTTTAAATAAAATATTTAAATTAAATATTATATAATAATGTTAATAAAATATTTTTCGATATATTAATTTAAATACATCTAAATGTATCTTGAGTATTTGTTTTTAATTTGCACTCCAATATAAAATGGAAACTTCTTAGCTAAAGTGGTTTTATATGCAAATTTATTCTTAAGTATTCGAGTAGAAGTTAGTTTAATTTATTATTTGGTATCAAAGGATAAACATTGTTTTCCCCTCCTCGATATAAGACAAAAGATTACGCTTTACTTCGGATATCTCACAGTAAAAAAGGAAATAAACTATAAATATGTCGTTAATAACATAAGAAATGACATATTATTAACTACGGGGATTATGCGTTAACGTGTGCAATAAAATATTAAAATTGTAGAAACGTTTTGACTGCAAATTATTTAAAAATCCCAAGTCATAGATTGAAAATTAAAATGTCTATATTAACTAGATTATTGTTGATAGTTTACAACCTGATTAATTTTATAACAATTTTAATAACTATGTTTTATAGCCTTTTACATTAAACTTTACCATTTCCGGATCGCACAATTGCGCTCACGATGTTTAATGTAAGAAGCAGGTTCACAATATTTCTTTTTCTATTTGTATAATGTTTCAAGTAACTTTAAAGTGAAATGATAAATCTTTTCACCTTCTTCAATAAAACAAGAATACTTTATTTCGGCTGATGTCTAATATCTCTAATAAATTATACAGAAAACGCCGTACTGCTGATACTCTCAAAAGCTTTTTACTAAAAGACTAAAGCTATACAAAATCGAATTTCAAATTGTTTTCCTTAAGATCTTGGAGTAAAGAGCCTTAATTCTTACTCTGTATAACGACCGCTAAAAATAAAATTATGTCGGCACTTGGGCCCGATGGTAATTGTTATTCGAGCTCACATTAGGAGAATGTAAGGTCGACCAGGGACCATAAATGTTATGGGTTCTGTAAAAAGACTATTTATGGGTTTACTAGCGCTTGTAAATAATTAGCGAAATCGTTTCACATAAACGCTTGTTGAAGTTACCTTTTACAAAATATTCTTTTGAAAAATAATTTATTTACATTCTTAGAAGATTTTATTAAGGCGTAGGCTATATTTTAGGCATATTATCTGTTAAGATTTCACGAAACAAGCTTTTAGTTTGTTTAATATTAAGTATTATTTATTTATACTTTTTATTGGATATATATGAATATTTTAATATAGAATAAATTTTAAAAGTTACAAAGAGATTTTATCCTTTTTAAAATATATATTATCTGGGGATTGGTTCATAAAATAAGTTTTTGCATAAATAATAGAGTTGCTTTAAGCTTTTTTTATGGATAGAATTTCCCAGGGGATTTTTTATGTGGAGTGACGGAGTTCGAACTCATGACCCGCTCGTTTACTTACAAACATGCATAATTATATTTTGATAGTGTAACAAAGTCTAATGACTTTCAACTTTGTAATTTGGTCTGTAATTTGATACACATTTTACACTCTTTTATAATATTTTCTAAATGATGTAACCATGTTTCCTCATTTACAGGTATTTTTTTTACTTTTACGTACATATACCAAAAGAATTTGTGCCTGTTTCAAATGAAGATTTATTGTTTGGGTAGAAGTTTCACAATGTATCTTGTTGACATATATGTAGGACGATTTTTACAAATTTACAAAGAAAATAATAAGTTATAACATGTATAGAAATTTCGACGTAGCTAGACACATATGGCTTAGTTCGTCAGAGCGCTAAGACGATTTCCAAAGGGGCGCGTGTTCAAATCGCTCTACATTAAAATTTTTATATGATTTCTAAAAGGTATTGTTCTTTCCTAAGTGTGGAATATCACTTTGAAAATGTGAGTCTCTCACTCAGTCCACTATAAAACGATAATGTCGTTTTCTATTTTATACTATTTTGTGTACTAATATTGAAATAAGTTTCAAAACTTTGATTAATAACTACAGACAGGAAATGAGAGTTATTTTTTATTCGGCATACACGCAGTTATTCCACAAACGTTTCCTGAATACCAAAGATTTTATCATCATGGCTTTAAAGTTTGCCTTTTCTTTTGGAAGCTTCATTCACTTTGGCATTATAACAGAGTGTTAAGTTTTTTTAACGGGTGTAACGGGATAGGTTGTGTGTTTGTTTGCGACTCGAGGAAATGATGTTTAATATTATTTTTCCTTCGTTTTGGTAACAACGCATGCCACGACTTTGAGTTCCGTCCGCTATTCTATATAAAATGCCTCAAATTCGGTGAAAAGGAGGTAACCGACCTTGGTATCCCAACACTAGATTTCCAAGTTCCACTTGCCTAGGGTAGGCTGTGTGTGTGGGAATGCGGAAGTGCCGTGCGAGGATGGCGTGAAGTTCCATTTATTATTATTACATAGATTATCGTATACTATATCCAACTCTCCTGAAGACAGACTGGAGTACATAGTAGCAAAACGTGTCAGCAAAAAAGCTGTAGCCAGAGCCCGCAGTGAGAGTTTATCACCATTATATGATAAACTTGAAACTGCGGAGGGGCAGAAGCTCATATACAAACTGGCCCGTGGCCGGGATAAAGCGACGCAAGATATCGCAAAATGTCTTTGCGTCAAAGATTCCCAGGGCTCGTTGCTCTGTAATCCCGCTTCTGTGAAGGAGAGATGGAGAAGCTATTTCCAGGAGCTGCTGAACACTCAGCATCTGTGCAGTCTTCATCACGACCCACCGCCTAACCTCGGACTTGTTGCCCCAATAACCTTTGACGAAACTCGGAATTGCCTTCGACGCATGAAGAACGGAAAAGCGGTGGGGCCTGACGAAATTCCGATCGAAGCGTGGAAATCGTTGGGCTCTCTTGGTGTGCTCATACTTACTGACCTTTTTAACCATATCTTGAACACTGGAAAGATGCCACACCAGTGGCGGCTTAGCTTTATTACCCCTATTTACAAGGGAAGGGGCAGTGTCCAAGATTGTGGTAGTTATAGGGGCATTAAGCTTATGAGTCACACCATGAAGCTCTTCGAGCGCATTATCGATATCAGGCTCCGCCGAGAGTGTACTGTCTCTGAGTCTCAATATGGATTTCAGCCTGGATCGGGGACTATGGACGCCATTTTTGCCCTCAGAACTTTGATGGAGGCATACAGGGAAAAGAGGAGAGCTCTGCATGTGGCTTTTTAGATTTGCAGAAAATCTTTGACTGTCTGCCTCGTCAGTGTATCTGGTGGGCATTGCGTTTGAAAGGGATCCCTGAGGCCCATATTGAGATTATCAAAGTATGTATCACAATTCCGCTTCCATGGTTAGGACTGCTGTTGGCGACACCATACCTTTCCAGATTACAGTAGGGGTTCACCAGGGCTCAGCTCTTAGCCCATTCTTATTCAACGTAGTGCTAGATACTGTCTCGGCTCACATCCAAGACAAGCCTCCGTGGCTAATGATGTATGCCGATGACATAGCACTCGTTGAAGAGAACCGGCTGATGCTAGAGCATAAAGTGAACCTCTGGAATGGTACGCTTGAGAACGGCGGTCTTAAACTAAATGTGTCGAAGACCGAGTACATGGCTTGCGGGAGACCGGACTCGAGCACTATCCATATAGGTACTGAACCAGCCGTTAAGTCGGAAAAGTTCAGGTACCTCGGATCCGTTATGCACGAGTCTGGAGGCATCGATCACGACGTTCACGGTCGGATAAGCGCTGCCTGGGCCAAATAGCGGGAGGTCACTGGTGTGGTCTGCGATCGCAAAATACCAACCAAACTCAAGGGGCTGATATATAAGAGCATCGTTCGACCGGTTCTTTTATACGGCAGCGAATGTTGGCCAGTACTATCTCGGCACACTCAGGAGCTTCGTGTCACGGAAATGAAGATGCTGAGGTGGATGTGCGGCGTAAACCGGTCTGACCGCATACGTAACACATTCATTCGAGGTAGTCTTGGAGTCCGTGACATAGCGGATAAGCTCCAAGAGCGTCGCCTGAGGTGGTATGGTCACGTTGCGCGCCGGCCTAGGAACTATGTCGGACGCAAGTGCCTTGATATGTCTGCCCTGGAGTGAGACCTCCCGGACGCCCAAGGAAGCGCTGGTTGGATGTCGTGATGCAGGACATGAGAGCCAATGGTCTAACCACTGAGGACGTAAAAGATCGTGCAAAGTGGAGTAGGCTCAGTAGAAAGGCAGACCCTGGCACAGCAAGCCGGGATTAATGCCAGGAAGAAGAAGAAGAAGAAGAGGAGATTATCGTATACCGAAGATATACATAAAAAACAGTCAAATGAATTTATTAAAAAGATCACCGATATTTACAGTATATTCAGTTTTTTCTATTCATGAAATTGTGTTTTTATAAATTTTCTAAGGAATAATATAAGAAAAAAGCATAAAAAAAATCTTAGCCATGTTCCTTTATATAGCAGTTATAATTCAACAACTCTATGAGCAAAAAAATAATATGACACTAAAAAGAGATGACTTGTGGTAGGCTTAAAGAAAATTTATTTCTGTATGAAATTTACATATATGTATGCGAACAGCTTTCATGATTTATAAGTCATTAACAGATTGCTTCTACATAACACGCAAATAATACATTATTATCTTTGAAATGTACGTTCGTAAGATGTTCACAAGCGTTTACTTTAGTGTATTGTCGTTACCTAAGGGTACTTAACTTAACTTTACTTATCGGGTTAAGAATTTGTAAGTGCCTCAATTTAAATGCTTTCAGACGTGACCTGATTTTTATAAATAAAATTCATAGGTTTAATTGTTTTTGAAACTTGATTTTTTTTCTTCTTGGTACGTAGGCAATTATATGTACTTGAATTCTTCGATCGATTGTTCTTTATTTTCGAATTTGAGGCATTGCGTGTTGAGTGGCGGGACTTAACGCCGCGCTTTGCCTTGTTTCCAGAGCGGAGAAATGAAAATTTTAAAATATTTAATTTGAAAATATTAAATATTTCATTTCAATCGAGTGGGGATGGAACCCAAAACCTGTCGTTGTGCCGCTATGTACAAACAATAAAGATCGTAATCTAAAATTCATTAGAAGGATACAACAAACATTAGACAATGATTGATGTATACCTTTTGTGCATGTTCTTGTACAGTCATAAACTTTTAAGTATCTTGTAGAAATACTATCTGACTTTAAATCTGTAATTCACGTCCGCGTGCAAGAATGCGCGATACTACGTAACTTTGTTATTAAAAGTGTTGGCCTAATGTAACCTTAACCTGGCCTAATTTAAGTCAATTTGATCTTTGACATATTATAAATACTAATAAAAATCATTTTTTTTGTAAAAATGTTGTTGTCTGTGCATTTATACGCACTAAACTCAGAAAAATCTAAACAGACTTTAATGGAGTTTGCAATACTATTAAAGCTACCTTCTTTTAACTTGTCATATTTAAATCAGTTAATATATAAAAAAAGTTGAAAAACAGAAGAAGAATGTAAGAAAGATGTTTGCTGTAGAGATGCGATCTCTTCGTCGGATATGCGGAGTCAGTTTATCTGATCGCATATCCAATGAAGAAATACACAGAATGGCAGGTACTAGCGTGGATGTCACAGTGAGAATGAAGAAGAACGTGCTCAGGTGGTTTGGGCACGTCGAGCGAATGAGTGAAGAAAGAATGGCAAAAAAGATTTATGAAGGAAAAGTGAGTGGTAAGAGAGGGAGGGGGAGACCTCGGTTGACCTTCGAAAATACAGTATCGACGATACTGGAGGAACGTCACGTAAAAAGCATGAGGACCCCCCGAAGGGCATGTATGAAGAGGCTGATGACAGTGGACGAGGCGAAAGAGGTATGCCGAGACCGTAGCGTTTGGCGCGCCGTTCTCTCTGCCTACCCCGCTAGGGATATAGCGTGAAGCTAAGTATAAGTAAGTAAGTAAGTAAGTATAAAAAAAGTTACATCAAAATTGCTATAATTTTATTGTTTTAGCTGAAATTTTAGTTTTTAAATTACATATTGTTTTAATGAAAAGTACATATTATGACAATGTTATATTGCTCCAAAACAGTAATTGAGATTAGTAAAAAAATTTTTTTCAAGCTAACGAAGTCGCGAGCGGGTGTTCTTAAAATGATCTGAAACTAGTTCACTATTAAGCTTTTATAAATGTATTTTAATCCAAAGAATTAGTGATGAAATAATGACCCAATAGTGTGTTATAAGATCTTACCAGAATGACGTGGTGCTTGATTTTTTAAATACATTGTTAATGTTGTTTCATACAAAAAGATAAATCTTAGCAGGTTCCCTTTGAAAACGATATATTTTGGTAAATGTGAACCGCCATTGCAGTTGAAACGTGTGTAATTGAGCTATGTAGCTATCTATTGAAACACCACTCTAGGGAATAATTTGTTGCGCGATTTCTTCGTTTTATTTTAAGTCTATTAGTAGAAATATTAAGGGCATGTGGTACTGCAAGATCGCATGCGTGTGACTGTAAAAGAGATAAGTCTTGGGTTTGATCCCCACTCGGGGAATAGAACATTCCTTCACTATTATTCGTTTCTTCGGTAACAGTAATAGCAGTACAATGCCTCTAATTTGGCGGAAAGAGAGACCAGAACGGAGTGTCTTAACACTAGGTTCCCAAGTTCCCTCTGTCTACCCTGCCATGGATACAGCATGAAGCTGAGAGTAAAAATATTTATTTTCTAATCACCAGTAACTATTTAAAAGACTAAATAAATATTTTCAAAAGTTAACCTTGTCTTAAATATAATTTATTTTATCGTGACATTTATTATTATTGTGTTATTTTAAAACATGCATATAGAACCATCAAAAATCTCTCATCAGTCTCATTTGTCTACAATAAAATCGTTTAGCGTTATCAATAATAGCACACACTCTTTCTATGAGAAAATTCTTCTCTGCTTATCATATGGACTGTTTTTGACTCTAAATTATCATCACGTCGAGACTCCAGTTGATTAAGACCAGGACTAGGCCAGTCTTCAGCTCTGATAAAGTTCGGAAAGTTCATTTCCAACCAAGATTGGGTGGATCGAGCTTTATGACACGGTGTCTAATCTTGCTTAAAGCGCCATTATTGATTTTCACAAAATTAGGCTCAGTCACTTCTTCATAGTGATAGTTACTTTTTTATACAATTTTTTATAGGACTTTATTTTATAGTAATTTGACCCCATTACCCAATGGGGTAACGATTAAGAATAATGGTCTGACATATCGGCATTTTTTTAAGCTGGAACTAAAGTAAGATTGGGTTTTACGCGGGGAACAACGTGAACATTAAAACTAAACATTTTTATGTAAAACACTTTTATTCCAATTAATAGGTGAAAACATTTAAAGTATGATTATTTTAGTTAATAGCATTACAGATAACCATATATTGGTTTTATCAATTAACCTAAATTTATTGACAAATAATGAAATAAATAATTAATAATTAAATATTTAAGGTTACATTTCTTCGCTCTGGTAATAAGGCAAAGCGCGGTGTTGAGTTCCGCCACTCAAAACGTAATGCCTCAAAATTTGGCGGAAAATGGGGAACGGAAGTGGAACGGAGTGTCTTAACACTAGGTTCCCGGGTAGCCTCTGCCTCGTGCGGGATACAGCGTGAAGCTAAAAAAAAAAAATAAATAATCGTAAAGTTCGAACAGTCGATGCCACGCGGGTGTCGCTAGTTTTATAATAAATTTAATTAAATTTCAAAGAACTTACAAGCTGTTCTAGTTACCAAGTATTTTAAAGGTACTCTTAATTGTGTAAGACTAGAAGACAATAAATCTTATAGTGTAGCAGGAGCAGACGTTCATGTAATTTATTTATATACAAGAAGTTGAGATTTTGCTAGATACATGTAAGGTAATATGTTGACAAAAAGGTTTCATTGTAATAATAAAATATCGGAATATATTTTGAATATTTCAGTGTTTTTAGATAGAGACGGTACTATTCAAATAAATTTCTTATCTCTAGCCAGATTTAAGTAACACTTTAGATTTTAGATATTGGCGAGTACAATTGGCCGTAATATAAAGTCTTATAATTTTGTTAAGATTTTTTTATTTTATACTAAAATAATTGTAACATAGATAAGTAGATACTTTGTATATATGTATGTAACTGAATCGAAAAATGCCTCCCAAAGTATACTTTAATAATATATCTGTTAAATTTGATTATATTAATAAAATTAGAAAAGGAAAGGTGTTTATACTCTGTATAATTACCCTCGAATTCAGCTCAAGGAGAAACTACTCCTCCTCGCAGTAGCTGTTATATAAATATAAGCACATATTTTCTCGAAATATACTGAAATTAGCAAAGGAACTATTAATCTAAATATTTCGTTTATCTTAGAATGAAATACGTTACAACTTGCATAGTATCTGCAAAGCGTAAAATTGAATAAGTTGGCGCGTGTAGGTACTTTGTTCGTGTTATAAACAATCAGTAAATGAAAATTTATCGCTTCCAGTAAATCAAGTGTGATGCAACGTATATTGTACTAGATATATTTTAGACAGACGGGAAATGTTTTCTCAGTTTTACGTATTTTGTTTACTTTTTTCGCTATTAGGATTTTTAGCAGAAGAAGAATGTAAGAAAGATGAATACTGTAGAGATGCGATCTCTTCGTCGGATATGCGGAGTCAGTTTAGCTGATCGCATACCCAATGAAGAGATACACAGAATGGTAGGTACTTACGTGGATGTCACAGTGAGTATGAAGAAGAACGTGCTCAGGTCGTTTGGGCACGTCGAGCGATTGAGTGAAGAAAGAATGGTAAGAAAGATTTATGAAGGAAAAGTGAGTGGTAAGTGAGGGAAGGGGAGACCTCAGTTGACCTTTGGAAACGCAGTATCTACGATACTGGAGGAAGGTCACGTATAAAGCATGAGGGCCCCGGAGGGCATGTATGAAGAGGCTGATGACAGTGGACGAGGCGAAAGAGGTATGCCGAGACTGTAGCTTTTGACGCTCCGTTCTCTCTGCCTACCCCGCTAGGGATATAGCGTGAAAATAAGTAAGTAAGTAAGTAAGTAAGATTTTAAGCATTAGCATAATAGGCGGAAAATATATGAGAGTAGCTTCAGACACTTGGTTCTTTATTTTTTACATTCATTTGAGACATTTCTTGTTGAGTGGCGGATCCAACATTGTTAGATTTATTCAGGTCCGTGCTCTAGTTTATTAATTCGTAACAACATTTTAACATTTTTTTGTTTATTCTGCATCAGAAGAGAGTCTTAACACTTGGCTCGCTTTGTCTTCTAAATGCGGGATTTAGAAGACAAAGGGAGCCAAGTGTTAAGACACTCTTCTCCCCACAATCGGTCGAATTCTGGAGGCAGGGCGTGTTATATGGTGAAACTCAACGCCGCGCTTTGCCTCGACACAAAAGCGAAGAAACGAAAATATTCAATATTTTATTTCCTCGTGCCGGACTCGAACCAATGATCCGTATTAAACTGATATTTCAAATAATTGAATGTTATTTTGAAGTCAATACGCAGTTAACATCTATTGATAAGTAATATACTCGCCAATTGTTGATCTAGAGATGTTTGATTGCTCGAGTTAGTTTCTGGAACTTCTGAAGTTAAACAGAATCAAAAGTAAAGATAGGTAGGTACTTTATTAACAAAGTTCTATCACTAGTTCATCTATAGCAGTAGCCTTGAAATGAATAAAATTTGTAAGTGAAAAAATGAATAAAATTAACATTATAGTCCGTCATAGAACACTGGGAGCAGTTGTGGGTTTGATGCCCACTCATGGGAAAGGAATGATTTTCATTTTTACGTCGTGTGGTACAATTTGGCATAAAGTTCTGTTGCTCAATAGGCAATTGTGCGAAATTTAAAGAATTTGCAATAGTTGACTTGGCACCAGGCAATTAAAATATCTTCGGGATCTTTTAATTGCGTTCACTTAGCTTAATTTTTCGTTTACGCATAGTTTTTGATCCATTTTATACGTTCTTTCTTCTTCTTCTTTCTTATTCTTAGCTTCACGCTGTATCCCGCACGAGGCAGGGTAGGCAGAGGTAACCCGGTAACCTAGATTAAGTCACTCCTTTCCATTTTCGTTTCCCACTTTCCGCCGAATTTGAGGCATTGCGTGTTGAGTGGCGGAACTCAACGCCGCGCTTTGCCTTATTACCATTTTCTACGTCATTTGTAAAAATCGTAACGAATAAGGTACTTGTCGTTGACTATAACTACAACTATGAAATGCAATAGCAAGAAATTCGAATTTACAATATAAACGAATACATCAAAAAATAAAAAAATAAAAATTACAACATAGACAAAAATTATCACACATTTATATTTGTACTTTATTCCATGGGCATACTCCCGCAGACTTAAGTCAATTTTCTGTTGCCCTACAATCATGAATAAAAAACACGACCGGTTTTAATACATGTACTTACTTAGCTCACGCTGTATCCCGCACATGGCAGGGTAGGCAGAGGGAACTTGGGAACCTAGTGTTAAGTTCCATCCCCCACTTATAGATGTATTTAAGTTTAATTTTATAATAAAATATGTTGTAATTCTATTTCAAATTAAAATATTTTCTCAATACCCATAGTAAAATGTCTTCCTAACGGTTATTTCTTAAAACCACAATCAAGTATTGTATGTGAACATTTTGTACACAATTAAGTAGAATGTGTTAACACCCACGCATCTCTTTTGTACCGCATGGATTTGGATTGTTTGATTATTTTAAGTCAAAAGTTAGATTACGATCGTTCTTTGTAATTTTCCAATGGAAAAGTCCCTAAAAGCTTTTCATTGACTTTTTAACTACATTTACCCTTGAATTACACACAGAATATATAATGTGCACTCTGAGAAAGGATCATTGGGTCAATACTGATAAAACAAAGGCCTTTGTAAAATCAAACTAAATAAATACGAGGCCTGTCGTGGGCACAGCGGCACAAGCGTGTGACTGTAACCGACAGGTTCTGGGTTCGATCCTCTCTCGAGAGATTGAAATATTTAATATTTTCAATTTTAATATTTAATGTTTTCATTTCTTCGCATTGGTACAAGGCGTTGAGTTCCGCCACTCAACACGCCATGCCTCAAATTCGGCGTAAAGTGGGGAACGGAGGTGGAACGGAGTGTCTTAACACTGGGTTCCCAAGTTCCCTCTGCCTACCCTGCCATGTGCGGGATACAGCGTGAAGCTGAGTAGAGTAGAGTAAACTAAATAAATTTAAAATTCGGTAATTTTCCTGTGTAATTATAATAAATAGTATTTAAATTATACAATTTGTCGTAAAACATTGCATGATCAACTACTATTTATAGAACGAAATGAGCATTTACTTTACATTTAGCTATCATATATTGCAATATTATCGTATTGGATCAGTAAAACGAAAAATACACCGATAAAAATCCACCCAATAACAAAAATGATGGCTGTAATCTCATTTGACCCATCAGTTCCCTATATAAATAAATAAAGAAGATTGTGGTTCTTCGTTTGAAGCAAATATTATGCAGACATACAGGAATTTTCCATTTTTTTCATATTTACTCAAAATCCTTTCGGGTTGAACTAAATGACACTTTTTACTATCTACCCGCATGCACACCTACTTCTATAAAAAATCTTTATATTATGGTATCTTGGAATCTCGTAAGGATTATTCACCTAGAGATAATTTTGTCCTAATTCTAAGCTTAGTTTAAGTAATAGAAGAAAAATAGTTAGCTAATAATCAAGAAAAGTGGTTAGATTAAATAAAGTATTGCTAATTATACTATTAATAACAAGTGAGTGCTTCAATTTTCTGTTCCTATTTTTAAAGGTCAGTCTTTTATAAGCTACTCGTTTGTACTTTTATAACTAGGAATAAAGTTTGGGGATCCTAAATGACTTGTCTTTGAAACTTCTATTAACTTAGCTAAGTAAATTCATCAAAATTATATACTTGTACTACGATAATGGTCTTTTTTATTTATATTTTACCAGTTGGTACAATGGAAATAAAGAAGAACATTATTTAAATTACGAAAATGTAGATACATAGTATTTTATATTTATAAAATATAACATGTTTTTCAATAAATTCTTAAACTTGTCATTCAAAATCTTAAACTTGTCAAAGTTGACAAATTAAAATGTGCGAGCGTGTGCACTAATTTTGTATGAAGTAAATTGGTAATAAATAGCTTTTATCTCAGGATTAAATAAATATAAATTTCATATATTTTTTTGCTTTCGATTACTCACTTCTTCCAAATTTCATAATAGTAGGTCTACTAGGATGGTTGTTAGTGAAGATTAAAAAGTATAAAATATTTAAATACCTGAGGCTATTTTAGAATATCTTTGCAGATATAATTAGATATATGTAGATATTATTATATATAAACTTACGAAAAAGTATATACACAAACACATTTTTTGTCATAAAAATTAACAATTTTAATGTAAAAATAGTCAAAAATAAATGTCAACTTTTATTGAAATGGTGTAACGAGAAGAAATTTATTGGAGTTTCCGATTCATCGCTTACAGTTTTATGGCAATTTGCTTAAATCATCAATTTCGTATGTTTAATGTGAAAAAGTTCTTCTGGAATTTTCTTATTATACTGATGATTATAAAAACTAACGTTGGCACTTTTATCGTTGTATATCAATATATTCGTTGTATGTCAATATAAAGGCCTGAGTGACTCAATGGTTGCCTGTAAACGAGATTATGGGTTCAAATCCATTCGGACAATGTCACAAATTCATTTTTAATTAGAGAATGAGAGAATAGAATGCATTAACATTAGTTTTTTCTGCCCATGCATTAACATTTTTATCTGCTACACGTAGTGAAATATTTTTTTTTGGTTCGTTGATTTTGTTCTTGGAAGTATGATATCAGGCTACTTGTTACGGTGGGAATACATTTAGATCCCATGGTGTGATCCGTAGTGTTTTGCGTTATTATGTTGACAGTGTTTTTGTTGAATATTTTTCCGCCACATGCATTATATCTGGCACTTGCTGTGCCAGATATATTACACAACTAATAAATAAAAAAGCACCAAAAAGCACGCAGCTAAAGAATCAGGTAAGAACTACTATACAAAGAGTTTATTATTTTAATATGTTATCCAACTTTTTGTAAACAAGTTAATTATATGTATGAAAGTAATAATACTAGAATTATATAATTACTAATTTTAATAAAACAACATTCCTTGCATGGAATTTATGCTAAATCTACTAATATAAAAATAAAAAAAAACTTGTAAAAGTGTAATGAAATTAAAAAAAAAACTATTTTTAAGAACTAAAATCGCAAGCGTACATACAAAGTAATGTGAATTTTAGATAAATTACAGAGATAACCGCAAATTACGCAGGAAATATTATTATTCATTTTCAAATGTTATGTTGGCGTAATTGGCGGACGTGGAGTCAATTACTGGTATCTAATAAGATTTGAGCTTTTTATTTCTGTGTTAAATGTAAATTTTTAGACATATTTTTTCACATTACACATATATTTCTCGTTGCTAAATATTTTTTGTAATTAAATGTGAGAATATGTTCAAATATTTCCGATATGATTTTTTTAAAATTATATATTCAACAAGTATGCTTTACTAGTTATATGAAGAAGACATCATTTGCAAGAAAGTTTTATGGTTAAAGTAGATAACGATATATATTTTGACATAAATTTTAGACGTTCATGTATGTTTTGTTATTTTTTTTATAGCTTCACGCTGGAGAGAACTTGGAATCTTAGTGTTAAGACACTACGTTTAATTTTCGTTCCTCACTTTCCGTCTAATTTGAGGAATTGCGTGTTGAGTGGCGGAATACAACGCCGCACTAAGCCTTGTGACCTTGCTACCTTGCGAAGAAAAGAAAACATTAAATATTTAATTTGAAAATATTTCATTTCCTGGAGTGGGGACTAAGTCCACAACCTGTCGTTTACAGTCACACGTTTGTGCCGCTGCGCCACGACAGGCCTCAAGATTGTACTGTTTATACTTTTACGAATGTGTGAGTTGTGTGAGTAGTGTGTGTGTGTGTGTGTGTGTGTGTGTGTGTGTGTGTGTGTGTGTTGAAAATGTCAAAGCTGTTTCTAAACTTTTTTACCACCCTAAATGCGTAGACATATACTTTTTAGGCAACGGCTGATGCGATCTAAATTATTGTGTCACAATATTTTTTTCAATTATACACAATTATATTTGCAAATGTAATTGTGTATAATAGAAAAAAATATTGTACGTACGTAAGGCAAAGCGCGGCGTTGATTTCCGCCACTCAACACGCAATACCTCAAATTCGGCGGAAAGAAGGGAACGGAAGTGGAACGGAGTGTCTTAACACTAGGTTCCCGGGTTCCCTCTGCCTACCTGCCTACGTGTGGGATACGTACGTAGCGTGAAGCTGAAGGAAAAAAAATATGTGCAAATGTACATTTGTGTACATATTATATTACACGCAATGTATACACTTAATGTACCACGTCATTCCATTAGGTTTCAAGATCAATTTCCTCGCTTTGTATCACGGTTAGAATGATATACTGGAATACTCACCTAACTACGTAAATGAAACACAACATAAACTTCTTACCCTTAGAATTTATTATCCAAATCCTTCCTAACATTACTCTTTGTAACAACCTATTAATGACTTACCATTTCTTTCCCAGCCCAAATAAATATTAAAGCTGCTCTCAGTTTGTTTAAATCATGGTAAAGAACCTTTCAAATTAAAAAACGAAATCTGGAGCCAAACGTAATCTGGAAATCAGGAAATCCATTTTGGATTATCTGTTTGACAGCTAAGATGCCAGACTAATTAACACTCTACTATTTTCCTCACGTTGGTAATAAATATTAAATATTTGCAAACGTATATTTGTATGTTTATAATTAAGTCGATATTTTTCCTGTTTCATATTTGAATTGGCTACTGTTATTTTAAATTAAAATATAGATAAATTGCTAGATTAATACGTCTTTATTATTTCATATCTTTAATTAAACTTTTCGACCACATTTTACCTTACAGCCCAATTAAGTAAGGAGGTTAATATAATTTTAACTTAAAATTGAACAAAGGAATACCTAGCTGGAGAAAATTATGTTTGCATAGCCAAAGCAATGTTGTACGTTTTTTGTTGCACACTGTTTTCCGCATTCAGCAGGGAAGGCAGTGTGAACCTGGGAACCTAGTATTTAGTAGACTGACGTTCTGTACTTTCAGACATTGCGTGTTGAGTGACAAAAATCGATATTATGCTTTCACTCGGTAATAAAGTGAAGTAAATAAAAATATTACGATTACAGTAACCACACCCCTATGCCACGACTGGTCTATATTTTCAGATATCACCTTAATATTTTTAATAGTACATTATATCTAAGTTTATTTTTAAAATTAAATCTTAAACATATCAATTTTATATCTGTAATTAAACATTAAAATATCTTTTCACTTACCCTGACATTGCAAAGATAGGTTACCTATATACCTACTTATGCTTAACGATTTTAAAATTCAAGCAAATTCGTTTATTTCGTTCCATGTCAGAGAAACTTTAGACGTGTGATTCCGGCTTAGAATAGAATCACCCTGGTACTGATGGTGTCGTAAGAGGCGACCACTTACCTACCTTGATGGTAAGTGGTCGCCTCTTATGTCAAAAAAAAAAGAAACGATAAACATAATAAAATATATGTTAATCAGTTATTTAATGAAGTTTACAGTACTAAGTTTTGTATGAGCTCGGATAGTTGTGGTTCTGGTGTAAATTGAACAAAGACTTATTGTTCGTAACGCCACAATCAAAGAACAGAACGGACATTTTATTTTTGTTTAATTTTAAACACGTCTTGCCGCACATGCGTGTGACTGTAAAGGCGACAGCTTGTGGGTTCGATCCCCACTTGAGGAATTGAAATATTTAATGTTTTTTTTTTTTTTTTTAATTGAATTTTTTTGATTTTTTTTTTCATATGAAATACATATACAATAATTATTACAACAGTAACAAAGCAAAGCGCTGCGTTAAGTAACATTGCTCAACCCGCAATGCCTCAAATTCGGTGGAAAGTGGAGAATGAAACTGAGTGTTTAATACTAGATTTCCATGCTCTCTTTGCTGAACCAGTCTTGTGCGGAATACAGCGTGAAGCTGAGAGAATCTTTAATATTTACAAAATTTTCACGCTGTATTTCTAAGGAAATATATAATTTTAATCGGTCTGTAATTTCCATATTATGCTGTGTTTTCCATAAAAGTATAAATTGTTTTTTATGACTTTTGAAAAGAAAACCTAAAATAATTATTCTTAAGATATATATAGGCATGATAAAAAGTTTTTTGTTCAACACCACCTTGACAGCGCCATGACGTGAATGTTTAGCCTCAGTCTCAGCTTCACGCTGTATCCCGCACAAGGCAGGGTAGGCAGAGGGAACCCGTTAACCTAGTGTAAAGACACTCCGTTCCACTTCCGTTCCCCACTTTAGGCCGAATTTAAGGCATTGCGTGTTGAATGGCGGAACTCAACGCCACGCTTTGCCTTATTACCAGAGCGATGAAATGAAACATTAAATATTTAAATTGTAAATGTTGAATATTAAATATTTAATTTCCTCGACTGGGGATTGAACCCAGAAACTGTCGGTTACAGTCACACGCTTGTGCCGCTGCGCCACGACAGGTCTCGACGTTTAGCTGTCAACTAAATATTTATTATACATATTTTTGAAGCTTATAGTGTAATTTCACACTCAGGAAATATTACATACAACAAATTCAAGAGATATTGGTTCTAATCCGCAACTGCAAACAATTTTTTTAATATTTGATACATATATTTTGCACCAGCCCGGTCTTCAATTTTATATTTTGCTTATTCATGATTTACTTAAAAACATTTGTCTATAGTTACGTAATATTTTTGTTAGTATAACACACGTTCTTAAAATTGCCAGAAAAAATCTTATTTATATTTATATAAAGATACAAAAACGTCTTGGTATCTTAATTTAAAACATGCTCATGTTCACTCTCGGTGTGTACTTGTTACTTCAGTCTCATTACGATAAAACATGTCGATAAAGCTCCATCGGAGGGTTAACGAGTCTTTTCATCGTAAATGCCTATTTTTAATTATATTGACAGCCGTCTCGAGCATTCTATACCGACCTCCGTGAAAGATTCAACTTTGTCTGAGTAGTAATAATGTAGCTAATCTTGAGTGTATGTCATAATATTAATAAAAATAATGAAATATTTTAAAGTGGCAAGCGGTTAAAAGGTTATAAAGTTCATTTTGGTATTAGTTTTTTAATCTGCACACAAATTTTACACCGACCAAAAGTTAAGACATTTCGTTCTCCACATTTAATCCATTTCTATTTATAAATTACTAGGTGGAACCTAACGCCGTGTTGTATCCAATTATATTAAATATGTATGTATATTTGCACTATATACATATATCACATCTTCTATCCAGTAGTTATCAGTAATTGAAATAATTTGATTTCGTCTATTTAGATTTGTTTCGATATTTATATGTCTATATCTTTTAATAGACATAGACGGATAAACAATCTTGAATGGTTTTCTGCTTCTACTAATTACAGTAATTTACTCAATTCTTAAATGTATATTATATACAGCATTAACCATTGTATTTTTTGTCGTATACGATAAAAGTCACATAAGATAAACAGACAAACGGAACAAAAATAATTATGCCTCAAATTCGGCGGAAAGTGGGAAACGTAAGTGGAACGGAGTGTCTTAACATTAGGTTCCCGAGTTCCCTCTGCTTACCTTGTCATGTGCGGGATACAGGGTGAAGCTGAAAGAGATATATACAAAAATAACGTAATAGTATTTCACAGGGCCAAAATTATGATAGAAACAAGAAATGAGACTGATTTCATAAATTAATAGTAATATAATTATTTTTTTTTGTGTTTTCATACTAAAATCACGAATCTTTGGTTTTTACTTGCAAGTAAAGTTATTATTAAAAGTGACTCCTTTTGTGAAAGAAAAAAAAACCATTTACTGTAAGTAAAGAGTTATTCTTGTATGTAGAGTACATTTATTTTATCCTTTCTTATTTAGCAGAAATTATGGCTGTTTTAAAATAAATTGCTATTATTTTTGAATAAATTATACATCATCAAAAATTATATGAATATTTGTAAGAATTTCCTGTTAATCCTACATGGGGTTCAAAGGGTAATGTTTAATTAAGAACCCTGTATACGTACATTAATATTTTCTATGAGGTTATTATTTTATTTTATACATAAGCTTTGTTTTGTTGATATGGAGCTCGAATTTGCATTTGGTGATGATGAAAAATTCTTGTAAATTTTTTTTTAAATAAAAGCAAAAATTAAACATATAACAAGCACAATAGGGTGGATGTAAAGGCGACAAGTTTTTTTGTACGATCCTCATTCAAAGAAATAAAATATTTTTTTATCTCGCTCTAGTCACGCAAATCAGCAAAAAGAGCGGCGCTTAGTTGCGCGTCACTCGCCAATATTGTGTAATATCTAACACGTAATGTAAATGTAGCAAATGAAGAATAGAATATTACGTCACTATGTTTTCCCTACCTACATATATAACGTAAGTGTGCCATAGTGAAATGAAATATCATAATGACTTTTGTTCTTTAAGCTTTATGTTACAAAAAGATTAAACCTATACAAATAAAGAAAACAATTGGTGTCATGGCACTACTGCTAATGGAGAAGGTGTCAACTACAGCACTTCGGTTATTATATTGTATTGCTTCATGTAATCCTAACAATCTGGTTTGAGCGTTTTCGCAATGCCGATCAATAAGAATTCCAAAGCGACTAACGACAAAGCAAGTATTTTCTCTTTGTTAAGCTAATTTTAATATGGTTAGCTCTAATATTCGTATAAAGTAGAAAGGTTTCTTTTATATTGCTTTGGCGCTGATTAAATGAATATTTTTTGTATCGTTATCCGTTTTTTATAGTTCAAGGCTACATTTTTAATAATCGAATCAGAAACAGAAGAAAATAAAAAGAAATATCGGAAGAAATAAAATTATGCATAATTGGGTTATGTACTGAGGCGTGTGACTGTAACCGACTGGGTGTGGGTTCGATCTCCACTCGAGGATTTGAAATATTTAATATTTTCAATTTAAACATTTATTGATTTCATTTCTTCGCTCTGGTACAAAGCAAAACGCGGCGTTGAGTTACGCCATTCAACACGCAATGCTTCAAATTTCTACCCTGCCATGTGCGGGATAGATAAGGGTAATGTACTACGGTAAGTAAGTGTAAGGGTAATGATATGTATACTGATAGATAGAATGTCTGTACAAGACACATGTATTATTCATTCATCTTAATGAGTTATTTCAATATTTACATCGATAACTGTTTTTAAAAAATCAAAAATAGTTTAATATTGTCTTTGATTTTCGCGATTGTTACACATTTTAAATGAAACAACCGGATTAATCGCGTATATTCAGTGGTAAACATTTTGGGAAACCCGACGTTTCGAACACCTTACAGTAGTCCGTGGTCACGGGTAGAGTTTCATTTAAAAACAAAAATAATTTGTTTGTGACTGGGAATCCCTGGGTATACCACAGTAGCTTTACGCTGTATCCCACACGAGGCAGGGTGGGCAGAGGGAACCCGGGAACCTAGTGTTAAGACACTCCGTTCCACTTCCGTTCCCCACTTTCCGCCAAATTTGAGGCATTGCGTGTTTAGTGGCGGAACTCAACGCCGCGCTTTGCCTTATGACCAGAGCGAATAAAATGAAACATTAAATATTTAAATTAAAATATTAAATATTTCATTTCCTCGACTGGGGATCGAACCCAGAACCTGTCGGTTGCAGTCATACTTTTTGTGCCGCTGCGCCACGACAGGCCTCGTAGGTATACCACAGTAGAGATAAATTATACGTATTGTACTTTATGAAACAGTGGAATCGTGACCCAAGTAGACTAAAGCGGATCAGTGTTTTCTTAAAGATATTTAAAAAGGTTTGCATTGAAGCTAAATCTATTTCTGTAAAATAAAATTAAAGATTCTGAAATTAAAATAGGTACTACCTGGGGCATAATATTTTGAACATCAGGTAAATCTAAAATTTTTAATGAGTCGGTAACTAAAAGTAGATAATTAATTAATTAATGCAGATCTTGAAGTTATAAATATTTTTAAGAATTATTTTGCAGAACTACCGACTAAAGTTACTTCTTCCTTAAAGTCCTCTCTATCAGGTGCTTTTAAATTATAGGAAAGTAACACTGATAAATATACCAATAATGGAAACCTATTTATAAGACACTCCGTTCCGCTTCTGTTCCCCACTTTTAGCCGAATATGAGGCATTGCGTGTTAAGTGGCGTAACTCAACGCCGCGTTTTGCCTTATACCAAAGCGAAGAAATGAAATCATTAAATGATTAAATTGAAAGTATAAAATAATTCATTTCCTCGAGTGGGGATTGAATCCACAATCGGTCGGTTACAGTTATACGCTTGTGCCGCTGCGCCACGACAGGCCTCTGCAATTGTAGACTTGTATCTGTATTGCCATCGTTAATCAATTATTCGTGTATTTGAATAAACATAGTATTTTAAATAATGCGCATATGGTTTTACTAGATGCAGATCTACAACAGTTGCGGGAGATTCTTAATTACATTTATAACGCTTGAGAAAAGTTACAGAATGCAGTCGGAGTGTTTTAATGTGGTGTGTTGCGATTTGTCTAAGGCTTTTAGCTACGTTGACCACGATACGTAATTACGCAAACTTAGCTATTATAGAGTCAGAGGCAAGTGCTCGTGATCGGATTGCTTCGTAAAAGACCTTTACCTGACTAAAAGAATCAGCTTTCTGCGGGTGGGTGTCCCACAAGGATCGATTCTAGGGCCTCTTTTATTTTTAATTTATATTAATAAATTGGGAGAAGGAAATAAAAGGGGAGGTCCCTTTTACGTTAAGAATTAATGCGATGTTGTACTATTTGCTGATGATACTTCCTTAATTTTTAAAGTATGTAGATCGTTATAAGGACTACTATAGCGAAGTGCACAGTGCACTGTCGTAAATACTTCACTGGTTTACTATTAATAATTTAGTATTAAACACCCAGCCAATGTATCGAAATTCGACATGTATCGAATTTACTACGCTGAACGTTAAGAAACAAAAGCGTAAATTAAGCGTTGATGATAAAATTCTCAATTTTTCCGGTTTCCTTGGGACTAACCCTAGATTCGGAAGTTCAATGGGGCTCCCATCTCTGTCTTCTCTTGCGGGGAGACTGAGCTCCACTACTTACGCTGCTAGAAAAGTGAGGCAGCTTACGGAGGCTTAGCTATTTTCATAGTATATTATTCTATGGGTTATTACTTTGAGGCAATGCTGCAGATATCGAATCTATATTCGTAATTCTAAAAAAGAGCAGTTCAGGCCAATTACGTGTGGGAAACGTGTATTCTTACGGTTCCATCACTATACATATGTGATAGTATACTACTGGTTCGGAAAAATATTTACAATTACTTAAAGAACAGTGATAGACATGACAATAATACAAGAAGTAAAAACAAGCGGATCATTTCTAGTTTTCGTCTTCTAAAAATTAGTAGATCTGTCATGGGACATGGTTCACGTATGAATAATAAAATTCCACAAGTTATTTTGGACTTGCCACTTTAACAATTTAAAGTAAAAGTTAAAAATATATTGTTTAGCAAAGTTTATTATTCTATTATCATGTTAAGAGTGCGCGGCGTGAAATGTTGTTGATACTTAGTCAGGAAGCTAATTATTTTATACATTTATTTTAATTGATATTTTGAAAAGAACAACTGTTGAGTTTCTTGCCGGCTGTCCTCAGCAGACCTGCCTTCCAAGCCGATGGTAGCTTTCTGTAGGACTGACACTATAGACATTTCTATATATTTTGACTATTCGAAAGTTCTTGTAAAGGACTAATTGAATAAAAAAATAGATTTTTGAATATGATTTTTTATAAAAACATCTCCCATAAAAGGAGTTAAGTACTATCCTGTCTAATGTTATACTATTATTATTATTATTATATAATACGATAGTTATATTTATGTTTTATAAATTATATGGGAGCTAGGTATATGGTATTTGAATTTTCGATACCCTATTCGTAAAATACAAAAATTAAAAACGTACATATTTATGTTGTAACGAAAAAAATAAATTGTAATCAGCATATAAGAATTTTGACTTAGCGTCATGAGAACGATTGGCTTAGTTAATCAGAGCGCTTGGACGGGGTAGAAAAGGCGCGGTTTTAAATCCTGCTACGTTCCAAATTTTATACGTTTTTAGATTTAATATTTTTCTTTCCTTAGTGTAGAATAACACTTTAAAACTAGTAAAGACCTTTTCATAATTATTTAAACTTAAATAATGCCCTTTAACTTATTTCTACTACATAAACTTACAACGACTAAAGAAGCACATAAAACGTCTAACATAAACTTATAAATTAATCTTAAATAAATCCTTGAAAGTACCTAACTAGTTCTTTCAACGATAAACATATTTAAGCTTCTCCATGATTATAGGTTTATTACACAAACTAAACTACTATTACGGTTGAATAATTTGTCATATAATTGATTCCTAGACCATTGAATGTACTTAAACGTTTCCTATTACGCCTTTGATTTACCAGTTTCGTTGTCATTAGTTATTTCGAACGGCGTGTTAATGAGGGTCGACTGTACGTACAAAAAGCTACTAATTTCGACATTCCGAATATTATAGTGTACTTTAATGAAAAAAAAAAACATTAGGATTGATCAAGAGAAGTACGTATATTATTTTATTTTTGTACTATTTTATTTTTTAACAAGTTTAAAATGTTAATCCACATTTACTTATACAAAATAACGTAGCGGAAAGTTTATATGGTAACAAAATCCGAAACATTATTAAATTTTATTCTCTATAATTTCTAAAGCATAATTGCAAAATATTAAAAAATCTATACAAAAAATCTTTATGTTAGTTTTGCCCTGATAATATACGTGCATCATTTGAAATGCCTCGATAGATTTTGTATTGTAAAGATACAAGTAATGCTTTGATTAAAACTGCAGTTTCATTATTGTTCGAGTTACAACTACAACATTCCGCTCTCCCATGTAACAAACAGATAAGTTATTGAAAAATACATAGATATTTACCTTAACAAAGCCAGACTAGTTTCTATTATAATAAAAAAAACGAGAAATACGTTTAATTTTAAGCATTTTTTTGTTTCAGTTTGAAGCACAGTATAAAATTTATAATATAATACTAATTATAAGTGATATCAGTAGGTTTTTTTATATGGATATATAAAATGGATCCTTTTCCAAATTTCTTAGACTGGAATATAGAGAATAGAGTATCTTAAAGCACTTTGTTCTCGGTTTACAATTTACAAAAACCTCTTATTAAAGAGGAAAAAAATCTTTTTTTAGCTACACGCTGTATCCAGCATATCCTGCCTTAGTTTGAAATTGCCTCTCAAACTAAGGTAACATTCCCTACTCTTCGCTGAATTTTTGAGATATTTATTATTGAGATAACAACTAACTAAATTTGCTATACTACTTTTGCAGGTCGTTCTGAACTTTTCTAGGCTCATGTACCACCAGTTCACAACCAACATCAAGAAATAATGATAGTTTTATATAATCTTTTGTACTTATACAAGGTATAAGAAACCCAAGTTGACGTCTAAATAATATTCATATCGAAACAACGCGAGGGCGCTGTCAAGTTTTGTTATTGTTAATCTCAGATTGACCTACAAATGTTTTATTCACAACGTTTTATGCAAACAAATTGGAAACTATGTAAGCTTTAACGTTACATATGTGGATTTAAATTCTGACCTGTACTACTTTTTGTTGTTCTGATATAAATACATAAATTTGTACCAGTATTCAAAATATTTAGACGTTAATTAAAAAGTTCATCATAGCGGATTTGATAGATAAATGTTCTGTACATAAATGTTTATGTAACTTGTAAATAGCTGACCATCGTCGTGTCAGAGTGGAACCGTGATATGAAGCGTAATAATAGACTAAGTGTGAGTTTAATCCCCACTTGGGGAAATGAAATATATTAATTTCTCCATTCGTTTAGTTATGTCACTCTACTTACTTGGGGTAGAGTAGGACTATCTAGGAACTGTACTCTACTCTACTCAGCTTTATTTTTTATCCTGCACGAGGCAGGGTAGGCAGAGGGAACCCGGGAACCTAGTGTAAAGACACTCCGTTCCAAGTGGAACGGAGTGGCTTTACACTGTTCCCCACTTTCTGACGAATTTGAGGCATTGCGTGTTGAGTGGCGGAACTCAACGCCGCGCTTTGCCTTATTACCAGAGCGAAGAAATGAAACATTAAATATTTAAATAGAAAATATTAAATATTTCATTTCCTCGACTGGGGATCGAACCCAGAACCTGTCGGTTACAGTCACACTCTTGTGCCGCTGCGCCACGACAGGCCTCATTCGAATCGAACTGTACTTTATGTCTTTTTTCGACCCCATCATAGATTTTTACTAATTTTAAATTACTAATTCACACTCAGGAAAGGAACAACGTTTATTTGGATAACTCTGCCGGGTGTAGTTGCTGCATCTTTTAATTATTTGCACTGTACAACATATATCTTGAGGTAAAAGAGTATAGAATGTTAGATAAATAGCTTATCCCTATAGATTTATCATAAAATGGAGATTTTATTTCAAATATTCTATCTAATTTCCAGATGCGTGTTAAGGGTGTTAAAAAAATTATAGTAAAAATATTTTTTTTGACATAAAACATTTTTCTTACATAAAACTTTTTCACACTGAATATACGCATAGAAGCAAATAATTCACTTTCCGCTAGTGACAGCGCTGACGACGTATATACGTCATAGTGCAAGAAAACGGTTCGGACGTTAATACAAAACTTGTATTAAATGTTATTTATTTCAATATACTCGAGAGAGAAGGATTTCAATATATTCATGCTACTTTCAAAATTTTATACATTTTCTAAATAAGGACTCAACGTACATTAACAGAAGTATAGCTAAGATTAAAAAACATTACCGCTTTGTAGATCCAGAGAAAACATATTGGTCCCAAGTTTTTCAGGATACGTTAATAAATACACGATGTCAATTCAAATGTGAAATATTAGTTCGCTTAAATACTTCAAATGTTTGAAACGATAAAATGATGATTGAGTCAACATACGAGCAGCAACCAAAATGGTACGAACCTTACAAATATTTATTTAGTACGTACGATTTTTTTATGTTCTAAATATATTTCTATGATTTCAAATATTTCTATATGATATTTTAACGTGAATTTTTGTTTAAATTGAAATTGCATTTTTTTTAATACCAAATGTGGTAGTAGATTTTATTATTAAAGTACAAGGTTTTCTTATTTTAATAATAAGAATGAACTGTTTTTCGTTATCTTTATTCTGTAAAGGAATTTTGGTTACGTACCTTTTTTTAATATGACATCGTGTCATGTGTGTCATGTAAGTAAGAGAGTAAATATAATGTACCACAATAAATATTAATGTCAGTCATAGTAAAGAGGCAAAAAATGTGTGACCGACTGTAGATTGGTTGTGAGTTCGGTTATTACTCGGTGAAATTATATATTTACTGTTTTCATTTCTACATTCTGGTAATTTGGCAAAACGCGGCGTTGAGTTCCGCTACGAAATGCTTCGAGAACTTGACGGAAAGTGGGGAAGGAAAATGAATTAATGGAAACAGAATGACATAGCACTAGGGCCCCAGGTCCCCACAGCTTACCCTGCTATGTTCGGAACACAGCGAGAAGCGATGTTAATATAGCACAACTTAGTTACACGAGCGAAGAGTATTATCACTATATTATCCCACTTTGAAAAAGAGTAAGTAATGATTACTGACATGACTTAGAGTTAAACAATCCTAACTTTATTTTAACACTTCATAGACTCGATGTAATAAATAATAGAGATATAATGCAATCGATTGTATGTTAATTCATAAATCATTCCAACATGTGCGGCTATTTTGACCTTTTGTAAGTTTGTAGTTAATAATTAAAAAAAAATGTAAATTAATTTAACAATTTTTATGTTGAATCGTGATTTTAATGTGTTTTACTTTAACATTATTAAGTTCACATCTTAATTTATTGAATGTTAGAAATTTTATTAATTTCCATTCTAGTAGACGCGTGGCGTTGAATTTCGCCTCTTATCACACAAAATTTAAATATTTGGGTGGAATTGGAGTACAAAGTGCCAAAAGACTCTATTTCCGCTGTCCATCTTGCTATGCATAATGTAAAGTGTACCTACTGCTTTATTTTAATTGATTACATAATCTAACAATGCATCTGTAGCAGAGAGTGTAGTGATAATTAACTTTGCTATCCCTTCTCATTTTTAATAATATTTAAATATATTTCTGTTTAGGTAGTAAAAACATTTCTTTAAAGTAATATATAAATGATAGATAGTGCAAGTTCGTTTGTGTCAATTATGGTTATGTACCAGAAATTGTGGCTTTTTCATGCTGCATTTTCGTGAGTAATTTCCGCTAGAGACAGCGCTGAAGATGCATAAACGTCATAGTGCAAGAAAACGCTTTGGACGTTTATATGAAATTTGTATTAATTATTATTTATTTCAATATGCTCATGGATATTAAGGCATGCTCCTAAAACTCGTTATACTTTGTATATTTAATATTGTATTACAGTTTTCAACTAAGCTTATGGTTATGGTATAGTATTTAAAAAAATACTGAGAGTATTCTATACCGGTCTTTGTATGTTAGCATAATTCAATATGTTTTGTTTGTCTTAAAAGTGTTTTTGATTGTTCGCTTGCTTTTCAAGGGATTGATTTTTCGTTAAGGGAGTTCAAATAATGCACTTACTTACTAGTACTTACTAGTTAAAGTATTTTCTATAGTAGAATTATGTAAGTCGTTATATTTGTACGTAAACTAAAAATGAAATATCAAATTACAAATTCAAACATGCGGTATTACTTTATTTAATATTCATAAATGTATGTTTCATAATGTTTAGCCCGTCCGTGAATAGTAATTCGCAACGTAAAGTATTAATTTCCGCTTTGGCAATTCAGTCGATTAAAGATATTTCTCTTGGTTTCCAGTGAATCCTTTATATATAGCGAGGTACTCGTAGGTAGAGAAAAAATGCGTTATTCGTTCGTGTTCATTTCGTACTCACGCGTAGCCCAATGTTCGAGAGCGTGCGTGTTAAGTGACGCAAGTCAACACGGCGCTTTTTTCTTATGACCACATCAAGGAAATGAAATGATTAAATTTTCCAGAGTGAGAATCGAACCCGCTAACCATTGAAAAAAAAACTTTTTAATAATTGGCAAGATTTTTTTTTTCAGTAAACTTAATATTTTTACGGTACTGTACAACAAACAACTAACTAGCTACCAATATAAAGTGGCTTCCTTTATAAGTCAAAACAAAGGATTTTTAACTTGAGTAGATCAATCAGTAGTTTATTTACAAACAAAAATTTGAACAATATATATATCACAAAACATACATTTTTATTTAAACGATTATAATAATAGTTGAGAAAGATTCTACTTACTCGATAATAAAACCAGCGACTAGAACAATGTGTTTGTTTTACAAAGTAATGAAAAGATGAGTTATTTCTTTTATAAATTCTCAAGGCAACTGCTAATTCTATCAATTATTAATTTTTATTAGTGTAATAGATAAATGAAGAGGCTTGTCATAGTGCAGTGGCACAAGCGTGTGACTGTAAACGATAGGTTGTGCGTTCGATCCTCACTCGAGGAAATGAAATATTTTATATTTTCAAATTAAATATTTATTGTTTTTATTTCTTCCTTCTGGTAAAAAAGCAAAACGCATGGTGAGTTTCGCTACTCAACACGCAAGCCTCAATTTTGGCGGGAAATGAAGAACGGAGTGTCTTAACACTAGGTTTCCAACTTCTCTCTGCCTACATACTGCGGGATACAGCGTGAAGCTGAGTGATATTAAATGAAGAAAATTTTGACTTACCGATTAAATAATGAATACTTCATAAGTATGGGGTGACCAGCTGACCTATGACTTAAATATTTTTTAATAAATTTGATATGTATAACTTGATACAATTATTTTTTTAAAAAAAGATTTTATTAAATATACTTCCTGAGATTAGGGCTTTCAACTGAACAAAAAAACAATTGAATAAAAAAAAATATTAAGTATTTTTAAATATTAAATGTTATAAAAATATGTATTGCTATCATTGTTGGTATGTTTTACCTGCTTTAATAGCAAATATTGAGATATAACATATTTGATACGTTACACTGAATTCATTTTTCATGGTAATCTTCAGAATATTTTTCCATGCAGGTTTTTTTAAAGTTGTTCCTTATATATTTTATTTGGTCACTCGCAACTAGCTTAGCTGTATCTGTTAGAACATCAATTTACTGATGATGACTGATGATCTTGGCGAAGTCGAGTGGAACCTTCTGGAACTTGCTTTAGGGCAACTTATTTGTCGCCAGTTGTATAACCAAATTGATTCACGCAACCAAAACGTATTCGTAATAAAAATAAAGAATGAAAAATAGAGTTATGAATTAAAGGCAACCTCTGTGAAGCCATCAATGACAAATCTGAGAAAAATACATTCGTACAAAAAATTTTTGCAGACGTTGTTTTGTTATTTTTTCTTGTCAGAATAAAGGAAAAAGCAACTATCTACCCAAACCACGTGTAGTTAAAAGCAATACTATGAGGTGCGTCTCCCCCGTATGTTTCTTTGCACCTTAAAATGTTTTCTTACACAAATATTAAGTATAATTTTTACGATATTTAACTTGTCCAATTTTCTTCTATCCTCAACGAGCCTTGTTTTATTCTACATAATAGTAATATAATATACTTAAAATGTTATTACGCATATAAATTTTATACATATAAATGCTAATATTAAAAAGTCTTATTTAATTTAGTTCATTATTTCCTTTGAAGGAAAATCGTAACAAAATTGATATTTGCACAGTTAGATTTATGCCCTTACTAGCGTTCAACTCGCGGCTAAATCACTTTAACACCATAACAAACATAACACATATAGATGTAGATATTACTCATGAATCACTCTCACCCACGTTTTTAGTGAA
Source organism: Eueides isabella (assembly GCA_019049475.1). Taxonomy (NCBI): domain Eukaryota; kingdom Metazoa; phylum Arthropoda; class Insecta; order Lepidoptera; family Nymphalidae; genus Eueides; species Eueides isabella. Next base: position 5,163,963 of record CM032400.1, read on the forward strand.
AACCAAATTAAAATCCGTTGCGTAATTTTAAAAGATATCAGAGTACATCGGTATCGACAACGGTAGAAAGTGACTTATTTGTATTATGTAATATATAGAAAATATATTCCTTTTTTATTAATTTATAGAAAATATAACTTAATAATTGTGTTATTATATATAGTAGAATAAATTATACATATAAATAATTATTTTCTTTATAAAAATCATTAATACTATCTTATTATTGCTACTTTGTGCACTCTCGAAAGCTAGCTCTATCTATTTTCAGTATTATTTTAAAAGATTTTATTTCACTACAATGTACTGCCACATAAAAATTTACATGCAAGTAAAATAAAGGACCGAAAAGCCAATTGTCCCTTTTTTGCGTACTTTCATTTGTTGACTCCCTGATCCCATGTCAAGAAGCTGGCGGAAATGCCGCAATGAAGAAGGGTGAATTTGTCATGTCACACAATTAAGTGAGTTTCTTTTGCAAAAACTCTACAAACCACCATAAATATTTTTTTTTTACTTTTTCATGTATCTACGTTGTTCATAACTTGGTATACTCGCATTTCCATTTACCGTCCGTTTTCTCCGAGAACTCTAACGCCTTAACCAAGTGGAGGTACAACAAGCAGCAAGTTTATCATAGAAAGTAAATTATATCTTTTAAAAAGTTTATCATATATTTACCTACATTGTTCTTATTATATCAACTAAAAAAAGGTTATGCCAACCAGCTTAATGTTTTTATTGACTAGCTGTTTCTTCAAATTTCCACATCAGATGACCCAGTCCTTTGAGTTTTTAAAATAGTAACGATAAATATGGCTAGAAGTGGAAATGGAAATGCTTAATCTCTGTAATGCTAAGCCCTTGAAAAAATATTTGCGTATATAAATTATTATTATAGAAACCAATTATTATGGGTATACTATATGTGTGTATGAACCATACATGAAATTTGGAAACACAAAAGGTTTCGTTTGAAAGGTTTTATTGGTTCGATAGTACATTATTATAGAAACATCCAATTTAATGAAATGCAAGCGATAATATTCGTTTACATTAATATAGCGTTAATAACTTGTGATGATTGTATTTCTAGCTTAATATTTTGTGATAAAGACAAGTATATATATATATATATATATATATATATATATATATATATATATATATATATATATATATATATATATATATATATATATATATATATATATATATATATATATATATATATATATATATATATATATATATATATATATATATATATATATATATATATATATATATATATATATATATATACTTGTCTTTATCACATTAAAAAAAAAAAACACTCGTTACAGAATAAATTGAATAACCATCCGATTGTTAAAAAGCTTCGCAATTTTCATTGTAATAAAATGAAGCCCCTTCTTTAAAAAATCGATTGTCCTGAAACTACGCATTCATTATTCATCAAGGACTAAGGAAAGAAAACGTATAAAAATATTAAAGGCGATAATATCAAATGAGTATTGTTCAATAAAAGTAATTTGTAATATGCTTTTGTATTAGGTCGTATAAAAGCTTTTTAAAACAATTAAGTTCGTGTCACCTAACGATAAAAAGAAAATGAATTAAGTAAGTAATAATAAAAGTACTTGCATATCTTTGGGAGAATATTTACATGTTTAGGGTTCAAAATCTCACAAGGAACCTATCTTATCGTTCTGTCATTAGTCAAGCTATTAGGTCCTTTAGAGCAAAGAAAAAATTAAACATCTAAGTCATTGCAATCAAAAGTTATGATACAGGGTGGGCCCCGGAGTTTTGCGAATTTGAAAAATTCATAAAAAAAAAACAAAAGTAATATTAAAATCAATTTATTTTTAAATTAAAGTTAACATTTGGGAAAATCATTTCTTAAAAATAACATCATCCAGATGCGCACCATCCCGCTGCAAACATTCTTCGAATCTCGACCTCAAATTGACAAAAACTCGTTCGCACATGGCACGCGGAATAGCGGCCATTTCTTCGCGGATATTGGCCTTCAACTTTGCAATCGTGGTCGGATTATTACTGTAGACTCTACCTTATATGTAGCCCCACAAGAAAAAATCGAGTGGAGTTAAATCCGGACTCCTCGGTGGCCATGGAATGTCACCTCGGCGCGAAATGAGTTTTCCAGCAAACATCTCCTTTGCGGCTGCCAAACTCTCGTTAGAGGTATGGCAAGTGGCGCCATCTTGTTGAAACCATGTCGAACTATTGTACCCTCGAAATTCTGACAGCTGTGGGTAAAAGAAATCGCGCAACATGGCTGTGTATCGCTCAGTATTAACTGTCACAGAATTCCCTCGCTGGTCTTCAAAGAAAAAGGGTCCGATGATTCCGTGTGCTGAAATAGCCGCCCAAACTGTCACTTTTGGCGAATGCAAAGGCTTTTGGTGTTTGAATTGTGGATTTTCTGAGGCCCAATAACGACTATTTTGTTTATTTACGTGCCCATTTAAGTGAAAATGGGCTTCGTCTGAAAAAAGAATATTGTTGAAGCTCCGAAACCGCTCAAACATTGTTTCGACGAAATCACGTCGTAAATTGTGATCATTTGGCTTCAAATCTTGCACTAGTTGAAGTTTATACAGGTGCAATTTTTAATCTTCCTTCAAAATACGACGCAAAGTCGTTCTTGATACAGATAGCTCTGCTGATCGCTTGCGAGTTGATTGCCCAGGATTGCGTAGAACGGAAGCTCCGACTTCGTTTATGTTTTTATCTGACCTTTTCGTCCTTTCGGGCCCCTTAGGTTTCTGATTAAGGGTCGAACCGGTAGCCTCGAACTTTCTGACCCACGCCCTAATCAAACTTTCACTCGGACACTGTTTTAAATCATGCAATCCATAGTGGGAGCGAAATGAACGTCGAACAATAACGCACGAATCAGCATTTTTGTAATAATTTTTTACATAGAACGCACGCTGTTCACCCGTGAAGTGCTCCATTGCGACTAAATTTCCAAGGCCCGAGTTACAGATCCCCACCTCCCGCGCTCCGCCCCCCTCCCCCGTTCCAACGCTATGGCGATTTCAAATTCGCAAAACTCCGAGGCCCACCCTGTATAATAATACGGGCGTTAATACATCGGCTTTGTTACATTTGTGCATGTAATTATCCCTCTCAGTTTTACGCTGTACTGCTGTAGGCAGAGGGTACTTGGGAACCTAGTGTTAAGACACTCCGTTCTGCTTTCATTCCCCACTTTCCGCTGAAATTGAGGCTTCACGTGTTGAATGGCGGAAATCTACGCCGCGCTATGCCTTCTTACAAAACCGAAGAAATGAAAACAAAATATATAATTTGTAAATATTAAATCTTTCATTTCCTGGAGTGGGGATAGAATCCACATTCTATCCTTTTTAGTCACACGCTTGTTCAGCTACGCCACGACAGGCCTCAAATTGTTGTTCGCCTGAAATTGTTCAAAAAGCTACATGAATACTTACCGTGGACCTAAAGCTATGAAATTTGGCACAAAGCTACACTTTGCAATATAAATAAAAAGAAAAATTTAAAATTTAAAATTTTAAAGATATTTTCCACAAGAACATACAATTTTATTTGTAGTTAATTTCATACGAAAAGAGAACATAGGCGCGCAAGTTAAAGTACAAGTTAAACTTTATTTCTCGTACACCCTCTTACGAAATATATATAACAAGAAGTGCGAGCGTGCAGTAGAAACGAAGAATAAAATCTTAAAACTTAAAATTTCGATTTATATGTCCGCTAAAAATTAACATAAACTCATAATTGCACTTATTTTTTATAAAATATAAATTTGAACGCGTCTGCATTCAACATACTCATTCAAACTTGATTCCCAATTCTAACAAAGATTAACGGTTGAATCAGTTGGTTTTGTTGCTGCTGTACTAACCATTGACCTACAACCCTGAAATAATTAGTACGGAGGACCTCGGTGAGCGAATCCAACTCGCAACTGACCGATTTTATCAAGTTTATAGTTGCTTGTTGTATAAATGAGATTCTTAAATCGATAAATGACCCACTATCGATATGATTCATTAGATAGTGCTGATTCTTATAACAAAATAACTGCATAAAAAATTCAAAGAAGGTTATAGTAATAGGAAAAGAATTTATTATTTAAGACAACTTTGCTATAGAATGATGAGTTAGATGATGAAGCAATATAATAACAATTTAATTTGTTTGTACAAAACTTGACACGTTATAACTTTAGAGTTACAATTTACCATAGGTTATATTTACGTTTTACTCGATTGTGTGATGCACAGAAGGGTTTTTTTGGGTCTATGAATGTATTGAAACGTTAAAGAAACTGTGGCTTGGCCAATTTTGATTATTAAAAACTAAAAAAAGAATAAAAACAACGAATGTATAAATTTGACTAGAAATACAGCAATAGTTCATAAAGATTAACGGCTGAATCAGTTCTATTCTTCAGCAAATCAAATATTCATAAGCAATAATTGTATAATTTAAATGAATATTATAATTTTACATTTCAAACATTCTTTTTAATTATCAGAACTGATTTCAAAGCACCAAAAATATAACCTAATTTATTTTTACAGGCAGGGTTATTTTATGCTTAGTCGAATAATTAATATCTAATATAATCTTTCTGTTACATCAATATTTTAATAGAACATTTTTTATCACTTCCAAGCTGTATCCCGCACATAACAGGGTGGCAGATGGATCTTAGGAACCTTGGTGTTAATCATTGCGTTTTCGTCTTTACTTTAAAGTCAACAAAGTAGCGACTTTGCCTTGTTATTAGAACGAAGTAATTAAAATATTAAATATTTCATTACCTCGAGTTGGTATCGAATCTATAACTTGACTCGTTAACAGTAGCACACACCTAGATAGGCCTTAACGATCGTACAAGTAATTAATTTATAATACGAGTATATCATTTTATTATTCTTGAATTAAAGCTACATTTTACTCAAACGAAGCACATCAATCATATTTGACAGTCTACTTCCCTTCCGGCGATGTATTAACCTCATTACATGTTTTTACTTCAATTGTTTGGGCAAAGTGCGACACTAATTCTAATATTGGTCTATGGATTTGACATATTGATTTATTAATATCAAGTTAATGTCATTATGATATCTGCATGATTGGTTCGCTTGCGGGAAATCACAATATTACTGATTAACTACTGTCTATGTATAAGTTATACACAATGTCTCTTAATTAGAAGAACAGAAAAAAAGGACTTTAAATATACTTCCGTTCCCCCACTTCACGCCACTCTCGTTACCAGAGCGAGGAAATCACTACACAAAAGTGAAGTGGAAATAAAACTCACGACTAGTCGCGTAGTCACACGCTCCTGCCCCTATGTCACGGTACAATTAAATATAATTATATTAAAATTATGACAGCGTGAAGCCCCATTACCAACAAGGAGCCTCAATAATTCCGCGGAAAGTGGATATCGGAATATTAACATACGCAACAGAGTGTCTTAACACTAAAATCTCAGGTTCTGATATCTCTGATTATCTGGCTGCTGATATGTGCGGGATACAGAATTTAGCCAAAAAATTATACTTTAATCTCTACTTACAGTCACCGTACTCGTTTTATATACATAAGAGCAAGTTTTTTTTTTATGAAAAATGTTAATATTTCAATGAAATTCAATATCATATCTATTGCTAGACTGCAATCTAAACAACTGTGCCATAATTATTCTTGAATGTTTTATATAAAAGTACGACAGATTGTTGCGGACAGTAGCGTTTATCATTAGGCAAGCAATTTTTCTTTTATTATTTTACCTTTTAGAGAACAAAGTACCGTTGAATATGAACGGTGTTTTTTGATACTGCCAGTAGTTAACTCCACAACAGATATTGCACTATATATTTTTTATTATTAAAAATAATAAAAGTATATAGTGCAAAATATTTTTCGTCTGAATATAGTGGTAGGAGTCATAAAACGCTGCGCTTCGCGTCGTTACCAGAGCGTGGAAATTAAAACATTGAATATTTCATTTCTTGTAGTGGGAATAGAACCCAGAGTCTTTGGCAATTACAGCCGCAAGCTTGTACCGCAGTACCGCGACTAACCTCGACCATAGATATCCTACTAATATTATTTAATTTACTTATAAAATTGAAATGTGAAAGTTATGAGTCTGTATTTATGGATGCTTGTCACTCTTTCACGGAAATACTACTAAACCGATTACGATGAAATTTGGTATGTAGGTAGCTGAAGGCCTAGAATAACACATAGGATACTTTTTATGCCGGAGTTCCCGCGAGATATCTCCATTTTTATGCTATATAAAAATTAGTTAAATATAGGTTATAGAAGCATACTGCAATAGCTACTAATATGCCAATGATTACCGTTTCGCAATATTTAGTTATAATATTTCTAATGTTGACAATATTGGCTTGGGAAGGGTTTCCACGCGGACGTAGTCGCAGGCGGCCTCTAGTATGTACATAATTTATAAATTTAATAGTTATATTATAAACATAATAACAATATACTTCATGTGTATATCAAACTTATGAGGCGTTTAAGAAAAGAATGCTCATAGTTGTTGCCAACTTTATTTTAATTTCATAAAAAATATTCAAACCAACGAAGGAAACTTCAAAGACACCAACTGAATACTAAGTTATTCAAGCCAATTAAGCTATATCCCGCCGCTGTGTTCTCATCCCGCCGCCTCAAAATTTCTATACGGTTGTTACGAATTTTACTGTCAAAATGTTATTACAGAAAGTAATGAGTTAGATAGAGACAACGCTATATATACTTAATATTTTGTTTAAGGTTCTAGCTCAAAAGGAAAAAACGTATCTCTTATAGAATCACTATGTTGTTTACCTGTCCATCTGTTAAGAACGTCAATCTCGAGATCAAATGGGGGTGACAAGCTGAAATTAGTATTAAATATTCAAATTTACAGATTTATTTCATAGAAAATGAATATAGGTCCTCGTAAATGAAGTTTGTCAAGTATTATAAGTTGTACTTCCTGTCGATATACAATCTTCATATATGAATCATAGGTGGATTAGCACTTGAATGTCTTTTAAATATATAAAATGTTATACTTATAAACCTGGCTGAGCTTTGAAGCAATATTTATATAAACGCGTATTTCTAATAAATAAAAAGTCAATAAGTTATGACTGGCTTTTCACAGTCCTTTTTCATGTAGACTTTTTCTATGCTAATTATGTTTCTCCATAATTTCGTAAATAAATATATATTGGTCATACTTAAATTGTAACCGTGTAAGCTGTTCTATACGCAATGTAATAACGCAGTTGCTTAAATCTTTTTTTTTATATTCTGGAGATGGCACCGAGTGGCACGATGTTGATATCTTGTTGGAATCAGATAGTGACGAATGACCAAAACTTTGAACAAGAACGTTTGTCTCGCTCGTGCGATACCGTTTCTATACTAACAGCCATTTCAAACAACCGTTAAAAGTATATTTTTTATCGATAAACTTTGTAATCGGTCAACTTATAAAATATCTATAGACATATATCATTTTTAGTAAATGGAAATTTATGCTTTTTTTTCCTTTATAATTCTATAGATACTGTTATATAATTTGAATGCTTGAGTCTTGTGTTCATATGAATAAATTACATTTACATAAAGGATTGTTTGGTTCCTATAACTTGGAGCAGTGCTTTCGACTTGAAACTTGTAGTTTTAAGATACCTCTTGAAATGCACAGTAACACTTGCCTCACTATCTAAGTGCATCTGTATTTAAAGTAATTTCATATGTTTATTCAATGTCACAAAAAAAAATACTATTTCGATGTAAAATGCTTGCTAGCCTGATATATACCAGATTTTTCATGTTTAATATACAACAATAATAATACAATAATAATAATAATTGAATTTGTCCAAAATTGTGTCAAAAAATAACCAGTTATAATTTAACTCAGGGGTTCCCAAACTTATTTTGACCAAAGACCAATTTTACATAAAAAAATAAACTCTGACAATGAAATAGACTTTAATTAAAAATTCCATAAGAACTTATACAACAATAAATAATAATATTTTAAATCGCCTGTGCTTCTCTCACACACTGCGTGATGACTAAAATCTTACTTAACACTTGCTAAATTTAAAATTTGGTTTTTGCTGGCCCAAGCACCTCTAGTTGGGAACCATTGACTTAACTTAATAATCAGATTAATGATCAATATCGTTAATAATTTAGCAAATTATTATAATTAGAATTGCTTGATATATACAATTTAAATTGATTATAACGTGTGAAACTCGATACGTAATTAATTAAATTGGTTGAGTATTTAACATTATAATGAACCCAAACACAATTTCGATTATGATGGTAATAGTTGCCTAAATATATACTAAATGGTTTATTTAAAATAATATTCATTGTACACATACAATACATATCAGCATTAGGCCAATATATTGCCAATAATATATTTACTATTAGAAAACTATTTGTTAGAAGAAATATGGACAAAATTACATTGTTATAACTCAGAGCTCCTCCGAAAGGAAGCTAATAGCACCTATCTTCATCTTTATTATAACTTGTTCAATTCCCTAGACAACGACCTGTCCCCATGCCATGAATTTCCAGAATGCAAAACATCACGCAAGCTTCAAGAACGCTTGTGTGATGTTTATAAAGGCATTTGTTACGCTTGATTGTTAAGATTGTATTAAATTAATCAATATAAGTCGTTGATTCTAAGTTCAAGTAAGGTATTAGACGAATAGGCGGAAACTACTACATACACCATATTGCAGGATATAAAATAGCATCACGCTCCACGTTGGGAGCACACTATTACATACACAAGTACTAGGTAATAAAATAAATGAGACTTAGAACAACAGTATAGATTATGCCAACGACTAACACCAACAAGCGTGGCTTACAACGTAAGTGCACCTCAGGTATCGGTCATGTCATACTTAACGCAAGGCCGCTATAACAGTTTGCATAATCCCATCACACCAGCCTCTATGACGATAAATAACATACGACAATTTTACTCAAAGTTCACTTTGATCCACACTATTTGCACCCCTACACGTATTTGGCATTTGGAAAGAAATTCGATCTCGTTAGATCCTGTATTATATTATATCTTGAATTATAGGTGTCGTAAATATAATATTATAATTTATTTTACTATGATTATTTCAGTGGATCGTACTTATTATCAGTACCGCAGTACTTAAGATTTTGACTCGATCGCCGCCTTCCATTACTAGCCATATATACATATATACGGCAACGATTACAACATCATATATGAACGATATCATCTATATATGAACGATGATATTAAAAAAAACATTTATATAATTCATAATGAATTATTTAATTATGTGTAATTATCATGCATATTGTTTATTGCAATCATATCCAAGTACATTGTTAAAATATAATGTTCCACTGGCTTGAGAAGCCTCAGATTATTTTTTTTATTTCTATTATAAATCCCGGTAAAATACTAAGAATATAAATATACTTCGCTTAAATATTAATTCGTCGCTACGACCTCGTGACCTTTTGCTGTCAGAGAAATCCCATTTACCCATCTACTTACCTACTCAATAAATAATTGTGGCCATAAATGTTAAAACAATTTAGATTATTTAAAGTTGGTGTGAGTATGCATCTATATTTGTCCAACAATTTCTTATCAATCAGTAGCTAATTGCTCTGTTAACGTGTTCGTAATATTACCAAAGATCGTCCCACTCACCTTCTCATCAATTTATATAAGAAAAACTAAAACGAAGGTCATGATTCATGGGGAGTTAGAAATATAATTATTACACAATTTAAGATAACATCTTGAAGAGAATCATTTTAAGAATCATTATCAACTTATTATATAAAGCTTATGGGCGTATTGAGACAGTAATAATCAGTAACTGTCAGTTGTGACAGCACTTAGTCTCTAATATTGTTAAATTGCTAAAGAACATAACATAAAATATCAAATAATTATCAATGTTTCATACATTAGTAGATCCGTGATGACCTCACATGTTATAAAATGGAGGATGACGAAAATAATATATGAAAATCATTAAGTATAGGTTAACTAAATATTAAGGTATAAATTCAAAAGATGTGAGATGAATTTGTGCTGGAAGGGCTACGTAGAAAAAATATGATTATTTAAATGCGTTTTCAGTTGTTTCTTTCTAATTATATTCATTCTATTTAATAAGAGTTGAATTTAATGTATTTTGTGCTAGATTAAGGTTTAAAAGTGCCGTGTTTTTGCCGTGTCATTCCGGCTTAGAATAGGATCACCCTGGTACTGATGGTGTCGTAAAAGGCGACTAAAGTACGTGTGGGGAGAGTCACGTTGCCAGCAATGACTACACGCATGGGCTGACTTGACCGGATCATTGCCACCCCCGGCATTTAAAACCGGTGTTAAGTAGTGGCTTTGACCACTGCGTTTCGCATTTCGCTCCTGTGGAGTTATATGGGGTTGTGGGCGACGGTGATCACTTACCATCAGGTGACCCGTGCGCTCGTTTGCCGTATCTTATCCAGAAAAAAAAGTTTGTTATTTTGTTACAGTGTCTTTACATATATTTGCAGCGATTATTTGTGTCAAAAAGGGCTGCATTTTTTTGATTTAGTCGTAACATGAAAGTACTATAATTATTTCTTATTAAAACTTACATAGATTGATAATCAAATCTGTTTCTAATGTTTTATGTTTATATATATTATAATGTTTTATGTTTTATTAATGCCTATCTATCAAATCGTATTAAATTTAAAAACAACCTTGAATATAAAAACGTTATTCTGACCCACTTTTTACTATCTCATTTGCTGCATACAACACTGCATACTTATAATCTTTTGTTCATATAATATTTTTATACCATGAATCTGTGCTTTTGTGGAACTTTTTTGTATTAAAACACTTTCACTTAAATATTTGTTGATTCACCTTAGTAACCGATATTAGTAAATATTGACTGTAAAAATGAGAAAATGCACATATTAGGGACGTCATTGTTTGTTTCTTGCTTAACATATTTAATTCATTTTAATAAAGAAATCGATGTGTTTGTTCAATGAGATATAGATATTTCAACATCTTAAGCACTCATGGTGACATTGCTAAAGATTTATGCCAAGAGTTTTTTACATTCTACGGAGCTTAGAAGTAACTTAGCGTTACTTATGAATCATTCTGAAATAAAGATGTTACATTAGCCGGCCAAAATTGACACATAATCAGTTTGAAAGATGGCCTTTCTTTCGCTGGCTATAAATTTATATATAAATCGACCATTTTTTATCAATATTCATGGTTTTGGGTAAGGTTTAAGAAACATATAAAACTATTGCTTACTGTTTTTTACGTGGTATATGCATGTAATTTCTATATATGTATGTATGTATGTAGAAAGATTCAAACAAAGTGCACAGTTAAGTAAACTAAAGTATTTCAATTTTGTAGAAAAAGCATCTATTGGAAAACAGAGCAACTTGTCATTGTTCAAGAATTTTCTCTTTTTGAAATAAAAGTAAAAGGAAATATACTGGTAGTTACAATAAAAACATAAATTAACCACAAGAGAAAATTACCAGAAATATAAAACACGAAAACTGCGTTCTTTATAAAAAATAGTCAATTATGCTAAATAAGTGCAAATCAAGGGAGTAGGGACTGTATAGTGCAAACAGCGGTAACGAACGTTCGATACGCACAATTTGCTGCCTTTCAAGTATTTTTAATATTGAGGTCCGACGTTGTGAAATGTTTGCTTTAACTTTAAAAAGGTCGACATATTTTAAAGGCAGTTTGAATAAATGCTTATGATTCTATATTTTATTTTTACGCTTATTTTATTCATGCTTGCTTAACCTTTATGCAAAATCATATTTCTTATCGGTACTTAGTACGGTAAAGTTCAAATTGCTCAAATTATATGCAGGTGTAATTTTTATTTTTATTTATTTATATAGACATTATTGTTTTTGTCTGTAAACCGTGGATACGCTTCTCATACGAAGAATTTAAATATTTAGTATTTTCAAATTAAATAATGAATATTATCATTTCTTCGCACTGGTATCAAGGCGCGACGTTGAGGCCTACCATTCAACACGCAATGCCTGAAATTCGTTGAAATGTGAGGAACGGAACGGAGTGCCTTAACAATATGTTCTCAAGTTCTCTCTGTCTACCCTGAATAAATACGCGTGAAGCTAAAAAAACTTCTTTAAATAAAGAACTAGGATAAGACAAGATTTCGATGAATAGTATGAAGTAAAATTATATTTAGCATCGTACTGGTACTCATCCGTTAACTTTTCTAGTGTAATCGTAGTTTGGATTATAAAGTTTTGAAAAATGTGAATAAATATCTTTCAATCTTATTTTTATAACGCTAATGCTAACCATTAGTTGATTAACTGGAAAGTTGTAAATTTTTTACCGAACCTTTTTCTTTTATAGTCAACACTTTTCCCGCTGTGCCAATAAAATCTCAAGTAAAAAAAACAAAATGTTTCTGTGCAAGATAAAAATAAACAATGTAAATAGTATATCGAGGCCTATCGTTGCACAGGCACAAGTTAAGAGGGTCAAGTACGAGAAACTCTCGAAAGATTTTTACGTCCATTAAAAATTTACGTTACTATAAAACGTACGTTACTACGTTCTTCTATCATCATTTGAAATGTATCAATCAATTCAAATTCAAAATATTCTTTATTCAAATAGACTTTAGCAAGCACTTTTGAATCGTCACAAACATAAAATTACCACCGTCTCGGAATGCGGTTCTGCTGAGAAGAGCCGGGAAGAAATTTAACAGTTGCTCTTTGCAATATTGAATAAAGTTACAATTTCATGTTTAATACAATTGTGACAATCCTGCATGAAAATGACCTCAATCAAATACATTTTTATCATTCAAATATTCTTGGACAGTGTAGTACGCTTTCTTAATTAACATTGCTTAAAAAATTACTTTAAACTTCTCCAGTGGCAAATTCAAAATACACTGCGGAATACTATTATAGATACGTGTACGTGTACTTTTTGGAGGCGATAACTAGGCGTCATAAGTTTGTCCTTGTTTCTAGTCCCAATCGTGTGTCTGTCACTGTTTTTGCTAAAACACTGAACGTGTTGCCAGACAAACAAAATATTGTAAAATATATATTGAGAAGCAACCGTAAGAATACCTGTATCCTTAAAAACATCCCGCAGAGAATTTCGAGTTTTAAGATTATAAATAGATTTTATGGCTCTTTTTTGCAGTATAAATACTGAATTTATATCAGCGGCGCTGCCCCATAGTCGCATCCCATAAGAAAGAATACTATGAAAATAACTGAAATAAACTAGTCGGACAGTATCAATGCGAGTGTTTCAAGGGATTTCCACTGAAGCTTGGAATCTATAGTAATACTTAAAACCCAGTTGAATCCGTCATCTCGACAGTTTCACCTTTAATAGCAACACAAAAAAAATGTTTTTTTAAAATTAGGTAATGTAAATTGAATATATTTCGTTTTGTTGCATTTACAATGAGGTTGTTTACGTCAAACCAACGAAGAATATTCGACAATGCAATATTCACTTCATGAAAGTTAACTTTATTTCTGTCAATCTTAAATATTATAGAAGTATCATCTGTGAACAGTACAATGTCGCATAAATTAATCAATATGATAATGGATGCCGTTATACTCTAAAGCTATAATCGCGATTGTTAAATATCTAAGTAAGAGCGTCTCAAACTTAAGATAAATAATTTATTAAATTTCATACTTCGAATTGTTGATTGGCAATTCATTTACGAACGACTATTTTTCAAAGAATGCTTATTCATTAATTTTACTTATATTTTAAGTAGAATTTGTGTGTCAGGACCGTTATTGTTTTAAAAGACATTGTTTAAACATTTTAAGCTTTAAAATAATATATTACTTTAAAAAATAATAAATAATAACAAGTAACTTTTAATAAAAAAAGAACGAACAAACGAAACAATATAAAACATCTCAATGGTATGAAAAATAAGATTCTTAAAGAAAGAAATTCTGATGATTATATTTATCTTTCATGATAAGGATAAATTTCAATATTGGAAGAAGATATGCTTTTTGATTCAATAACATTCAATATAACAAAACAAAGACTAATAGTACGAGATCCTGCTGTAAATATCTGCAGGACTATATTTATTTAAGGAAGCTTATATCTTATTAATGATTTATCGGAGTCTCCTCTCTAGTTTTTCTCCACTCAAACCATCCTTAACACGAAAATAATTTAAATAATGGTTACCTTAGGATTCGGCACTTATTTCATATAGCATTACTTTTGTTTAAGAAGTCCCACAGACAGATTATAATTCACTCAAAGACATGTTAGAGCAATAATTACAATTAAATCTATTACATATTCATTTCACAAATATACTCATGACAAGGAACATCATTCTCTTTCAAATAATGGCAGGTTCACTATAAAACATGTGCTTCTAGTTTATAAACAATAACTGATTATCAAAAATGTAATAAAAGCTTATGTAGTAAAATTTCGCAAGTCAATTGTATTATATCTTTTCTTTTTTATTATACCACTAAAATACAAGTATCATTTATATAAAAATGTTAGCTTAAAAAGCTATTTTTTGAGCCAAATCTTATGCTATAATATTAGTAACATAACACGTGATTTACCGTGAGTCAATAACTTGATATTGGAAAATACGAGTAGATACTCGCTAAAATATTTTATCATAAGATCGTTATTTTTACCTTTACACATTGTAGGGGGTAGAACCTAAAGTTAAGAATGAGAAAACGTATATATTTATTATAAATTTTTGTGTATATTTAAACATAGATTACTAACAATCCACACGCAGCTTCGTCCATCTATGCTTATTGATATATTTTAACCAGATTATACAAAATCTTTATATAAATTGTTCTTATGTGCTATACTGACGCATGGACTGTATTGTTGTAATCTGTTCGGCAGTTTCTACGTAGAAGTCGAAAAAGCATACATTCTCATAAGCTTTCACATTTATAATATTAGCAGGGTATATAATACTGTCGTTAAGTACCACACGTTGACGTAAGATTAAAGATCCTTTAATATTTACTAATATTGAAGTAATGCTTTTATTTATAAACAACCTCGCATTCTACTCTATTGTAACGCAGTAAGACCGAAAACGATGACTGTGGGTTCAATTCCCTTTTAGAAAAAAATATTATATAAAAAAATTTTCAATTATTTTTATTTTTGAGTCAAGTGAAAGAAAAAGAACATTTTGAAAAATTGTGAAGCTAAAAAGCTCAAGCCTAGTGAGAATGTATTAATTATATGAAATGTCTTCGCGAATTGTCGTCCATAACTTACTCAAGGACGACAATTTAACTTACAAGCGTACAATGGTGCCACACATCTTATTCACAAAAGTATTTAATTATAATATATTAATGCTGAACGTAAAGAAGAATATTGTCGTAATCATATTTTTTTTTACTTTTGCTTGACCTAGCGGCTCTACAGCGTCACCGGGTTTTGTGGGTGGCCGACCTGGAAGAGCTCTGACCTTGGCCTGGTCATCACAAAGAGATTCTACGAAGCCTCAAGGGCTTCTCCTGTAAGATACGGACCTCGGCTTGTGTACTTCGTTCGTAATAGGCTTTGCTTCGTTCAGCCCGAGCTAATCCCACTAGATAGGGCTATGGATACCCTAATAATTTTAATTTTTACCCTCCCGTGCCCAGGCACGTGGGTGGCTGCAATAAAACTGGGACAGTCATAAATTGCACGCTTTGCTTTGAACTGAGCTTTTAAACTATAGATATGTGGGAAAGTATTCGTTTACGTACGATTATTTTAGGTTTACTTTAATTCAAGATATATTTAATATAGCATATATACGTATCGTTGGAAGCTACTGTGATGCAGTGGCAACTTGTGACTATAAATAATATAGCGCTTTATAGTAGTGCTTGTGGCGCAAAATATAATATTAGCGTACTTTTTAAAATTTAAGAAATTAAAAGATGGCCACTCGATTTTCTTTCTCTGGTTCTTGATAATTATATTTATGATAAAATTATATTTCATTAATAGCTTGCTTTAGATTTTATATCATTAAATATTTACACAACATTTAAAAATATTTCTATGAAAGACTGAATGTTTTCGTAATTGCAATTAAAATTATTAAAATAAATGTAGAACTTTTAGAAAATTGTTTTTTTACGTTATATAGCCCAAGGATACTACCATTTATGATGAGGGCTTTAAACCTACATACTTTGACTGTATACATTGAATAGGACACAAGACTTACGTCTACGACTGCGCTATAACGACTATGCTAAGCTATAAGTAATATTTAGGCGTACTAGATACTAAAAGATAAAAGCCTTATCAAATTTACACAAGCAATCATTATTAATACGTAATTACTTTGCATATTCATTAAAAACTCAAGTGAAACGAACGCGTGTACTTTATATTTATGAAGCATGCCTACATAAAGAAATCATAATTTAGAAAATAAAAATTAGGTCGGATTTAAAACTAGATTTTAATTTGACTGCAGCTCTTTCAATGAATAGCTCAAGTTAAACCAGTAAATTCAGGAGATTTTCCAGTGACTAAGAACTATATTGTTCGTACAGTCTAATTAAGAAATAGCCTCTTATCTTATGATGAGCTCGCTTGTGTATTGTACGTGTACAGAAGGTTCATTAGAAACACAATTACTAATTAGATTTTATCTAAGCACATTTTTCTTAGTTTCAGTTTAATAATTTATAAAATTGTGTTGAGTATAAAGCGCTCTGTGACCTACATACATATGTACATTATATATGAACATGAATCAGCATATAACATTGTTCTAAAAGAGATGGAAAGAATAGAAAAGGGTTAAGAGAAGAGAGAGAGAGAGTAAGAGAAGTAATATAGTGTCATTCTATGGATTCACTGCTCGGTGCCAGATAACAGAGAAGGAGCAGGGCCCATTTAAAATGCGCATTACCACGCACCTCACCTTAACATACCTATGCCGCATTCGAAGTACATACATAAGTTCTTGTTGAATAATTCAAATTCACATATTTTTATTCAAAATATAAGTTACAAGCTTTGTTTTTGAACGTCCCAATAAATTTACCACCAGTTCACTAAAGTTTACTGCCTCAGAC